>JAZAVI010000032.1:0-600000 GCA_036326025.1 Chrosomus eos
TTGTTATGGTCCTTTTTTAATTTTCTGCTGATTCTGCTTGAATCAGGAATAATTGTAGTTCTGAAAGTCATGAAGTATCCGGATATGATTACTGATTAAACTGTCCATGTTTTAAATTTCTAAAAGTTTTAAAATGCCTATACTAAATTATATGTCACATGACTGACATTGAATGAGTTTGCTGTTTGTCTACATTATTAACAGTTTCACTCTTGATATCCAGTATCATATATAAATTTCAAAGCTTGTTCTAGTCAGTTTGATGTTTCATTTACACCATGAGGCTTCATGAAGTCAGAACATTTACTATGAACTATTAAAAAAACAACACCACGGCTGTGTCCCAATGTGAAGGTTGCATCCTTCGCAGGACGCACCATGTAGCCTTCGTAGGATTTCCTAATTGCGCAACCAGGTGTTCCCGATTACTGCTCCTGGCACCAAGCAATGGTGCGAGAGTACAGCTGCCATCCTGATAGTTCATTTGATATAATTGAGTGAACAGCTATGGCATCAGAATTGGCTATTGTCATTTTTATGTTTTATATTTTCCTAGAGGACATGGTTAGGATGTTTCAGCCCTGGCGCCGTTGGGTCATGTATTTTCGGCTTAGCCAAGTCTAGAGCTGGTTTGCTGCATCCCAATTCAGAGGCTGTGTCCTGAATTGCCGGATTACACTTTAAACTGTTCAAGTATTGGGTGTTAACTTGCGTAAACAATGTAATGAAATATGAAAAGAAAAGAAAACATACATAGGCATACATATATAGGTCCAAATGTACACTTATATCTTTACCTTGATGCGATTTTGTAGGCTAGTGTATTCTTTTTATTATGTCCAGAAATGGACCATGGTGACTATATTTACACAGGTGTTCAACCCTATTTGAATATAAAACCCAGTTGAAAGTAAAAAAAAAGTCACTTTCTTTAAAAAAGGCCGGTCTTGATATTGTGATGCAGAGTCGTTCGGATCCATGTGCAGATACAGATATTGAAACACACGAGCAAACAGAGCAGAGCAGACACAGTAATGGAAAAACACTCAGGGGAAGTCCAGAACACGGAGTCGTTACCAGGCAAGGGTCGGGGCAGGCAGCAAACTTTCATAAAAGAGTCATAGGAAACGGGCTAGGATCGAGGAACCAGGAATACCTGGAAATTACCAGGAGATTGCTCAGAGTTGCACGCCATGGTAGTAACAAGACCTCGCAGGGAACAAAGGGGAGCGAGGTCCAGATAAAGGGAAGCTGAGTGAGAACAGGTGGCAGAGATAATGAGGATGAGACAGGGATGGAAGGTGATGAGTGATGACGGGGGTGATGGGAAGTGAAGTCCTAGAACTCAGGGGAGAGTGATCTGGAGAGACCAGGAGGAAGCGTCGCGGAGCGCACCGTGACAGAGTGACAGGTGACCACTTCAAATGCTTCTGATTCAGAGCTGGCGGATGGATATTCGACGACTCGGTGTTTGAGCGGTGTGCGGCGAGCGCGCATGAGGTTATCCAGACGAATGGTGAGATCCATTAATTGACTGAGAGATTTTCCGTCATCCCCGCAGGCCAACTCTCCCTGTAACTCAACAGTGAGGCCCTTGCGGTAGAGAAGTTTCATCGGGGCATCACTCCAGCCCGTCTGAGTGGCGAGAGTACGGAAGGAGAGTGAAATCCACAGCCGGTGAATCTCCCTGTCGTAAGGTTAAGAGTAGTTTGCCGCGATACTTCCCTCCAGCAGGAGGTTCGAAGACCTCTCTGAATTGAGTGAGGAAATTATCGTAAGCGGGGAAAGCCAGAGCTCCTGCCCAGAGTGTGGTAGCCCATTCCAGAGCCTTTCCAGTGAGAAGAGAGCAGATGAAAGAGACGTGGCTGTCGTCCGTGGAGAAGTAGTGGGGCTGTTGATTAATATACAGACTGCACTGCAGAAGATAACCTTTACAAGTAGCAGGTAAGCCATTACATTTCTCAGGAAGAGACAGTCGAGGATTGTTTGGTGTAGTACTCACGCTGGGAAGTGATGAAACAGGTGGAGCGGAGGCTTGATTAGCGGTCGTGGTCTGAGTTGAGAGGGATTGCATGGACCTCACTAAATTCTCGGTGAGAGATGTTAATTTTACCAGTTGTTGCTGATGGGCAGCCAGAACAGAAGCTTGTGTAGTGACTTCGGTAGTGAGACGATGCAGAACTGCTGGATCCTGTTGTAGCGAGATCTTCTGTGATGCAGAGTCAGAGGCGTTCGGATCCATGTGCAGATACTTTATTGAAACACACAAGCAAAGCTGCTAGATCTGCTTATTTTTCAACCCCTATTAGAAGAAAATAAACAAAACCCAAAGTATTTATTTTAGGGATGCACCGAATCCAGATTTGTGGGTTCAGCCGAATACCGAATCCACTGGTTAAGATTCTGCCGAATCCGAAACCGAATACCGAATCCTACTCTCATCCTCAGTCTATTAACACAGGAAACACATTAATGAAGTAAACAAAGTGGATTTTTCATTTTATTTTATTACTGTAAATAATAAACACTACTTTTACTTTTATAACTGTAAAAAAAGCAGAAAAAAAAGAATAAGCAACATTATGCATTTTAACAGCTGCGATGTTGTGTAGCCTATTGTTTAGAGTCCTTGCCACCATGAGACAAATCGCAAATCGCATTGCAAATTGAACATGTAGCTCGACTTGAATTGCCTTCTTTTGACTGAAAGTACTGCCAAAAACACTTTTTCTGCTCACGAGTTCCATTTTCACTTTCTCACAGCCTACTGCACTCGAACGGTCCACCTACTGTAACGAGTGGAAATAAGGTGTAGCCCCTTTCAGAGCTGCGCGCTCCCTGTTGAACTTGAACTGTCTGCAGTCCGTATGTGCCGTGCGCCTCGAACACCCCACGTATGCGGGTTATTTATGTTTGATGCTCATTTTTATCTTATTTTGTTTATTAAGTAACGCTGTGGACGGTTAGAACGTGTGACAGACAGTTACACAAGTTCGATTGGGGAATAAAGTGTGAGTTGTGAGATGCCCATCGCCTCTGTGAGTCTGTCTGGCCTCTGCAATAACTTTAGCTGGGAGCTATCCCTATTTTTCTTCCTGACACAACGCATTACACTACAGGCTTGTTCGACTTGAACCGGCGCTGCACAGACAGATCAGTTTATGACATCAAAGTACCGCGAGAGCAATTCAAAAGCATAAGCGTCTGCTCTCTATTCGTTTACTTTGATGTCATTCACTGATCAGTCTGTGCAGTGTTGTGGAAATAATTCTATTCGAAAAGTTAGGAGGAAGGAGACAAGTGGAAACCTCTGAAAAGTCAAAGTATCAAATGTTTATTTCTTGCAAGAAATTGAATTGGCATTCACATACAGACAGCATCTACATGTGAAGGCGAAGGGTGGTCCTTTTTCGCCAAGGTTATATACTCTAACACATCCTGTGTAGGCTGCCTCTGTTTCAGAAGATTGTCCCTGATACCTTAAAAGGAAACCTGTTTTTCAAGCCCTCGTCTAACATAAATTCATCTAGACAGAACAATGACATCTTCGTTAAAGTTTCCTGTTTTTAGCTGTTAGTTTGACATCACACCTTTTCGCCTATACTTATTTCTGATCGAAAACTGCACACATACAATACACACTTAAGATACAACAGGTCACTCAGAATAAACATACATTTCTCACTTGGAGTACACAAAAGTCTATTTTCTACTTGACAGAACATTTTGTTCCAGAAGCTTATAACTTATGCTTTTCTAACAGCTTGGTTATATCTTTAATAATGCCCTTTAGCTTATATGAACATATATGAACATTTTCCTTTAAATGATTATGTGTACATAAATCTATAATGTTAATAAAAAGTTGCACACATCTAAGAGAATAAAAGAAGTAAAAGAACACATCTAAAAGTAAAAAAACACATCTAAATGTAAAATTTCTATTACAGCAGCGCCGGTTCAAGTCGAACAAGCCTATCGTAAACACCTTCCCTTAATCAACGGCGGCGTGACTTCGACGTAGCGCACGTAGGTTCGGTTCTAAGGTTCGGCAGAAACCGAACCCCGATAAAAAGCCCAATATTCGGCCGAATCCGAATCCGAATCCTGGATTCGGTGCATCCCTAATCTATTTGAAACAGTTGCTAAACTAACGGAAAATAAAGCTTCAAGCCCAGAAATTTCCAAGCAGCACCACAGTAATGGCCTTCTTCACTTATAATATCAGGGAGAAAATTATAACTATGCAATCGTATACTACAGCATCAGGGAATGCATTGTAGTATCCCTAAGGAAAAATTCAATTCATTCATTGCTATAGGAGATGAAGAATTCTAAACTCGTTAAATCATCTAAATCGACAACATGTATGTTAGACCCTATTCCAACTGAGCTACTGAAAGAGATGCTTCCAGACGTCATAGATCCTCTTCTCAATATCATTAATTCATCTTTGTCACTAGGATACGTACCAAAAACTTTTAAGCTGGCTTATCAAACCTCTTGTTTAAAAAACGCAACTTGATCGTACAGAATTAATCAATTACAGGCCGATCTCAAATCTACCCTTTCTGTCAAAGATATTAGAAAAAGCCGTTTCCTCACAACCATGTTCCTTTTTAGAAAGAAATAATATCTGCAAAGATTTTCAGTCAGGATTTAGATCGTATCATAGTACTGAGACAGCTCTCATCAGAGATACAAAGGATTTGCTCTTATCATCCGATCGCGGTTGTATCTCTCTATTAGTTACTTGATCTTAGTGCTGCATTTGATACTATCGACCACAACATTCTTTTAAATAGACTCGAAAATTATGTTGGCATTATTGGAATTGCATTAGCATAGTTTAAATCATACTTATCTGACCGTTATCAGTTTGTAGCAGTAAATGAAGAGATGTCTTATCGATCACAAGTTTAGTATGGCGTCCCTCAAGGCTCAGTACTAGGACCGCTGCTGTTCACTCTGTACATGCTACCATTAGGAGATATCATTAGGAACCATGGTATTAGTTTTCACTGTTATGCTGATGATACTCAGATCTATATTTCTTCACGCCCTGACAAAACTTACCAATTCACAAAATTAATGGAATGCATAGCTGATGACTGAAAAATTGATGACCAGTAATTTCCTACTACTAAATTCAGAAAAAAACAGAGATTCTAATTATTGGACAAAAAACGTCCTCACGTAATAACCTAGAATACTGTTTAACACTTGATGGCTGCTCTGTTAAGTCTTCGTCGTCAGTTAGGAACCTGGGTGTGCTCTTTGATACCAATCTTTCATTTGAAAGTCACGTGTCTAGTATCTGTAAAACAGCATTTTTCCATCTAAACGCAGCAGCTCGAGTTCTAAACCCAGCAGCTCGAGTTCTTACCAGAACCAGGAAGTATGACCATATTAGCCCGGTTCTGTCAACACTGCATCGGCTGCCTATTAAACATCGTATAAATTTTAAAATATTGCTGATTACTTAAAAACCACTAAATGGTTTAGCTCCCAGTACTTGAGCGAGCTCTTAACGCATTATAGTCCTTCACGTCTGGCAGCCAGTTGATAATACCTAGAATATCAAAATCGACTGCTGGCGGTAGATCCTTTTCCTGTTTAGCACCAAAACTTTGGAACAATCTTCCTACCATTGTCCGGGAAGCAGATACAGGGCTCTATCTTGCACCCAGCGCAATTGACTTTGTACACCGACGCATGTATCATTCCTATTTTGCACCCACGCAAAGCGGGCTTTTCCCTCCACAGACGCGCGTCAGTAAACTAGGAAATGAACTTTCGCTCCCTGGGCGGGTCGGCGCAAAAAGGAGGCGTGTTTCGGCGCAAACATTCCCTAGTGCTATTTTGCAGTTCCAGAAAACAATTGCGCCACTGACCAAAAAAAACCTAGTCTAAAGTCAGTGGCGCGTTTCGCGTTGTTCATAATGCTATTTTAAGTGCGCATGCTTGGCCATAATGTAACGGGTGCACAACGCGCACACACTTTGCTTCTCTCATCAACACAGATGCAGCAGTTTTTATTTTTGCAAATCATACATTATAACAAGGACAAATATTACCACACGAGGGAAATCATTGTGGTGTCCATGAAGATGTGAAAAAAATAGGCATAAATCTAGCTTACACATTTGCCAGTGTATACTGGTAATTTTTCAGGCAAATTGTAGTAATGACGGATCAGACCTGTTTGCCCAATAGTGGCAAGACACATATGTATATAAGGACATCTGACAAATTATTTTGTCCGTCAAGAACTAGGGAAAAAAAAATCTGAAGACTGCGAAATCACCTTTACCATAATGTAAGTACATTAAAAACCTTACTCTTTAACTTACCAGTTAAGTTGAGCTTTCTCATATTTTTTTTTCTATTGATTTGGGTGGGTTTGTCCCATCCCCAATGTCAATTCTCTTTCTTTTACGGCCCTGACGAGAACATCGATCTCCTCGGCTGTGAACCGCTCCTGGCGCGCGCCTGGTATGTGCGCCGTTATAATAACAATCCGCCATGCAACATGCGCACCTGCTCTTAAAGGGTATGTTGGATGACGCTCTGATTGGTTTATTTCACGTTACGCCCAAACCACACCTATGAATAATGAAGCTACTTCAGACCAACCTCTTTTAGATTTGCGCCAGGCGCAAGAGGCATTTATCCTGCCGGGAAAATAGCAACAGCGCCGGGATCCGCCCACAAAGTTACTTTGACACTTGCGTTTCAGATCGTGCGCTGGGTGCAAGATAGGGCCCACAGTCTGTCAGTTTAAAGCTAGACTAAAAACATAGCTCTTTGACCTAGCATTCACACAATACATTATCGACTTCTATAATTAAATGTTAGGCTGCATAGATTAGGCCAGCCGGAACCAGGAACACTTCCCTTAAATCCTGATGTACTCGTTACATCATAAGAAGAACGGCATCTACGCTAATTTAATGTCTTTGTTTATCCCGAGGTTTTCCTGCAGCCTGCCGGATCCAGGCCGTTACCAGATCTGACGAAGGACCTTCGCCTGGACCCGATGCCAACGCAGTGCTGAAGTGCCAACTAGCCTCTCCCTATGGAGGATCCCTATTCCACTCTACAGACAAAGCGCTGTTGAAATTCCGGTTTTCGCGTCCCTACCCGAAATGATAAAACAAAATAAAATTCTGCATCAAATTTATAGGCAAGACAAGTAGTTTGTTTAGGCATGGTTTTTAGCGAATTTCAAACCTACGCACATATATTCAAACGCACATAACTATAGAATAAATTCTTAATGCGCATGTGAACGCCATCAGCGTTTATCACAGGTTTGCATTTAGAGAGAACGGCGTCGTCTTAGCGGCCCCTAATTCAATAAAAAAATGATCATTTCGACGGAAGAGAATCAATCAAAACTAACTTTAGCTGGAAACAACATTATTCAATAACCGCTATAAAACCACACCAATCTCTGTTACCTTAAATTGTATGTTTATCTCTGTAAAGCTGCTTTGAAACAATCTATGTTGTTAAAAGCGCTATATAAATGAGGATGACTTGACTTGAGCCTTCCTGGTTCATTCAGCATCGCTGGCTATCGGCTTATGATGCTGCTATTAGCACCCAGAGGCTGCTTCCTGCCTACAAGGTTCTGTACTACGGCTTTATGGACAGGGAAGACAAGGTCCTCTTACAATGACCCCCTGAGGCAGCTTTTTTGCCAATTACAAAGTGAGCGAAAAGGCACAGAGACAGATTCTGTTCTTTCATGAGGACCTCAGCAAAAAAGGTAACTCATCACAGTTATTTATCCTTGGATCTGTGATTGCCTACCTGCACTATGGTAACCAAAGAGATGTTAGCGCTTGTATACATAGTTTTGTTATAGAACCCATTTTCAGTTGGTAAACATGGTGACGTTTTCTGTGGGCGGAGCTTAGGTGGTGGCAGAACGATCCCTCTGGCCGCTTCCCTAACGTTAGTATGCTAGTTTTGTTAGCTTGTTTTTTAACAATGACTGGAGAAAATCAGATTTTATCTTAATGTGCAAGGTCACTCACTGTGCAGGATCACGATTGTTATTTGCAAAAGTTAATTTTAACCAGATTGGCTGACCCGTACACACTCACTCAATGCATGGATGATCTGACAGGATTAACGTTAACGCTAGGCTACCTCTAGTTGAGTGGCCTGACTTCTACACCTATGCGATAGAGAAACCGAGCGTAAAGAGAAACTGAGGGCATATAAATCTGTAGATGGCTATAACTATGTGCTGAATGGTCATGTACAAGACTTGTGTGGTACGATCCGCAGTTCTGCCTAGTGGCATGAAGCCACCATAACTGAGCTGCACCTCAGTGTTTATACAGGAGTGCTACCGATCCTTAAAGAATATGTCATGGTGTTCCAGGTGAGTTGAACATTGAGTCCTCTGCTTATGGCTCCCATTTCTACTCAGGTGAATGCTATATTTCTCATCAGGTTTTTCAAAATAAGAAAAAATATCACAAATTATGAGAATTAGATTATGATTATAAAAATATTACAGGATTCTGTGGTGCCTGGGTCTAGAAAATAAATTATAGTAAGAAATCCATACTATATTGAAATAATGATCATCACTTCAACCCTGTTATCATTTTCAACCCCGTTATGCTGAGTTCAACTCTGTTATTTGATAGATACATGTTTTCATGTTAGATACAGTTTTCATGACCTGATTTGTTATTCAAATGGTGAGTATTTAAAAATAAAATTCTACAATAAATGATATCAAACAAGGGACATCTCATTGAAAAGCTACTAAATCTTTTTAAATCATATTTAAACAGGGTCCAAGTGGTCTGTGACGGGGTTGAACTCCAAAACAACTTTCAGTAAGAACAAACACTCAATATTGATTAGAATTTCATGCCTGAGGTGGGAAAATGTATTTTCTTAAAGGTTTGACTAATTGTCACGTTTCAGTGTGTTTGAGTTATGTTTTAAGATCTTGTTTCCCCCGTCTTTTGTGATTTTTGGTTTAGTCCTGTTAGTTTTCCCGCTCTATATGATTAGTAATTCCCTTCACCTGTGTTCTGTTAATTATCCTATTATTCCTTGTATATTTAAGCCCTGTGTTTTCCCTGAGTGTTTGTCGATCGTCGTCTATGTATGGTTGTGTTTCCCCTGAAGTCTGTTATTTTGTTCCTGTTTAGTTTTGGAAAGTTTCATTTTGTTAAATAAATCTATTATATTGAAGCTCCCGTGTCCTCGTCTTCAGCTACCTGCAGCAACCCTGACAGAACGATCGACCTTAAAAAAAGAAGATGGAGAGCTGGAAGCAGGCCTTCGTGGGAACCCGGATGGCCATATTTCGCGGGACCCGTGGAGGTCGTAGTAGGGGATGTGATCGAGTTCTGGTGGTCCCGAGTCCAGTATGGCCTGAGCCCATCGCATGCCCGCCAAAGCCTGAGCCCATTGCATGCCCGCCAGAGCCTGAGCCCATTGCATGCCCGCCAGAGCCTGAGTCTGACCCTTATGATGACCTTCCTGAGCTTCTTCCCCCGGAGACCGTCCAGCCAGAGACCGTCCAGCCAGAGACCGTCCAGCCAGAGACCGTCCAGCCAGAGACCGTCCAGCCAGAGACCGTCCAGCCAGAGACCGTCGCCTGTCCGCCAGAGCATGAATCCAGTTCCGAGTCCCATGATGTGCTGGCCCCGTCCAGTTCCGAGTCCCCTGATGTGCTGGCCCCGTCCAGTTCCGAGTCCCCTGATGTGCTGGCCGCGTCCAGTTCCGAGTCCCCTGATGTGCTGGCCGCGTCCAGTTCCGAGTCACCTGATGTGCTGGCCCCGTCCAGTTCCGAGTCCCCTGATGTGCTGGCCCCGTCCAGTTCCGAGTCCCCTGATGTGCTGGCCCCGTCCAGTTCCGAGTCCCCTGATGTGCTGGCCCCGTCCAGTTCCGAGTCCCCTGATGTGCTGGCCCCGTCCAGTTCCGAGTCCCCTGATGTGCTGGCCCCGTCCAGTTCCGAGTCCCCTGATGTGCTGGCCCCGTCCAGTTCCGAGTCCCCTGATGTGCTGGCCCCGTCCAGTTCCGAGTCCCCTGATGTGCTGGCCCCGTCCAGTTCCGAGTCCCCTGATGTGCTGGCCCCGTCCAGTTCCGAGTCCCATGATGTGCTGGCCCCGTCCAGTTCCGAGTCCCATGAAGCGCCAGAGCCAGAGCCCGTTGACCCAGCGCCAGAGCCAGAGCCCGTTGACCCAGAGCCAGAACCCGCTGACCCAGACCCAGCGCCAGAGCCCGTTGACCCAGCGCCAGAGCCCGTTGACCCAGCGCCAGAGCCCGTTGACCCAGCGCCAGAGCCCGTTGACCCAGACCCAGAGCCCGTTGACCCAGACCCCGTTGACCCAGCGCCCGTAGATGTCAAGTCTGTTCCCGTTCCTGAACCTGTCCTTCTCCCCAAGAAAATTTGGGGGGGGGGCTATACGCCTTCGCCGTGGCCGGCCAAAGATCCACGAAGGCCCGGAAAAATAACACCGCCGTGGCCACCTGAAGGGTCCTCACCGCCGTGGCCACCTGAAGGGTCCTCACCGCCATGGCCACCCGAAGGGTCCTCACCGCCATGGCCACCCGAAGGGTCCTCACCGCCATGGCCACCCGAAGGGTCTTCACCACCACGGCCGCCTGAAGGGTCTTCACCGCCGTGGCCACCTGAAGGGTCCTCACCGCCCTGGACGCCCGAGGGTCCCACAGCTCCGCCCTGGACGCCCGAGGGTCCCACAGCTCCGCCCTGGACGCCCGAGGGTCCCACAGCTCCGCCCTGGACGCCCGAGGGTCCCACAGCTCCGCCCTGGACGCCCGAGGGTCCCACAGCTCCGCCCTGGACGCCCGAGGTTCAGCCTGCTCCGCCTTGGCCATGCCCACAGCCTGCTCCACCATGGCCACGCCCACAGCCTGCACCGTCGTGGCCACGCCCACAGCCTGCACCGTCGTGGCCACACCCACAGCCTGCACCGTCGTGGCCACGCCCACAGCCTGCACCGCCGTGGCCACGCCCACAGCCTGCTCCGCCCTGGAGGCTTCCTGGACCTGCACCATGCCCTCGTCAGCCTCCAGGGCGCCCACCCTCCCACCCCTTTGGATGTTATACGGCGCGAGGACGCGCCTTTGGGGAGGGGGGAGGTACTGTCACGTTTCAGTGTGTTTGAGTTATGTTTTAAGATCTTGTTTCCCCCGTCTTTTGTGATTTTTGGTTTAGTCCTGTTAGTTTTCCCGCTCTATATGATTAGTAATTCCCTTCACCTGTGTTCTGTTAATTATCCTATTATTCCTTGTATATTTAAGCCCTGTGTTTTCCCTGAGTGTTTGTCGATCGTCGTCTATGTATGGTTGTGTTTCCCTTGAAGTCCTGGAGTCTGTTATTTTGTTCCTGTTTAGTTTTGGAAAGTTTAATTTTGTTAAATAAATCTATTATATTGAAGCTCCCGTGTCCTCGTCTTCAGCTACCTGCAGCAACCCTGACACTAATCCACTATCACATGAAATGATCATAAATATAACTATTTGAGGTATAAAAAAAGGTATGACCCAAAAGGCACCCATCTCAGAGAATGACTTTTTTATGTTTTAAGAAACAGTCCCTCAAGTGTGGTAGAGCAACAGGATATATTTTTTCTTTTGCCCATCATCATTTATGATCAAAACCTTTTCTAATCTTGACAAAACACATCTCAGAAATGTCTCAAGGTTCCATATTTTGTGACAGAAGTGATATTTGGACAGACATTTATTAATTTGTTATGGCAGAATGGATACAATTAAATTCAATGGAATTCAATGGCACCCGGTGGCTATTTTTGGTAATACGCCTAAACAAAATTTCATGGGAACTTCCATTTTGGAACACACCTTGGTTAGATATATGGCTTTGCTTTTATAGTAATTTTATATTAAAAATATATTGTAAAATATATATATTTTATATAAAAGAAAAAAGTATATAGTACAGTACATTTGATTTAATGTAAATTTAAACTTCCATTACTTTTTCATACTTAACATTTTTGAAAGTGCTTTCACTTCAGCAATAATCTGCTGAGTGTTTTCTTTAAAACAAAAACTTAGGTCTATATTCCAACGCATTCTTGAATTACAACCAAGTTTTAATAGTTTTAATAGGGGGGGGGTGACAGTTAACCTTTATGTGCCAAATCGACCGTTTGGTTGAGCATGTTTTTGAAAATGTATTAAAAACATACTAAAGGTTTTTCATGGCACCAAGTAACATAATTTTAGAAAGTTAGGGCTCTTACAGTGTAATATTTAAAAATATATATATGCTTACCTTGAAAAATTTCACCAAAAATAGTCACAACAGTTGTGACAAGTGCTGTTGATTGACACTGTGACATCTAGTGGATTTTTTGGCATAACATACCTCAGACAGATGGTAGAGATGCTCAATCAGCGTGAGTTAAGTTAGGTACTCCTCTCAATAAAATATAGTGATTTAAAATGTGCTCAACCCTTTAAAGGGATAGTTCACTTTGAAATTAATTTTTGATATGTTTTAGCTTACCTCAAGAGCATCCAAGATGTAGGTGTCTTTGTTTCCGCAGTATTTTCAATTTAGCTATTTTTTAGGTCAAACCGTTCTTGTCTGTCAGTCATATAATGCAGGTCTATGGGGTCCACCTCAAAGAGCATACACAGAGAAGTCCAAATTAAACATGATTTAATGACTCGTAAATGTAAGTACACATTGATGGCCTAAGACACGAAACGAGCGGTTTGTGTGAAAAAACGAACAGTATTTATATCGTTTTTTACCTCTTGTAAACACAGCTACGTCCAAGTGATCTGAGGGCACCGGCGCTGTTATGATAAAATTACAAGCGGTAAAAACAATATAATACTGTTAGTTTTCTCACACAAACCGCTCGTTTCGTGTCTTAGGCCATCAATGTGTACTTACATTTACGAGTCATTAAATCATGTTTAATTTGGACTTCTCTGTGTATGCTCTTTGAGGTGGACCCCATAGACCTGCATTATATGACTGACAGACAAGAACGGTTTGACCTAAAAATAGCTAAATTGAAAATACTGTGGAAACAAAGACACCTACATCTTGGATGCCCTTGAGGTAAGCTAAAACATACCAAAAATTAATTTCAAAGTGAACTATCCCTTTAACGTCCTCTCAACCATTTGGTAAAGTTCAGCACAATTCTGTTCAGTTTATAAGCTGTCAGATGAGACACAATTTTTTAGAACACACTAGTATATCAGTAGTATGTAGTGTGTCCTGTGAAGCAAATAGCATAGATGTGTATTAGAGGTGTAAGAGACACAAGAGTCCTCTATCTGCATAATGACGATTCCCTCGCATCTGTTTCACAGCTTTAGCATACTGCGATGATGAGGCCATTGTCCCACATTTAATTCACATGCCTACTTTTGCTAATAGCTAGGCTTTTACTAGCATTAGTCAATAGTTAAATTCCATAGTTTTTCACCTCATTTATTATGCTGATGTCTTCAGATCTCCTGTAAATTGGCACTTAAAGCTGATCATTGATCAACTATATTTAATAGTTCTCACAACAGAAACATGGTATTTGTGCGTATAATGCTTAAAAAAAACAATAATTGGAATATCATTGAACCTCAATGATGAAAAGTTTCAGGGACGTATAATTGATTTATAAAAAGGCATACAAATGGTTGTAATATTTTATAGCAGTTGTCTTCTTTCTGCTATTACATCAGGGCTCACTTTTATGTCCTTTCACTTTATATTTCTCTCTTTGAATTTTTGTGTACTAGACTGCAAATAATCCTCAGTTATTTGAATTAGTTTTGGGCATTCATATATTATTCTGATATCGTTATTCTGTACTTCTTAATATTGTTTATTATTTTTTGAAGATTTTCTTTGCACTCTTAGTTATTCAACCTATAGAGACCTTTATTTTGAAAGGCGGCTTGCCGGAAATGCGAACAGATCGCTCGCGCGCATACACGGAGGCTGCGTTCGGAATCGCATACTGAATGAATAGGTACTTAATTTCAATGAGTACTTACTTAACGAGCGCTAAAAGAGTAGGTACTTTATAGCCAAATCTCGTTGAGTATGAATGCGATCCGGACATCATACGCCATGTTGACGTTATCATGTGACCTATGACGCGTTATCACCTATGTTATCACAAGCACAACAAGAGAAACCCGTAATTTAGAGCGTAAATGGAAAAAAACTAATTTAGAGGTCTTCAGAATCGCTTGGAAAGACAGTATGGGCCCTATCTTGCACCCAGCGCACGATCTGAAACGCAAGTGTCAAAGCGCAAAGCGCAAGTAACTTTGTGGGCGGATCCCGGCGCTGTTGCTATTTTCCCGGCAGGATAAATGCCTCTTGCGCCTGGCGCAAATCTAAAAGAGGTTGGTCTGAAGTAGCTTCATTATTCATAGGTGTGGTTTGGGCGTAACGTGAAATAAACCAATCAGAGCGTCATCCAACATACCCTTTAAGAGCAGGTGCGCATGTTGCATGGCAGATTGTTATTATTATGGCGCATTTACCAGGCGCGCGCCAGGAGCGGTTCACAGCCGAGGAGATCGTTGTTCTCGTCAGGGCCGTAAAAGAAAGAGAATTGACATTGGGGATGGGACAAACCGACCCAAATCAATAGAAAAAAATATGAGAAAGCTCAACTTAACTTGTAAGTTAAAGAGTAAGGTTTTTAATGTACTTATATTATGGTAAAGGTGATTTCGCAGTCTTCAGATTTTTTTTTCCTAGTTCTTGACGGACAAAATAATTTGTCAGATGTCCTTATATACATATGTGTCTTGCCACTATTGGGCAAACAGGTCTGATCCGTCATTACTACAATTTGCCTGAAAAATTACCAGTATACACTGGTAAATGTGTAAGCTAGATTTATGCCTATTTTTTTCACATCTTCATGGACACCACAATGATTTCCCTCGTGTGGTAATATTTGTCCTTGTTATAATGTATGATTTGCAAAAATAAAAACTGCTGCATCTGTGTTGATGAGAGAATCAAAGTGTGTGCGCGTTGTGCACCCGTTACATTATGGCCAAGCATGCGCACTTAAAATAGCATTATGAACAACGCGCCACTGACTTTAGACCAGGTTTTTTTTGGTCAGTGGCGTAATGGGCTCTATGCACGGCGGTATTTCCGGTGAAGGGTTAAGAACATCACCAATTACAAGTCACCATCCCCCCGATCTGCGGACAATCCACACCTGGCTGATGATTTAAACTCATTCTACTGCAGGTTTGAAAAGCCCTCATTCACACCACACACCAGCTCTGACCTGCACTTCACACACCCACCATCACCTTCTGCACCCCCTCTCCTCCCCCTCCTTCCATCCAACCTGAGCTTAAGGTCTGTGTGGAGGACGTAAGCAGAGTCTTCAAAAAACAGAAGACTAGGAAAGCCTCAGGCCCAGACGGCATCTCATCTGCTTGTCTAAAAGCCTGCGCTGACCAACTGGCCCCGGTCTTCACGCAGATCTTCAACAGATCATTGGAGCAGTGTGAAGTTCCCTGCTGCTTCAAACGCTCCACTATCATTCCGGTCCCCAAAAAACCCAAAATCACTGGACTTAATGACTACAGACCTGTCGCTCTCACGTCTGTGGTCATGAAGTCGTTTGAAAGACTGGTGTTGGCCCACCTAAAGGACATCACTGGACCCCTGCTGGATCCCTTTCAGTTTGCTTACAGAGCAAACAGGTCTGTGGATGATGCAGTCAACATGGGACTGCATTATATCCTGCAACATCTCGACAGACCTGGGACTTATGCAAGGATCCTATTTGTGGACTTCAGTTCGGCCTTCAATACCATCATGCCTGATCTTCTCACAGCCAAACTGACCCAGCTCTCCATTCCATCCTCAATCTGTCAGTGGATCTCCAGCTTCCTGACGAACCGGCAGCAGCTCGTGAGACTGGGGAAACACACATCCAGGACTCTCACCACCAGCACTGGCGCCCCCCAAGGGTGCGTTCTCTCCCCACTGCTCTTCTCCCTGTACACTAACGACTGCACTTCTAAAGACCCCACTGTCAAGCTCCTGAAATTTGCTGACGACACCACTGTCATCGGTCTCATTCGAAACGGTGATGAGTCTGCTTACAGACTGGAGGTTGAACAGCTGGCTGTCTGGTGCAGTTATAACAACCTTGAGCTGAACACGCTCAAAACAGTGGAGATGACCGTGGACTTCAGGAGGAACAGCCCAGCACTCCCCCCACTCACCATCATGAACAGCACTGTGGAAGCAGTGGAGTCATTCAGGTTCCTGGGCACTATCATCTCTCAGGACCTGAAGTGGGACAATCACATTGACTCCATTGTGAAAAAGGCCCAGCAGAGACTGTATTTCCTTCGCCAGCTGAGGAAGTTCAACCTGCCACAGGAGCTGCTGATTCAGTTCTACTCAGCCGTCATTGAGTCTGTCCTATGCACATCCATCACTGTCTGGTTTGGTTCAGCTACCAAATCAGACATCAGGAGACTACAGCGGACAGTCCGGACTGCAGAGAGGATCATTGGTGCCCCACTGCCAACCCTCCAGGACCTGTACTCTTCAAGAGTGAAGAAGAGAGCAGGTAAAATCATCACAGACTCCACTCACCCTGGACACCACCTGTTTGAACTGTTACCGTCAAGACGGAGACTCAGATCACTGGCCACAAGAACATCTCGGCACAGGAACAGTTTCTTCCCACAGGCCATTTCCCTTCTGAACAGTTAACACACCTCCCAAGGCATATGCCTTTAAGTGCAATACTCACACTGTTTAATGCAATAACTTACAACCCAAGTGATACTTACATGTAGATTTATTTAATATTCAAAACACTGTAAATATGTCCATAATCTGTAAATCTATAAATCTTTATTCTTGCTGAACCCAACTGTGATACTTTTATTCTCATATTTTTATTTTTTATTCTTAAAATTTGTATTATGTTTCTTGTTGTAAATTATGTTTCTTGTTATATTTGTATATGTGCACTGGAAGCCTCCGTACCAAAACAAATTCCTCGTGTGTGCAAGCACACTTGGCAATAAAGCTCTTTCTTCTAAAAAAGGATGCTCGATTACTTCCGCCGATCGTAGAGTCCAATGCAATACCAAGAATTTATATTGAATTTTATACTCCATGGTTATACTAAAGAAACGTTAGTCACAAAAACAGACAAAGCAGACACCCCTCGTTGTGTTTATGCTTCTTTTTAAAATTATATGAAATAAACATAACTATATATAAAATTACATCTGAACATATAAAAGTTTCGTTTCAAAGACGGGAGGACAGTACATTTTGAAGACTCTGCCATAATCCCGTTTTCCTCGGTTCTCCTCCGCTTTAATCTCCCCAACCGGAAACTAACGAGCATCCTTGCGTCAAATGCGGAACTTATGCGTGCATATAGCCTATTGTTTTCTGGAACTGCAAAATAGCACTAGGGAATGTTTGCGCCGAAACACGCCTCCTTTTTGCGCCGACCCGCCCAGGGAGCGCAAGTTCATTCCCTAGTTTACCGACGCGCGTCTGTGGAGGGAAAAGCCCGCTTTGCGCGGGTGCAAAATAGGAATGATACATGCGTCGGTGTACAAAGTCAATTGCGCTGGGTGCAAGATAGAGCCCAGTATGTCACGTTATAAAAAGGCCCTTAAAACGGCCAGGGCTGAGCACCTCAGCAAATTAATAGAAAACAACCAAAATAATCCAAGGTTTTTATTTAATACCGTGGCTAGACTAACAAATAAACAGAAGTCGTCTGAACAAAATACCTCGTTACAGTTCAGTAGTAATGATTTCATGAACTTTTTCACCGAGAAAATTGAAAGCATTAGAATCAAAATCGTAAACGTTCAATCTTTGCTCGCGCCTTATAATTCAGCCGCAATTATCACCCCGCAAGAACAATTACAATGCTTTACAACCATAGAACAAAAAGAGTTAAATAAACTTATCACTTCATCTAAAACAACAACATGTTTATTAGATCCTATACCAACTAAACTACTGAAAGAAGTGTTACCTATAGTGGAAGAGCCTCTTCTCAATATTATTAACTCATCTTTATCTTTAGGTCATGTTCCAAGAACGTTCAAGCTGGCAGTTATAAAACCTCTTATTAAGAAACCACAATTAGATCCAAATAACCTAGCAAATTACAGACCCATTTCAAATCTTCCATTTATGTCAAAAATATTAGAAAAAGTTGTGTCCGCTCAACTCGGCTCTTTCTTGCAAGAAAACGACATCTATGAAAAGTTTCAGTCTGGATTCAGGCCACATCATAGCACTGAAACTGCGCTTGTTAGAATCATAAATGATTTACTTTTAGCTTCGGACCAAGGCTGTATCTCAGTACTAGTTTTACTTGATCTTAGTGCTGCTTTCGATACTATAGATCACACAATACTCTTAGATCGACTACAAAATTACACTGGTGTTCAAGGACAAGCATTAAGCTGGTTCAGGTCATACTTATCTGACCGCTACTATTTCGTCTACTTAAATGGAGAAAAATCGATCATAACTTCGGCAAACTATGGAGTGCCGCAGGGATCTGTGTTAGACTCTTTATTATTCTCAATATATATGATGCCACTTGGTAATATTCTAAGGAAACATGGAATTAGTTTCCATTGTTATGCTGATGACACTCAAATATATATTTCATCACGGCCAGATGAATACGCTAAATTATCCAAATTGACAGATTGTGTTAAAGATATAAAAGATTGGATGACGCGTAATTTTCTTTTATTAAATCCAGACAAGACAGAGTCTACTTATCGGTTCTAAAAACTGTCTACAAAACCTTTCACAGCACGACTTTAACATAGTAGGATGCCCTGTTACTTTATCCGCTACAGTAAAAGACCTGGGCGTTACATTAGACTGCAACCTGTCTTTTGAAAAGCATATTTCTTATGTTACAAAAACTGCCTTTTTCCACCTTAGAAACATTGCTAAGCTACGTAATATGCTATCAGTCTCTGATGCAGAAAAGTTAGTTCATGCATTCATGACTTCAAGACTAGATTACTGTAATGCTTTATTGGCTGGTTGTCCTGCATCTTCACTAAACAAGCTACAGTTAGTTCAAAATGCAGCTGCTAGAGTTCTTACTAGATCAAGAAAATATGATCATATAACACCAATTTTATCATCACTTCATTGGTTACCTATAAAGTTCCGTATTAATTACAAGGTATTGCTTTTGACTTATAAAGCTCTAAATGGTTTAGCTCCTGTCTATTTAACGGATCTTCTATCGCCCTACAATCCATCGCGCTCTTTAAGATCACTAAATTCGAGGCTTCTGGTCATTACTAGGATATCCAGATCCACCAAAGGAGGCAGAGCATTTTCACATTTAGCTCCGAAGCTCTGGAATAGCCTTCCTGATATTGTTCGTTGCTCAGACTCGCTATCCCAGTTTAAAACTAGACTGAAGACGCATCTATTTAGCGAGGCATTCATATAAATTTTTCATCTTAAAGTTACTGTAAATTCGGCCTCTAGTTCATAAACGCCAGAGGAGAACTGGCCCCCGACTGAGCCTGGGTTCTCCCAAGGTTTTTTTTTTTCTCCATTGGGTCATCTGATGGAGTTTTAGGACACCATTAGGTGACTTGATGGAGTTTTTCGGTTCCTTGCCACTGTTGCCTTTGGCTTGCTCAGTCGGGGATATTCAAATTAATTAACCAATCATACCATTGATCAACTCTACCAGACTTGGATGTCCTTTTTTTTTGCAGTAATAAACAAACATTGTTGAGTTGTTTTGATTGATACTGTAAAGCAGCTTTGATACAATCTGTATTGTGAAAAGCGCTATATAAATATATTTGACTTGACTATGTGTTTCTTGTATCAAAAGATGACAAGTCTATCTCAAGTAGTTTGTGAGTTATTAAGGAAAATGTAAAATATGTTACAATTGCCCCGGTCTCCCCTAATTCACGAAGCATTTTAGCCCTAAAAGTAGCACCTAAGTCTGGGACAGCTTAAAAGAAGTTGAGAGGACTCCTAACTCACTAAGACCAATTCACAAAGGATTGTAGCGCATATCACCGCCTCTCGCAGTCGTCCGGGGTCTGCGACACAAGCGGGAATGCTGCAGTGACCTGCAAACAAATCCTCTCCCATTCTACAGCTTAGTTTTGCTTGATATCCCAGTGCCGAATTTCCCATTTATCTTTTTTTTTCAGCACCAACTGAGCCAGCAGCAGTAATGGTGTGTTCACACACCGAACGCGAATTTAATTATTTGCGCGAGTAGATTACTGTAGCAAAGTTCGTTTGTGGGTGAGGAAGAAGAACACAGGGTCGGCGATACTGGGACTCGTACAGACTTTATTAACTCAGAATCAAAACAAAACAAAAGGCGCGCACACAGCGCATTCACCGTAGTAGCTCTACAGCACAGCTCAATTTCAATCAACACTCTTTCCACGCTGATTCAGCTCTCGTTGCTTTCTACCGCACTCTTTCCTCTCGGTCGCTGCACAAGTCCCAGTCCTTTCTCTCTCACCCGCACTCTCAATCTGCGCAGCTTATATCCGTCTCTCCATGCCAATCACTGCAATCAGACACAGGTGTTCATCATCTGCACTTGACCCACTTACTCACCGCACAGCTTACTGACTCCTCTCTCACCACAGACTTCGCGAAAACCACGCCCCCCTCGTCACATACCCCCACCGCCCGACTCAGGCCGGGGAGCCGTCCGGCCTGCAGCCCCCCCCCCCCCTCTCCTGGAGAGGAAGTCGGCCACAGCCATCTGTGCCCCCGGCCTGTGGATCACCTGGAATTTAAATGGTTGTAAGGCCAGATACCAACGAGTGATCTGCGCGTTGGTATCCTTCATGCGGTGGAGCCATTGGAGAGGAGCATGGTCCGAACACAGGGTGAACTCCCGTCCAAGGAGGTAGTAGCGGAGAGTGAGGACAGCCCACCTGATGGCCAAACACTCCTTTTCAATGGTGCTGTACATTGTCTCCCTCTTAGAGAGCTTCCGACTGATGTACAGCACCGGCCGCTCCTCACCCTCCACCACCTGGGACAGGACCGCGCCCAGGCCCCTGTCCGACGCGTCTGTCTGTAGGATGAAAGGAAGAGAGAAGTCAGGAGCATGTAAAAGCGGCCCGCCACATAGAGCAGCCTTTATTTGGGTGAAAGCCTGCTGACACTGCTCCGTCCACTGGACCGTATCTGGTGCGCCCTTTTTAGTTAAATCAGTCAGCGGGCTAGCAAGGTCCGAATAATTAGGTACAAACCTTCTGTAATATCCTGCTAGCCCCAGGAACTGTCTAACCTCCTTTTTGGTCTTAGGACTCGGACAGGTCGCAACTGCTGCCGTCTTATCAATTTGGGGACGCACCTGTCCGTGACCCAAGTGGAAGCCCAGATACCTTACTTCCACACGCCCAATCGCACACTTCTTCGGGTTGGCCGTGAGCCCCGCCCTTCTCAGCGTCTTTAGGACAGCAGGCAAATACTGCATATGACGCTGCCAATCATTACTGTAGATGATAATATCATCCAAGTAGGCAGCGGCATATGCAGCATGCGGCCGGAGAATTCTGTCCATTAGACGCTGAAAAGTCGCAGGTGCCCCGAACAACCCGAAAGGAAGGGTGACAAATTGGTGTAATCCAAACGGCGTTGTGAAAGCTGTTTTTTCTTTGGTCATGGGAGACAAGGGGATCTGCCAATAACCCTTTGTTAAGTCCAATGTCGAATAAAAGCGAGCAGTCCCCAGCCGATCAAGCAATTCGTCAATCCTTGGCATTGGATGAGCATCGAATTTAGACACCGCGTTCACCCTTCTATAGTCCACACAGAACCGAATCGAGCCGTCTGGTTTCGGTACTAAAACTACCGGGCTCGCCCAGTCACTGTTGGACTCTTCTATTACCCCCATGTCCAGCATTGCCTCTAATTCACTCTGAATTATTTTCTTTTTGTGTTCAGGTAAACGATACGGGCGGCAACGCACTACAACTCCCGGTTCCGTCTCAACGTGGTGCTGAAAGAGATTTGTTCGACCAGGCAGGGGCGAGAAAACATCAGCAAACTCTGCTTGTAAATTCTTAATGTCAGTGAGCTGGGAGGGCGAGAGGTGATCCCCACCAGGAGCCAGAGCGAGGGATTGTGGTTTTGTGATCACTTCTGGCCCGAGGTCCTCCTCTCCACTCACTACCGTCGCCAGCATCACTGACTCAGCCTCAACCCACTTCTTTAATAGGTTGAGGTGATATACTTGATGTGCCCCGCCCCTGTCTGTTCCAATAACCTCATAGTTGAGATCGCCAACTCGCCGTGTGACCTCAAAGGGTCCTTGCCACTTCGCGAGTAATTTCGAGCTGGACGTGGGAAGCAATACAAGTACTTTGTCTCCCGGTGCAAATTGACGGAGTCTAGTTCCCCTGTTGTACAGCTGTCTCTGTTTGTCTTGAGCCTGTAACAAATTCTCCATAGAAAGCCACCCCAAAGTGTGGAGTTTTGTTCTCAGGTCCAAGACATACTGAATTTCGTTCTTACTAGCGGACGGTCCGTCCTCCCAAGTCTCCCTCAGCACGTCTAACACCCCGCGGGGCTGACGGCTGAAAAGAAGCTCGAAGGGGGAAAACCCCGTGGAGGCTTGGGGGACCTCGCGTACAGCAAACAAGAGGGGTTCTAGCCATTTATCCCAATTTTTGGCGTCTTCGTGAACGAACTTACGAATCATGGCTTTCAAGGTGCGATTAAATCGTTCCACCAGACCATCCGTCTGTGGGTGATAGACGCTAGTGCGAATAGATTTAACGCCCAATAATTCGTACAGTTCGCGAATAGTTCGTGACATAAACGACGTGCCTTGATCGGTGAGAATCTCTTTCGGAATTCCCACCCGGGAGATCAATGAAAACAGCGCACTCGCAACACTTTTAGCCGAAATGTTGCGAAGTGGGACTGCTTCCGGGTACCGTGTTGCGTAATCCACTAGAACTAACGCAAAACGGTGCCCTCGTGCTGACCGTTCGAATGGCCCGATGAGGTCCATGCCAATTCGTTCGAAGGGGACCTGCAGCAATGGTGCTTTTGGATTGGCCGGTGGATTCACCAACTGACATTCACGGCAAGACGCGCACCACCTACGCACATTCTCGTGAATGCCCGGCCAGAATAATCGAGCCATGAGACGTTTAGTGTCGCCGCTTGTCCTAAATGACCGGCCATTGGATTACAATGAGCCGCCTGGAAAAGCATTTCCCGGCGGCTCTTAGTAACTAACAATTGAGTTGTATCTTCTTTTGACTGGGCGTCTTGGGTCACCTGATACAACCTATCCTGAATAATAGAAAAATATGGATAAGAGAGCGGTTGGTCCGGGTGGAGTACCTGTCCGTCGATAGAGCGGACCTTATCAAATGCATGTTTTAATGTCTCATCCTGGGACTGCTCCAGGGGAAAATCATCGCGCTCTGTGAGGATAGATCTCTCAAAGCTCTCCCTTCCCCTGTAGCAGCACCCAGAGGTCCCGGCTCAGCATCTCCCACCTGAACCACCGCTGTCTTTCCTTTCACCTTTTTTCCCCAAGAGACATCCGCACACAAAAAACCCAATAATTTAGTAAAGCCAGGCCAATTAGTCCCCAAAATTAGCGGATGCCGAAGGTGCGGGTTAACTGCTACCTCCACACTATGCTTTTGACCCCTGAATTGAATTTCCACGTACATTATAGGATAATTCACCACCACCCCGTGCACACACCGTACCCTAACCATGCGGCTTTTATCCAATGCCCCGGGTTGAATCAGGCTTTGATGAATAGAGGTTTGGTTACACCCTGAATCCACCAAAGCCTGAAAAGTACCCCCCTTGATACTCACAGGTATCTGGTACTGGCCAGCTTGATCGGGGGCAGCCCGTGGCGCGCCGGGGACCCGGATCAGTGTCCCCACCTCCATCACTGGACACCGGTCAATAAAATGTCCTGGGTCCCCGCAGCGCCAACAGGCCGGCCCAGGCTTTGCCGCCACTCCAGCGGCGGGAAGCGGGGCAAGGGATTGGCGTGGAGAGAGGGGGCCCACAGGAGCCGGGGTGGAGACATCCAGAGAAGCAGGTCCCCTTTGCGAAGCACTCGCAACCGAACTGGGTTCCCCTGGAAAGCCCGTCCTCCATCTCGGCGCCGGTCTGGGCGTCAGACCCCCCCGAGACCTGGGAAAGGGAACGGGTTTGGAGACAGAAGGGGATGAGGGAGAAGGAGAGAGAGACGGAGAGAGAGAGACAGATGGTAGGGGTTCGCCGACCCCGGAGCACGCCACCATGTGGTCCTCCGTCAGTTGGATGGCCTGGTCCAGCGACGTCGGGCGGTGGCACTGGACCCACTGTGCGGTTTTCTTGGGTAGCTTCCCGATGAATTGTTCCAGCACCAC
This sequence comes from Chrosomus eos, assembly GCA_036326025.1. Lineage (NCBI taxonomy): Eukaryota > Metazoa > Chordata > Actinopteri > Cypriniformes > Leuciscidae > Chrosomus > Chrosomus eos. The sequence continues at coordinate 24,460 of JAZAVI010000032.1, forward strand.
CTGATCGATAACGCACTCGCCGTCGCCTCCCCCGGCCATCAGCCATCTGCGGCAGGAGTCCCGGAGCTGTTGCGCCATCACAAAGGGTCGGCCAGACTCTTCCAGGCTCAAGGATCGGAAGCGCTGTCGGTGTTGTTCAGGGGTCCGGCCGACCCGCTGAAGAATGGCGCGCCGTAGGTCGTCATAAACCAGGAGATTCTGGACTGGCAGTTGGTGGGCAGCTATTTGCGACTCCCCAGATAGCAGCGGGATGATACGCACTGGCCAGTCCAGTTTGGGCCACCCCTGGGCCTCGGCCGACCTCTCAAATAGGTCAAGGAACGCCTCCGGATCGTCCTGAGGACCCATTTTGTTTAGAGACAGGGGCGTGGCCAAGGCCGTCGCTGGAGAGGGGGTGGCTGGAATCTCTCGGTCTAAACAGCTCCGGAACAATTCGCGGTCTTCTTGCTGGCCTTGGAGCAGCACCTGGAAGCGCTGCTCTTGTTCGTCCTTCACAGCCAGCAGGGCTTGGTGTTGTTCCCGGTGAAGAGCTGCGAGGGATTGAATGATCTCCGCAAACGGCGATCCTTGCGGGGTCTGCATGGCGGCGGCAGTCTTCTCCCTCCCGGGTTTCGGCACCAGTGTAGCAAAGTTCGTTTGTGGGTGAGGAAGAAGAACACAGGGTCGGCGATACTGGGACTCGTACAGACTTTATTAACTCAGAATCAAAACAAAACAAAAGGCCGTAGTAGCTTCACCGTAGTAGCTCTACAGCACAGCTCAATTTCAATCAACACTCTTTCCACGCTGATTCAGCTCTCGTTGCTTTCTACCGCACTCTTTCCTCTCGGTCGCTGCACAAGTCCCAGTCCTTTCTCTCTCACCCGCACTCTCAATCTGCGCGGCTTATATCCGTCTCTCCATGCCAATCACTGCAATCAGACACAGGTGTTCATCATCTGCACTTGACCCACTTACTCACCGCACAGCTTATTGACTCCTCTCTCACCACAGACTTCGCAAAAACCACGCCCCCCTCGTCACAATTACATACAAAGTCCATGCAAAGACGCAAATATACACATCATTCGCACCGGGCGTTGCGAATGACACGAATTGGGCGACGCGTTTGCCGCGAATATCTTCCGCACAAGTTGAAAAACTAGACGCGTATTTGACGCTCTATTCGCGTTCGGTGTGAACACACCATAACTGATCCTGCGTTATGGGCTTCTTCTTTTCCGTTTTGGCGAGTTCATAATCCACCGTCATTCAACTATTACATTACTTCAATAGGAGCAACATTTCCGTGCATTAAGTAGTCTATTTCGGCTAATAGGATGTCAATTAATGTGTTAATGCAAAGTGTTAATGCAAGTGCCGTTTTTCATTATTAGGCAAGTGGCGGTTTTCATTAGGGTATTAGGCTACCTTGATTTAATTTAATTTCATTAACGACTTTTTTTCTCTCTCTCTGCCTTTTTAGAATTACACTTCACTGGGGCCTGCACAAACATGATATGCATTTCGATGACATTACTATTATTATTTTGTGTAGGACACAGACAGACATATTTAGATGTCGTAATTCCATGATTTGTTGCGTCTGTGTTATGATCCGCATGACCGCCCTGTCATCTAACAACCAATCACTGTGATCATTGCGAGGAAGCTCGTGCATGAGAATTGACGTCATTCATAGCAACGAAGACTCACTCTTAGTTTAGGAGTTGTCATTTTTCCTTACTAAGAGTAGGTCTGAAAGGCTTTGTGAATAACTTTTAAGAGAGAACTCCTAGCTAAAATATTTTAGTGCGATTTAGGAGTACTCCTAGTGGTAAGATAAAAATCTTTGTGAATACGGCCCCTGTTCTATTTTTTCAATTTTAACAATATAATCTGCAAAAGATAAATGTCAACAACAAAATATAAAGGTACACATCAAAATGACAACAGCAAAACTTGAGATTGTTTGCCATAAATTCTCCTCACAGATCTCAAACTTTAACTTTTGATGCCGCAAATTCGCCTATTTAATTTACTTGCACTGTTACATACCCTGGGTCGCTTGCGTCAAAAAATCAAAAAATAAAACAAGCATTAATTTATAATTTGTGATGTTTTCTAGGAAAACGCATCACATGATGAAATTTGACCTATTACAGGTTTTGATACCATATTAACTGTGATCAGTGTGGTAAACTGTTTCATTGGGCTTCAGTCCTTAAGAAACACCTGAAGATTCACACAAAGGAGAAGATTCATTAGTAATAATTACAGCAGAAAAGACACGGCGCCGGCGGTGTGTGTTTCAGTGCATGATGTCCTTTACTACAGAAGATGAACTGAAAGAGAAAATTCACACTGGAAAAACCTTTGGAGTCAAAGTTCAGGAGCTGATGAAGAGGCTATTACACTTTTAAGAGAGACTCTCTAAGAGAATCTGATATTAATTTTTTACTTGTTCTTCATTGTTTTTTATCAGAACATCTAGTTTCTCTTCCACTTCTACTCTTCCATGCAAACACAAGATATACTTTCATGTATCTTTGAAACTGAACACTTTTCTTCTCTTCTTCTCTTGAGATGCTTTGCAAAATTTCATTTTTACGATTAAATTTCCTGAAAGAATATAATACTACTTTATACATTAGGCTATATAATACAATATAATACTTCTTTATACATTATATTATATTTTGACAGGGCCAGTAGAGAAGGCCCTGATGGCCCTGACAGCCCACCTCTGTTATAAAAAATATTGTACAAAAAAAGGGTCTAACCTCCTGAGGAGAGGCCTTAAGGAATTGAATTTGTAAAATAAATGAATTACATATTTTTTGTTATATGTCCTTTGGAATATCTCCCTAATTCTGAGGTCTCAAGGTTGGCAAGTATGACTATGACTAGTCATAATCACATTCCAATTACGACGATGAAATTAAAATATCTGGAATTTGAATGTTGACTAGTCAAATCAAAATTACGACATGTACAGCCAGGGGTATTTAATGCTAAAACGGCTTGCCCTAGGCACGTCTCGTTGGCGGTCGATGACGTCACCGCTCGCGCTCGCTCGCACCGTCTCTTCCCTCTGAATCCTCATGAGTTTCAGTGTCGAGTCTTCTGAGGCGAGGAGAGCAGTTCACGGTATTTCTCATATTTACACAACCATCACACACACTTTATACAGTTTGATTAAGCGACAGACTTATTTCTGTATTGCTTTCATCGGACACAGCGTTACCTGCGTCTTTTCTGGCGTCTTCCTCCTGAAATACACATTTAGTGCAGCAGCAGCGAGCATGAGGAGAATATGTGGAGTTCATTCAGACCTGAGAGATTTTGTGTTCGTTTGTGTGATTGTTTCAGTGTTTGAGTGAGAACTGTTACTGAATGTCGAGACAAAAGTCAAAGTTTGAGATCTGACTGTGATCGATCTGTTGCTGCGATCTCAAGCGCATTTTTTTTTCAAGTCAAGTGATGGGATAGCAGGCTTGGGAGGGTTACTTTAAAAATGTATTCCGTTACAGTTACAAATTACTTTATAAAAAAAGTATTCAGTAACGTAATCCAAGTACCACAATATAAAAGTAATGTAACTGATTACTTTTGGATTACTTCAAGGATAGATATTATTTTTTTAAAAAAAAACTTTTATTTATTAAGAATAAATTATTGAATAAATGAATATTGAATAACCCTGAATAAATATTTATGTAAAGGACTATACAGACATCTAGAGGCTACAGTATGGTATTACAGATTATTTTGTTTTATTTTTAACTTGACAAGCTAGGAATAAATAAAATGGAAATGTTTCTTCAACAGGAAAAGAGAATGCAAATGCTTCTTTAGGTTGGATGTCGAGTCCTTCGATAAAGAAAGTGTTTTCATTGCTGGAAGGCACAGTTTGCACTGTACAACTATGTTGTTGGCATTTTCTTCTTTAAAAACAAAATAGCAGCGGAATTTCCGAGAAAATGCAAGCATTTTTACCAGTGGGCAGCATCGTTTCTAGCAGTCTGACAGTGATGCGCGGGTCAGTGTATAAACAACCCGCACCCGACCGACGTTTTCAACACGCCTGCAACTCGGACCGCAAAAAAATAAATAATAATTGTACCCAACCCGCTTCCTGACCCGCATTTTTTGCAGCGCAAACTGTTCTTTTTCTAAATGCTGTATAATATAGCCTAGTGTTATGTAATAAAGGCTTGATTTAGGCTGTTCATTTATTTCGTTTCATTTTCTTAAAGATTAAGATTCTGCATGTGTTTATCCAGTCTAATTGAAGTGTGCGTCTCTCCTCCGACGTTCCCAACAAAAACCCCGCCTCCTCTCATACATAAAACTGACATTACGCATTATTAAAAGTAGCCTATAAAAATGGTACATGGCATTTCTCAGTTCAACGTGTAGGGAAATCGGGCATTTTGTCCCGCGACAGCATTTATTCAAAAGTTAATAACGCTTAACATTCAAAAGGTAGCCTAAATAAGGATTTCCCACTTGTATTAGTAGGTATTTGCGGAGCTTCCACTGCCCAGTCTTCACCTTTTCTCTTGCCGCCTTCATCTCTACCTGCAGACTGAGCTCGTGCGTCATCTTCGTGCCAGTTTCAGCCAATAAAGGCCTATGTATTTCATAGAAAATTGTGTCTAGTAGGCTATATAAATTACAAAGATTTAATTGGTATCTTTATTTCAGACGTATGAAATACTTTTGGATGACTCGTAACCGCGGGTAACCCGCTCATTTTGGATCAACCCGCGCATCACTGGTGTCTGAGGAGATTGTTGCAGAGAGCTGTTATTTTGCGCACGCACCAGCGGCGGGTGGGACTCGTGAGTCATTAATCAAGCAAAGCTTAATAGTGTTATTATGCCAAAATGCAGATTTATTTAGTTTTAAATGAAACCATTGTAATCCTGAAAGTATCCCCCGTTTTTTCAAAAAGTAACTATAATCTGATTACTACGTTTTTTGACGTAACTGTAACTAATTACAGTTACTGGATTTTTGTATCCTGATTACATAACGCCGTTACATGTATTCCGTTACTCCCCAACCCTGTGGGATAGGCTACTCTTTTCACATCTTAGCCAGATCAAATTTGTTTTTACATTGTTAACCCTTAATCACTGTTTGGGGTCACACTGACCCCACTGGACTTTTCCTTCATTTTTTAAAAGTGTTACCTTCATCTCAGGGGCATGAAACTCTGTGACTTCCTAAATAATCGATCTAAACAACTGGGCTTGATTTGGTTGTTCTAAAGGTGTGTAAAAAATGTTTTACTGTTTAAGGTGTTTGGTGTCAAAATGGCCCCATATTGAAAATGAATGGTATATAATAATATAAAAATAATACTTTTTTTTCATTTCTTTGTCAATAAAATTAAAGTAAATCCATTATAAATCTGAAAATTTCGACATATAAACCAAGGACTGGTGGTCCTAGAACATAAATAAACAGTGGAACGAACTTTCCATCTCACACACACACACACACGTATGTGACTGCAACAGAGAGCATTTTTACAGAAATTGGCACATAACATTAACAACACTGGCATGAATCTAAAAAAAAAATACATTTAAATCAAGGCCTTGTCCTAGAGCATAAAATCAAAGTGGAACGAACTTTCTATCTCATATATATACACACACGCACACAAACACACACATGTATGTGACTGCAACAGAGAGCATTTTTATAGAAATTGGAAAAAAAAATCCAATTTTTTCACAAATGCATTGTTTTGTAGCCTTCACTCCTTTCCATTAGTTTATTGATGCTGTTGTTTTGTTTTGTTTTGTATTATATTGGTTCATTTACTTTTTAAAATTAATCTTGTTCTAAAATCTCTTGTTCTAAAAAAAAAAATGTTGATAAATAATTTTCTGAATTAAATAGTATGTGATTACAGTCATGTCATAGTGGTGACTTGTAATGTTTCTGTAAATGTATAGTATAATAATTTGCAAAAGCAGATCATTCAAAACATATCAGAAAACGACAACAAATTCAAACTTTGACAAAAATAGATTTATGTATTTCAGAATGTTTAAATATATATTCACAAAATATATATTGTGACGACCCTGAGTGTACTCTCTTCCCTGATGGTGGCAGTCAGTGGGAGTTTTGAGTCACTCTCCCATGTTAATTGTTAATTATGTAATTTAGTATTTAAGTGTTCTGAGATTTTCATTTGGCAGGCACTCTCTGTGGGATAACTCCTCACAGAAGTGGCTCTTTTCTTATTTTATTTCTTATACTTACCTTATGTCATGTAGCGTTAATATTTTGTTGTAGTTATTTTTGTTTGGTTAATTCTTTATTTTTCCTTACGTTCTTAAATGAGCGGGACGTAACAATATCATAAAGTTGTGAGGAGAAGTTGAAGCATCAAGAAAAATGAAGTGAAAAACAAATGGCATAAATGTATAGTTGAGAAGTAAATAAAAAAATGATATATAGTTTTCCATATAAATTTTTTTTTATATTTCCTTATGCAATCGCTCTTTAAAAGTTTGGGGTCAGTCTGAAAACTTAACTGTACATAAATACAATATAGATAAATATGAATACAGTTTAGTAAACTATATTAATTTGTGGTGCTCTTTATTTTAATAACTAGGTTTTTTGATCATTGTCAGTTTCTGCACATACAAAACTGTAACATGTTAAATATCTAATTACATTATTGCAATGAATGTAGTCCTAGTTATTAATGTCAAACTATATTTATATTAAGATGGACCTTTTAGACATTTAGAGTGTCAACTGTGCTTGTTTTGTGTTATAGGTGTAATATTGTGAGAAATAATTGTATTTTCTTTTAATATCTTTCAGTATATTTCAATATAGATTTATAGTCATATATCCTGACCCGGAAAATGTGTTTCTAACAGCAAACACTCAGAATAAAGTGAGATGATCTGCTGGTGATCCTGAATGTCTTGTTGAATGAGTGTTGATAGTCTGAGGATCATCAATATTAACAGATCTGCTGAAAACACTCTTTATTTCATGACAATAGTTCATGTTTTCACCTAATTTATTATGCTGATGTCTTCAGATCTCCTGTAAATTGAAGCTCATTTCACTGGTGTCAGCAGACTGAGGGTATTTGTTGGTGACAAATCTGTAGATTAAAAACAAACTCAGTAACTGATATATTTTTTATTAGGCTAGATCACCTCCCATTGCAATTCATCATCAGTGAAGCTCCTCCCATTACAATCACATCATCAGTGAAGCTCCTCCCACTACAACTCATCATCAGTGAAGCTCCTCCTATTGCAATCACATCATCAGTGAAGCTCCTCCCACAGCAATCCATCATCAGTGAAGCTCCTCCCACTGCAGTCACATCATCAGTGAAACTCCTCCCACTGTTATTCCCCAATAAATGCTGTAATTTCCCATCAGCTACAAGTGAAGACGAGCATCAGAGCATCAGGAAGAGCTGAAATCTACAAGACTGAGTTTATTAAAGAGGACAGTGAGAACACGAGTGATCCAGAACCTGCAGAATGAAACACACTGAAGATCCTGAAGAACAAAGAGGTTGGTGTTTATTCTTCATTCATTCATGATGCTGGAGAACATTCATGTTAGAAACATTCAAGCACTTCATCACTTTTAGATAAACAGTTAAACTGTGAAATGGTACAAACAGTTTATTTTTTGGTTTTCAAAAATGATCAGTAAAGTGAAGTTTGAGAAATGTTCATATTGATTGTCAACATCCGGTCAAACTAAATATTATTATTCCTCTTTTATTTTACATTTATATCTGGTTCACATTTTTCGCAGCCATGTTACCAAAACTTTGGACATTCATTTCTCTCTCTCTCTCTCTCTCTCTCTCTCTCTCTCTCTCTCTCTCTCTCTCTCTCTCTCTCTCTCTCTCTCTCTCTCTCTCTCTCTCTCTCTCTCTCTCTCTCTCTTTTATATATATAAAAAACTTCAAATAATATCCCAGGCTTTTATTTTTCCAAATGGCCGAACTGCACCGGCTTGTATTTGAGACAGGCGTTATGAGACATGCCTTTAATAGTGTCGAGATGTTGTTCACTGAGTGGAGCCTGGGGTGTCTGCAGAGACCGCATCTTTTTACAGTGTGTTCAGTGTGTACAGGCAGCTAGCGGATAGTGAGGAGATGTTTGCTGTATGTGACAAAAAATATTTTGGCCTAAAAAACGCGTGGCATCGCTTAGAGCACCTTTAATAGTGTCGAGATGTTGTTCATTGAGTGTAGAGATAACGTATCCAAATAGATTAGGGATGCTCAATTCGGTTAATTTTCCCGACCGACAACCGACACTCGTTATCCGATTATTAACCGTTAACTGATAAGATTATAATAATCTAGCCTATTAGTTTAAATAAAAATAAAATTGACGAGTGTCTGTGACCCATAAAACAAAATAAAAATTCACAGGTTTATTTTAACATTCAAACAGCAGAACAGATCAACAACAGAACCTGGATTCACATCACACACTTGACAGTGACAACAGAGAAAAACAGAATAAAATAATATAAATAAAAAACATAAAATAGGCCTACACTATTTTTTTTTTACTTAGTCTAAATAGTTAACAAATTAAGATTAACCAAAAAAAATCACTTAATCCATTTGAAGGCAAGGCAAGTTTATTTATATAGCACAGGGCTCCAGACTAACTTTTCACTAGGAGCACAGTTGCCCCCAACTGAAATATTTAGGGGCACAACCAGAAAATTTAGGAGCACACACCGTAAATCAACATACTAACCAAATATTCACATTTCAACTAATTTCCAGTGTATTACTATTTACTAATAAATACTTTGATAATAGATGCAGAAATTACAATGCCTTTGCGCTCTGATTTAACGTTACAACCTCGTCTTCTAAAAGCAACCAGCAGTGGCGTTGCTTTTTGATTTATTAACATGTCACTGCATACTCTATGCTTAAGGCTAAGATTGTGTTTAACTAGTGTATTGTTTAAACTGTGAAGTGCCTGCATTGTTGGCAAACTTCGTGTTCCCGCAGTTATGGGGTAGCGACTGCAACATTCGCAGTTCATGGAATTCGTCTCCTTACAGTACTACCTCAACCAGCTGAATTCTCCTTACAGTACTACCTCAACAGCTGAACTCTCCTTACAGTACTACCTCTACCAGCTGAATTCTCCTTACAGTACTACCTCAACCAGCTGAATTCTCCTTACAGTACTACCTCTACCAGCTGAATTCTCCTTACAGTACTACCTCAACCAGCTGAACTCTCCTTACAGTACTACCTCTACCAGCTGAATTCTCCTTACAGTACTACCTCAACCAGCTGAATTCTCCTTACAGTACTACCTCTACCAGCTGAATTCTCCTTACAGTACTACCTCAACCAGCTGAATTCTCCTTACAGTACTACCTCAACCAGCTGAATTCTCCTTACAGTACTACCTCAACCAGCTGAATTCTCCTTACAGTACTACCTCAACCAGCTGAATTCTCCTTACAGCACTACCTCAACCAGCTGAACTCTCCTTGCAGTACTACCTCAACCAGCTGAATTCTCCTTACAGTACTACCTCAACCAGCTGAATTCTCCTTACACTACTACCTCAACCAGCTGAATTATCCTTACAGTACTACCTCAACCAGCTGAATTCTCCTTACACTACTACCTCAACCAGCTGAATTCTCCTTACAGCACTACCTCAACCAGCTGAATTCGTTCTCCTTACAGTACTACCTCAACCAGCTGAATTCTCCTTACAGTACTACCTCAACCAGCTGAATTATCCTTACAGTACTACCTCAACCAGCTGAATTATCCTTACAGTACTACCTCAACCAGCTGAATTCTCCTTACAGCACTACCTCAACCAGCTGAATTATCCTTACAGTACTACCTCAACCAGCTGAATTCTCCTTACAGTACTACCTCAACCAGCTGAATTCTCCTTCCAGTACTACATCAACCAGCTGAATTCTCCTTACAGTACTACCTCAACCAGCTGAATTCTCCTTACAGCACTACCTCAACCAGCTGAATTCTCCTTCCAGTACTACCTCAACCAGCTGAATTCTCCTTACAGTACTACCTCAACCAGCTGAATTCTCCTTACAGTACTACCTCAACCAGCTCAATTCTCCTTACAGTACTACCTCAACCAGCTGAATTCTCCTTACAGCACTACCTCAACCAGCTGAATTCTCCTTACAGTACTACCTCAACCAGCTGAATTCTCCTTACAGCACTACCTCAACCAGCTCAATTCTCCTTACAGTACTACCTCAACCAGCTCAATTCTCCTTACAGTACTACCTCAACCAGCTGAATTCTCCTTACAGCACTACCTCAACCAGCTGAATTCTCCTTACAGCACTACCTCAACCAGCTGAATTCTTCTTACAGCACTACCTCAACCAGCTGAATTCGTCTCCTTACAGCACTACCTCAACCAGCTGAATTCTCCTTACAGTACTACCTCAACCAGCTGAATTCTCCTTACAGCACTACCTCAACCAGCTGAATTCGTCTCCTTACAGTACTACCTCAACCAGCTGAATTCGTCTCCTTACAGTACTACCTCAACCAGCTGAATTATCCTTACAGTACTACCTCAACCAGCTGAATTCTCCTTACAGTACTACCTCTACCAGCTGAATTCTCCTTACAGTACTACCTCAACCAGCTGAACTCTCCTTACAGTACTACCTCAACCAGCTGAACTCTCCTTACAGTACTACCTCTACCAGCTGAACTCTCCTTACAGTACTACCTCAACCAGCTGAACTCTCCTTACAGTACTACCTCAACCAGCTGAATTCTCCTTACAGTACTACCTCAACCAGCTGAATTATCCTTACAGTACTACCTCAACCAGCTGAATTATCCTTACAGTACTACCTCTACCAGCTGAATTCTCCTTACAGTACTACCTCAACCAGCTGAATTCTCCTTACAGTACTACCTCTACCAGCTGAATTCTCCTTACAGTACTACCTCAACCAGCTGAATTCTCCTTACAGTACTACCTCAACCAGCTGAATTCTCCTTACAGTACTACCTCAACCAGCTGAATTCTCCTTACAGTACTACCTCAACCAGCTGAATTCTCCTTACAGTACTACCTCAACCAGCTGAATTCTCCTTACAGTACTACCTCTACCAGCTGAATTCTCCTTACAGTACTACCTCAACCAGCTGAATTCTCCTTACAGTACTACCTCTACCAGCTGAATTCTCCTTACAGTACTACCTCAACCAGCTGAATTCTCCTTACAGTACTACCTCTACCAGCTGAATTCTCCTTACAGTACTACCTCAACCAGCTGAATTCTCCTTACAGTACTACCTCAACCAGCTGAATTCTCCTTACAGTACTACCTCAACCAGCTGAATTCTCCTTACAGTACTACCTCAACCAGCTGAATTCTCCTTACAGTACTACCTCAACCAGCTGAATTCTCCTTACAGCACTACCTCTACCAGCTGAATTCTCCTTACAGCACTACCTCAACCAGCTGAATTCTCCTTACAGTACTACCTCAACCAGCTGAACTCTCCTTACAGTACTACCTCAACCAGCTGAACTCTCCTTACAGTACTACCTCTACCAGCTGAATTCTCCTTACAGTACTACCTCAACCAGCTGAATTCTCCTTACAGTACTACCTCAACCAGCTGAATTCTCCTTACAGTACTACCTCAACCAGCTGAATTCTCCTTACAGTACTACCTCAACCAGCTGAATTCTCGCAGCCAGTCTTGGCCGAAAATGCTGGGTTCGGCCATTTCGCCACACAAACTTCTCACTCTGAAACATCATCCGACTGTGACAGTGTAGGGCTGCAACGTTTCAAATAGCTCACGGTTCCGTTTGTATCACAGTTTTAGGTTCACGGTTTCGGTATGATTCGCTATGTTCAGGGAAAAAAAGACTGCTGTCAAATAAAATAAATAAACAAATAATCTAACAACAAGCAAAAGCTATTTCTAGCTGATGTGATCCTAATGATCTGAGTGATCTGTTGGGTTTATATTCAGTGAGCATATCTGCAATGTATTGAGGTCCTAGCCCATTGACTGATTTATATACCAGTAATAATACTTTAAAATCAATCCTAAATGTAACTGGGACCCAGTGTACAAACCTGAGGACTGGTGTGATGGGTTCATATGTTCTGGTTCTGCTCAGCGTTCTGTATGAGCTGCAACTGTCTTATGGTCTTTTTGGGAAGGCCAGTGAGGAGTCCATTACAGTAATCCACCCTGCTGGTGATGAAAGCATGCACAAGTTTCTCTAAGTCTTGACTGGAAACAAAGCATCTAATGCTTGCAATATTTTTCAGATGATAGTATGCTGATTTAGTTATTGCTTTGACATGACTACTGAAACTAAGGTCTGACTCTAGAGACACACCAAGATTCCTGACTTGATTTTTAGTTGTTAGACCCCTAGCGTCAAGGTATGCATTTACCTTGAGAACTTCATCTTTGTTTCCAAACGCAATGACTTCAGTTTTGTCTTTGTTTAACTGAAGAAAGTTTTGGCACATCTAGCTGTTTACTTCATCAATGCATTGGCACATGGAGTCAATGGGGCTGTAATCGTTAGGCGATAGGGCTAAGTAGAGCTGTGTGTCGTCTGCATAGCTGTGGTAAGAGATCTCATTAATTGGCTCATTGGGAGCATATACAGGTTGAATAGAAGTGGCGCAAGAATTGAGCCTTGAGGGACTCCGCATGTCATGGATGTCCACTCAGACTTATGGTCTCCTATACTCACATAATAACCTCTCCCTTCTAAGTAAGACCTGAACCATTTTAGGACTATCCCAGAAAGCCCCACCCAGTTTTCCAGCCTGTCAAGAAGTATGTTGTGATCGACAGTGTCAAATGCAGCACTGAGGTCGAGTAGTACCAGCACTGATAATTTGCCTGTATCAGTATTTAAGCGAATATCGTTTATTATCTTTATGAGCGCTGTCTCTGTGCTGTGATGCGATCGAAAACCAGATTGAAAATTGTCAAAGTATCCATTCAAGCTTAAGAATTTGTTCAGCTGATTGAGGACAACTTTTTCAATGATCTTGCCTATGAAAGGAAGATTTGAGATCGGTCTATAGTTGCTTAATATAGTCTTGTCCCGATTGATCTTTTTCAGGAGGGGCTTGACAACTGCAGTTTTCAGAGAATTTGGAAAACTCCCAGAGAGAAGTGAGGCATTTACCACTTCTAGGAGATCTGCTTCTAAGCTGTTTAACACACTTTTGAAAAAATAAGTGGGAAGTGTGTCAAGGGCGCAGGTTGATGTTTTAAGGTGCTGTACGGTTTCTTCCAAAATTTTGGCATCAATTTCTTCGAAAACAGACATAGTAACTACTTTCTCAGGTAGTGGTCTGATCTGTTTGACCCCAGTGCAACTCAAGGATGAGCTGATCACCTTTCTGATATTATTGATTTTCTCAGAGAAGAAAGAAGCAAACTCAAACAAAAAGAAAGTTTGAAGCTTTGAAAAAAACGGCTATTTTTTTTGCAAATTTTTTTCGACAAATAAAAATAGCAGGCCTACCTCAATCCACACATTGTCTAGTTTTTATTTTAAAAAGTAACATGTCTTTCGAAATGGTCCCACGCAGTTCTTCTTTTTGCTCGTTCGCTTCATTTTGCTTGCTTAGCAGATTATGTCTGTAGGCATGTGTAGTTGCGCGTGTCGACGCGCCCCGTGAGTTAACAAATATAGGCTATATAGTATTTTTTTTTTAACCATGCAGCAAAAAAATAAATAATAATAATAATATTTTTTTTATTAATTGGTCAAAATTTTTACTTTCGGTTAACAGTTAAACGGTCAATATGAGCATCCCTAAAATAGATAGACGGAAAGCATGACAGTAGGAGGTTACCACATTATATTACGTTTTATTTATAATTCGAATGTCTTTAACAATTCAGTTAATGTAAGAATTAAGGGGGTAGCACACCGGACGAGAAGCGCATCGCTGCGCCGCGTCGCCTCTAGGACAACTCGAGGTATCGCACACCGGACGCACACTTTCTCAGTTTATGGCCAGCAATAGTTTTATGTTTAAGGACATTATGAAATTAAGATAATGTCTGTACTATGTTATCAGAATCAGAATCAGAAAGAGCTTTATTGCCAAGTGTGCTTGCACACACAAGGAATTTGTTTTGGTACTGAGGCTTCCAGTGCACATATACAAATACAACAAGAAACATAATTTACAACAAGAAACATATAATACAAATTTTAAGAATAAAATATAAAATATAAAAATATGAGAATAAAAGTATCACAGTTGGGTTTAGCCAGAATAAACATTTACAGATTATGAACATATTTACAGTGTTTTGAATATTATAAATAAATAAATCTACATGTAAGTATCACCTGAGTTGTAAGTTATTAAACAGTGGGGGTATTGCACTTAAAGGCATATGCCTTGGGAGATGTGTTAACTGTTCAGAAGGGAAATGGCCTGTGGGAAGAAACTGTTCCTGTGCCGAGATGTTCTTGTGGCCAGTGATCTGAGTCTCCGTCTTGACGGTAACAGTTCAAACAGGTGGTGTCCAGGGTGAGTGGAGTCTGTGATGATTTTACCTGCTCTCTTCCTCACTCTGGAATAGTACAGGTCCTGGAGGGTTGGCAGGGGGGCACCAATAATCCTCTCTGCAGTCCGAACTGTCCGTTGCAGTCTCCTGATGTCTGATTTGGTAGCTGAACCAAACCAGACAGTGATGGATGTGCATAGAACAGACTCAATGATGGCTGAGTAGAACTGAGTCAGCAGCTCCTGTGGCAGGTTGAACTTCCTCAGCTGGCGAAGGAAGTACAGTCTCTGCTGGGCCTTTTTCACAATGGAGTCAATGTGATTGTCCCACTTCAGGTCCTGAGAGATAATAGTGCCCAGGAACCTGAATGACTCCACTCTGTTCCTCCTGAAGTCCACGATCATCTCCACTGTTTTGAGCGTGTTCAGCTCAAGGTTGTTATAACTGCACCAGACAGCCAGCTGTTCAACCTCCAGTCTGTAAGCAGACTCGTTTCGGATGAGACCGATGACAGTGGTGTCGTCTGCAAATTTCAGGAGCTTGACAGTGGGGTCTTTAGAAGTGCAGTCGTTAGTGTACAGGGAGAAGAGCAGTGGGGAGAGAACGTACCCTTGGGGGGTGCCAGTGCTGGTGGTGAGAGTCCTGGATGTGAAATTAAAATACACAATACAGAAAAACTAAACATTTCATAGGGCCCTATTATTTTAACGCATGCATTTTCTGCGTGTGAAAGTCCACATCAGTCAGATTAAGCAGGGTTTTAGTCAAGCGCAGTTTCTCTCCATCGACTCGCTGATCAAAAGCACGATGGAAATAACTTGCTGACGACAGAGCTTAATGGTCATTTGTTTAAACAACCCGGATGTATTGTTCTCTTTTAAAATGTTGGATTTTAAAACTCTGATATCATGATTTAATGTGTATAAATTATGGGTGAATATTCCTAATCTGTATAACAGTGCTATATATCTCTCTATGGGATATGTGGATTTTTTTTTTCATCTCCATATTTCTAAAGAAAAACATGTCTATATTAAAGTAAAACTTACTGATAAACATGTAGTTCGAATGGAATTAAATAACATATTTATTTTCATATGTCAAATTTATTGTTAAGAGGAAAACACCTTGAGATGTGACATCTCTCGCCTTATGGTACCTGCGTCCGTCCTGTAGCTTATTAGGCGTTTCGTGGCTAGGCGTTTCGTTGACGCTGCGCGCCGCCCCCTAGATGATTTTTGGGGGGCCCGGGGCCGCACTGGGTCCCTCGGCCCCCACCCCATGATGCCCTGGGGCTTTGTCCTCCGCTTCTAGCCCCCCCATGGGCCCCTCCAGGAGCCCCCAAAGTCCGCACTGGTGAAGTTGCAAAATGCTGCAGTTCAGGTGTTCGCCACAAGGCGGCAGCACGGTCCAACGGGCAACCTATTTGACGTGTGTCGAATAGGTTGTGGGATGGCGTCAATGAAGCGCCTAAAGTGCCACCTAAGTGACTACTCTTGACCGTGCTCTTCCTCTCGTCCTACGGATGGCCTATTCATCCACCTAGGCGCTTATTCTTCACGAATTCGTCCACCTAGCAGCCTAAAGTGCCACCTAAGTGACTACTCTTGACCGTAGTCTTCCTCTCATCCGGCGAACAGCCTATTCATCCACCTAGTCGCTTATTCTTCATGAATTCGTCCACCTAGCAGCCTAAAGTGCCACCTAAGTGACTACTCTTGACCGTAGTCTTCCTCTCATCCTGCGAACAGCCTATTCATCCACCTAGGCGCTTATTCTTCATGAATTCGTCCACCTAGCAGCCTAAAGTGCCACCTCATTGACTACTCTTGACCGTAGTCTTCCTCTCATCCGGCGAACAGCCTATTCATCCACCTAGTCGCTTATTCTTCATGAATTCGTCCACCTAGCAGCCTAAAGTGCCACCTAAGTGACTACTCTTGACCGTAGTCTTCCTCTCATCCTGCGAACAGCCTATTCATCCACCTAGGCGCTTTTTCTTCATGAATTTGTCCACCTAGCAACCTAAAGCGCCTCATAAGTGACTACTCTTCATCCTTAGTCTTTCTCACATCCCACGAACGGCCTATTCATCCACCTAAGTGCCTTTTTTCATCATTGTGCCTATAGAGCCCTCTAAGTGACTACTCTTCATCCTTAGTCTTCCTCACATCCCACGGACAGCCTATTCGTCCACCTAAGTGCCTGTTTTTCATCATTGTGCCTAAAGAGCCCCCTAAGTGACTACTCTTCATCCTTAGTCTTCCTCACATCCCACGTACACCCTATTCATCCACCTAAGTGCCTGTTTTTCATCATTGTGCCTAAAGAGCCCCCTAAGTGACTACTCTTCATCCTTAGTCTTCCTCACATCCCACGGACAGCCTATTCATCCACCTAAGTGCCTGTTTTTCATCATTGTGCCTAAAGAGCCCCCTAAATTACTACTCTTCATCCTTAGTCTTCCTCACATCCCACGGACAGCCTATTCATCCACCTAAGTGCCTGTTTTTCATCATTGTGCCTAAAGAGCCCCCTAAGTGACTACTCTTCATCCTTAGTCTTCCTCACATCCCACGGAGAGCCTATTCATCCACCTAAGTGCCTATTTTTCGTCATTGTGCCTAAAGCGCACTTAAGTGACTACTTTTCACAGTAGTCTTCCTCACGTCCCACGAACAGCCTTTTCGTCCACCTAACTGCCTATTTTTCCCAAATTCGACCGGAGGGGCCCCAAACTTTGCACGATGGTAGCCTAGGGGCCCCAGTCCCACATATCAGGAGGACGAGTCCCGAGAGTGCAGGGAAAAATTTGACACCCGCCTAGGACCCTGAAACCCGGGATCCTTAACCGGGGGCCCCTGGACAACCACCGTGTCAAATTTGAAGCCTCTGCGACCTTTTGACCCCTGATTTCCAGACGTCCGTCCTGCAAACTATTCGACGTAGGCTGCTCGTGGACAGTTGGGACAATTAAGCACGAAAACGGGTCCGAGGGGCCCCAAACTTCGCATCCTGGTAGCCTAGGGTCTCCACTGCCACATACTAGGAGGACGAGTCCCTAGAGTGCAGGGAAAATTTTGACACCTACCTAGGTCCACGAAACCCGGGATCCTGAACCAGGGGCCCCTGGACTACCACCGTGTCAAATTTGGAGCCCCTGCGACCTTTTGACCCCTGCTTTCCAGAGGTCCGTCTTGCAACCGAATCGACTTCACCACATAGTGTGAAATCCCCAAATCTTTACAGGATCTGACCCGCTGAAAATGTCTAAGTCAGAAAGAGCATCCATCCTGTAACCTATTTGACGGGTTCCCTATAGGCTTCCCCTGGACGGAGGAATTTTATGCAAATTATGCACAATAAATGTCTGTAATGTACATGAGTGTGTGGAGCTGTGTCCCCTGAGTGGTGTACAGTAGGTTTCACCTCATAAAAGCACTGTAAATATGAAATATGACCCATTAATGCACTGTCAGGGGGAAGCCTATAGGGTCTCTGTCGAATAAGTTACTGACTGGACTTCACCACATAGTGTGAAATCCCCAAATCTTTACAGGATCTGACCCGCTGAAAATGTCTAAGTCAGAAAGAGCATCCATCCTGTAACCTATTTGACGGGTTCCCTATAGGCTTCCCCCTGGACGGAGGAATTTTATGCAAATTATGCACAATAAATGTCTGTAATGTACATGAGTGTGTGGAGCTGTGTCCCCTGAGTGGTGTACAGTAGGTTTCACCTCATAAAAGCACTGTAAATATGAAATATGACCCATTAATGCACTGTCAGGGGGAAGCCTATAGGGTCTCTGTCGAATAAGTTACTGACTGGACTTCACCACATAGTGTGAAATCCCCAAATCTTTACAGGATCTGACCCGCTGAAAATGTCTAAGTCAGAAAGAGCATCCATCCTGTAACCTATTTGACGGGTTCCCTATAGGCTTCCCCCTGGACGGAGGAATTTTATGCAAATTATGCACAATAAATGTCTGTAATGTACATGAGTGTGTGGAGCTGTGTCCCCTGAGTGGTGTACAGTAGGTTTCACCTCATAAAAGCACTGTAAATATGAAATATGACCCATTAATGCACTGTCAGGGGGAAGCCTATAGGGTCTCTGTCGAATAAGTTACTGACTGGACTTCACCACATAGTGTGAAATCCCCAAATCTTTACAGGATCTGACCCTCTGAAAATGTCTAAGTCAGAAAGAGCATCCATCCTGTAACCTATTTGACGGGTTCCCTATAGGCTTCCCCCTGGACGGAGGAATTTTATGCAAATTATGCACAATTAATGTCTATAATGTACATGAGTGTGTGGAGCTGTGTCCCCTGAGTGGTGTACAGTAGGTTTAACCTCATAAAAGCACTGTAAATATGAAATATGACCCATTAATGCACTGTCAGGGGGAAGCCTATAGGGTCTCTGTCGAATAAGTTGCAGGTTGGCTCCAAACTTTGAACGGCTATAACTCGGGGACCTGATGGCCTAGCGACACCAAACTCGGGTCAAAGTAAGGTCCCCAGGGGCCCTCTCCAACGGGCCCTAGCCCGTGCTTCTAGCGCCCCCACAGGCCGAGATACGGGGGCCAACAGGAAAGGATGCACTTCAGAAGGAAGGGTCCCAGAGGCTCAGGACTCTGGGGTCTGAGAGGGCCCCCAGGGGCCCCTTCCCACCCCGAAGGACGGTCCACTGGGACCCGCCCTTTCCGAGATATCGACCGTTTTGTCCAAAAGACCCTCATGTATAACCGGATGTATCTTGGGAGTTAAGCCAAGATGGAGCTCCAAACTCCGGGCATGAGGGGGGCCCATAGGGCCCCTTCAGATCCCACCGTCCCCAACTCCTGGGCCTTACCGTTTCCGAGATACGGCCACTTCCGGTCCAGCTTTGACCGGGTATATCTCAAAAACCACGCCGACTTGGAGCTCCATACTCCGGGCATGGGTAGCTACCTATGGCCCCCCCTTGACCCCAGAGTATGGAGCCCAAAGTCGGCTTGGTTTCTGAGTTATGCCCGGTCAAATATGGGACTTTGACCGGGTGTATCTCGGAAACCACGCCGACTTGGAGCTCCATACTCCGGGCATGGGTAGGTACCTATGGGCCCCCCATGACCCCAGAGTATGGTGCCCAAAGTCGGCTTGGTTTCTGAGTTATGCCCGGTCAAATATGGGACTTTGACCGGGTGTATCTCGGAAACCAGGCCGACTTGGAGCTCCATACTCCGGGCATGGGTAGGTACTTATGGGCCCCCCATAACCCCAGAGTATTGAGCCCAAAGTCGGCTTGTTTTCTGAGTTATGCCCGGTCAAAATCACCATCCAACCTGTAGCTTAATAAGTTACTGACTGGACTTCACCACATAGTGTGAAATCCCCAAATCTTTACAGGATCTGACCCTCTGAAAATGTCTAAGTCAGAAAGAGCATCCATCCTGTAACCTATTTGACGGGTTCCCTATAGGCTTCCCCTGGACGGAGGAATTTTATGCAAATTATGCACAATTAATATCTGTAATGTACATGAGTGTGTGGAGCTGTGTCCCCTGAGTGGTGTACAGTAGGTTTCACCTCATAAAAGCAGTGTAAATATGAAATATGACCCATTAATGCACTGTCAGGGGGAAGCCTATAGGGTCTCTGTCGAATAAGTTGCAGGTTGGCTCCAAACTTTGAACGGCTATAACTCGGGGACCTGATGGCCTAGCGACACCAAACTCGGGTCAAAGTAAGGTCCCCAGGGGCCCTCTCCAACGGGCCCTAGCCCGTGCTTCTAGCGCCCCCACAGGCTGAGATACGGGGGCCAACAGGAAAGGATGCACTTCAGAAGGAAGGGTCCCAGAGGCTCAGGACTCTGGGGTCTGAGAGGGCCCCCAGGGGCCCCTTCCCACCCCGAAGGACGGTCCGCTGGGACCCGCCCTTTCCGAGATATCGACCGTTTTGTCCAAAAGACCCTCATGTATAACCGGATGTATCTTGGGAGTTAAGCCGAGTTGGAGCTCCAAACTCCAGGCATGAGGGGGGCCCATAGGGCCCCTTCGGACCCCACCGTCCCCAGCTCCTGGGCCTTTCCGTTTCCGAGATACGGCCACTTCCGGTCCAGCTTTGACCGGGTATATCTCAAAAACCACGCGGACTTGGAGCTCCATACTCCGGGCATGGGTAGGTAGCAATGGGCCCCCCATGACCCCAGAGTATGGTGCCCAAAGTCGGCTTGGTTCCTAAGTTATGCCCGGTCAAATATGGGAATTTGACCGGGTGTATCTCGGAAACCAGGCCGACTTGGAGCTCCATACTACGGGCATGGGTAGGTACTTATGGGCCCCCCATGACCCCAGAGTATGGAGCCCAAAGTCGGCTTGGTTTCTGAGTTATGCCCGGTCAAAATCACCATCCAACCTGTAGCTTAATAAGTTACTGACTGGACTTCACCACATAGTGTGAAATCCCCAAATCTTTACAGGATCTGACCCTCTGAAAATGTCTAAGTCAGAAAGAGCATCCATCCTGTAACCTATTTGACGGGTTCTCTATAGGCTTCCCCTGGACGGAGGAATTTTATGCAAATTATGCACAATTAATGTCTATAATGTACATGAGTGTGTGGAGCTGTGTCCCTGAGTGGTGTACAGTAGGTTTAACCTCATAAAAGCACTGTAAATATGAAATATGACCCATTAATGCACTGTCAGGGGGAAGCCTATAGGGTCTCTGTCGAATAAGTTAATGACTGGACTTCACCACATAGTGTGAAATCCCCAAATCTTTACAGGATCTGACCCGCTGAAAATGTCTAAGTCAGAAAGAGCATCCATCCTGTAACCTATTTGACGGGTTCCCTATAGGCTTCCCCTGGACGGTTGAATTTTATGCAAATTATGCACAATTAATGTCTGTAATGTACATGAGTGTGTGGAGCTGTGTCCCCTGTGTGGTATACAGTAGGTTTCACCTCATAAAAGCACTGTAATTATGAAATATGACCCATTAATGTACTGTCAGGGGGAAGCCTATTGGGGCTTTGTCGAATAAGTTGCAGGTTGGCTCCAAACTTTGAACGGCTATAACTCGGGGACCTGATGGCCTAGCGACACCAACCTCGGGTCAAAGTAAGGTCCCCAAGGGCCCTCTCCAACAGGCCCTAGCCCGTGCTTCTAGCGCCCCCACAGGCCGAGATACGGGGGCCAACAGGAAAGGGTGCACTTCAGAAGGAAGGGTCCCAGAGGCTCAGGAGTCTGGGGTCTGAGAGGGCCCCCAGGGGCCCCTTCCAACCCCGAAGGACGGTCCACTGGGACCCGCCCTTTCCGAGATATCGACCATTTTGTCCAAAAGACCCTCATGTATAACGGATGTATCTTGGGAGTTAAGCCGAGATGGAGCTCCAAACTCCGGGCATGAGGGGGGCCCATAGGGCCCCTTCAGATCCCACCGTCCCCAACTCCTGGGCCTTACCGTTTCCGAGATACGGCCACTTCCGGTCCAGCTTTGACGGGTATATCTCAAAAACCACGCCGACTTGGAGCTCCATACTCCGGGCATGGGTAGCTACCTATGGCCCCCCCTTGACCCCAGAGTATGGAGCCCAAAGTCGGCTTGGTTTCTGAGTTATGCCCGGTCAAATATGGGACTTTGACCGGGTGTATCTCGGAAACCACGCCGACTTGGAGCTCCATACTCCGGGCTTGGGTAGGTACCTATGGGCCCCCCATGACCCCAGAGTATGGTGCCCAAAGTCGGCTTGGTTTCTGAGTTATGCCCGGTCAAATATGGGACTTTGACCGGGTGTATCTCGGAAACCAGGCCGACTTGGAGCTCCATACTCCGGGCATGGGTAGGTACTTATGGGCCCCCCATAACCCCAGAGTATTGAGCCCAAAGTCGGCTTGGTTTCTGAGTTATGCCCGGTCAAAATCACCATCCAACCTGTAGCTTAATAAGTTACTGACTGGACTTCACCACATAGTGTGAAATCCCCAAATCTTTACAGGATCTGACCCTCTGAAAATGTCTAAGTCAGAAAGAGCATCCATCCTGTAACCTATTTGACGGGTTCCCTATAGGCTTCCCCCTGGACGGAGGAATTTTATGCAAATTATGCACAATTAATGTCTATAATGTCCATGAGTGTGTGGAGCTGTGTCCCCTGAGTGGTGTACAGTAGGTTTCACCTCATAAAAGCACTGTAAATATGAAATATGACCCATTAATGCACTGTCAGGTGGAAGCCTATAGGGTCTCTGTCGAATAAGTTACTGACTGGACTTCACCACATAGTGTGAAATCCCCAAATCTTTACAGGATCTGACCCTCTGAAAATGTCTAAGTCAGAAAGAGCATCCATCCTGTAACCTATTTGACGGGTTCCCTATAGGCTTCCCCCTGGACGGAGGAATTTTATGCAAATTATGCACAATTAATGTCTATAATGTCCATGAGTGTGTGGAGCTGTGTCCCCTGAGTGGTGTACAGTAGGTTTCACCTCATAAAAGCACTGTAAATATGAAATATGACCCATTAATGCACTGTCAGGTGGAAGCCTATAGGGTCTCTGTCGAATAAGTTACTGACTGGACTTCACCACATAGTGTGAAATCCCCAAATCTTTACAGGATCTGACCCTCTGAAAATGTCTAAGTCAGAAAGAGCATCCATCCTGTAACCTATTTGACGGGTTCCCTATAGGCTTCCCCCTGGACGGAGGAATTTTATGCAAATTATGCACAATTAATGTCTGTAATGTACATGAGTGTGTGGAGCTGTGTCCCCTGAGTGGTGTACAGTAGGTTTCACCTCATAAAAGCACTGTAAATATGAAAAATGACCCATTAATGCACTGTCAGGTGGAAGCCTATACGGTCTCTGTCGAATAAGTTGCTGACTGGACTTCACCACATAGTGTGAAATCCCCAAATCTTTACAGGATCTGACCCTCTGAAAATGTCTAAGTCAGAAAGAGCATCCATCCTGTAACCTATTTGACGGGTTCCCTATAGGCTTCCCCCTGGACGGAGGAATTTTATGCAAATTATGCACAATTAATGTCTGTAATGTACATGAGTGTGTGGAGCTGTGTCCCCTGAGTGGTGTACAGTAGGTTTCACCTTATAAAAGCACTGTAAATATGAAATATGACCCATTAATGCACTGTCAGGAGGAAGCCTATAGGGTCTCTGTCGAATAAGTTGCAGGTTGGCTCCAAACTTTGAACGGCTATAACTCGGGGACCTGATGGCCTAGCGACACCAAACTCGGGTCAAAGTAAGGTCCCCAGGGGCCCTCTCCAACGGGCCCTAGCCCGTGCTTCTAGCGCCCCCACAGGCCGAGATACGGGGGCCAACAGGAAAGGATGCACTTCAGAAGGAAGGGTCCCAGAGGCTCAGGACTCTGGGGACTGAGAGGGCACCCAGGGGCCCCTTCCCACCCCGAAGGACGGTCCGCTGGGACCCGCCCTTTCCGAGATATCGACCGTTTTGTCCAAAAGTCCCTCATGTATAACCGGATGTATCTTGGGAGTTAAGCCGAGTTGGAGCTCCAAACTCCGGGCATGAGGGGGGCTTATAGGGCCCCTTCAGATCCCACCGTCCCCAACTCCTGGGCCTTACCGTTTCCGAGATACGGCCACTTCCGGTCCAGCTTTGACCGGGTATATCTCAAAAACCACGCCGACTTGGCGCTTCATACTCCGGGCATGGGTAGCTACCTATGGCCCCGCCCTTGACCCCAGAGTATGGAGCCCAAAGTCGGCTTGGTTTCTGAGTTATGCCCGGTCAAATATGGGACTTTGACCGGGTGTATCTTGGAAACCACGCCGACTTGTAGCTCCATACTCCGGGCATGGGTAGGTACTTATGGGCCCCCCATGACCCTAGAGTATGGAGCCCAAAGTCGGCTTGGTTCCTGAGTTATGCTCGGTCAAAATCACCATCCAACCTGTAGCTTAATAAGTTACTGACTGGACTTCACCACATAGTGTGAAATCCCCAAATCTTTACAGGATCTGACCCTCTGAAAATGTCTAAGTCAGAAAGAGCATCCATCCTGTAACCTATTTGACGGGTTCCCTATAGGCTTCCCCCTGGACGGAGGAATTTTATGCAAATTATGCACAATTAATGTCTATAATGTCCATGAGTGTGTGGAGCTGTGTCCCCTGAGTGGTGTACAGTAGGTTTCACCTCATAAAAGCACTGTAAATATGAAATATGACCCATTAATGCACTGTCAGGTGGAAGCCTATAGGGTCTCTGTCGAATAAGTTACTGACTGGACTTCACCACATAGTGTGAAATCCCCAAATCTTTACAGGATCTGACCCTCTGAAAATGTCTAAGTCAGAAAGAGCATCCATCCTGTAACCTATTTGACGGGTTCCTTATAGGCTTCCCCCTGGACGGAGGAATTTTATGCAAATTATGCACAATTAATGTCTGTAATGTACATGAGTGTGTGGAGCTGTGTCCCCTGAGTGGTGTACAGTAGGTTTCACCTCATAAAAGCACTGTAAATATGAAAAATGACCCATTAATGCACTGTCAGGTGGAAGCCTATAGGGTCTCTGTCGAATAAGTTGCTGACTGGACTTGACCACATAGTGTGAAATCCCCAAATCTTTACAGGATCTGACCCTCTGAAAATGTCTAAGTCAGAAAGAGCATCCATCCTGTAACCTATTTGACGGGTTCCCTATAGGCTTTCCCCCTGGACGGAGGAATTTTATGCAAATTATGCACAATTAATGTCTGTAATGTACATGAGTGTGTGGAGCTGTGTCCCCTGAGTGGTGTACAGTAGGTTCCACCTTATAAAAGCACTGTAAATATGAAATATGACCCATTAATGCACTGTCAGGAGGAAGCCTATAGGGTCTCTGTCGAATAAGTTGCAGGTTGGCTCCAAACTTTGAACGGCTATAACTCGGGGACCTGATGGCCTAGCGACACCAAACTCGGGTCAAAGTAAGGTCCCCAGGGGCCCTCTCCAACGGGCCCTAGCCCGTGCTTCTAGCGCCCCCACAGGCCGAGATACGGGGGCCAACAGGAAAGGATGCACTTCAGAGGAAGGTCCCAGAGGCTCAGGACTCTGGTCTGAGAGGGCCCAGGGGCCCCTTCCCCCCGAAGGACGGTCCCTGGGACCCCCTTCCGAGATATCGACCGTTTTGTCCAAAGTCCCTCATGTATAACGGATGTATCTTGGGAGTTAGCCGAGTTGGAGCTCCAACTCGGGCATGAGGGGGGCTTAGGGCCCCTTCAGATCCCACCGTCCCCAACTCCTGGCCTTACCGTTCCGAGATACGGCCACTTCGGTCCAGCTTTGACCGGGTATATCTCAAAACCACGCGACTTGGCGCTCCATACCCGGGCATGGGTACTACCTATGGCCCCCCCTTGACCCCAGGTATGGAGCCCAAGTCGGCTTGGTTCTGAGTTATGCCGTCAATATGGACTTTGACGGGTGTATCTTGAAACCCGCCGACTTGAAGCTCCATACTCGGCATGGTAGGTATTATGGGCCCCCCATGACCCCAGAGTATGGAGCCCAAGTCGGCTTGGTTCCGAGTTATCTCGGTCAATCACCATCCAACCTGTAGCTTAATAGTTACTGACTGGACTTCACCACATAGTGTGAAATCCAAATCTTACGATCTGACCCTCGAAAATGTCTAAGTCAAAAGCATCCACCTGTAACCTATTTGACGGGTCCCTATAGGCTTCCCCCTGGAGGAGGAATTTTATGCAAATTATGCACATTAATGTCTATATGTCATGAGTGTGTGGAGCTGTGCCCCTAGTGGTTACATAGGTTTCACCTCATAAAAGCACGTAATAGAAATATGACCCATAAGCACTGTCAGGTGGAAGCCTATAGGGTCTCTGTCGAATAAGTTACTGACTGGACTACCACATAGTGTGAAATCCCAAACTTTACAGGACTGACCTCGAAATGTCTAAGTCAGAAAGAGCATCCATCCTGTAACCTATTTGAGGTTCCTATAGGCTTCCCCTGGACGGAGGAATTTTATGCAATATGCACAATTAATGTCTATAATGTCCATGAGTGTGTGGAGCTGTGTCCCTGAGTGGTGTACAGTAGGTTTCACCTCATAAAAGCACTGTAATTGAATGACCATTATGCACGTCAGGTGGAACTATAGGGCTCTGTGATAATTACGATGGATCACATGTGGAATCCAAATCTTACAGATCTGCCTCTGAATGTCTAAGTCAAAGAACATCCGTAACTATTGACGTCCTATAGTTCCCTGGACGGAGGAATTTTAGCAAATTGACATAATGTCTGTAATGTAATATGTTGAGCTGTGTCCCTGAGTGTGTACAGTAGGTTTCACCTCATAAAAGCACTGTAAATATGAAAAATGACCATTAATGCACTGTCAGGTGGAAGCCTATAGGTCTCTGTCGAATAAGTTGCTGACTGGACTTACCACATAGTGTGAAATCCCCAAATCTTTACAGGATCTGACCTCTGAAAATGTCTAGTCAGAAAGAGCATCCATCCTGTAACTATTTGACGGGTTCCTATAGGCTTCCCCTGGACGGAGGAATTTTATGCAAATTATGCACATTAATGTCTGTAATGTACATGAGTGTGTGGAGCTGTGTCCCCTGAGTGGTGTACAGTAGTTCACCTTATAAAAGCACTGTAAATATGAAATATGACCCATTAATGCACTGTCAGGAGGAAGCCTATAGGGTCTCTGTCGAATAAGTTGCAGGTTGGCTCCAAACTTTGAACGCTATAACTCGGGACCTGATGGCCTAGCGACACCAAACTCGGTCAAAGTAAGGTCCCCAGGGGCCCTCTCCAACGGGCCCTAGCCCGTGCTTCTAGCGCCCCACAGGCGAGATACGGGGGCCAACGGAAAGGATGCACTTCAGAGGAAGGGTCCCAGAGGCTCAGGACTCTGGGGTCTGAGAGGGCCCCAGGGGCCCTTCCACCCGAAGACGGTCCGCGGGACCCGCCCTTTCCGAGATATCGACCGTTTTGTCCAAAAGTCCCTCATGTATAACCGGATGTATCTTGGAGTTAAGCGAGTTGAGCTCCAAACTCCGGGCATGAGGGGGCTTATAGGGCCCTTCAGATCCCACCGTCCCCAACTCTGGGCCTACCGTTTCCGAGATACGGCCACTTCCGGTCCAGCTTTGACGGGTATATCTCAAAAACCACGCCGACTTGGCGCTCCATACTCCGGGCATGGGTAGCTACCTATGGCCCCCCCTTGACCCCAGAGTATGGAGCCCAAGTCGGTTGGTTTCTGAGTTATGCCGGTCAAATATGGGACTTTGACCGGTGTATCTTGGAAACCACGCCGATTGAAGCTCCATACTCCGGCATGGGAAAGGTACTTATGGCCCCATGCCCCAGAGTATGGAGCCCAAATCGGCTTGGTTCCTGAGTTATGCCGGTCAAAATCACCATCCAACCTGTAGCTTAATAAGTTACTGACTGGACTTCACCACATAGTGTGAAATCCCCAAATCTTTACAGATCTGACCCTCTGAAAATGTCTAAGTCAGAAAGAGCATCCATCCTGTAACCTATTTGACGGGTTCCCTATAGGCTTCCCCTGGACGGAGGAATTTTATGCAAATTATGCACAATTAATGTCTATAATGTCATGAGTGTTGGAGCTGTGTCCCTGAGTGGTGTACAGTAGGTTTCACTCATAAAAGCATGTAAATATGAAATATGACCCATTAATGCACTGTCAGGTGGAAGCCTATAGGGTCTCTGTCGAATAAGTTACTGACTGGACTTCACACATAGTGTGAAATCCCCAAATCTTTACAGGATCTGACCCTCTGAAAATGTCTAAGTCAGAAAGAGCATCCATCCTTAACCTATTTGACGGGTTCCCATAGGCTTCCCCTGGACGGAGGAATTTTATGCAAATTATGCACAATTAATGTCTATAATGTCCATGAGTGTGTGGAGCTGTGTCCCCTGAGTGGTGTACAGTAGGTTTCACCTCATAAAAGCACTGTAAATATGAAATATGACCCATTAATGCACTGTCAGGTGGAAGCCTATAGGGTCTCTGTCGAATAAGTTACTGACTGGACTTCACCACATAGTGTGAAATCCCCAAATCTTTACAGGATCTGACCCTCTGAAAATGTCTAAGTCAGAAAGAGCATCCATCCAGTAACCTATTTGACGGGTTCCCTATAGGCTTCCCCTGGACGGAGGAATTTTATGCAAATTATGCACAATTAATGTCTGTAATGTACATGAGTGTGTGGAGCTGTGTCCCCTGAGTGGTGTACAGTAGGTTTCACCTCATAAAAGCACTGTAAATATGAAAAATGACCCATTAATGCACTGTCAGGTGGAAGCCTATAGGGTCTCTGTCGAATTAAAATAGAGTTCGTCAGCTCCAGCTTGTATCCAGTGGTCACAGAGACTTCAGATGGCCCAACACACTGAAGAGATGACCAAACGCCCGTGCAAGAGACGACTCGACCCCTATGAAGAGGCGACTAAACGCCGGTGATTTGTTTTCCCATAAACTAATACATGATTAACTAACTGTATTTTTCTATGGACAGTTCAGAATTGCACTATTGTGTAAAGCACTATACGAATAAATTAGAATAAAACCTGCTATGCATATTTCTTTTCTGTTTTAAAAATATAAATTCCCTTAATCTGAATTCAATCTTTCTTTTAACAGTGGGAGCCTTACGGGAGCGTTCGTTCAAGGGGCCTGTGTGACGTGTTTTTGAGCATGTGATGAGGCTGTTTGTTCCTTGTGGAAACAGTGTCAAGTTAATAACATGTGTAAACAACATGCAGTGTACATATTCTTTTGGAGTGATCTTTTATATTGGTAATAAAATACATTTTTCACAAACCTATTGTTTTATTTCATTCTTACTTTCTCAGTGCTGATAATGATTATGCTGTAGCTTAAGGTTTTCAATTTAAATATTCTCCTGTTAAAAATCATCAGGTTAGCTGACCTCTTGCAGTGGTGAAAATCTGGGAGTACTTTTCCAGTTTTCAACTTTGATTCTCCTATTAAAATGAATGCATCTCAGTCAGTGTGTATGCTACAGACATGTTTTAGATATATATTGAAAGCTAGAGACCAGCACTTTAATGTGTTTGTATTCAATTTTCTGCATCTTGTTCAGAGGGTTGATAATACAGACTAAAGTTCAGGTTGGCGCCGTTGAGCTCTTGCCAGGCCTGTGTCATCACTGTGTCTGCTGTGCTAAAATGTCTGTATTTAACTCAAATCTCAAGCTTTCTTTCTGCTTTTTGCATCAAATTAACCAGTGAGTCCTGCACTTATTAGTGGTAAGACTGATTAATCTGTGTCTGGTCAGAGAGGGCAAGACACCGGCTCCAACTGTGCTGTGAATGTCATCTTCCGCCTGTAATTTCACACCAAAATGTCTTTTATTCAGCCAATTCTTGAGACAGTGTCATGTGTTTTGCTTCAAAATAAAGCTGAGTATGTGTCCTTTCATAACCCAACACTTATTTGACTGTATCATGTTCATAGAGTGAAAGAGAGGTCATCAGGTTAGCTGACCTCTTGCAGTGGTGAAAATCTGGGAGTACTTTTCCAGTTTTCAACTTTGATTCTCCTATTAAAATGAATGCATCTCAGTCAGTGTGTATGCTACAGACATGTTTTAGATATATATTGAAAGCTAGAGACCAGCACTTTAATGTGTTTGTATTCAATTTTCTGCATCTTGTTCAGAGGGTTGATAATACAGACTAAAGTTCAGGTTGGCGCCGTTGAGCTCTTGCCAGGCCTGTGTCATCACTGTGTCTGCTGTGCTAAAATGTCTGTATTTAACTCAAATCTCAAGCTTTCTTTCTGCTTTTTGCATCAAATTAACCAGTGAGTCCTGCACTTATTAGTGGTAAGACTGATTAATCTGTGTCTGGTCAGAGAGGGCAAGACACCGGCTCCAACTGTGCTGTGAATGTCATCTTCCGCCTGTAATTTCACACCAAAATGTCTTTTATTCAGCCAATTCTTGAGACAGTGTCATGTGTTTTGCTTCAAAATAAAGCTGAGTATGTGTCCTTTCATAACCCAACACTTATTTGACTGTATCATGTTCATAGAGTGAAAGAGAGGTCATCAGGTTAGCTGACCTCTTGCAGTGGTGAAAATCTGGGAGTACTTTTCCAGTTTTCAACTTTGATTCTCCTATTAAAATGAATGCATCTCAGTCAGTGTGTATGCTACAGACATGTTTTAGATATATATTGAAAGCTAGAGACCAGCACTTTAATGTGTTTGTATTCAATTTTCTGCATCTTGTTCAGAGGGTTGATAATACAGACTAAAGTTCAGGTTGGCGCCGTTGAGCTCTTGCCAGGCCTGTGTCATCACTGTGTCTGCTGTGCTAAAATGTCTGTATTTAACTCAAATCTCAAGCTTTCTTTCTGCTTTTTGCATCAAATTAACCAGTGAGTCCTGCACTTATTAGTGGTAAGACTGATTAATCTGTGTCTGGAAACCAGGCCGACTTGGAGCTCCATACTCCGGGCATGGGTAGGTACCTATGGGCCCCCCATGACCCCATAGTATGGAGCCCAAAGTCGGCTTGGTTTCTGAGTTATGTCCGGTCAAATATTGGATTTTGACCGGGTGTATCTCGGAAACCACGCCGACTTGGAGCTCCATACTCCGGGCATTGGTAGGTATCTATGGGCCCCCCATGACCCCATAGTATGGAGCCCAAAGTCGGCTTGGTTTCTGAGTTATGTCCGGTCAAATATGGGACTTTGACCGGGTGTATCTCGGAAACCAGGCCGACTTGGAGCTCCATACTCCGGGCATTGGTAGGTGGTTATTGGCCCCCCATGACCCCCGAGTATGGAGCCCAAAGTCGGCTTGGTTCTTGAGATAAACCCGGTCAAAATCACCATCCAACCTGTAGCTTAATAAGTTACTGACTGGACTTCACCACATAGTGTGAAATCCCCAAATCTTTACAGGATCTGACCCTCTGAAAATGTCTAAGTCAGAAAGAGCATCCATCCTGTAACCTATTTGACGGGTTCCCTATAGGCTTCCCCCTGGACGGAGGAATTTTATGCAAATTATGCACAATTAATGTCTATGATGTACATGAGTGTGTGGAGCTGTGTCCCCTGAGTGGTGTACAGTAGGTTTCACCTCATAAAAGCACTGTAAATATGAAATATGACCCATTAATGCACTGTCAGGGGGAAGCCTATAGGGTCTCTGTCGAATAAGTTACTGACTGGACTTCACCACATAGTGTGAAATCCCCAAACCTTTACAGGATCTGACCCGCTGAAAATGTCTAAGTCAGAAAGAGCATCCATCCTGTAACCTATTTGACGGGTTCCCTATAGGCTTCCCCCTGGACGGTTGAATTTTATGCAAATTATGCACAATTAATATCTGTAATGTACATGGGTGTGTGGAGCTGTGTCCCCTGAGTGGTGTACAGTAGGTTTCAACTCATAAAAGCACTGTAATTATGAAATATGACCCATTAATGCACTGTCAGGGGGAAGGCTATAGGGGCTCTGTCAAATAAGTTGCAGGTTGGCTCCAAACTTTGAATGGCTATAACTCGGGGACCCGGCCGCCTAGTGAAACCAAACTCGGGTCAAAGTAGGGTCCAGAGGGGCCCTCTCCAACGGGCCCCTGTTTGAGCTTCTAGCGCCCCCCACAGGCCGAGATACGGGGGCCAACAGGAAAGGGTGCACTTCAGAAGGAAGGGTCACAGAGGATCAGGACTCTAGGGTCTGAGAGGGCCCCTAGGGGCCCCTTCCCACCCCGAAGGACGGTCCGCTGGGACCCGCCCTTTCCGAGATATCGACCGTTTTGTCCAAAAGACCCTCATGTATAACCGGGTGTATCTTGGAAGTTAAGCCGAGTTAGAGCTCCAAACTCCGGGCGTGAGGGGGGCTCATATGGTCCCTTCGGACCCCACCGTCCCCAACTCCTGGGCCTTACCGTTTCCGAGATACGGCCACTTCCGGTCCAGCTTCGACCGGGTATATCTCGGAAACCAGGCCGACTTTGAGCTCCAAACTCCGGGTGTAGGGAGGCACCCATGGGCCCCCCAAAACCCTAGAGTATGGAGATCCAAGTCGGCTTCGTTCTTGAGATACGGCCACTTCCGGTCCAGCTTTGACTGGTTGTATCTCGGAAACCACGCCGACTTGGAGCTCCATAATCTGGGCATTTGGAGGGACCAGTGGGAGCCCCATGACCCCAGAGTGTGGAGCCCGAAGTCGTTTTGGTTCCTGAGATATGGCAACTTCCTGTGGAAGTTTGACCGGGTGTATCTCGGAAACCACGCCGACTTGGAGCTCCATACTCTGGGCATTGGGAGGTACCAGTAGGACCCCCATGTCCCCAGAGAATGGAGCCCAAAGTCAGCTTGGTTCCTGAGATATGGCAACTTCCTGTGGAAGTTTGACCGGGTGTATCTCGGAAACCACGCCGACTTGGAGCTCCATACTCTGGGCATTGGGAGTTACCAGTGGGACCCCCATGACCTTAGAGTATGGAGCCCGAAGTCGGCTTGGTTCCTGAGATATGGCAACTTCCTGTGGAAGTTTGACCGGGTGTATCTCGGAAACCACGCCTACTTGGAGCTCCATTCTCTGAGCAAGGGGAGGTACCAGTGGGACCCCCGTGACCCCAGAGTATGGAGCCCCAAGTCGGCTTAGTTCCTGAGATACATCCGGTCAAAAAAAGCATCCATCCTGTAACCTATTTGACGGGTGCCCTATAGGCTTCCCCCGGACAGTTGAATATTATGCAAATTTTTCATAAATAATAGCTGAAATGTACATCCGTGTGTTGTGTTGTGTCCCCTGTGTGGTGTACAGCACGTTTGACCACATATAACCACTTTAATTATGAAATATGACCTTTTAATGTAATGCATCCTCCCTGTGACTTATCTGTAAAAGCCTTTTTAGGGCATTTTTGCCCCGTCACGGGGCCCCTGGAGGGTCTCGGGAGACGGGACCACCGTCCCCGCACTCAGGGGGTGAGGCCGAATCGATCCATATGCGTTTTTTGGGGCCAAAAATTTTCTAGGGGCCGGCGCGCAGCGCTTAGGGATTCTCGTCAACGGGCTGTCATTTAAGTTATTCCATGGCGTCATGTACCATAAATAGCACTAGGACAAATAGGCAGTCTGTGGATTTTTGCTAGTTCATATAAGTTGCCATATGGCGTAATAGTGGGGCAAAGGGATGAAAAGGCACCATTCCGGATCCTAGATCCAACTTATATGAATGGTTTCCCCTCAGAATTTGGTTTACGGAACCGTATGCACTTCGAGGGATGTTTTTTCCACCACTAGGGGGCCAGGTTCCCTAATCCTTTCCAACGAAGTGCCTAAAGTGCCACCTAGGCGCCTATTCCCAATGACTTTGTCCACGAAGTGCCAAAAGTGCCAACTAGGCGCCTATTCTTCATGAATTCGTCCACCTAGCAGCCTAAAGTGCCACCTAAGTGACTACTCTTGACCGTGGTCTTCCTCTCATCCGGCGAACAGCCTATTCATCCACCTAGGCGCCTATTTTTCAGTAATTCGTCGACAGAGCGCCTAAAGTGCCACCTAAGTGACTACTCTTCACCGTAGTCTTCCTCTCGTCCCGCGAACAGCCTATTCATCCACCTAGGTGCCTATTTTTCAGTAATTCGTCCACAGACCGCCTAAAGTGCCACCTAAGTGACTCCTCTTCACCGTAGTCTTCCTCTCATCCCGCGAAGAGCTTATTCATCCACCTAAGTGCCTATTTTTCAGTAATTCGTCGACAGAGGGCCTAAAGTGCCACCTAAGTGACTACTCTTCACCGTAGTCTTCCTCTCGTCCCGCGAACAGCCTATTCATCCACCTAGGTGCCTATTTTTCAGTAATTCGTCCACAGACCGCCTAAAGTGCCACCTAAGTGACTACTCTTCACCGTAGTCTTTCTCTCGTCCCGTGAACAGCCTATTCATCCACCTAGGTGCCTATTTTTTATGAATTCGTCCACAGGGCGCCTAAAGTGCCACCTAAGTGACTACTCTTCACCGTAATCTTCCTCTCGTCCCGCGAACAGCCTATTCATCCACCTAGGCGCCTATTTTCATTAATGTCCTCCAAATTTGACACAGTGGTAGTCCAGGGGCCCCCGGTTCAGGATCCCGGGTTTCGTGGTCCTAGGTGGGTGTCAAAATTTTCCCTGCACTCTAGGGACTCGTCCTCCTAGTATGTGGCAGTGGGGACCCTAGCCTACCATGATGCAAAGTTTGGGGCCCCTCGGACCCGTTTTCGTGCTTAATTGGCCCCACTATCCACGAACAGCCTACGTCGAATAGGTTGCAGGACGGACGTCTGGAGAGCAGGGGTCAAAAGGTCGCAGGGCCTCCAAATTTGACACGGTGGTAGTCCAAAGGCCCCTGAGTCAGGATCCTGGATATCAGGGTCCTAGGTGGGCCTCGAGTATTTTTCTTAACCCTACCCTATCTTTTCATTGTGCCCTTTGGAGAGAGTCTTTCTGTATTGAGTGCAAGAGGCCTTTGTGAGAGATTTTGACAAAGGAAGTGAAAAAAAAATCGCAGGGGCTCCAAATTTGACACGGTGGTAGTCCAGGGGCCCCCGGTTCAGGATCCCGGGTTTCGTGGTCCTAGGTGGTTGTCAAAATTTTCCCTGCACTCTAGGGACTCATCCTCCTAGTATGTGGCAGTGGGGACCCTAGGCTACCATGATGCAAAGTTTGGGGCCCTCGGACCCGTTTTCGTGCTTAATTGGCCCCACTATCCACGAACAGCCTACGTCGAATAGGTTGCAGGACGGACGTCTGGGAGCAGGGGTCAAAAGGTCGCAGGGCCTCCAAATTTGACACGGTGGTAGTCCAGGGGCCCCTGAGTCAGGATCCTGGATATCAGGGTCCTAGGTTGGCCTCGAGTATTTTTCTTAACCCTACCCTATCTTTTCATTGTGCCCTTTGGAGAGAGTCTTTCTGTATTTGAGTGCAAGAGGCCTTTGTGAGAGATTTTGACAAAGGAAGTGAAAAAAAAATCGCAGGGGCTCCAAATTTGACACGGTGGTAGTCCAGGGGCCCCCGGTTCAGGATCCCGGGTTTCGTGGTCCTAGGTGGTTGTCAAAATTTTCCCTGCACTCTAGGGACTCATCCTCCTAGTATGTGGCAGTGGGGACCCTAGGCTACCATGATGCAAAGTTTGGGGGCCCTCGGACCCGTTTTCGTGCTTAATTGGCCCCACTATCCACGAACAGCCTACGTCGAATAGGTTGCAGGACGGACGTCTGGAGAGCAGGGGTCAAAAGGTCGCAGGGCCTCCAAATTTGACACGGTGGTAGTCCAGGGGCCCCTGAGTCAGGATCCTGGATATCAGGGTCCTAGGTGGGCCTCGAGTATTTTTCTTAACCCTACCCTATCTTTTCATTGTGCCCTTTGGAGAGAGTCTTTCTGTATTTGAGTGCAAGAGGCCTTTGTGAGAGATTTTGACAAAGGAAGTGAAAAAAAAATCGCAGGGGCTCCAAATTTGACACGGTGGTAGTCCAGGGGCCCCCGGTTCAGGATCCCGGGTTTCGTGGTCCTAGGTGGTTGTCAAAAATTTCCCTGCACTCTAGGGACTCGTCCTCCTAGTATGTGGCAGTGGGGACCCTAGGCTACCATGATGCAAAGTTTGGGGCCCCTCGGACCCGTTTTCGTGCTTAATTGGCCCCACTATCCACGAACAGCCTACGTCGAATAGGTTGCAGGACGGACGTCTGGAGAGCAGGGGTCAAAAGGTCGCAGGGCCTCCAAATTTGACACGGTGGTAGTCCAGGGGCCCCTGAGTCAGGATCCTGGATATCAGGGTCCTAGGTGGGCCTCGAGTATTTTTCTTAACCCTACCCTATCTTTTCATTGTGCCCTTTGGAGAGAGTCTTTCTGTATTTGAGTGCAAGAGGCCTTTGTGAGAGATTTTGACAAAGGAAGTGAAAAAAAAAATCGCAGGGGCTCCAAATTTGACACGGTGGTAGTCCAGGGGCCCCCGGTTCAGGATCCCGGGTTTCGTGGTCCTAGGTGGTTGTCAAAATTTTCCCTGCACTCTAGGGACTCGTCCTCCTAGTATGTGGCAGTGGGGACCCTAGGCTACCATGATGCAAAGTTTGGGGCCCCTCGGACCCGTTTTCGTGCTTAATTGGCCCCACTATCCACGAACAGCCTACGTCGAATAGGTTGCAGGACGGACGTCTAGAGAGCAGGGGTCAAAAGGTCGCAGGGCCTCCAAATTTGACACGGTGGTAGTCCAGGGGCCCCTGAGTCAGGATCCTGGATATCAGGGTCCTAGGTGGGCCTCGAGTATTTTTCTTAACCCTACCCTATCTTTTCATTGTGCCCTTTGGAGAGAGTCTTTCTGTATTTGAGTGCAAGAGGCCTTTGTGAGAGATTCTGACAAAGGAAGTGAAAAAAAATCACAGGGGCTCCAAATTTGACACGGTGGTAGTCCTGGGACCCCCGGTTCAGGATCCCGGGTTTCGTGGTCCTAGGTGGTTGTCAAAAATTTCCCTGCACTCTAGGGACTCGTCCTCCTAGTATGTGGCAGTGGGGACCCTAGGCTATCATGATGCAAAGTTTGGGGCCCTTCGGACCCGTTTTTGTGCTTAATTGGCCCAAGTGTCCACGAACAGCCTACGTTGAATAGGTTGCAGGATGGACGTCTGGAAAGCAGGGGTCAAAAGGTTGCAGGGGCTCCAAATTTGACACGGTGGTAGTCCAGGGGCCCCCGGTTCAGGATCCCGGGTTTCAGGGTCCTAGGCGGTTGTAAAATTTTTCCCTGCACTCTAGGGACCTGTCCTCCTGATATGTGGGAGTGGGGCCCCTAGGCTACCAGTGTGCAAAGTTTGAGGCCCCCCGGGTCGAATTTGGGAAAAATAAGCAGTTAGGAGGACGAATAGGCTGTTCGTGGGACGTGAGGAAGACTACGGTGAAGAGCAGTCACTTAGGTGCGCTTTAGGCACAATGATGAAAAAAAGGCACTTAGGTGGATGAATAGGCTGTTCGTGGGACGTGAGGAAGACTAAGGATGAAAAGTAGTCGCTTAGGGGGCGCTTTAGGCACAATGATGAAAAAAGGCACTTAGGTGGACGAATAGGCTGTTCGTGGGACGTGAGGAAGACTAAGGATTAAGAGTAGTCATTTAGGGGGCGCTTTAGGCACAATTATGTAAAATAGGCACTTAGGTGGACGAATAGGCTGTCCGTGGGACATGAGGAAGACTAAGGATGAAGAGTAGTCACTTAGGGGGCGCTTTAGGCACAATGATGTAAAATAGGCACTTAGGTGGACGAATAGGCTGTCCGTGGGACGTGAGGAAGACTAAGGATGAAGAGTAGTCACTTAGGGGGCGCTTTAGGCACAATGATGAAAAATAGGCACTTAGGTGGACGAATAGGCTGTCCGTGGGACGTGAGGAAGACTAAGGATGAAAAGTAGTCACTTAGGGAGCGCTTTAGGCACAATGATGAAAAATAGGCACTTAGGTGGACGAATAGGCTGTCCGTGGGATGTGAGTAAGACTACGGTGAAGAGTAGTCACTTAGGTGGCCCTTTAGGCACAATGACGAAAAATAGGCACTTAGGTGGACGAATAGGCTGTCCGTGGGACGTGAGGAAGACTAAGGATGAAAAGTAGTCACTTAGGGAGCGCTTTAGGCACAATAATGAAAAATAGGCACTTAGGTGGACGAATAGGCTGTCCGTGGGACGTGAGGAAGACTACGGTGAAGAGTAGTCACTTAGGTGGCCCTTTAGGCACAATGACGAAAAATAGGCACTTAGGTGGACGAATAGGCTGTCTGTAGGACGTGAGGAAGACTACGGTGAAGAGTAGTCACTTAGGTGGCGCTTTAGGCTGATAGGTGGACGAATCAATGAAGAATAGGCGCCTAGGTGGCACTTTAGGCACTTCTGTGGACGAAATAATGAAGGATAGGCGCCTAGGTGGTCGAAATAGGCCGTTCGTTGGACGCACAGCGCAAGAGCGCCCCCGGTGGTGTCAACCAACAGCCTATTGCGCAATAATTGCGTCGTTTGCACTCTCAGGGACAAAACGCCAACTCGCCATCCGCTTAAGTGGGAATATGGATCCAAATTCAGGTGTACGGTCCATCGCACCGCCTATGCGTCATATTGCAACTTATTTGAATGGGCCAACATCCCTCGAAGTGCCTAGGTGTCCTAACTTTTTCGAGGGGACCTCAGGAAAAACATTAAAGAACCTAATTATGTTACATAATTATTTTGTATGAAAACTAGCGCTTTAGTTACTTATGGATTAAAAAGTACTTGTATCAGAGCTGCGCACACTTTCTGATACAACAGTCCTTTTTAATCCAAATTCACAGAGAGAGAGAAGATAATTGCAACATGAAAATTGACGGGCTAAGTTTAAATTTTGTTCATGGTTGTGTTTTTTTTCTGTCAATATGTCAGAAAGCATTTTGTATTATTCATCCGTGTTTTTAAAATGTGTTAAATGACGGACGTTTTACTGTTTACTGTGATTCGCTTTGCTATTATTGGACTCCTGTCTATTCATTGTGAACTATTTTCTATAAATATGTTTGTATTGGCTAACGTTTATTCAGCTAATGTGTGTCCTGATTCAGGGCCGTGCACAGACCTTTTGAGGGCATGTGCTGAAACAAAAAAAAAGGCACCCCCCCCCCCCCCTCCCTTTTTTTTCCAAGTAATCAAAGGTCATATAAGTACAATGTATATATATATATATATATAAAATATTTGAGAAGTCAATGCACCAGAGAAAAAAATAATATATATATATAATTTTTTTCTCTGCTTTGCACACATAAAGTTCAAGATTTTTTTTTTAGCTATTCTGTTTGGTTTTATAAGCTAATTTGTATTATTTGGTTAACATTGCTCTACCTTCCCCTCGTCTCAATGTCACACATAAACATGAGTCAAGTATTTTTGACAAACTATTTAGAAATATAATTTAAATAATTATGTCCAACTCAATTCCAGATTATAAGAAACTATAGCCATATACCATTACTATAGCATATCCAACATGTATCCGCCTACTTGGCAAAAACTGGCCTGTTTTTTTTTTTAGTTACTACTACAACATTACTGTAGTAAAACCATGTTTTACTCCAGATTAAAAAAACGATATAGCAAATATGTGCATATTAACAGCCTTTAATTAACCATAATTTTATATTATTACCATAACAAGATGAAATGTTAATAAATTAAGTGTATCAGCAATCATAAATCAAAGAAGAAAATATCTTAAAATTATACGTTACTAGGTGACGAGAATCACTCAGTCGCTTTGTGTAGTTTCAGTACAAAACAGCGCGGGGCGCGCCTGTGCTTATGATTTTTTGATGGTAAAAACAAATTATATGTTGTTGTATTACTTATCACTATATTGTTAACATTTTACAAAAGTCAAACTCAAATACAGTTACGGGGTTTTTGACCAGCGAATGTGTGCAAATGTGCATTTTGTCCGTCATTAAAACGGTTCCGGCGGCATCATTACATTTTCATCTACTAAGGTTACTAGTTTGTTGTAGCTACATAGGCGCTCAGTTTTCCCTGTTGTAAAATACATTTGGCCAAAATCGCATTTTATAAAAGATGAAATGCTACCGTGTATGCACAGGCTATTTAAGTGTATGCTATGTATTGGCTATGACTAGATGGAAAATTCTAGCCTAGACCTCTCTCTCAGGTTCCTCATGTCTCAGTCAGACATCAAATAAATAAAATATTAGCTTTTATAGACAAAGTGTTTAGTACTTATTCAAACAACAAGATGTTTACCCTTGCAAAACTTCGTTCAGCTGCTGTCTGCTGTGCGGCTGCGGCGGAGCTTCATTTCATTCAGTCACGATATAGCGGGGGCGGAGTTATCAGCTTTACTGACAGTTTGAGGATCGAACAAGATTTACACAAGCTCTTTTTAAGAACTGTCATTGGCTAAATATTTTAAAACAGACAGACAGACGTAAAGGGTGACCAATAGCATTGATTTATATAAAAAACGCCACCAAAGAAAGGGCACTTCGAGTGTAAGAGCAAAAAGGGCATGTGCTCTGCACAGGTTGAGCCCTACCTGTGCACGTGCCTGTCCTGATTAAAATGTCCCAATGCAAAGACAGCACATGTCACAAATAAAAGTACTTTCTTTCTGTGGGATTTAGTATCATATTTGGATATTGGAATAATAAATTAAGTAGGCTATAGCCTATCTTCAATGTACACACGATGTTCCTATGTTGTTGTTGTTGTTGTTGTTTTTTTACTCTTTTCTATGGGTTTCTTAATTGTAGAGTAGTTGACCAGCACTTACTTACCAACTTAATATATTTGTTGTTCCAAATCACAGATTCTTTTGTGGAGAAAAGTTATGCTTAAAAACGAGCATCTGTTTATGAAAAGAAGAAAGCTTTATCGGAACCTTGTTTACATCAAAATTACAGCTCAAAAAAATTCTAAACCCCCCAATTTATCAAAAATGAACTCAAGGATGATATTCTAAATTTTGCCTTTGGAGTTCAAAGAGTTCTTTATCCATTTGTTCTTAAATACGCAATACGCAGTATTAAAGTCAAGTACATTTAGACCATTTTCAATTGGATTTAACTTTTTGTTTTTAAATAATGTGGTCTGTTCTTCCAAATAAGTTGGAAAAAAAATAGTATCCACCTCTTTTATGACAGATTGTGGAACATCTAATGCAAGAGCTGTATACACTAAGCGTCACAACTCTTCAGTTTTGGATAATAATATTCTTCCTTTTAATGATAGATCTCTCATTAACCATGAGTTCAATCAGGCCTACAAATGCTAACTGATTTTAAATGTGTTCGTTTGGGAATAAAGACTACATTTAATCCACAGCATGCACATCTCAATATTATCCTACTTTAAGATATAGGACAAAATCAATTTCAAACAGATATCATTAATTACAATTTATACTAGTCCAAACTCATTTGAAGATATCCGGAAATATTTTCCAATGGAAGAATATGACTAGTCAAAATTGCATTGATATCTCAAATGTATATTATGACTAGTCATAATCACATTACGATGAGTCAAATTTGGAATTAAGATATCTGGTATTTTAATTTTTGACTAGT
Source organism: Chrosomus eos (assembly GCA_036326025.1). Lineage (NCBI taxonomy): Eukaryota > Metazoa > Chordata > Actinopteri > Cypriniformes > Leuciscidae > Chrosomus > Chrosomus eos. The sequence goes on from JAZAVI010000032.1 coordinate 66,201, forward strand.
CAAAACTAAATTATGACTTAAGTAAATCCAGGGGTATGTAATGCTAAAATGGCAAAGTACAATTCAGATATCTTAAAATATAAATGTGACTAGCCGAAACTGAATTAGAGATATCTCTAATTCCCTTTGCTTATGTGTGACATCAATTTAAGATGTCTATGACGTCATTACAGATATGGAGTTTTGACTAGTCATAAAGTATTTAGAGATATCTCCAAATCAGATTTACACTACCGTTCAAAAGTTTAGGGTCGGTAAGATTTTTAATGTTTGTAAAAGAAGTCTCTTCTGCTCACCAAAGCTGCATTTATTTGATTAAAAATACAAAACAAACCCAGTAATATTGTGAAATATTATTACAATGTAAAACAGCTGTTTTTATGTGAATATATAGAAAAGTGTAATTTATTCCTGTGATCAAAGCAGAATTTTCAGCATCATTACTCAGTGTCACATGATCCTTCAGAAATCATTCTAATATGATTATTTGATGCTCAAGAAACATTTATGATTATTATCACAGTTGAAAACAATTGTGCTGCTTCATATTTTTGTGCAAACCGTGATTCATTATTTTTCAGGATTCTTTGAAAGTTCAAGAGAAAAGCATTTAGTTAAAAAATTAATATTTTGCATTATTATAAATGTCTTTACTGTCACTTTTGATCAATTTAATGCTTCCTATCTGAAGAAAAGCATTAATTTCTTTAAAAAAAATAAAAAAATCGTATTGACCCCAAACTTTTGAACGGTAGTGTATGTGTTATTATAAATGCAGATATTTCTAAATATTATTCTGACATGTCAAATTATAATTCTACATTTATGACTATCCAAAATATATTTATGGATAGTCAGAATCAGAATCAGAATCAGAATCAGAAAGAGCTTTATTGCCAAGTGTGCTTGCACACACAAGGAATTTTCTTTGGTACTGAAGCTTCCAGTGCACATATACAGATACAAATACAACAAGAAACAGTAATACAAAATCTAAAAATAAAATTATAAAAAAAAAATATATATATATATATATATATATATATATATATATATATATATATATATATATATATATATATATATATATATATATATATATATATATATATATGAAAATACTATAAAATATAAAATATAAGGCCATAATTAGTTAACATAGTTTTAGATGCTAATGCGGCTTGCCATACGTTCCCCTCTCGTTCCTCCCAGTGCAATACAATACAGTGTCATTGAAGCGCGAGTCCTGAAAGCTCTGGGGAGTAAAACGAGTCTCTGATCCAGAAGAAGAAGAAGAAGAAGAAGAAGAAGAAGAAGAGTCTTCTGAGGTGAGGAGAGCAGTTTACAGTATTTCTCATATTTAGACAACCATCAAACGCTGGCGTTTTCCGACTGAAATAAACATTTAGTGCAGCAGCAGAAAGCGTGAGGAAAATATGTGGAGTTTATTCAGACTTGATCGATTTTGTGTGTGTGTGTGTGTGTGTGTGTGTGTGTGTGTGTGTGTGTGTGTGTGTGTGTGTGTGTGTGTGTGTGTGTGTGTGTGTGTGTGTGTGTGTGTGTGTGATTGTCTCGATGTTTGGAGTGAGAACTGTTACTGAATGTTAAAGTCAAAAGTCAAAGTTTGAGATCTGTGAGGGGAATAGATGGTGATCGATCTCAAGTGTTACTGTTGTTTTATTTACTCTTTTCATATCTTTGGCAGATCGAATTTGTTTGTTACTTTACATTGTTAAAATACACTGTCTGAAACAGATACTGTTAAATACTAGCCTAGACCTTTTGAACACTGGAAACATTATGCTTTGTGCTGCTCTTTAAAGGTTGTATGGTCATGGTCAGTTTCTGTGTAGCATGTTATTTACATTACTTTCTTACAACGAATGCAGTTATTAGAAACCAGAAGCATATTTAGATTCATATTATGGTGTTGTAGGATAGTTATTTACACAGCAGGGAAACCGTGACAGCTGCAGAGTTTGTGCCAGGTGTCTCGCTCTTCTCTGGCAGTTGACAGGTGTCGCGGGGGTTTGTCGATGAAAATACAACTTGCTGTGATATTCTGGTATGTGTATCACATTTTATTGAAAACTCAGCAGACAAATAAACTTCCATTCAAATTTATAAGCAGAGCTATTTGCATTGCCCAGTGTGACTGAACAGTCAACACACTGAAATGTATGAAGTGCATTTGTGTCACTGAACACTTTCAACACGATCTCACGGGAATTCATACGAATTTGACGAGGTGGCTAATTCATAAGACCTCACTCTAGGAAATACTATGTTGTAAAAATAAATAAAAATTTAAGTGCATTAAGTAAACATTCATGAAACTGAAATAGTCAGTATGCTTAATATTCAACAATATTATTGATCAATATTAATTTTCCCCAGAGCTGCTGTTTAGTTAAATTAACTAAATTAATAACTAATGATTTTTATAACCTAAATGATTCAAGTACTGAACTTGCACAATGACACTATTTTTTTCTAGCCCGTTGTCTTCGGGGTCTTTTAATACCCCAAATGACTTTTGCTCAATTTAAAAAAAAATGTTCTCTTTCTCCAAATGGTATGAAACTTTCTACAGCTCTCAACACTTTCTAGATCTACAAAAAAAAAAAAATTGGAAAGATATCTGTTATTATGTTAGCGTGACAAAAATAGTGACATTAGTCGTCGTCTGGGTCCCTGGAGACCCCGCATAGTAAAAATACAAAATTCATCATCAAAATCAGAAACAAGAATAGACAAAAATGGCACACTTCCAACAATGCAAAATTATCATGCTCGCCACACACGCACACACGCACGCACACACACACACACACACACACACACACGCACACACGCACACAGCCACAGAGCGGGATACATTTTTGAGACTATAAAAACAGTTCATCATCAAAATCAGAAACAAGCAGAACACATAGACAGAAATAAAGGGGGACATTTCCCACAATGCAAAATGATCATGCTCACCACGCACACACACACACAAACACACATAGAGGAATTTTTACTGCTTTATTTGCTCATTTGTTATTGCTGTTCAGATCATTGCATTTTGATGTTCATGTCATGTATTTTTACTCAATATGTAATATAACTGTTCATTTCTGTTCATTTTTGTTCCGTTACAGTTAGTAACTGAAATGTTGATTAAAATGGTAGAATTATATTAAAAACAGATGATTGAAATAAATGATAAAATCTAAAGACTCTAACATTTCTCTTTGTAACATCTAGAGCTGTCACTTTTTATTCGATATTCGAATATGCATTAGAATATGACGTGAAATATCCGAAATCAAACTATAAATAAACTATCCGGTTTTTAAAGTGCCATGTTTTGCGCATTTTTTACAGTCTATCGTTTGCTTTTTATTTTTTTGTTTGCCATCTCATCCAGTAGCGGCCGCTCTTAACGTATTGTAGCGTAGGCCCATGACCAAATCAAGCGAATAATAGCCAATATAGCCAGCTTGTTTTAAAAATGGAAGATAAAGACAAGACGAAAGAAACCGCGCTATAATTCTTGCCTATTACACACACACAAACACACACACACACACACACGACCCACAGAAAAGACGCGTGTAAGAATCGAGTTCTCTTTCGAGCTTGAACAAACCATAACACACAAATTATGTCAAATGAATGTAAGAGCAGTCTTATGAACGTAGAGATTTGTGAGAAAATGGGACGCGTGTCAGATCCATCTCTGTGTGGTCAGATCGCGTCTCTGTCAGCAACGGCTGGTCTTAAAGTGTAAAAGAACTAAGGTAAGAGAGTAAATTACTCACCCAGACCCGGCGCCAGGATGATTATTATACTGGTATGAATGTGTGTATCATGAATCATGAATGTACTCCGCTATCTTTTAACACATCCGGCGAACGGCTTCTTCACGCAAAGAAAAACTCTTCATGAAGTTAAATTCAGCGACCATATGTGGCGTTTCCTGATGGATCAAGGTTGTTCATTAACTTTTACATTTTACTCGTAGATATTCGAATTTATTCAAATATATTGCTTGATATTCGATATCCGTTCGAATGTGATTTTTCTCAAAAGTGACAGCCCTAGTAACATCTTGTTCAGGTTTGATTCTAATCATAATGTAACATCATTGAAAAACTTTTTTCAGTACAAAAAATTATAAACTTTGAATTTTTTTTTTTTTCGTTATAATTGTGATTTTATAATATTTAGATATGAATCCAACTTGTGAAAAGATAGAATTTAGTTAGTCAAATAGCAAATAGCATATAATGGAGCTCTATAGCCATCTAGTGGTTAAAGTGATTTTTTTTTTAAACGCATTTCCAAAAAATTGGCAATTTTTTTTACATTTAACCAAGTAAAATTATCCATGTTATCCCCATGAAGGAAAGTTTGAAATCTGGGTCTTTTACAAAGTGAATTTTACATAAAATGCTGTTTAAATATAAATACCTATTTAAATATTTATTTATAGAAATTTAAAAGATATCATAAATCCTCTAAAAACTACACAAATGTTTAGTAAAAACATTAATGAACAAAGTAAAATTACATTTGTAAAAAAAAAAACTATTATTCTGTTACAAAATACAATATTATTGTCTGGGGTCTCTGGAGACCCCAAAGATAAGTTTTGCATTACACACTTGAAGATAACCAGAGGGCTAGAGCTGCTGTAAAGCCTAAACAAACTTTGTTGCATTATTTTCCTGTTATCAGTGGAAAGCTGCTTTAAAAATATATATTTTTGTAAAAAGCACTTTATAAATAAAGGTGACTTGACTATGCTCTAATATGCGGTAAACAATTTTTTGATATTTGATATTTTGATAACTCATCTGTGAGCCGAGATCACATAGCTTATCTATAGTGTTCATCATATGCCTTAAGCCGGAGTTTTCAACCACACTTATACGGCTGTAAATCCTTACAAATGAAATGCACCACGGACTCCGTTATCTTCTTTGCACAAGCTGAGGTTGACGGAAGCGTGATGCTGTTATTATCCAGTGGAGTTTGCCTTGAATCAACAGATGTTGGTGGAGGTTGCAGACAGTGCCGCCATTTCATCTGCTTGATAATGCAAGTTGGTTGTTTCCTGAATAATTTAGTGTATTAATTTCTCCCTGACTTATTTTAAAACCAATGTGCACCCACACGTTGGCTCTGCAAGCTGGAGGCGCACTTATAATTCCCACCATGCTCGCTCCCACTTACTTCTAAGACAATGGCCGTGTCAATGTATACTGCAACTGTTATCTTTTTAGACAGCGATTTGGCGATCTACAGGAACTGAGAAAACTGTTTGAGACACAGAGGGATTTAATGGATGGTTAAAGGGTTAGTTCACCCAAAAATGAAAATTCTGTCCGTAATTACTCATGTTGTTCCAACCCCATAAGACTTTAATATTTAATTTTATATTTAAGTATCGATACTAGAGGTTGGAATATCAATACACTAGCATTAAAGGTACATTATGTACAAATTTTATAATAAAATATCCAAAAATCACTTGCACAGTGTGATATATTTCCTGCAGTTGTCTACTTATAATATCCCAAAAGTCTCCAAAGATTTTAGAGATTCATATTTCAGAGAAATTCCTATTTTAAATAAGTGGCCGTCCGTGAAAAATATGTCGCTGTCAATGACCCAATATCCCCGCTATCCTCGGTTTCCGTTCGTACTGCCATAGCTATGACGTAACCATGGCAACAGACTTGGACAACTGCGTAGTGCGTAACGTTTAGCGGCACACTGTTCTTGTTTCGTTCAAACATTATAGACCATGGCAAGCAGACTCAACTAAAATGAGAATCAATATTGGTGTGGCATTTTCGAGATGCAGAGAGCTCCACATCCGCGACTAACTTGGACTTGACAGAGCTTCACGAGTCACGACTTGACAGCGACACCGCTCTAGCACATACTTTATTAGACAGATGAGCAAATGTACATAAAACAAATAAATGTTATTAGGGCTGGGACAACGCGTCGACGTCATCGATGACGGAAAAAAAAAACGTATCAAAAAAATACGTCAACGCAAAATATGTGCATCGACTCGATTCGTCAGACCCAAAACAAAGATGGCGGCACTGGAGAGTAGTAGCCATAGACATCATGGTAGTAGCTGACTGGATTGTTGACTATACTGCGCGCATAACATACATAGCGCGGGCACGGCAGAGAGGGAGAGAGCGAGAGACACACGCAAGGTGTCTCCGTGTGCTATGTATGTTATGCGCACAGCATGTAATGTCTCGCATGCGCGCTCTAGATTCTGAGAGATTTGAACTAATTTGCGGCATCAGGGAGACGCTATCAATATGCGGGAGAATCCCAGAACTTCCGGGAGACTTGGGATGTCTGAGTGCGGTTTTTTTTCCCCCGGCGTGCATGTTAAAGGATTAGTTCACTTTTTAAAAAACTTTTGCTGATAATTTACTCACCCCCATGTCATCCAAGATGTCCATGTCTTTCTTTCTTCAGTCGAAAAGAAATTAATGATTTTGATGAAAACATTCCAGGATTTTTCTCCATTAAATGGACTTCAATAGAAGCCAAACCGGTTCAAGGTCCAAATGACAGTTTCAGTGCAGCTTCAAAGGACTTTAAAGAGACCAGACGATGAATAAGGGTCTTATCTAGCGAAACGATGTGCCATTTCGAAAATAAATAAAACAGTTTAAGTATTATTAGCACAAATGCTCGCCTTGCTCTGTCCTGTGATGGACGTTCGCGACTCTCCTGTTCGAACTCGTTCATCAAAATGAACAAATCTTTTTTCGAGTCATTTCGTTCGTTGAATGAATAATGTTCTTTTACAAACCGCGATAAGCGCCAAACCTATTTTTAGCCTAAACGCGATAAATCCTCTCTAGACAAATCAGAATTCAGTGAGCGTTCTACGCAATCCAACATCGGCGCGCTGAACAGAGGTTTGTTTATGTTCATTCATTCCTCAAAATGAGTGCTTTAAACGATGATTACACTTTTGATGGCCTGATGAGCCAGTGAGACCTACACATGGGGTTAGATGCTGCTGCCAAAGGTTTCTGTCTATTTTATAATTTCTGCCAAAAATGGCATTCGACAATCAAGGAGCAAAAGTCGAATATCGTTTTAAAATCGAAATTTTTATTTTATTTTTATTAATCAACTGTTTTCTGTGTGTCAGTGTCTGCAAAGATGAAATTGACGATCAGCATCTCTGTAGTGAACACGCCTATAGAGAGAAAATGCGTGTAATGGATTACATAATCAGAGAGTAGGCTATTTATTTTCGTTTTTAATTGTTTCGTTTAAAGACATTTCAAGCTATCTATCTAAATATGTTTCGCATGTCTGCTGTGAGGCATACGCTGAATTTCGGTTCATTTATGATGAGATGTGCTCCAGTTCACGTGCAATGCAAGTGACGGCGGCGGCGCCTCCATGTCATGATTATATTGTCTATTTGCTTCTTATTTATTAAATCCAGGCAATTGGTTGATGAAAAAAATTATTAAAATTAAGATACAATTTATACTAAATGAAATTCACTTTAAAGAAAGGCTTTCTACAAAACAAAACTTAATTAAGTGGGCAAAATCATCCATTTTTGGATTTTTTTTGTGGATTTATAGCGTTTTGAAAAAGAGCTCATATATTGCAATGTTAAGGAATACATGTTTTTTCATTCAGATATGTAAATCAACATGTATAAATTGATTATTAGTCAATTAATGGGGAGATAATCGATAACCGCATCGAATCGAAATCGAATCGGACAGGAAAAATGAATCGTTAGATTAATCGATGCATCGAAAAAATAATCGCTAGATTAATCGTTTAAAAAATAATCGTTTATCCCAGCCCTAAATGTTATATAGCTCAACATGATGAAATGTTAGAATATGATCAGTGTGTTATTCTAATGTTGATCTAGCTTACTGCTAGTTTCATATAGCAAACAAACTAACACATAGAATAATATTATATCTGTCAACACACTATGTACTTAAATGTACTAATTCTTTATATCCGCGTGATATCTGTCTCTTATTAGCAATCACGACCTGCTTCGTACCACTGTAATGTTAAAAAAACATGAATGTTTTCACTCTTTCATAAACATTATTAGATCCATCAGCTTGACCGCAAGTCCCATCATTCAGCTAATCACGGTGTCATGCGCCTTTGGTATTGTAAGAGGGTAACGACCCCTAGCGACAAAATTGATATTAGATATATTAGAAAATAGATATTGTAGCTTTAAAAAAATATTGCGATAGTTAGCTTTATCGATATTTTTGCACAGCCCTATTCAAAGGCTTTTATACAACAGTTCTTTCTGGTTCTCAAATCTAATTGGCTTAGCCTTTTTCAGCATTGCGATATTCACCCAGTAACAGCACGCCAACCGTTTCACCTTTTGTATCTCTCGGCTTGCGGTGTCCATCATGGTGGTCTAGCAAATCCATAATTTGTGTCAGGAAATGTAGTTTTAAGAGTTTTTTAGGTTAGAATTTAGTTATTTAGACTTTAAATATGTGACTAATATTTAATCATAGTGCCTGTTTTACAATCTGTTTAGACACTTTCTCAGATGTGAGCTCCAGGCATTGCTAGACTGTTCCTAAGATTCACCGTCTCCTTCATTTTCTCCTTTCAGCCTTTTCTAGACCATCTAAGTTCTTGAGGTCGTTAATGTCTGTAACCTTTCATTTGCAATAATAAAAAGACCTGAGCAGACATTTGTCCATTGCCTGGGTATAAAATAAAATATGTATCTTTCTCTGTCTGAATTTACTTGTGCAGAGACAACTGTCACACACACAGTTAAGTAGTTATTCATAAATGGTTTGGATAGTGACAGTATGAACAACAAAAGTGACACTGTGTTGAGTGCAGTGGTGGAGGGAGTGTAATAAAGTAAACTGCAAAACAATAGTCTGGGGTGGGAAAAGTTAAAGGATTAGTTCACCTCAAAATGAAAATATCCTAATAATTTAATCACCCCACTGCCATCCATGTCTTTCTTTCCTCAGTGGAAGAGAAATTAAGTTTTTTGAGGAAAACATTTCTGGATTTTTCTTCGAATAATGGAACTCAATGGTAACCAACGTTTTGAAGTCCAAATCAGTCCAGTTTCAAAGGTTCAAAAGTGCTTCAACGGGCAGTGCACAATCACAGCTGAGGAAGAGGGTCGTATCTAGCCAAACGATAGGTAATTTTCAACAAAAAAATATATATATATACTTTTTAACTACAATTGTTCGGATTGAGCTGATCTGCAACGCACCTGGAACTACGTCATCACGTTGAAAGGTCCCAGCTGGGGTTAGGTGTCTTGCTCATGGACACCTTGACACTTGGTCAGGGGGAACCGGGGATTGAACCTCCAACCTTTCAGTTTGTAGACAACCTACATGAACCACTGAGCCACTGTCTTGTCTCGTCCTGCAGAGACAGCCCTTCCAGAGTCCTGTAGAGACCACCTGTCCTGAATCGCAGAGTCCCGCCGAGAACGTCCCTCCATAATCCTTTGTTCCTTTCCTCCTCCAAGGTCCAGAGGAAATAAACTTAATAGACTTTGACGCAGAGCCTGTGATTCTTCACGTCAAGCCTGAGCTCCACGTCAGCCCTGCCGAGCCTGAGTTTCTTCACGTCGGTCCTGCTGAGCCTGAACTTATTGACGTCAGCCCTGCCGAGCCTGAGCTTCCTCGCGTCAACCCTGCTGAGCCTGAACTTATTCACGTCGGTCCTGCTGAGTCTGCACTTATTCGTCGAAACACTACCGACCCACCGGGAAAAGTCCCGACTCTCCCGATTGCCACTCCGATTTTTATTCTGTGAAATAAATTTCAAACACTGGCAGTAGTTAGCCTTGTAAACAGAAGAGTGCTTTCTCTGAATCTGATAGGCGGATACCTCATATGCGTTGTTCTGATTAGTGGGAGTGTCTTGCGGAACTGTGGAATGTGGTGCATTGTGGGAGATACTTTCTGTCTTTACTCAGTCAAGAAGGCACAAAATTCAAAAATTTTGTTACATTTTGACTACATATATTACCCACTTTCAATAAAGATGAATGTTCCCACGGGTGAAATGCTCCTTTAATCTGTAGACCTGAGTGGCACCAGTGCTACTGCTCTCAGATGTTAGTCTGGAGTCCTGTGCTGAAAATACTCTTTATTTATGTCAAAAGTTTCTGTTCTTACCTAATTTATTATGCTGATGTCTTCAGATTTCCTTTTAAATTTCCACTTAAAGCTCATTTCATTGGTTCCAACAGACTGATGTATCTGTTGGTGCTTTCAACTGTTTTTTTCTCCATTATTTATTTTAGCAAGAGCTGACATTACATTATTTATTTTATGTTGTTAATTAGTATAAAAACAAACTTAGTAACTGATGTGTTTTGATTTTGTCAGATCAGCTACTCGCACTGCATTTCATCAGTGAAGCTCCTCCCACAACAATCACATCATCATATCAGCTCCTCCCACATCAGTCTCATCATCAGTGAAGCTCCTCCCACAACAATCACATCATCATATCAGCTCCTCCCACATCAGTCTCATCATCAGTGAAGCTCCTCCCACAACAATCACATCATCATATCAGCTCCTCCCACATCAGTCTCATCATCAGTGAAGCTCCTCCCACTGTAATTCTCCTATAAATGCTGGAATATTACCATCAGCTACAAGTGAAGACGAGCATCAGAGCATCAGGAAGAGCTGAAATCTGCAAAGACTGAGTTTATTAAAGAGGACAGTGAGAACACGAGTGATCCAGAACCTGCAGAATGAAACACAATGAAGATCCTGAAGAACAAAGAGGTTGGTGTTTATTCTTCATTCATTCATGATGCTGAAGAACATTCATGTTACAAACATTCAAGCACTTCATCACTTTTAGATCAGCAGGTTAAGATTATATATCTTCAAGTTTAGCCTAACCGAACATCCAGTTTAACTGCCACAAGTTGATCTTGTAATAAAGATCTAATCGAGGAAAAACATGCAGTATTTTTGTATTTTCATTGCATTTTTAATTTATAAAAAGTTAAATAAATAATGATTAATCGAGTCGATCGACTAAGAAAATTGAATCGAATGCCCATCCCTAATCACTAAATCGAAGTACACTCTACTGTACAATAATAAGCCTCTATTTCTGTTATTTCAAATTAAAACAAACTTTTATCTTTCACACAGACACTGCAGAACATACAGACTTCATATTTCAATAGCAGTCTATATGAGCTTTAATATTCACAGTCATTAGTCCGTATCTATATATGATTATTTGTACAGCCCTACTTTTGATTTATTCATCCCACAATTCTGTGATGTTACGTTTTATACAGTAAGTTCCATTACTGACTGGTATTTGCAGTATTAAAGAGAGTTAGTTTTGTGAGTTATTTATTGTTGTGTTATAAAGTTGTTACTATTAGTGCAAGAAGGGTATGTATTTAATAGCGGTCCGCTCTCTACACACTGACTCTACATAGCACTCTTCATGGCCATTGAATAGATACAGCAGCTGTTTCAGCAACACACTGGTATAAGTTTATGAAAAATACATATCGTCTCGAAATTGAAACTGGTTTACCGCCCAGTAGTCATAACCTTCAACTAATAATCAGACTTATGAGTTTGTGACCGTGAGATCAGCATTATTGGCGGGTGTGAAACTTTAAGTGACACTGGAATCCAAATGATCCAGTAAAATATAATGTAGAGTTAAACAGAATAATCAAATGTCTATTTAAATTATGATATAAATGACCAATAATTAATTGGCATTCCAACTTGAACTGAAATGCATTGAAACTTGTGTTTCTGATGTCCCACGATTACATGCAAATGAATGGGAGTCATTGGAATTAAAAGTCTAGTGTGACTGGACTGTAATAATAAAAAAGTTTTAAGTAAAATAAATTAAATATCAATCTAAACATTGGTATCAACATTATTACTAAACTAAACTATTGTTTAATTTGTAATGCTAATATTACATTAGATAATTGTGTCATTGATCAAATATATTTAATAGTACTCTCGTTGAATTATTTGTGTTGTACTGAAAATTAAATAACTTTTTCTCTTTGATTTCAGCCCTAATGGAAGAGAGCGAGGGGAGAGAAGAACTGAGTGAAGTGGAGGAGGAGAGAGAAGAACTGAGAGTAGTGAAGGAGGAGAGAGAAGAAATGAGTGAAGTGAAGGAGGAGAGAGAAGAACTGAGTGAAGTGAAGGAGGAGAGTGAAGAACTGAGTGAAGTGAAGGAGGAGAGTGAAGAACTGAGTGAAGTGGAGGAGGACAGTGAAGAAATGAGTGAAGTGAAGGAGGAGAGTGAAGAACTGAGAGAAGTGAAGGAGGAGAGTGAAGAACTGAGTGAAGTGGAGGAGGACAGTGAAGAACTGAGTGAAGTGAAGGAGAAGAGTGAAGAACTGAGAGAAGTGAAGGAGGAACATCATGTCAAACCTGGAGAAAAACCTTTGATATGCTCAAAGACTAAACAGACATTTTTAAAGAAAAAAAAAGCCAAGACATATTTCACCTCCACTCAGTGTGGGAAGAGTCTCACAACCAAACGTAGTCTTCGGATTCACATCAGAGCTCATACAGGCGAGAAGCCGCACACGTGTGATCAGTGCGGGACGAGCTTCACACGAAAACAACACCTTCAAGGACACATGAGGATCCACACTGGAGAGAAATCTTTCACCTGCACTCATTGTGGAAAGAGTTTCACAACCAAACATAGTCTTGAGCATCACATGATGGTTCATACTGGAGAGAAGCCGTTCGCCTGTGATCAGTGCGAGAAGAGGTTTCCATATAGAGAAAGTCTAAATTTTCACATGAAGATCCACACTGGAGAGAAGCGGTTTGCCTGTGATCGGTGTTGGAAGAGCTTCAGAACCAAACAACGTCTTGAGATTCACATGAGAGTTCATACAGGCGAGAAACCGCACACGTGTGATCAGTGCGGGACGAGCTTCGCACAAAAACAACACCTTCAAGGACACATGAGAATCCACACTGGAGAAAAGCCGTATGCATGTGATCAGTGCGAAAAGAGTTACTCGGACAAACAAAGTCTTGACTTTCACACGAGAATCCACACAGGAGAGAAACCATTCATGTGTGATCAGAGTGAAAAGAGATTTTTAAACCAAAAATATCTTAAGCATCACATGAGAGTTCACACTGGAGAGAAGCCGTTCACGTGTGATCAGTGTGGGACGAGCTTCACACAAAAAAATAATCTTAATATTCACATGAGGATCCACACTGGAGAAAAGCCGTACTCATGTGATCAGTGTGGGAAATGTTTTGTTCAATCATCATCCCTTAATCTTCACATGAGGATCCACACCGGAGAGAAGTTCACATGTGATCAATGCTGCAAAACATTTAAATGGGCGTCAAACCTGAAGAGACACCTGACAGTCCATATGAAGGAGAAGCCACATTCATGTTCTGTGTGTGGAAAGAGTTTTTCATGGCTGCCAACTTTACATAGACATGAGAAATTACACACTGTTGTGAGAGAATACATGTGCTTTGAGTGTGGGAAGACTTTTACTGCAGCGGACAGTTTAAAAAAACATCAGAGGATCCACACTGGAGAAAAACCTTACAAGTGTTCACACTGTGACAAGAGATTCAATCAGTCATCAGCTCTGAAAACACATGAGAGGATTCACACTGGAGAAAAACCTTACAAGTGTTCACACTGTGACAAGAGATTCAATCAGTCAGCACATCTGAAAACACATGAGAGGATCCACACTGGAGAGAAGCCGCACACATGTGATCAGTGTGGGAAGAGTTTCACTTTAAAAGCTCACCTGAAGCTACACATGAAGATCCACACAGTGGAGGGACGTGCAGAGAGTTCCTCAAGGGCAGGAGTTCAAATGTAAATAAGGGCAAATATATATTTGTTTTATATATTGAAGGGTGGATTGGACTCCACTGCTGCTTCAATGTATATGTAATGAGTGTTTATAATCAAGGTATTAATCAATATTTTTCCTTTTAATATCAAATGAGTTGAATGACTTCTCTGGAGATTTTACTTTGCTATAGAAGTTACCAGTGTGATTACTGAAATGTTCTTTTCATGCATTCTCTAATGTCTGTATTTGATATCTGAATGCAGTAACAGTGCTTGCTTATTTATCCCAGCTTCCAGAATTGAAATGTGGACTTGTTTTGTGTTTTAGAAGACATTGTCTTTAATGTGTTAAAACATACAGGGGTCATTAAAGCCAATAGTTTAAGTGACCATCTCTTTGTTAAAGCCTTACTTTCCAGTCAGACTGACGTCTAGTTATCCTTGAGAGAAAGAACGCATTATCTTGATGTTTTGAGAGGACTCTCCTGTTTATAGTTAGAGCCTGGCCAGATCCACCCTTGGAAAAGCTGTGTGTGTGTGTGTGTGTGTGTGTGTGTGTGTGTGTGTGTGTGTGTGTGTGTGTGTGTGTGTGTGTGTGTGTGTGTGTGTGTGTGTGTGTGTGTGTGTGTGTGTGTGTGTGTGTGTGTTAGTCTTTTTGGTTGCAGGTAAAGGAAACACTGGCATTATTGGAGATTGACTAAGCTAGAGGTCGACCGATAGTTGATTTTACCGATAACGATATTTAGGTTTGACCGTACATGCCGATAACCGATATTTCAACCGATATTTTTTTAAATGGATGCTGGATTAAAAACAAACACAATACTCACAATAAAACAGTGCTGAACTGAAATGTGCTAAATTAAATAAATATATGAATATTAATATATATAAAAACTTTATACAGAAAATAATTTAAACATTAAAATATTACAGCTTTCGGAGCTTTAACCTAGAAACATACGTCCATTTCATAGGTAACACATTGCAAGTCCCATTTGTAAACAAGGATGTATTAGCTAGCTTTCATGAACTATGCACTTGCATGTATTAATATGAGCAATACAATTGTAACTTTATCATTCATGTTAGTTCATAGTACATTAAGGTAATAACAAATAAATTAAGAATTAAAACTCCATTTCAAATGCATTAGTAAATGTTGAAATAAACTAACAATGAATAATTCTTCTACAACTTGTATTAACCTTGGTTAATGCTAAAAATGGAATCTTATTGTAAAGTGTTACCATTTCATATAATTCCAAAGAGTTGTGCTTAAAGATAGCCATTAAAATGTAATAAATACCTGTATATTTATTTATATATATATATAAAGAACAGAGGTATCACATATTCACAATATTACATTAACTGCCTGAAAAAGAAAAAAAAGAAAAGAAAAAAATATTTTTTTTACATAAAATCCAGTGTTTTCAAAGCATTACATGTTTTCATTGCTTTTTTTGTTTTTAGTTTGTACCAAAAGATTTACATATAATTTAAAGTCATTTATAAAATGTGGAAAATTTGGTTTACCTTGAGCCCACTTCTTTTTATGTATATGGTATTTTCCTAATAAAATAAATAACTGTATAATATGCTGTTCTTTACATTCCAAATTGTCTTTCTGAGTATAAAAAAGCCCATCAAAAACACAAATTTCCATCATACACTTCAGTTTTCTATTAATAAAGGTTTCTAAATCTCTCCAAAATAATCTTGAGTAAATACAGTGAAAAAAGAGATGCAAAATTGTTTCTTTCTCTAGTGCATAAAAATTCACAATATACGAAATATTAAGATTAAATCTTTCCAAAACATGCTTAGCAGGATACATTCTGTGAAGTATTTTGTAAGACACATCCTTAATTTTGTTATTGACACAAAACTTATTTGGTAATTTCCATGCTTTAACCCAAGAGATATCACCAAATGAAGAAGACCAAAAGAATCTTGCTGCAGGAAAAGACACCGAACCAAGAGCTTTCCTTATCATATTGCTACATTTTTGTTGTAAAACATCAACATTATCAATGAAAATTTTACCACAAATATTGTCCATGTTGATTTCTACTGAATCAGCGTTTTTTTTTAAGAGTAAAATCACACTCTTTGGAATCGCATCAAGAACGATAGCAAACTCTCTTGGTTTAACTGGTAATATAAATGTTTGTAGAAATTCAGTATATGATAATATCCATTGGAATTAACCAATTGTCTTACTAATATAATCCCTTCATTAAACAGTGTGATAGAATAGTGATTTTTTTTTTAAAATAGTATGTATTTGTTATTCCATATGAAATAGTTGTGTGGTGAAAAATTGTGTTTATATACCAATTTCCATGCTAGCAGGGCTTGTCTGTGAAAACTGGCCAATTTTACAGGAATTTTGTCAGCAGAAAAATTACATTTCAACAAAAAATCTATGCCTCCAAGAGTATTAAATAGTTTGGAAATACGTTCCAAAGACTTTCTCTATGCTTCAAAAACTCCATCAACCATTTAATTTTGTAAGTGTATTATAATCTAAAACCTCAAGTCCCCCTTGTTCTTTGGTGTTACATATTACCTCCTTTTTTAAATAATGTGTTTCTTTTCTCCATATGAAGTCATAAAGTATCTGATCTAATTCCTTAATCACCTTAGGAGGCACATCTAATGATAAAGATGTATATACTGATCTAGATATACCTTCCGCCTTTGACAATAATACCCTCCCAATTATTGATATATCCCTCATTAACCACCAATTAAATTTATTTTTTGTTCTCTCAATAATAGGTTCAAAATTTAACTGACTCCTTTGTTTTTCATTTTTACAAATTACTATACCTAGATATGTTAATTGGTGTTTAACTGGAATGTTCTCTATTTCTGTAGAGGAGCAATCTTTAAGGGGAAACAATACAGATTTATCACAATTCATTTTAAGGCCAGATACAGCAGTGAATGCCTCAATGCATCTAATTATTTTTGTTACCTCGAATTTGTTTTTCAAAAAAATTGCAGTGTCATCAGCAAACTGGCTAAGTTTAAATTCTAATCCTAAAGCTGTGATACCATTATACTTATTTCTTTTTACATGCATTGCCAAAACCTGGGTGACCAACAAAAATAAAGAAGGAGAGAGGGGGCATCCTTGCCTAATGCCACGATGAATATCAAGTCTTTGTGAAGTACCAAATGCAAGTTTGACAGAACTATTACAACCATTGTTTTGACTGCTTTCAAAAATACATCTCCAAAACCTAACAATTTAATAACTTTGAAAATAAAATCATGGTTTACAGTATCAATTGCTTTATAAAAATCAATAAATAAAATAAAACTATCATCTTCAATAAAATTATTATAGTCTACCATATCTAAGATTAGTCTAATATTATTCCTAATATGACGGCCTTGCATAAAACCAGACTTTTCCATATCAATTATTTGATCTAAACCTTGTTTCATTCTTCTAGCAAAAATCATTGCAAACAACTTACTGTCATTATTAAGCAAACTAATAGGCCTCCAATTTTCAATAAGTAACTTGTCCTTGCTAGGTTTGGGAATCAGTGTTATAACCCCTTGTTTTAATGAAGCAGGCAATTCACATTTTTCTATAGCTTCTATAAATACTAATAATAAAAAGGGTGAAAGTTCTTTAGAAAATGTCTTGTAAAACTCTCCTGTTAGCCCGTCATTGCCTGGAGATTTGTTATTTTTTAGCAAGTTAATGCACTCTCTCAACTCCTCAATAACTATTTCTTTATCACACACATTTTGGAAGTTCTGATCTATTTTTTGGTATCATTCATAAAGTTATGTAAGTTATATTAATATTGGAAGTAGCCATTGTGGAAGAATACAAATTACTAAAAAAACTGAGAAACATATTTTGAAATATCTAAAGAATTATCTACTATTTTGTTGTTAATCATTAGTTTTGAGACTGAGGCAAAATCACTGTTTCTTTTTTACCAATACCATATTGGTAACACTTTATTTGAAGGGGTATGCATAAGACTGACAGGACACTGTCATAAACATGACATATCGTTGTCAACGAATGTCATTATCGATTAGTTGGTCTGCTTACGTCACGGGGAGCGTTTACTGGTGATTGGTTGAAACAGGCCAATCATGATGCGGCACACACCGCTCTGTCCGCTCTGTCGTGCGCACGCACTACACGGTTGGAGCAGTCTCTTCTGTCTCGCATGCCGCTCTTGCTCGCACGCTCTAGATTTAGAGAGTTTGAACCTGGTTTGAACTAATTTGCGGGCATCAGGCTCGCTATCAATATGCGGGAGAATCCCGGAACTTCCGGGAGACTTGGGATGTCTGTTGTTGTCTCGAGCATCAGGTTGCACAATCAGTTCGCTCGCAACATAAGTGATGGATTAAAATAGCGCTACCGCAGAAATCAGGTTATTAAAACGGTGTTTACAACGTGAAGCACTAAATAAGGCAGTTATTAACAGCAGCAGTAAAAGATGTTTTAGTCACTGTAGTCAGTGGTTTTCAGCGAATGCTTGTGCACTAATGCATCATTTTTCCTGTCCTTTTAATCAAGCCTGTTAGCTTGCTGTGTACCTCCATTCCATTCTCTTTTTATAGCATTTGTCTATTATTAAGTTTTAATTGTTTTACAAACGCGATCTACTGCGGCTCTACTACGTTCACACGCTTGTTTTCAGTCTTTCTATATTTATTTTATCAATTTATCCTTATAATTAATTGAATCTTAAATAAAAATTAAATGAATTATATATTTTTGATGTTTTTGGTTTATATCTTCACATCTGAACAACATGTCTGTGTAAATTTGTTTTTAACAAAAATTATGTTAAAACACAATATGTTGTATATAATTTTGATTTTTTTTACATTAATCATGGTTGTCAACTTGCCATCAGCAATTAATTATCATTAAAGTCAATGCAAATATTGATATTAGTAAAACTCAATGTTTGGCTTTTGCACTTTTTAAAGTACACTTTTACATTACACATAAATGTGTTTCCCCAATCTCACGAGCTGCTGCCGGTCTGTCAGAAAGCTGGAGATCCACTGACAGATCGAGGATGGAATGGAGAGCTGGCTCAGTTTGCCTGTGAGAAGATCAGGCATGATGGTATTGATGGCCGAACTGAAGTCCACAAAAAGGATCCTTGCATAAGTCCCAGGTCTGTCGAGGTGTTGCAGGATATAATGCAGTCCCATGTTGACTGCATCATCTACAGACCTGTTTGCTCTGTAAGCAAACTGAAAAGGATCCAGAAGGGGTCCAGTGATGTCCTTCAGGTGGGCCAACACCAGTCTTTCAAACGACTTCATGACCACAGACGTGAGAGCGACAGGTCTGTAGTCATTAAGTCCAGTGATTTTGGGTTTTTTGGGGACCGGAATGATAGTGGAGCGCTTGAAGCAGCAGGGAACTTCTCACTGCTCCAATGATCTGTTGAAGATCTGCGTGAAGACCGGGGCCAGTTGGTCAGCGCAGGCTTTTAGACAAGCAGATGAGATGCCGTCTGGGCCTGAGGCTTTCCTAGTCTTCTGTTTTTTGAAGACTCGGCTCACGTCCTCCACACAGACCTTAAGCTCAGGTTGGATGGCAGGAGGGGGGAGAGGAGGGGGTGTAGGAGGTGATGGTGGATGTGTGAAGTGCAGGTCAGAGCCGGTGAGTGGTGTGAATGAGGGCTTTTCAAATCTGCAGTAGAATGAGTTTAAATCATCAGCCAGGTGTGGATTGTCCACAGATCGGGGGGATGGTGACTTGTAGTTGGTGATGTTCTTCAGGCCATTCCAGACTGATGATGGGTCGTTGGATGAAAACTGGTTTTTCAGCTTTTCAGAGTAGGCTCTTTTAGCAACTCTGATCTCCTTTGTCAGTCTGTTTCTGGCCTGGTTATACAAGATCGTATCCCCACTTCTGTAAGCATCCTCTTTGGCATGACGAAGCTGTTTGAGTTTCCCAGTAAACCATGGTTTATCATTGGTGAATGATAAGAATGTCCTGGTAGGAATGCATGTATCCTCACAGAAACTGATATATGAGGTTACAGTATCTGTGAGCTCATCCAGATCGTTGGTAGCAGCTTCAAAAACAGTCCAATCAGTGCAATCGAAGCAGGCCTGTAGATCCTGCTCTGCTTCATTAGTCCATCTTTTTACAGTCCTTATTACAGGTTTAGCTGATTTCAGTTTCTGCCTGTAGGTCGGTATAAGATGAACCAAACAGTGATCAGAGAGCCCCAAAGCTGCTCGTGGAACGGAGTGATACGCATTCTTTATTGTGGTGTAACAGTGGTCCAGTATATTACTGTCTCTGGTGGGACATGTAACGTGCTGTCTGTATTTTGGTAGTTCACGGGAACGATTTGCTTTGTTAAAATCCCCAAGAATGATTAAAAGAGAGTCTGGGTACCTTTGTTCTGTTTCAGCTATTTGTTCAGCCAGCTGTTGTAGTGCCGCGCTCACGCACGCGTCTGGAGGGATGTAAATATTCACGAGAATGAAAGAGGAAAACTCCCGTGGCGAGTAGAAAGGTTTACAGTTTATGAAGATCGCCTCTAAATTAGGAGAGCACATCTTCTTCAGTGTTGTTACATCTGAACACCAACTCTCGTTAATGTAGAAACACAATCCACCACCTCTCGTTTTCCCCGTTAGCTCCGTGATACGATCCGCTCGGAACAGCTGGAAGCCCGGCAGATGTATTGCGTTGTCCGGTATGACTTCACTCAGCCAGGTTTCAGTGAAGCACAGAGCAGCAGAGTTTAAAAAATCCTTGTTAATGCGGGTGAGGAGGAGAAGTTCGTCCATTTTGTTAGGAAGGGATCGGAGATTCGCAAGATGAATACTGGGGAGTGCAGTGCGCAGGCCGCGCTCGCGGAGTTTGATCAGCGCGCCAGCTCGCTTCCCTCATTTGCGTTTCAGCGCGCGTTTGAACAACACCGCTGCCCCTCCGACGAGAGAGAGTCTGAATTATCAAAAACTGTAGAAAAGTTATCTGGTGTGTGTTTCCTAATGTCCAGTAGTTCGTCTTTGGTGAAACTGATAGGAAAATAATGACTAAACACAGGACAAACAAACAAAAACAACACAATAGCTGGAGAGCTCCGCACCGAGGCAGCCATCCGCGGCGCCATCTTAAGTATGATTTAAACCATGCTAGTGCAATTCCGCTAATGCCAACATAGTTTTCTAGTCTATTAAAAAAAATGTTGTGGTCGATAGTATCAAATGCAGCACTAAGATCAAGTAACACTAATAGAGAGATACAACCACGATCGGATGATAGGAGCAAATCATTTGTGACTTTAATGAGAGCAGTCTCAGTACTATGGTACGGTCTAAATCCGGACTGAAAATCCTCGCAGATATTATTTCTTTCTAAAAAGGAACACAGTTGTGAGGATACTGCTTTTTCTAGTATCTTTGACAGAAAAGGCAGATTCGAGATTGACCTGTAATTGACTAATTCTGTAGGATCAAGTTGCGTTTTTTTAACAAGCGGTTTAATCATAGCCAACTTAAAGGTTTTTGGTACGTATCCTAATGACAAAGATGAATTAATGATATCTAAAAGAGGATCTATGACCTCTGGAAGCATCTCTTTCAGTAGCTTAGTCGGTATAGGGTCTAGCATACAAGTTGTCGATTTAGATGAATTAACAATTTTGCAAAATTCTTCCTCTACTATAGCAACAAATGAATCAAAATGTTCCTCACGGAGACTACAATATACTCCCTGATGCGATACTGTAGTAGACGGTTGCATAGTTATAATTTTGTCCCTGATATTATCAATCTTATAAGTGAAGAAGTTCATAAAGTCATTACTGCTGTGTTTCTTATAAACTTCTGGGCTTGAAGCTTTCTTTTTCGTTAGTTTAGTCACTTGTTCAAATAAATACCTAGGATTATGTTTATTTTCTTCTAATAGGGTTGAGAAATAATGGTTACACTTTATTTCGATAGTCACTTTAGACATTCTACTAACTATAAGTAACTTTTCAACTACATGTCAACTAACTGTCATTAGAGTATTAGTAGGCTGTAGTAGACTGTCAGTAGACTGGTAGGTTATGGTTAGGTGTTAGGGTTCGGGTTAGGAGAACAAGTTGACTTGTAGTTGCTATGTTACTTATAGTCAGTAGAATATCTGTTGGGGGACCAACAAAATAAAGTGTTAGCAGATATTAAGCAGACAGTCTACTTATACTCTAATGACAGTTAGTTGACATGTAGCTGCAAAGTTACTTATAGTTAGTTGAATGTCTAAAGTGGACTATCGAAATAAAGTGTTACCGAAATAATTAGTTCTAGCATCTTTTAAGGCCTCTCTGTAAGCAATCGAGCTCTCCTTCCATGAAATCCGAAATACCTCTAGTTTTGTTTTCTTCCAGTTTCGCTCCATTTTTCTGGCTGCTCTCTTAAGGGCCCGGGTGTGCTCATTGTACCACGGCGTTGGACTATTTTCTTTAATCTTCTTTAAGCGCAGCAGAGCAACTGTGTCTAAAGTGCTGGAAAAGAGAGAGTTAAAAGTTTCTGTTGCAATATCAAGTTCTTCTAAGCTATCTGGGATGCTGAGATTATGAAACTGATTTGGAAGATTATTGATAAAGCAATCTTTAGTGGCAGAAGTGATAGGTCTAACATATTTATAACACGGAGTCGGCTTCGCAGCCTTGGCTAAATGTAATTTACACGAGACTAGATAATGATCTGAGATGTCGTCGCTCTGCTGCAGAATTTCAACGGCATCAACATCTATTCCATGTGATAATATTAGATCTAGAGTATGATTACGACAATGAGTAGGTCCTGACACGTGTTGTCTCACTCCAATTGAGTTTATAATGTCTTTAAATGCCAATCCCAATGCATCTTTTTCATTATCTACATGTATATTAAAATCACCAACAATTAGGACTTTATCTGCAGCCAATACTAATTCTGATAGAAAGTCAGCAAATTCTTTGATAAAATATTTATGGTGCCCTGGTGGCCTGTATACAGTAGCCAGCAGAATTCTCAAACGTGATTTATTGTTTACACTATAAATTTTTACATTAAGCACCAACACTTCAAAAGAAGTATATTTAAAACTAGATTTCTTAGTGGTTTTGAGAATATTACTATAAATTACAGCAACACCTCCCCCTTTGCCTTTCGGACAAGGCTCATGTTTATAACAATAATCTTGCAGAGTGGACTCATTTAAAGTAATGTAATCGTTTGGTTTTAGCCAGGTTTCTGTCAAACACAGCACATCTAGGTTATAGTCTTTAATCTTATCATTAACTATGAGCGATTTTGAATTAAGGGATCGAATATTCAGCAACCCAAGCTTTATCGTTTGCTCATCTGTATTATATCTGTTTTTTATTTGTTGAACATCAATTAGATTTTTAACCTTAGAAAGGTTTGGCAGTTTTTTTGATTTCCAAATTCGGGGAACAGACACAGTCTCTATATGATGATATCTAGGTGAAAGAGTCTCTATGTGATGGGATTTATCTGACCTTGGTGACGTGAGGCCGCTAGCAGACGGTCGGTTTAGCCAGTTTGTCTGCTTCCTGACCTGAGCCCCAGATTGTTATGTTTTATCTCTAAGACTATGAGCCAAATTACTAGAGAGAAGAGCAGCACCATCCCAGGTGGGATGAATACCATCTCTTTTCAACAGGTCAGGCTTGCCCCAAAAACTTTTCCAATTGTCTATGAATTCTATATTATGTTGCGGACACCAATTAGACAACCAGCCATTGAGTGAACACAATCTACTAACTATCTCATCACTCCTTCGAACATGTGTGAAAATACTTTTGAAGGTATTGTTAGCCGGGCAATAAAAATTGAGTCATGCAAACAAATACATGGTGAGGTAGCTGTGTTATTCAGAAATCCTCACTGTGCCAAACTGAACAGATTCTGTAATTCCTGCATCTTATATTTTTGCCATCTTACAGTAACACCATGATTTTTTTCATTTACTTTTCATTTGAGACACGGAAACCCCATATCTCAAATAATGTACTACAGTTTCCTGATAGTCAAATGATTTTATTTGGTCACCTCATATCCACCACATTCTTTTCCCATTTTATTTTTTGTTTCTTTTTTCTACACCTTGTCACAGTCATTATGTGAACATGGATATATTTTTTCATGCTATTTTTCCTTCATTATATCCTGAGCAATCATCTCATTATTCAATCAAAATATGCCATCTCTGTTGTCATCAGAGATCGAGTTATTATGTGGAATACTACGATGCCTAACAACTTAAGTACTACATGTTGATACTCCCTTAAAAGTTGTAACCTTTGCATTCTTGGTTTGCAGATGATAAGGAACAGACCACCACAGACACTACAGATCTTGTTCCTGTGGGACATGAACAGCAGAGAGTTGAAGATGCCATGAGGAGGAACAAACCACCACAGACACTAGAGATCTTGTTCCTGTGGGACATGAACAGCAGAGAGTTGAAGATGCCATGAGGAGGAACAGACCACCACAGACACTAGAGATCTTGTTCCGGTGGGACATGAACAGCAAAGAGTTGAAGATGCCATGAGGAGGAACAGACCACCACAGACAATAGAGATCTTGTTCCTGTGGGACATGAACAGCAGAGAGTTGAAGATGCCATGAGGAGGAACAGACCTCCACAAACACTAGAGATCTTGTTCCGGTGGGACATGAACAGCAGAGAGTTGAAGATGTCATGAGGAGGAACAGACCACCACAGACACTAGAGATCTTGTTCCTGTGGGACATGAACAGCAGAGAGTTGAAGATGCCATGAGGGGGAACAGACCTCCACAAACACTAGAGATCTTGTTCCTGTGGGACATGAACAGTAAAGAGTTGAAGATGCCATGAGGAGGAACAGACCACCACAGACACTAGAGATCTTGTTCCGGTGGGACATGAACAGCAAAGAGTTGAAGATGCCATGAGGAGGAACAGACCACCACAGACACTAGAGATCTTGTTCCGGTGGGACATGAACAGCAAAGAGTTGAAGATGCCATGAGGAGGAACAGACCACCACAGACACTAGAGATCTTGTTCCGGTGGGACATGAACAGCAAAGAGTTGAAGATGCCATGAGGAGGAACAGACCACCACAGACACTAGAGATCTTGTTCCGGTGGGACATGAACAGCAAAGAGTTGAAGATGTCATGAGGAGCAACAGACCACCACAGACACTAGAGATTTTGTTCCGGTGGGACATGAACAGCAAAGAGTTGAAGATGTCATGAGGAGGAACATACCACCACAGACACTAGAGATCTTGTTCCTGTGGGACATGAACAGCAGAGAGTTGAAGATGTCATGAGGAGGAACAGACCATCACAGACACTAGAGATCTTGTTCTGTTTGCCAAAGCCAACGATGGACATAAACCTTGCTATATGGACAGAGTTCCTGACAAGTGTGTCCACATTGTTGTGCATCTGACTAAGCCTACACCTGATGGGAGTAGGTGTTCTGTGTGTGTAGAGACCATCTTCTTAGCATCCTTGACAATTATCATCATTACTCTGTGCTACTATGCCAATGGAGACACTTCTTCAATGCACTCAGCCCTAAATTTTAAGGTCACAAATGTACCTCACATAATTCCTGAGGTCTAATGTACCAGAGGAGGGATTTGTAGGGCTGAGCAAATATGGGCAGAACTCTTTACTGCCCTAGTACTTCAGAAATCCCTTTAAATGTATACATATGACTTAAACGTGACACAAAGGCCTTCATCATCACAGTATGCTAATGCCTATCTAGTGCAAGGGTTTCATCACTATGCTGATTGAGGACTGTTGGGACACTCCAGTCACAGGATGGTTCTGTCGGGAGAGAAAGAGTCGTTTGCACCTCAATGACACGTCTGAACTATTGGCTTAACAGGACATATGCTTCCAACTACATACTGTTTATTTACTAGTGTGTTCTAATTTATACCATGGTCTGGGTGAATACTCGATTCTGATTGGCTGCAGGGTGTCCGTTAAAAAGTGATAGAGGAAACCTAGTAAAGTAGTTCTGGTGAAACTGACTTTTTACCGTTCGAAATTAATAAATAAATGCGCTGCTTACAACAGCTGTGAGTAACCATAGCAACAGGCAGTCAAAGTACAATACACTAATACAATACAAACTAATACAACAATGAGCGACTTCGTTATTTCTTTTAACATTTATGGAGAATATGACAACTTTGACGACTGGTATGCTGCTGAAGAAAGAAAAAATGTAAATAAAACGGAGAAACGACACAAAGAGATAACATCGGGAGAATTGAATCAAATAGAAGACGAAAAAGATGAGATCAACACGAAAAAAAAATACTAAATGGGCAGTAAATACACTCAGAGACTTTATTTTTCAAAAAGAAATGGACTCCAGCTTTGAAAATTACACCGCTGCTGCTCTGGGGTGCGTTTCCCGAAAGCATCGTTAGCCAACTATGGTCGCAAGTTCCGTCGTTACCAATAGAGCTCAATGGAAATTGCGACCAACTTGCGACCATAGTTGGCTAACGATGCTTTCGGGAGACGCACCCCTGAATGAGACTCTGCGGGAGTTTTACGCAGCTGTCCAGACAACCAAGGGAGGAGGAGAGTAGGCTACAGCGTGTCAAGCCTAAGGAGCCTGAGAGCCGGTATCAATCGCCATATAAGGGAATTCAATATTATAACTGACACCAGATTCATGACCTGTAATGCTGTGTTTAAAGCAATAATTAAACGTTACAGAAAAAGCGGTAAAGATACCAGCGTTCACCATCCACGTATTTCTGAGTCTGATCTTGAAATCATAAAGAATTCACCTGTACTGTCTCCCGATACGCCCCTTGGCCTGGTCAGAAAAGTCTGGTTTGACATCCAGCTGTGTTTGGCTCGGCGTGGCAGGGAGGGCAACCGGGAGCTCTCCATGCAGTCTTTTAAAGTCCAGAGAGACGAGGATGGGGTTGAGTTTGTCACCCTGGCTTACAATCCGCACACCAAAAACCACAACGATCCGAATGACCCAGATAAGGAAAACTTCCGAGGTTTTATGTTTGCCAGACCCGGGATCCGCTGTGTCCGGTAAAAAGTTTCACGTCCTATGTGTCCAAATGTCCATCTGACGCAAAAGCTTTATGTATAAAAAAAAATAACTATGCCTACCTTTGTGTTTCATGAAAAAAAAATTCATTTTTGAACCTGAAGGGTTCTACAAGCTGAGCGGACTATAAATATCTCCGGTTGCTAAATAAACCGTCAGGCAAGTTATTATTTGTAAAAACTAGAGATTTAGCCTAATTAAAATACAAACTAATGTTTTAAAAATGTTTTATTTGGCATGTGACCATGGTATAAGCGGGTTAATGCCCTTCGAGGTGTCCGTTGTAAGGTTTTAATGGCCGGTTTACACCTCGCTGTCGTCCATTAAAACCTTACAACGGACACCTCGTCTGGCATTAAACCTTACATGTACCTATGCCATGTTTGGTCTCATCTGACAGCTTATAAACTGAACTAAACAGTGGTGAACTTAATAGAGATATTCAAGGATCCTAATGTACAATCTAGGTAATATTGCTTCAACATGCATTGAGCAGAATGTTAAATACCATAGTGAAAAAGTATACTTTGTTGTATATGAAATATATTCCTTTTTTCAATAGTACATTGCAAATATAATAACAAAAACCTGTACTATGTTTAAATATATAAAAAGTATATAAGCATCATGCAAGTGTATTTATTTGCACTTTAAATAAAATATGTATTGGCTATATTTATAACTATGTGCTGAAAATTATCATTGATACAATGCATTGAAAGTATACTTTCAAAATACATTTTTAAATATCCTGAAGTTGTATATTTTAAGTTAAATTTGAGAGAAATGTTTAAGTTTACTTGTAACCAGTGTTGTAGTCGAGACCAGCTCACTCGAGTCTGAGTCGAGGCCTGAGACCAGAGAGGGTCGAGTCCGAGTCGAGACCGAGACTAGAGAGGGTCGAGGCCTGAGACCAGAGAGGGTCGAGGCCTGAGACCAGAGAGGGTCGAGTCCAAGTCGAGGCCTGAGACCAGAGAGGGTCGCGTCCGAGTCGAGACCGAGACCAGAGAGAGTCGAGTCCGAGTCGAGACTGAGACCAGAGAGGGTCGAGTCCGAGTCTAGACCGAGACCAGAGAGGGTCGAGTCCGAGTCGAGACCGAGACCAGTGACAGTTGAGCTAGAGGCTCCACATCACTGACCTGGGTCTGGCTGTATTTGCGCGCCGCGAACGTTATGACTGTTTGAAACCGGCGTCACCGCAAGCGTCAGCGGCGCGTATTTTTTCCGGTGTGCATGTTAATCAATGAGTGCGTTCACACCGCAAGCAGGAGCGTCGCTTGAGCAGCCGTGAAGCGGGGGTTTCAGCGGCGAGTCTATTTTTGCTGCACTGCTCACGCTCAATTAAAGTGAAAGCACACTTTTGTTGGACAAAATTAATGATTTCACACAAAAATTGCCCAAAACTCACAGAATTTGCATGTCTAGTGTGTTTTAAGAAGAACTGCAGTATGTCAGAAAAGAAAATAAGATTAAAATTTAATAGAAAATGTACCCTACCCATGAAACTTGTTTTTAATTATTCAGTTTGGGCTTTGAACAAACTTCAAGTCTGTCAAGTTTATGACCAAGTTCTAAAAACAAATTTAACAAAAGTCTTTGTAAAGAAATGCTTGCTTGGTAGCCTTACTAGCCAGGGAGCTGCTGTTGTGATGCTGTACAAACGCTTCCAGTGTGAATAATCGCGCGCAGCTGCAGTGACGATTTAGGCCCAGTCCCAAAGGGCGCACTTCATGCGGATTTTCGGTCTCGTGGACTTAAATTGCGCGTGCTCGCCGAGTCTACGAGTCCGTAGGCCGTCCCATTCAACGTTTTAACGCTCTGAAGTGTGCTCAGCAGCGCCCCCTTTGCACCCTTGAAGCGGTCTTCCGCGAAGCCCGCATAGATGCAGGCTCCACGCACTTTAACTACCCAAGAATCCTTGTGAAATGCCAATCAGAACACGAATGGGAGGAGATTTCGCTCACGGACTGTAAACATGGCTGAGAAGAGAGTATTTAAGAGTAGGCTATCATTATGGTTTTTATGACATAGGCGTACATTGCGTGCATTATGATTCATTACATAAAAAGAATTGAATGTCATGGCTTTACTGAGTCATATAAACGTAGAATGAATATTAAAACCTATACATTTTTCTTAAACTCATTTTCATTTTGTGTTAAAATTGAACATTATGTATTATGTACAACTGTATTTATCATTTACATAACCATGACATCTATTATAATGACCTGGTTGCATAAAATTATAGAACTGTAAAAGCAGGCTGTGTAGTTCACATGGACATAAGATTTGGGAAAATAAAATAAATCCTGTTTTCGATGCTAAAGACTGGAATTTTTTTTAATGATATTTGTGATATTTTTCTAATAAAGGGACTGATGAGATGCCCTTTAAGTTTATTCAGCTCCGTATGGCTTTCACAGGCATGAGGAACGAGTTCCTGTTTCCGGCGTGACGATCGAGTCTGTCCCAAAAATACCTCTCAATGCGCCCTCGCGGACTCATGCTAAGGGCACTACATGACGTCACCGAAGTGTGGACTCTGAGGAAGTCCATAAGTCCGGAGTGTGCCATTTGGGACAGGGCCGTAGTTGCGCTGACGTGCTGCTCACGCGCCACTCATGCTTGCGGTGTGCGCGCACAAGAAAGTCAGCAATCATTGGACGTTTTAATCAAACAAAAATTTAAAGAAATAACATACAGTAATAATCATAAAATATTTTGAATGGGACTCAAGTGGACTCGGGAATAAATCTGAGTCCTAATATGTTCGAGTACGAGTCAATTCCGAGTCAAAATGCACACGAGTCCATGACAAGACCGAGACCATTAAAATATGGCCTCGAGAGCGAGTCCGAGTCTCGAATACACAACACTGCTTGTAACACAAATAAAGTGCACTTTAATATCACTAATCAAGCAGGTAATTAGTCCCTACAGGCATTTACTTAAAGTATACTTTTTACATAAGAGTAAGTATACTCCAAGTTGTTCCAATTTAGCACACAAATGTACACTAAATACACTTAAAGTTGTGCTCTACTACAATTTAATTACAACTAAAATATACTTTCTAAAAAAATAGGTGTTCCAAGCAAATTCAAGTCAACGAATCATTAACACACTTGAAGTATACTAAATTAGTCTGGCTGCAAGTATACTTAGCATTTCTTTTCAGATAATGTGTTTCTAACAGCAAACACTCAGAATAAAGTGAGATGATCTGCTGATGATCCTGAATGTCTTGTTGAATGAGTGTTGATAGTCTGAGGCTCATCAATATTAACAGTTCTACCAGAAAGACTCGGGAGAATAATACTGAGACAATAACATTTATTTACGAGCTCAGCAAGCAATCAAATTCTTTGGCGTAGGCCCCGTCCGTAACTCGCATTCCGAGGGTACGGAATCTGCGCATCCCGCCTGAGGTGAAGGCGGGGGCGCAGCCCACCCCCTGCGAAGTAAGGAAGGGTGCCATCTGGTGGTGGTGGGGTGGAAGGAGGAGAGGACATCCTGGCATCTTTAGGGTAGAGGGGAGAGCCCGTCTGGGGGTGATGGGAAGGATGGAGGGGAGGACCCAGCGTAGAATGGTAGGGAGATGAAGGGAGGTCCCATCTGGTGGGGAGGACCCGGCGTAGAATGGTAGGGAGATGAAGGAAGGTCCCGTCTGGTGGTGGATGGGGAGGATGGAGGTGGTTGAAGCGACAGCATCTGAGAACTCAGACATGAGTAAGTACCACCCTTTTATACTGGCTATTAGGATGTGATTGGATAAGTGAGAAGGTAATACATGGCGCGAACGATTGAGTCTTCCTGGCAGAACTTGCGCTAAGCTTCATTTCTACCAGAAAGACTCGGGAGAATAATACTGAGACAATAACATTTATTTACGAGCTCAGCAAGCAATCAAATTCTTTGGCGTAGGCCCCGTCCGTAACTCGCATTCCGAGGGTACGGAATCTGCGCATCCCGCCTGAGGTGAAGGCGGGGGCGCAGCCCACCCCCAAAAATTAGGCGGAGTAATAATCCGCCGGGACGGGGCCCACCCCCCAAAGAACGGTAGAGGAGGTATACCCACCGGTCGTGAATCCTGAAGTACCTGAAATAGAGAGGGAAAAAATATTAGAAATAGGCTATAATTTTTATTTATTTATTTATTTTTTTTTTTTTTTTGCGTGAGCCGCAACCTTCTTATGATGGGACGCGTGAGCCACAGGCCATCTTTGATCGGACACATGGCCACAGGCCATCTTTTGATCGGACACATGGGCCACAGGCCATCTTTTGATCGGACACATGGGCCACAGGCCATCTTTTGATCGGACACATGGGCCACAGGCCATCTTTTGATCGGACACATGGGCCACAGGCCATCTTTTGAACGGACACATGGGCCACAGGCCATCTTTTGATCGGACACATGGGCCACAGGCCATCTTTTGAACGGACACATGGGCCACAGGCCATCTTTTGAACGGACACATGGGCCACAGGCCATCTTTTGATCGGACACATGGGCCACAGGCCATCTTTTGCACGGACACATGGGCCACAGGCCATCTTTTGATCGGACACATGGGCCACAGGCCATCTTTTGATCGGACACATGGGCCACAGGCCATCTTTTGATCGGACACATGGGCCACAGGCCATCTTTTGATAGGTCACAGGCCGTCGTTCCATAGGATGCATGGGGCACAGTCCATCTTTTGATAGGACACGGGCCGTCGTTTGATAGGACACATGGGCCACAGGCCATCTTTTGATAGGACACAGGCCGTCGTTTGATAGGACGCATGGGCCACGGCGGTCGTTTGATAGGACGCATGGGCCACGGCGGTCGTTTGATAGGACACAGGCTATCTTTTGAATTGTTTCACATGGACCACGGACCATCATTTGAATTGTTTCACATGGACCACAACCATCATTTGAATTATTTCACATGGACCACAGACCATCTTTTGATTTCTTATGTGCAGGCCCATTGGCTATCTTAACTTTCATACAAGGCCACCTTGGCCTAAACACCACCACCAGTAGTTGCATAGGTATTTACCTGAACTGTTACTGGAGAGCTTGCTGAGCTTCGAGGATGACTTTGAATCGGATCTTATGTGACTCTAATGCGGAGGAAGACCATTTGCCAGGAAGTAGAAATGCCACGATCAGCTGCTGTAATGGTTGCCCCGATCCTGAAGGAATGACCAGTATACTGGGAGGGAGATAGACTGCGACATTTGAGGACAGAAACTGATAAGTCCTGACCAGGCTTAGAGAGAAATGCTCCGTTAGAATTTTAAATAGATGAGAAGGGACAGAATTGATACTCGTTTATGAATTGATAATGTGAAACAGAGCCTTGAGAATCATCCTTATATTTCTTAACAAGAGAGAGAAAAAAAAATTAGGTGAGAAACGTAAATCAGAAAAGACCATGGGGAAAACTGAGTATTTAGCTCCTGGAGTGAATCCCCTGAATGCATGAGCCGTGACGCTGTAACAGACATGGCTGCAATGAATTTTGCTTTTCTAACTTAGTGTGTAATGTTGCCATTTTAAGCATAACCGACATCTGCAAGGTTACAACACTCAAAGTTCAGCATTGGGAGAAATTCATATAAGAAATTGCTTTTTAAAGACTACAACAGCGCTGAGAGGAGCTACGACATTCCTCCTGGGTTAGAGCATCACAACCTACGTTTACATGAATCCTGCCCACAGGACATGATTTATAGAATATCGAGACAGAGTAAGCTAATCAGTAACTAGAGATAGCTACGATGAGCTACATGATTCATCAACAGCCATTCGGAATGTTGTCTATAAGTTGACGCTTCTTGAGTCTCTCCATCTTGAATGATTCCAGTTGAACAGCTGAAAGTTAAAAATTGTTGGTGAGAGGTAATCGAAGCTGAAAAACGAGCCGTTGAAACTCCGACCCCTGTGCAGGGAGCGGCAGCCCTACCACGACCAAAGGGATAGACAAAACGATATGCTTACTCGCCTTCGAAATGATCATTCCAAAATGCTATACGAGTTATCTGTGGGGCATTCCGAGCCAAACTCCGCATGCACACAGGAGACCCGCCACATATCGATTTTCGTAATTGAAGACAAGGAAGGAACAATCGGCTGTGATCAGGATGTAGAAAGAGGAATCTGAAAGAAAAGAAACATTACTAATTTAACAATCTCTGTTAGAGGAGGGCGGGGTGATGGATCCGGGTTGCTGAAGGGCAAAGCTGTCTGAAAGCCTGGAACGATAGCGATGGCTTTGCAGTGGGCAGGAATGAGCGGAACCTTAGTTATGAAATTGAAGATGACTAACAGCCAAATTAGCGTCTCAGGAATGGCATGATCGCCTAACGATAAGATCTGCCTTGATGGCAACCATGCTTTGTTAGCAGTAGCACAACGATATCAATATGTTTGCGAACACGTCAAATTCCTTAGGACGCTATAGGATGATTTTTTGTGAAGAGCGGACAAAATGAACCTTGAGTGAGCTTAGAGATTTATCTAGCCTTTACTGATCTAGATATCCGAATCTGAGATTGGACATGCACCCTTGTCTAGTGTGTTTTTTTTTTTTTTTTTTGAAATTCTTAAACCGCTAAATCTGCCTTCTTACGGTACTTACCTGAAGTAAGGTGACGGCGGCTTGTCAAGAAGCCACTAGCATTACCTAAATTATACTTGATCTGTTGTATTTTGAGCATAGAAACCTGTTCTCAGATGCGCAGCATTTGCCTGACATGGCTCCCGAGATGCTCTATGCAGGAATAGCGCCGTTCATGGCTGGGAGATCGCTGGCCACAACAAAAGTTGAGAGTCTTGAATAGAAAGATACATGAACATGAAAATCATACAGTTGAGCAAAGACAATGTCACTCGAGTCTCCTTCGCTGATTAGTTCTGGTGATTGGTTTGACTTGATAAAACTAAAATGACTGTTAGTTCTGAGTTAGCAGTTTTGACTAAGTATATGTGGCCTTTGACCGGAGCATCCTTAGTCTGCATTCTGTACGTTAATGTGGGAATACCCGTCACGTAAATATTTCTATCGCACATATCAGTGTATTAAGTAGACACCGGGAAGGTTGAGTATTACAGAGATTGTACACATTTCCAATATTGGAGATCTCATCTTAATTAGGGGACGTATTATAATAGGATTTTAAAGTAGGCCTAAATATTTTGAAAATAATTGTTTTTAGAATTAAAACACTTTGTAATATGTAATTAACTCCCGTTGTAGAGATATCCACTACAGTATGCATAACAGCCGAATGATGCTCTCTTTAGCTCAGGTTTTATGTATTTGTTTATTTATTTATTTATTTATTTATTTATAAATCACTTACTCAGTTGATAGTGGGTATTTGCAAACTGCCCACGAGAGTGTTGTATTGACAACACTGGTATATCAGATCACTGTAGTCTACTGTGGAATATCGGTGATGCAAAACTTGCTTACACTTGCTACGGACACTTCCCCTTTAAGGCGAGCTATCCAGGCCCCGTTGCAGTCTGAAGATCAGTAGTACCGTAACGAACGCGCTGTGCCACGTCACCGTGGCGTGGACAACAATTTGAACTCTACCGCTGATGTAGGAAGCAACGGAGATACTTACCTGGATGAAGTTTAATCATGATAGAGGGAACATGGTGCGGTGGAAGCGCCTACCAAAAACTTGAAAGACCGACTTGAAAGCCTTGGAAGTGGAGCTTGAACTTGAACCAGTGAGAGACGCCTCTCGTGACTTGCAGAGTTGTTGGTTCGGTGGATCGGTGATCTGCGGGATGATGCACCCGTGCAGACAGCGAGGTTCTTTTGCTGTTGATGATGACTCTTCCTGCTGGATTATCCTGGCTGAACTGGCGCTGTTGAGGCTTTTGATGACGTGAAATGGAAACTGATTGGTTACACGTGCAGCGTGTTTTAGCCTGGATGAGCTGAACTTCTCGTGAGAGGCCTTGGTTGATCCGGAGACCGCTGTGTCTACGGGGAGATGCGGCGCTGACGCGGGAACCTCGACGTGTAGTGGGAGATATAGTAGCGGGCATATCCGTCGTCGGAACTCGATAGTAGTAAACAGTTAGCGTGTCCTGAAACATGTTGGCTGCCGACTGAGCGAGAGCATGAATGGTTGAAGCGACAGCATCTGAGAACTCAGACATGAGTAAGTACCACCCTTTTATACTGGCTATTAGGATGTGATTGGATAAGTGAGAAGGTAATACATGGCGCGAACGATTGAGTCTTCCTGGCAGAACTTGCGCTAAGCTTCATATCTGCTGAAAACACTCTTTATTTCATGACAATAGTTCCTGTTTTCACCTCATTTATTATGCTGATGTCTTCAGATCTCCTGTACATTGACACTTAAAGCTCATTTCATTGGTGTCAGCAGACTGAGGGGATTTGATGCTTAATTTATGTACTCTAATATCTGTCTTTTATGCTTTTAAATGTTTTTCTTACAGTTCTTTACTACTTTTCTAGATATCTGCCATTCTTTTTTTATTAGAAATAAAATTGATTTATTTCTAAAATTTTCGATAGACAGGCATTATATATACGGTATACGAGTATAATCAGTAACTCCATTACTGTCCGGCTCTGTGTGTGTGAATATATATATATGTAAAATATATATATATTAAACTTCATTTTAAGTGTTTATACTTTGCCACTATCCTTCAAACCACTTTTTTGTCAGCAAGTTTTAATCTCTTAAGTTTTTAAGAAATTTTGTATGATGCCTTATTCTTTTATAAAAAAAAGTCAGAAAAAAGTTATTTTTTACATATATACGTTATGCTGAATCCAACATTATTTCACCTATATTCTGATATTTTGTTTTCACAAAAGTTATTTGAAACATTACATTTGCATTTACTGGGTTTTTCTATATAAAATCACTAAATGTAATATCAAACAGACACTAAAATAAAAAATCTGGTCTTTGATCCTATTAAAACAAACTCAGTAACTGATATATTTTTGATTTAGTCAGATAAGCCCCTCCCACATCAGTTACATCATCACTGAGGCTCCTCCCACTGTAATTCTCCAATAAATGCTGTACATTCCTATCAGCTATAAGTGAAGACGAGCATCAGAGCATCAGGAAGAGCTGAAATCTGCCAAGACTGAGTTTATTAAAGAGGACAGTGAGAACATGAGTGATCCAGAACCCTGCAGAATGAAACACACTGAAGATCCTGAAGAACAAAGAGGTTGGTGTTTATTCTTCATTCATGATGCTGAAGAACATTCATGCTAGAAACATTCAAGCACTTCATCACATTTATATAGACAGTTCAACTATGAAATGGTACAGGGGACATTACAGTCAAATAAAGTATAATTGTAGCTCTGGTTTATATGTTTTGCATTTTTTTGCAACCACGTTACAAAAATGTTGGACATTCTATACTATAATATATTATTATAAATTTTTTAAAGGGTAAGTCAATTTAATTCAAAGTTTTGGTGCTAAATAGGAAAAGATCTACCGCCAGCAGTCTATTTTGATATTCTAGGTCAGGGTTCCTCAAACTCGGTCCTGGAGGGCCACTGTCCTGCAGAGTTTAGCTCCAACCCTGATCAACCCCGGTTCCATTGAGGTGTCCATGAGCAAGACACCTAACCCCAGCTACTCCCGACGAGCTGGATGGCCTTGCATGTTGTCGGTGTATGAGTGAGTGGGTGAATGTGAGGCAATATGTAAAGTGCTTTGGTGGCCATCTGTGAAAGCGCTATTTAAATGCAGTCCATTTACCATTCCATTTAATAGGGAGCCAATGCGGTGTTGAGAGAGCCGGGCTAATATTTTCATACTTCCTGGTTCCTAGTCATGAAAGCATGAACCAATTGTTCTGCATTTTTCATTGAGAGCATATGATGTAATTTAGATATTTCTTTTGAGATAAAAAATGCAGTTTTACAGATACTAGACACGTGACTTTTAAATTAAGAATTTAAAAGTTTAAAAGTTTTTTCAGAATTAAGTAGTAGGAAATTACTAGTCATCCATTTTTTTATATCAGCTATGCATTCCGTTAATTTTGTGAATTGGTCAGTTTCATTAGGTTTTGAATAAATATAGAGCTGAGTATCATCAGCCTTGTGGTACGCCATACTGAACTTGGGATCGATAAGACTTTTTACTCAAATATAATACACTTATTCTAAATTGCTTGTATGTTTTGAAGACACTCGTAATGAATTTGTAATGTACTTGTAACACAAATAAAGTACACTTTAATATCACTAATCAAGCATGTAATTAGTCCCTACAGGCATTTACTTACAGTATATATTACTTAATCTCTTACGACATCTCTTCATTTACTGCTACAAACTGATAACAGTCAGATAAGTTCAATTTAAACCATGCTAGTGCAATTCCACTAATGCCTACATAATTTTCAAGTCTATTTTAAAGAATGTTGTGGTCGATAGTGTCAAATGCAGCACTAAGATCAAGTAACACTAAGAGCTGTCTAATAAGAGCTGTCTCAGTACTATGATACGGTCTAAATCCTGATTGAAAATTCTCACAGATACTATTTCTTTCTAAAAAGGAATATAGTTGTGAAAATACTGCCTTTTCTAGTATACTTGACAGAAAAGGTAGATTTGAGATCGGCCTGTAATTGACTACGTTAATTCTGTAGGATCAAGTGTCGTTTTTTTTAACAAGCTGTTTAATCATAGCCAGCTTAAAAGTTTTTTGGTATGTATCCTGATGACAAAGATGAATTAATGATATTGAGAAGAGGATCTATGACATCTGGAAGCATCTCTTTCAGGAGTTTAGTCGGTATAGGGTCTAACATACAAGTTGTCGATTTAGAAGATTTAACAATGTTTAAAATTCACCCTCTCCTATAACAACAAATTAATACAAATTTTCGTCAGTGAGACTACACTGCACTGTCTGATGTGACACTGTAGTAGACGGTATCATTTTCTCCCTGATATTATCAATCTTGTAAGTAAAAAAGTTCATAAAGTCATTACTGCTGTGCTGCTTGGAAACATCTGGGCTTGAAGTTTTATTTTTCGTTAGTTAAGCCACTGTTTCATATAAATACCTTGGGTTGAAAAATAAGCAGATCTAGCAGCTTTTAAAGCCTCTCTGTATGCAATCTTGCTCTCTTTCCATGAAATACGAAATACCTCTAGTTTGGTTTTCTTACAGTTGCGCTCCATTTTTCTGGCTGCTCTCTTAAGGGCCTGAGTGTGCACGTTGTAGTAGAAACTCTTTATTGTCACTTAGTCACAAGTACCAGTGAAATTGGCAATCAACCTATCCATACAAACATATAATATGACAACGGGGTAGACAGGACAGGAAGACAGGGAATTGAGAAAAAAAAATACAGCATGACATGAGAAGAGGTGAGGAGAGCCAGGTTTCTGTCAAACACAGCACATCTAGGTTATAATCTGTAATCATAACAATAAGTGCTTTTGAAGTAAGGGATTGAATATTCAGCAACCCAAGCTTTATCATTTGCTCATTTGTATTTTATCTGTTTTTTATTTGTTGAACATCAATTACATTTCTACCCTTAGATGGGTTTGGAAGTTTTTTGTATTTCCTAATTCGGGGAACAGACACAGTCTCTATGTGATGATATCTAGGTAAAAGAGTCTCTTGGTGATGGGATTTATCTGACCTCAGTGACATGAGACAGCTAGCAGACGAATGTGGATAGTTTTATCTAATTAAATGTTGAAATGTTGATGAAGTGACTGCAGATGAATTTCATGTGTTCGTGTATAAGGAGACAGCAGACGCTGAAATCATCACGAGTGTCACGTGTGCTTCAGTGTGTGTAGAAGAAGAAACTGAGGCGCTCTTTCACACATCACGGCAGAACATACAGACTTCATATTTCATTAGCAGTCTTTCTGAGCTTTAATATTCACAGGCACTAGTCCGTATCTATATCTGATTATTTGTACAGCCTCACTTTTGATTTATTCAACCTAAAATTCTGTGATGTTCCATTTTATACAGTAAGTTCCATTAAAGACTGGATTCTGTGATTCCATCCTGTTTTCTGCATCTCGGGAATCAAATGCTCTACATGGTATTTGCAATAATTAATTGGCGTTCCAACTTGAACTGGAACCCACCAAAACTTGTGTTTCTGATCTCCTACGTTCACATGCGTATGAATGGGAGTCATTGGAATTAAAAGTCTTGTGTGACTGGACTGTAATAATTAAAAGGTTTTAAGTAAAATAAATTAAAGATCAATCTAAACATTGGTAACATTGTGACACTGCTAATATTACATTAGATAATTGTGTAATTGATCAAATATATGTAATAGTTATTGTTACAGAAACATGGGATTTGTGTCTAATGTTTTCAAAATAATTATTATAGTACCTCGTTTATGGAAAGTACTTTTTGTTATTACACCAGAGCTCTTTTTATGTTCTTTCATTTCATATTCCCTTTGAATTATTTTTGTTGAACTCAAAATGAAATAACTTTTTTCCTTTCATTTCAGACCTGATGGAAGTGAAGGAGGAGAGAGAAGAACTGAGTGAAGTGAAGGAGGAGAGAGAAGAATTGAGTGAAGTGAAGGAGGAGGGAGAAGGAATGAGTGAAGTGAAGGAGGGGAGAGAAGAACTGAGTGAAGTGGAGGAGGGGAGAGAAGAACTGAGTGAAGTGAAGGAGGAGAGTGAAGAACTGAGTGAAGTGGAGGAGGAGAGAGAAGAACTGAGTGAAGTGAAGGAGGAGAGAGAAGAACTGAGTGAAGTGGAGGAGGGGAGAGAAGAACTGAGTGAAGTGAAGGAGGAGAGTGAAGAACTGAGTGAAGTGAAGGAGGAGAGAGAAGAACTGAGTGAAATGAAGGAGGAGAGAGAAGAACTGAGTGAAGTGAAGGAGAAGGAACATCATGTGAAACCTGGAGGAAAACCCTTGAGTCGCTCAAAGACTAAAAATACATTTTTAAAGAAAAGAAGAGCCAAGAAATCTTTCACCTGCACTCAGTGTGGAAAGAGTTTCACAAGCAAACAAAGTCTTCAGATTCACATGATGATCCACACAGGAGAGAAGCCGTTCATGTGTGATCAGTGTAAAAAGAGATTTTCAAACAAACAATATCTTAAGCTTCACATGAGCGTTCATACCAAAGTGAAGCCATTCACATGTGATCAGTGCAGGGCGAGCTTCACACATAAGCAACACCTTCAGGGGCACATGTGGATCCACACCGGAGAAAAGCTGTACTCATGTAATCAGTGTGGAAAGAGTTTCGCAAGATCATCATCCCTTAATGATCACATGAGGATCCACACCGGAGAGAATCCGTTCTCATGTGATCAATGCAGCAAAATATTTTGTAGGGCATCAGACCTGAAGACACACCTGAGAGTTCATACGAAGGAGAAGCCACATTCATGTTCTGTGTGTGGAATGAGTTTTTCACAGCGGTGTAGTTTACTAGCACATCAGAAAATACATACTGGTGTGAGAGAGTACATGTGCTTCGAGTGTGGGAAGACTTTTATTTCAGTGGACTGTTTAAAAGTGCACCAGAGAATTCACACTGGAGAAAAACCTTACAAGTGTCCACACTGTGACAAGAGATTCATTGTGTCAACATCTCTGAAATCACATGAGAGGATCCACACTGGAGAAAAACCTTACAAGTGTTCACACTGCGACAAGAGATTCAGTCAGTCGTCAAATCTGAAAACACATCAGAGGATCCACACTGGAGAAAAACGTTACAAGTGTTTACACTGCGACAAGAGATTCAATCAGTCTGAACATCTGAAACAACATGAGAGGATCCACACTGGAGAGAAGCCGCACATGTGTGATCAGTGCGGAAAGAGTTTCTCTGTTAAAACTCACTTGAAGCGACACATGAAGATCCATGCAGTGGAGAAACCTCATCACAGCAGTCACGGGAAGTACTAGTTACCCCCGGCTAACAGACTTTTTTTAATAAGAGCGTTCTCCAAATATTCAGAACCAAATGTTCTGGGAACGTAAAAAATGTCCAGTTTTCTTGACGTTAGAGGAATGTATTTTAAAAGGTATAATGTTCCTCAATTGTTCTTTCAACTTAATTTTGATTTAAAATTTAAAGGAAAACTCCGGCGCAAAATGAACTTTTAGTCTAATTACACATTGGTACATAGTCAACCGTTCTCTGAGATTTGTTTTCATGCCGAGCCGAGTGCGCTGGATTCCAGACAGTTCAGTGCACTTGGCTCGGCGTTCATGATTCGATTGGTCGAGACTGTTTTCCAAAGACGGCTCGTTCCTGTATTCGCGAAGTGGACTATCTTTATAAAATATCTTCTTATTAAAGTGTCTGTACACTTACAACGTTCTCAGTGCTTCAGTTTGCAGGTAGGGACCCTCATTATGCTACCGTGTTTGTGTTGGCTATTTTGAGCCTTGTTAGTGGTATTAACTAGCGATTTCTTTTCTTCATTACTCTATGCCCATACTAGCGTTATAAGCTAAACAGTTTTTTAGAGATAAAACTCTTTACATTCGATAATCATGAAAACAAATCTCAGAGAACGGTTGACTATGTACCAATGTGTAATTAGACCAAAGGTTCGTTTTGCGCCGGAGTTGTCCTTTAAGTGTCAATGTACAGGTGATCTGAAGACATCAGCATAATAAATGAGGTGAAAACAGGAACTATTGTCATAAAATAAAGAGTGTTTTTAGCAGATCTGTTAATATTGATGAGCCTCAGACTATCAACACATTCAACAAGCCATTCAGGATCATCAGATCATCTCACTTTATTCTGAGTGTTTGCTATTAGAAACACATTATCTGAGTCAGGATACATGATAAAAGCCTGAAAAACTGCTCTAGTGAAAGACAATACTGTTATTTCTCACACTATTACATGTGAAAATGACAAAAAACAATGACACTCATCTTCATCAACCACTACAGATAAATAATTACAGCAGCATATGACCAAATTAATCTAAATATAGCTAGTTTGATCTTATGATAACTTCATTAATCACTACACAGTAAATTTGAAATCCGGAAATCAACACAAATGAAGTTTTATGTAACAAAGTTCGGGAGGAGCATGTTCAGGTAATCATCCAATCAGCACAAGAAGAAGCCAGTATAAATAAAGCCTTCCCTTACCTCCTGTCTCATGATTACTTCCTCAGCATCCCACCACCACCCCTTCACCCCACATTCGGCTGGGCCCGCTCTTAGATACCTATGATCTCTAAGGTTAGGGGGAGTACTCTGGGGTCGGGCCGAATTCTGAGCTCGGAGCCCTCCCCCGGACAGCAAGCCAAATACGCATTATAATATTACATCAGATTTCATTAACATGTAAACTCGTGAAATATAATTAATTTCAACACTTTAAAAGTGTAACTATGGAAACCACCCACAACTTGTTAGTTCAACACTTTCAAAAGTGCCTCTCGCAACACCGACACAGAGTTACAATATGAACACAAGTAAAATATGAACACCAATGCAGATAATAATAACAACAACAACAACACTGTTACAGTGTTACTATTACAGCAAACACGGCCAGAGTTACAACGCTACACTGTTAAACTTGAAATAATCTTCTTAACCGTAAAGGAGTCAAATATTACACCATCCTGGTGTTGATAGAACACCTTTTTACAAATAAAAACAACAACACTAAGGGAGTCACCAGTTTTTTCTTATTAGGGTTCTGCACTACATACTTTAAAGAACTGTGAAATACACTGATAAATCATTTAATCTGGAAAGAAGAAATTCACTTTGAAATAAACACATCACTCTTTCACAACTTTTTCAATACAATCCAGAAAGTTAAATTGTAACCTTAGTCTTGGATCATAAAAGTGGTTTTCTCAAAGTAGCCATTAAAATAAAATTTTATATGTGCAGAAACTGAAAATGATTTTGTTCCAAGTGTTACGACCACTGGGCTCATACAGTAATCGCAACATAAAAGGGGAGACCACACCGAGCACTACATTTAACAAAGAATGTTTATTTAACATAAAATAGGAATGTATCAGTAAATGTCATAGTTAACCAAAAGTGTAGTGTAGATCAGTAGAATGAAACAGGTGGGGAGAGGAGGTAAGTGCGGCGAGCGCGACAACCACCAGCCGCACAGACCGACGGCCCGAAGAGGAAAGAGACCGCCAGCTCCCGGAAAGCCTCTTTTAACCAGTCATCCATCACTACATTCACAGCCAGCCTACAGCTCCACCTGTAGGACTAAGACAGACAAACAGACGGCAACCATAAAACACAGACAAACACAAGCTGCCCAATAACACGGCAAAGCCGCTCATGACACAAGAGTAAAATGCTATTCATATTTATTAGTATTGATTTAATGTCTCACGTGGCTCATATAGGCTCAATGTATAGCATTCAGCAGTCTCTGTAAAAAAATGACACTTGAGATCGATTCACATTATTCGCTCAGGTCTGAATGAATTCAACATATTTTCGGAATAATAAATGTATATTTTATAAATTAACTGAATGCATAACTGATATAAAATATTGTATGACTAGTAATAAAAAATTGTATGACTAGTAATTTCCTACTACTTAATTCTGAAAAATCTGAGATTCTAATTATTGGACAAAACTCTTCCCCACGTAATAACCTAGAATACTGTCTAACACTTGATGGCTGCTCTGTCAACCCTAAACAGGCAATGTGACTCACGAGTCACATCGGTTTTATTGTCTTTTTTGGGCATAAGAACGATATATTCATCAAATCTTTTTATCACTTATGACAGCCTGGTCTTTCTTGAATATGCTGGTCACATGATGTGCTTAACATTTTTTGTGATCAATTAGTCAGTCTGACCTAAATCCAACATGGCTGCCAGTGGTGCAGAACATTCAGATTTTGAGATAAGTAAATATATATTAAACAAATTTTTCTTTTGAAAAAAAAA
This sequence comes from Chrosomus eos, assembly GCA_036326025.1. Lineage (NCBI taxonomy): Eukaryota > Metazoa > Chordata > Actinopteri > Cypriniformes > Leuciscidae > Chrosomus > Chrosomus eos. Next base: position 110,214 of record JAZAVI010000032.1, read on the forward strand.
AAAAAAAGAATACTGCTAACATTAATTGTGAACATTGTCTTAAGGTTTTGAAGGAGAAAATTATGTAATATGTTGTTCATGTTGTCATTTAGCACCTTTTGAAATGTATGTGACTCCTGAGTCACGTTGCCTGTTTAGGGTATAAAAAAGGGATTAAACTAGTTCTATTTAAAATGCACTATTCAAACTTAAATGACTGTAATGCTTTGGAATATAGACCTAAGTTTGGTCTTGTTTTAAAGAAAGAAGTCAGCAGAATATTGCTGAAGTGAAAGCACATAAAAAAATGAAAGTATGAAAAAGTTATGGAAGTTTAAACTTACAGTAAATCAAATATACTGTGCTTCATTTTATTATTTTTTTTATAAAATATGTATTTTACAAATTATTTTTTACTATAAAATTGCTATGAAATCAAAGCCATGTACCTAACCAAGTTGTGTTCCAAATTTGAAGTCAATATCACAAAAACGTCTCAGGTTACGCATGTAACCATGGTTCCCTGAGAGGGAACGAGACGCTGCGACAAGCGCTGCGGGATCACCCCTGCGTGAACGCGTCATGAAGTACTCGTGAAATCAGTCCAATGGCGTGACGAGACGTCGTAGGCGGGTGACGTCATTGACCAGGAAGGTATAAAGCACCCCTGAACCAAACAATGTCAGCCTCTGATAGGTCGAACAAGTTGGTCACAGGCATGCCAGGAGTATGGCAAAGCGTCGCAGCGTCTCGTTCCCTCTCAGGGAACCATGGTTACATGCGTAACCTGAGATGTTCCCTATCAAGGGAACTCGCGCTGCGACAAGCGCTGCGGGAACGAAATACCCACGTTGCCATAATCCTCAAGTGCCTGTATATGTGAAATCGTAACGCACATTATACTAAAAACACCCGAGAACCTGGAGTAGATGCCACGTCCAGGTTATAAAATCTTAAAAAGGTGTGCGGAGAGGACCATCCTGCCGCATCGCATACCTCCTGAAGTGAAACCCCTGACAACAGGGCCATAGAAGCAGCCATGCTCCTAGTCGAGTGGGCTCGGACCTTCAGTGGTGAAGGATGACCAGCCGCCTCGTATGCAAGAGAAATAGCCTCGACTATCCACTTACTTAAAGTCTGCTTAGATGCGGGCTTCCCCTTACTCGGGGACCCAAAACACACAAACAGTTGATTAGACTTGCGCCACAGGGCAGCTCTGTGGACATAAGCATCCAAAGCCCTAACTGGGCAGAGTAAATTTAATTTCTCCTGGTCCGGATTCTGGAATGGAGGCGGAGAAAAGGCTTGCAGCATTATAGGACCCGCCACATTAGTGGGGACCTTGGGCACGTATCCTTCCTTTGGAAATAGGAACGCTTTCACCATACCAGGCGCAAACTCAAGACAAGAGGGAGCAACTGATAGAGCTTGTAAATCCCCGATTCTCTTAAGAGAAGAGATAGAGAGAAGGAACAGAGTTTTTAATGTGAGAAATTTCTCTGACACTTCTTCAATGGGCTCAAAGGGGGCCAGGGCTAGGCCTTCTAATACAATGGCCAAATCCCATGTTGGCACTCTCGAGCGAGGCGCAGGCCTTAGCCTCAAAGTACCACGGAGGAAGCGAGTTACCCATGGGTGTCTACCCACTGATACCCCTTCTACAGAAGCATGATATGCAGATATAGCTGACATGTGTACTTTTAAGGTGGAGGGGGACAACCCTGAAGAGAACTTTTCTTGAAGGAAATCTAGTACTGAACCAACTGGGCAGTCAACTGGATTCACAGACTGGCTTGTACACCAAGCAACGAAAATCCTCCATTTTAGGGCATAAAGCCTCCTCGTGGAAGGAGCTCTGGAGTGCAACATAGTCTCCACTAGAGATGCGCGGTTGGCGGTTACAGCCGCGGACTCCGCGGATAAACCGCGGATCGGGCGGATGACGTGACGAAAAAAAATATTTTAATTAAATTCGGGCGGGTGGCGGGCGGTTGAACCAATCAAATGAAAAATATATGTTCAAGCGTCTAACTAGACGCATATTTGACGCTCTATTCGCGTTCGGTGTGACGATAGATAGACAGTAAAAGAAAGGGTGTGAATACACCGCTGTCCATTCGCGAAGTGCTGAAATACAAATGAAAACTATTTTGTAAATTAATTCAGTTTTACCATGATTAAATCAGCTTTGCAACTTTGCATTTGCACCCGCGACAGGCGATTAACTAACGTCACTAGCAGCTTGTCATTTATTGTAAAAAAATCCCCATGTTTTCGGTGCTGATGTTGTGGTGAGGCGTTCATTCATGTAACATGTAAGGGTGGCGCGCTGCCAATAAAGCACCTAAAAGTTGTCACAAAGAACCGGTAAAAGTAATGATTATGAATATGTCGAAAAGGCCTATAACAAGGAGACAATTTAATTGTTTATAAACGTGTTTTCTGTGTTATTTTTGCCTGCAAAGATGAAGTTGACGATGCTGATCATGATCTTCGCAGTGAACGCGCCAGAGAGAAATGCACATTTCATACGGATTACATAAACAGAGAGCAGTGTTTTCTTTCGTTTTGAAATGTTCTTTTTAGAAGTAGACATTTTAGATATATTTCTCAGGTCTGTGAGGCAAGTATAGGCTGAGTTTTGGTTAATTTATGAGACGCGCCAGTTCACGCGCGGGGGGCGATCCGTTTTGTGATTCCTAGGCTATATCTGCTATATTCACTTATTAAATCCAGGCATTTGGTTGACGAAAAAATGATTAAAATTAAGATACAATTAAAACAAAACGAAATTCACTTTAAAGAAAGGCTTTGTGCTTTCTGTTTGAGGTTTCTGAAAGTTTTAAAGCAGTCTTTTAGTGCCGCTTTCAGAGCGCTCACGTCCGTAACGCATTCCCCAATTTTAAAGAAATTATCCTAAACTAGTTTTGTGGTGAAGTAGGTCTACGTATATTGTATAATGTTAACTTCAAATAATAGTAATTTAAGGGCGAGGCTTATTCCAACCTAAAACGCTGTATAATTGTATATAGTTTTACTCAAATAAGGTTGGGTTATTTATATGTTGAGCTGCCTGTTCATGAAGCTGAAAGTGCACGTAATAAAATAATATACAATTGATGCAAACCAACAGGAATCCTTGCCTTTTCTGTTCTATGTTTAGGTTATGTTTTATATGGGTAGGGCCCCATATTAGTTATTGAAACCCAGAACCCAGGCCGCTACTGGCTATCAGTTTTGCCGAAGTGCGTTTAATTTAGGCTATTTATTTATGTTTATCCCTGCGCGCCGATCTGAGGTGCGTTTCCCGAAAGCATCGACGGAACTTGCGACCATAGTTGGCTAACGATGCTTTCGGGAACGCACCCCAGAGACGGAGTTCACTGCTGATATTCTGAGAGCTTTCTAGTCTCGCGGCTGTCATCAGCAGCGCCTTGTATCGCTCAATCAGCGGATGGCGGGCGGTTGCGGTTTTGAAAATTGGTCAAAAACGTTGGTGCGGATGGATGGCGGACGGATGATGAGTTTTGTGATGCGGTTGCGGATGAAATAATAGCCCATCCGCGCATCTCTAGTCTCCACTACCTCAGTAGAGAGACCTGAATCTATGAGCTGAACCCCCTCAGAGGCCAGGCCCACAGTTTCCATAACTCCGGACGCGGGTGAAACACTGACCCCGCCGCCTGGGAGAGAAGGTCCCTCCTGACCGGAAGTTCCCACGGAGGACCCTCGAGGAGAGACACAATGTCTGACAGCCACACTCGACCCGGCCAGAACGGGGCTATCAATAAGAGCCGAACCCCGTCCCGGCGTACTCTCTCCAGAACTCCTGGTAATAATGCCAGAGGGGAAAGGCATACAGGCACAGCCTCGGCCATGTCTGTACCATGGCATCCAACCCCAGAGGGGCTGGGTGCGTTAGGGAATAATACAGGGAACAGTGCGTAGTCTCTCGAGACGCAAACAAATCCACCTGAGCTTGCCCAAATCGGCTCCAAAGGAGCTCCACCACCTCGGGGTGGAGTCTCCATTCCCCTGGCACCACTCCCTGTCTCGACAGAGAGTCTGCCGTCTTGTTCATATACCCCGGAATATAAAGTGCTCGAACTGACAGCAACTTTCCCTGGGCCCATACCAGAATTCGATGTGCCAACCTCCAGAGTCGGCGAGATCGTAAACCCCCCTGGCGATTTATGTAGGAGACCACCGCTGTGTTGTCCGTACGAACCAACACATGGTGGCCCCTGAGGTCTGGGAGAAAGTGTCTGAGTGCCAGAAACACGGCCATCATCTCCAGCTGGTTTATGTGCCAGGAAAGCTGATGGTCGCTCCACAGACCCCGAGCCGAGCGACCACTCATGGTCGCCCCCCAGCCAGTGAGGGAAGCGTCCATCGTTAGCGTTAAGCGACGACAAGGAGCTCCCAGCACCGGACCTTGGGATAAGAACCAAGGATCTTTCCACACTACCAAAGCACGTAGGCAGCGCCGCGTGACTTTGATCATGCGAAACGGATTTCCCCTCGGGAAAAACGCTTGGTTTTGAGCCACCACTGCAAGGGTCTCATGTACAGCAGGCCAAAAGGAATCACGTTGGACGTTGCTGCCATCAGACCCAGAAGTCTCTGAAACTGTATTACAGTGAGTGACTGGCCTAGTCTTACCCTGCGCACGGCTTCCAGGATCGATCTTATCCTGACAGGCGCCAAACGGGCTCTCATGGTTTTTGTGTCCCAAACCACGCCCAGAAAAGTGGTATTCTGTTTTGGAATTAGCATGCTTTTCTTTACGTTTAGCCTCAGCCCCAGCGTTTTCATATGAGCTAGTACAGCATCTCGACACTGAGCCACCTGATGTTCCGACTTTGCCAGAATGAGCCAGTCGTCTATATAATTTAGCACGCGGATGCCCTGCAGTCTCAAGGGAGCCAGAGCTGCATCCATGCATTTTGTGAATGTGCGGGGTGACAGTGCTAGGCCAAATGGAAGAACCCGGTACTGATATGCTTCGCCCCCGAAAGCAAACCTGAGGAACTTCCTGTGTTGCGGAAGGATGGAGACGTGAAAGTATGCGTCTTTTGGGTCTATTGTGACACACCAGTCCTCGGACCTGATTTGACACATAATCTGTTTCAACGTGAGCATTTTGAATTTCAACTTTTTTACTGCTCGGTTTAGTTGGCGCAGATCTAAAATGGGCCGTAGCCCCCCATCCTTTTTCGGAACTATGAAGTACGGGCTGTAAAACCCCGACTCTCTGCTGTGGGGAGGAACCCTTTCTATAGCCTCTTTTTGCAGAAGTGTCTGTACTTCTCCTTCCATCACCTGAGCCTGCTCGGAGTTTACTACCATATGTACTACCCCGTTGAACCTGGGCGGGCATGACCCAAACTGAATTCTGTACCCTTTTTGTACTGTACACAGGACCCAATCTGAGATATTTGGCAGAAGTTTCCACGCTGCCAGAAAATCTACTAAGGGAACCAGCCTCTCGAGGCTGGTCTCTGGTGTTATTTGAGTGGTCAGCTCGGTGACCTGAAACGGCGCACCTGCAGGAAGCAACCGAACTGACCCACTTCGAGCCCTCCTCGGAGGGTGGGAGCTTCCCCACGCCGCTACGTTTCCGGGCGGACATGGAGAAATGTGCTCGTTGAGGACCGTTGCGCCCTGAAACACCGGAGGTGGCAGGGTTGGCAACATGGTCCCCTGATGGCACCGAGAGGAAACGGGTGCCTCGACACACCGAATCCCCTTGGAGGGGACTGTCAGGACCTCTTCGCTGAGGATTTCCTAGAAACAATCACAGTCCTCAGATCTGCTCTGCCTCGGGAAGACCTCGGCTGAGCGCGCTGTCCCGGTCCCCATTCTCTCTGTGGGGGAGCACGGGCAGCCACGCTCACCTTTTGCTGGGCTCTATAAGAGGATGGTGTACTCGTTTGGGGCTGCTCCAGACATAACTTTTTCGGGGGAGAAACTTTTGAAACGCAGCCGCCTGTTTTTTTGCTTCTTGAAATCGCTCAACGACCGAATTTACTGAGCCGCCAAAAAGACCAGTAGGGGAGACAGGAGCATCTAATAAAAACTTTTTATCCCGCTCTTTGATGTCAGACAAATTCAACCAAAGATGTCTCTCCGTAGCCACCAGTGCTGCCATAGAGCGGCCGATAGATTTTGCCGCTTCCCTGGTGGCTCGGAGAGACAGATCAGCCGCTCTTCTGATCTCCGCTATAGTTTCTCTTCCCACTTCTTCACATTCATCATCTATGTCTCCTAGCAAGTCAGCTTGATATGCCTGGAGGACCGCCATAGTGTGTAAACTGGCGGCCGCTTGACCTGCTGCCGAGTATGCTCTTCCCACTAAAACTGATGTTGTTTTAACTGGCTTAGTGGGCAGCTGCGGGGCTTTCAGTGATGATGCAGAATCAGGGGAGAGATAGCTCGCAAGCGTCTCTTCCACCTGAGGCATCGCCGCATAACCATGTTCTTTTAACCCTAATATATTAGAATATTCTGATGTTGCTGGGTTAAATACTCTAAACGAAGCAGGTTTATTCCATGACTTCGACACCTCAGTGTGAAGGTCCGGAAAGAATGGTAAGCCCCGCTTTGGAGGTTGAGATCTGGGTGGCAAAAATCGCTCGTCTAATTTACTTTTTGACTGACGCGATTCCTGTTCACGGGCTGGCCAATCTAGATTTAATCTAGCAACAGCGCGAGTGACAACCTCCAAAAGCTCCTCTTTTGTGTGTGTGGTTGTGTGAGAATATGCAAAATCTTCATTGTCATTTGCATCCAGGCCCACAACATCCAGTTCCTCAGAACTGGAATGCTGCGACACCTGCGCTTCAGCGCGAGCAGAAGAAACCGCAGCGCGTGCTTCTGACTCGCAAACTGAAGCGTCGGATCTGACGGTTAAAGGCAGAGATAGGGGATCACCCGTCTCAAACCCCGCCGCCAGATCCATCTGCGAGCCCCAGGACGAACTTCTCCGCTGTGCCTCGGCAGCAGCGGGACCCGAACCCTGAGGCACACGAGCCGAAGCGCTCTCCTCAAAGAGCGCACGGCGGGACCGGAGAGTTTTCATTGCAAGCTTATCACAATGCTCACAGCTGGCCCCCTCAAGGGCAGACTGGGCATGTTCTAGTCCCAAACACCTCACACATAAATCGTGTGTATCCCCACCCGTGATAAAACGAGGGCAGGGAGTGACACACTGCTTAAACTGCTGCTTATCCATATTTTAGAAAAGATAAGATAATACACACCAATACAATGCCAGAACGATTTCACAGAGAGCACTTGTGAAGACACAGAAGCTGACATTGTTTGGTTCAGGGGTGCTTTATACCTTCCTGGTCAATGACGTCACCCCGCCTACGACGTCTCGTCACGCCATTGGACTGATTTCACGAGTACTTCATGACGCGTTCACGCAGGGGTGATCCCGCAGCGCTTGTCGCAGCGCGAGTTCCCTTGATAGGGAATTGAAGTTCCCATGAGATTTTGTTTAGGCATAATTCCAAAAATAGCCACCGGTGACTTACGTTCTATTGAATTTAATTGTATACATTCTGCCATAACAAATTAATACATTTCTGTCCAAATATCACTTCTGTCACAAAATATGGAACCTTGAGACTCAGACCTTTCTGATAATATGTGTTTTGTCAAGATTTGAAAAGGTTTTGATCATAAATTATGAAACATGACGATGCCCAAAAGGGGAAGAGCCCGATAAAATAATTTAGAGTACTGTTTCTATGGTAACGCAACACCCAATTTCAAAACGGCTTTCACAGGCTGAATCTTGAGTTCGTAAGCTTTCGAATGATATATCATTTGTCAACATTAGATCAGGTGAAGTATTGGAAATAGTGGTTTACAAAAAGTGGTAAAAGTGGTTATTATTTTTAGAATATGAACGATTGTTTCGCTAGATGAGACCCTATTCCTCAGCTGGGAAAGTGCACAGCCCTTTGAAGCACTTCAAAACCCTTTTAAACGGCATTGATTTGGACTTAGTCCATTGTGTGGAGAAAAATCCTGAAATGTTTTCCTAAAAAAAAAATACATTTATTTTCCACTGAATAAAGAAAGACATGAACATCTTGGATGGTATTGGGGTGAGCAAATTATCAGGAAATTTTCATTTTGAGGTGAACTAATCCTTTAAGTGATCAGAGATCACCTAACTGCTGCAAACCGGAAATGCTTAGACCTGTTTTTCGGCTCGAACGTTGGGCGCTATGCATAATCCCAATAGCATAGGCTGATAGACGGAGAGCATGACAGTAGGAGGTTACCACATTATATTCAGTTTTATTTATAATTCAAATTTATAAGACAACTCGAGGTATCGCACACCAGACGCGCACTTTCTCAGTTTATGGCCAGCAATGGTTGCGTCTTATTCGAAGATACTGTATTATGTAAATAAATGTTGTTTTTAAGAAGATAATTGAAAACAAACTGATAATAGCTAAGTTAATCAAAATTAAAAAGTTAAAGTCAAACCTGAGTGTTGATGTCTTTGTGTGTGTGTGTGTGTGTGTCATCTGTCCGACTTCAAAAGGTCCAAACATGCCTGAAAATTCGCTGTATACCCTTATATAGGCACAAACTGTTCCAGGAAGTCACATGACATCAGACAAAGTGTTTTCTGTGATGTCACATTTCCGTTTTGACCAGAAGTTATACTAGGTATTTTACATAGCAAGTATCTTGTCACACAGATGTGCAGATTATTTCACAAGTCTGCAAATCTCAGTGTGACCAGATCTGTAAAATATATACATCTTAAATGTTAAAAACATATTTCAGAAGAAAATCAATAATATGGCAAACACACAATAAAAAATTGTTTTTAAAAAAGTGTTGCGATCTCTGCCTCCCCGTCGGCTTGTTAAATATGTGTATGTGTGACGTAGTGGGGCAGGTGGATGATGGGAGTGTAAACACAGCATAGCTGATTGCATAGATTCAGTCTGAGTTTACGGTGCGAATGTAGTAGTGACACAGGCTATGGTCCAGTTGAATGCTAGCAAGCAAAGTGCCTTTTATGCCCATGAATGTGTACCACTGAGAGTAATAAAGCCCGAGTTCATTGTTGCAATCAACCGACGCCTCTCTGTTTTGTGCTTCGGCTCTGTTAGTCCAGACCACTAGACGCAAGTTACCTGCCACGAGCCCAGACTGATCTCATGAAATAGCGTATGTATGACACGCCAATTCGTATTTCCATTTTTGGCGTGCTATCAACACGCATAATCGCTTTTCAGCGTGTTTAACAACGCCGTTGACTTAACGTTACATTACTGTGTATATAAATATATGACCTACCCCAACCCCGTCCCTAAACCTACCCGTCACTGGGGTTAATACCATTTATGAGTCTTCCCCTACCATCCTAGGAAAAAAAATATCGCTCCCCAGATGTAGATATACAATTTGCTTCGTTTCGCTCGGACATTTAACGGCGTACACATACACGCGGAATCACTCGGACATTTAATGGCGTAGACATAATCACTCGGACATTTAACGGCGTACACATACACGCAAAAGATGACGGTTCGTTTCGCCGTGGACATACACGCGGATAGCTCAAAATGCGTATAGATAACACGCCACTTGACTTGAAAGGGGCGTGTATGTTTACGCAAAGCCATGATGTCATGTTGACGAGCCAAGTTATGTTGAGACCAGCTCGCTCCCAACTACGGTTCGGAGCGTGTAAGCTGTAAAAGTCACACGGGTGAACCTTTTGGAATTACCTTGATTTCTGCATTGATTACTTATAAAATGTGTCTGATCTTCGCTGAATTATAGAGATAAGATTGAAAGTTGCAGAGGTGTCCTGCCCTTAAAAGAAGGTACACAAAGCATGGTTACTGACAGATCTGTTCTTCTCAAGATAGATTTGTTAGGTGTGAACCTTGCCGTCACCTAAGGCGAGTGTGAGAGTGTCGGATGATTCCTTCCTTACGGGGCACCAGCCAAGGAATTTCACCTCGACAATAAATAGGAAGTTCATCATCTGATTAATCTGAAGGATTTAGTGAGATTCTGGCAAGCTTGTAGAGCCTCTGATGATCAACACAAGAATGACACAGTTTGCAATAAAGATGAATTTATTGACAAAGAGATATACAAGATTAAAATATCACACTCACTAAATACTACTAAGGAAAATGACTAAAACTACTAGCGAAAAATGACAAAACTACTAAGAAAATGTAATCAATAATCAAACAGAAACTACAAACAACTACACAAATGGAAGTTAACAATGAATGAGCAACGGATTGGACGAAGCAATGAATGTGTAATTAGAAGTCTATGGAGGAGTCAATTGTGATCTTTCTAAATGCTGGTATGAAATGGTAAATAAGAATTTACTATGAATACAGCTAATGTGTCTAATGTATCTATCTGTATATGCGGACCCTAGATACAGTCCCTACACAAATAGCAATCTCATATAGCAACAACCTAATGCCAAGGCCTTTGGGAAGAGGTTTGGTTAGCTTATATTTACGTTTCACGTGGTCGGGTGATCAGTCCGGCGATGGGCTACATCTTCCACTGGTATCTTTCCATTAGCAGTGGGGGTAAACTGGACCGCTTTCCAACAGTTGCAGAGCCGCACTGAGTGCTGGAGGTTCGCTGCTGGTCCTTGTGTAATCCGGAGAACTGTGGGTCAGGCGGCGGTCGATCCGCAGGATCCTTTGCAGGCTAGAGGTTACAAAAGCAAGAGTCGTGCAGCTCAGGTGTTGAATGCTGAAGTCCTCAGCAGAAGCGGTTGAGCTGCTTGAAGGTCCGTGCGGGTGAAGGTTTACTTGCAAGAGTATAACCTTGGTCGTTGTTCCTTCCCTCGTCAGGTTAGAAACTCAGAGCAAAGGTGTGTTCACTTGGGAAAGCTTTTTTTCCTTCCAGTTGGGGAGGCGATTACTTATTCCCGCCTTCCTACTGTAGTGGAGTGATTGGGTCGTTGCATTCCGCTCATCACGTCCCCCTTTTCACCCTGTGGAGCTTGTGGATTTGTCCCAAAATACACAGTTAAATGAAACTGTCTTTAGAACCTTGGAAATGCTTTATTTCCTTTCCAAACCTTTCTCAAAGTCCTTGCGGCAGCGTTCTGAACTTGAAGAGTCCAAACTTGATGTAAATTGGTTGAGGTATCACCCAGATGTCCATTTCTGGGTTAGTGGGTGAGATTACATTGGCTGTTATTCCTGGTGCAGTTTCCACTGTGAGCGCACAGTTCCCTGGATGAATAAGGAGATATGTAGGACCTGTTCCTTACAGTTTCCTGTCCATTTTTTTGGTTCTAAGCTAATGTGTATAAAGATTGTCTTTTTCTTAGGGTTCTTTGTTCATACTGTATTCTAGCCAGAACTGGTTTGGTGGCCCTGGGCAGTCCATGGTCGTAGATTAGCCTGCGATCAACGGGTCATTGATGTCGTCACCTCTGGCAGTCCTGATTACCATAGCCCTTTAGTTGTCTTTCACATCCTATCACATCCTCTTCTTAATCACAGTAAGAACAAAGAAGAGGTCAGAACTAAAATTATTCCTGATTTAAGCAGAATGAGCATAAAATAAAAATGGACAATACCAGTTGTTGATAAAATGAGTAATGAGTTTAATCGATCATTACTTGAAGCAAATACTAATTAATTAAAATAATTATAAGTAAAAGCGAATGAGACCGATCTCTCTCTTTACTGACTTTAAGACTTATAAGAGCCTAATCATTTCAAGAGAAGAAGATTAGAAAAGTGTCCAGTTTCAAAGCTACATTAAAGTTTATGTTGTTTCAGTCAGGACCACTATCATCATTTACAATTGTCCATTAGCATACAGTTTGGATTGGCGGTATGGTTCTGTTTTGGGCAAGAACTCCCTGCACATCCATGCAGTCTAGCATGGATACATAAAATGCAGTTTTTTTGTAAAAATCCTATTTAAAAAATATTTATTTATTTATTTATAGAAAATTAAAAAAAATCAAAAATCCTCCAAAAACTGCACAAATGTGGAGTAAAAACATTAATAAACAGAGTAAAATTATATTTGTTGAAAAAAAATATATTGTTTTGTTACAAAATTAAATCTTATTGTCTGGGGTCCAATAGACCCTGAAGACCACGAGTGTGACTTTTTTTTTGAAGACCATCAGAGGGCTAGGAGAGATTTGGCTAGAGTGATGTGTGTTTAACTTACACAGAAGAGACTTTGTTGCTCGGCACATTAAAATAAACTACTCACTGTGATCTCAGGCTGTGTGGTTTCTCCACTGTGTGGATCTTTGTTACGACCCCTGATATGGTCTAAGGGTTCGGGGGTCCAACATTTACCTTGACATTAAAGAGAAACACATATAATCTATATGTTGTACAAAAGACCCACAAATCCAGGTAACGGTGCAAAAAGCCAACACCTTTATTTAATACAACAATGTTGTAGGCAAAAAAGGAGTAAGACAAACACATAAGAATATAGATAAATATATACAGTGGATACAGAATTTCTGTAAGATGGTCAATAATTCCACAAGGAGGAAGAGGGTACGTGGACGGCGCCAAAGAAAAGAAAGTAACAAAACCAAAGGAAGTCTAACTTTTTTATAAAACCTCTAATCCTAACTAATAAAATAAAGAACCAAAGCAAAGATCTTCATCTATCTAATCTTCACTCACTACCTAAACCAAAAGCACATGGAGTGGCACTCGCCCCTATAACCTAGTGTACTAGACAACTCAAACCCCTACGTGTTGCAGTGTATGTCACGTGACGTTCTTACCTGTCCGCCTCTTTCAGGACTAGTAACATACAGTGGGACACTGTATACTCAAGTAACATAAAACAAAATGAAACAAATACAAAAGGAATGTACACATGCCCTAAAATCAGGCAACACACAAACGAAAGGTTTACAACCACAACAATAGGGTGGCAGATACAAGATATCACAGAAAGCCGTGTGGGGAAGAAAACACATCTGGCATTCTCTTTTATCCGATGTGGTCTTTTCCCATTGGCGACAGATAGGATTGATGACGTCAGCTCTGATGATGATTGACAGATTACTGGACCAATCACGGGTACCTGAGAAGTGAAAGTAAACAAGAGAATCAGGGAGAGAAACAAAAAACACACAAACGCAATACAGGGACATATCAATCTTCATGTGTATCTTCAGGTGAGTTTTAAAAGAGAAACTCTTCCCGCACTGATCACACGTGTTTTTTCTCCGCTGTGGATCCTCTCATGTGTTTTCAGATGTGATGAAACACTGAATCTCTTGTCACAGTGTGAACAGTTGTAAGGTTTTCTTATGTCCATTTAAATTATGCAGCAGTGAAAAACTCTTTCCACACACAGAACATGAATGCGGCTTCTCCTTCGTATGAACTCTCAGGTGTGTCTTCAGGTGTGATGCCCTAAGAAAAGTTTTGCCGCATTGATCACATGTGAACGGCTTCTCTCCAGTGTGGATCATCATGTGAACATTAAGATTACCTTTGCTTGAGAATCTCTTTTCACACTGATCACATGTGAACGGCTTCTCTCCGGTGTGAACTCTCATGTGAATTTCAAGACTACATTTGCTTGTGAAACTGTTTCCACACTGAGTGCAGGTGCATTTCTTGGCTTTTCTTTTCTTTAAACATGTATTTTTAGTCTTTGAGCGACTCAAAGGTTTTTCTCCAGGTTTGACATGATGTTCCTCCTTCACTTCACTCAGTTCTTCTCTCTCCTCGCTCTCTTCCATCAGCTCTGACATGAAAGAAAAAATTATTAAATTAATATTTCAGTACATCAAAATAATGTACTAATAATGTACTAATGTACTAATAATGTATAATGAGAGAAATATAAAGTGAAAGGACATGAAAGTGAGCCCTGATGTAATAGTATAAAGTAGAAAACTGCTATAAAATATTATGATAATTTGATTCCTTTTTATAAATTGTTTAAACTTTCCATGAATGAGGAAAATGTATCTTCCAATTATTATTTTTAAAACAATATAGGACTACGACACAATTAACTAACATGATATTAACACTAAAATATGCAATACTGACATATTTTGACACCAACTTTGAGATTAATATTTATTTTACTAAAAACGTTTTAATTAATAATAGCCGTTCACACTAGACTTTTCCTTGCACTGACTTCCAATCATACGCATGTGAAAGTGCGACACCAGAAACACAAGCTCAAAAGAATAACCCTGTGAGAAATAACACAAGCATTCAAGTGGAGTGGATTGTTTATTTTTAATTATAAGTTATATGTTGAATTTATGTTTGTAAAAAAGCTGCCGCAGATGCGGGACTTCATTTCACGACCATTGCAGTGTCTGTAGAAACTTAACACGCTCAAAGTTTAGAGTGGCTTTAACTAACACATTTTATTAGCATTATCTGTGTCCTACATGTTTCACTCAACCCTGTAACTCCTGACATGATTTTCCTCCTTTTAAAACCAGAGCATTTCTTAAAATTGTGACCCCCAGGAAGTGACATCATCTCAAATCACCAAATATGTTTCCAGTGTGGGAGGAGCTGATCTGCCAAAATCAAAAATTTCAATTACTGTGTTTGTTTTTATAATAAATGACACTTTTAAGCATTTATGTCTGTCTATCTATTCATCGTACGACGACCAACAAACACTGAGGGAAAACACAGGGCTTAAATGAACTGAACCAAACGAGATAATTAACTGAAAACAGGTGAAGAAACTGAACACAAACGAGGAGCGGGAAAACTAACAGGACTAAACCAAAATCACAAAAGACAGGGGAAAACAAGTTCACAAAACAGAACTAAACACATCAAAACCATGACAGAACCCCCCCTCTCCCCAAAGGCGCGTCCTCGCGCCGTATAACATCCAAAGGGGTGGGAGGGTGGGCGCCCTGGAGGCTGACGAGGGCATGGTGCAGGTCCGGGAAGCCTCCAGGGCGGAGCAGGCTGTGGGCGTGGCCACGGCGGAGCAGGCTGTGGGCGTGGCCACGGCGGAGCAGGCTGTGGGCGTGGCCACGGCGGAGCAGGCTGTGGGCGTGGCTGTGGGACCCTCGGGCGTCCAGGCCGGAGCTGTGGGACCCTCGGGCGTCCAGGGCGGAGCTGGCTGAGGGCGTGGCCAGGGAGGTGAGACCCCTTCGGGTGGCCGCGGCGGTGAGACCCCTTCGGGTGGCCACGGCGGTGAGACCCCTTCGGGTGGCCACGGTGGTGAAGACCCTTCAGGTGGCCACGGCGGTGAAGACCCTTCAGGTGGCCACAGCGGTGAAGACCCTTCAGGTGGCCACGGTGGTGAAGACCCTTCAGGTGGCCACGGCGGTGAAGACCCATCAGGTGGCCACGGCGGTGTTGTTTTTCCGGGCCTCCGTGGATCTTTGGCCGGCCACGGCGAAGGCGTATAGCCCCCCCCCCCAAATTTTCTTGGGGAGAAGGACAGGTTCAGGAACGGGAACAGACTTGACATCAACGGGCGCTGGGTCAACGGGGTCTGGGTCAACGGGCTCTGGCGCTGGGTCAACGGGCTCTGGCGCTGGGTCAACGGGCTCTGGGTCAACGGGCTCTGGCGCTGGGTCAACGGGCTCTGGCGCTGGGTCAACGGGCTCTGGCGCAGGACTGGACGGGACCAGCACATCATGGGACTCGGAACTGGACGTGGCCAGCACATCATGGGACTCGTAACTGGACGTGGCCAGCACACATCATGGGACTCGGAACTGGACGTGGCCAGCACATCATGGGACTCGGAACTGGACGGGGCCAGCACATCATGGGACTCGGAACTGGATTCGTGGGCCATCGTTGATGTGCGTGTTGCCCATACACACAGAATAGCCGTAGACACTACTATCATCGCTGTGTCTTCTTGGGTTGACTCACGTGCGGTGTGCTCTGTCTCTGGCAGGCTGGTGACGGGCTCAGGCTCTGGCTCTGGCGTGCAGGTTATGGGCTTAGGCGTTGGCGTGCAGGTGATGGGTTCAGGCGCTGACGGGCAGGTGACAGGCTCAGGCTCTGGCAGGCAGGCGACGGGCTCTGATTACGGACTGGGAGTGGGCTGGAGTGGGAGATCTTCCACGACGTAGTTGGATCCACACGCCCACAGCGTGTGATCCACGAACTCCAGGAAGGATAGATTGAGGTCCTTCACCAAAATTATCTGGGCAAGCGGGTCCTTCAGTCCACCCCAGAAACTCCTCGTCAGTTCCTCTTCCTCCAACGTCACATCATCATAGAGCTCGAGGTATCGCCCCGCATACTCCTCAAGAGAAAGCTCCTCTTGGAAGAGGATTGGGGTTTCAAAGGGGCTCACCTCCTTGTGTTTCCTCCTTCGGCCCATTTTTAGATTTTTAAGGTTGGTCGTTCTGTCAGGGTGTGTGCAGGATGCCGAAGACGAGGATGCAGGAACCTCAAATTATAGTTGATTTATTTACAAAATAAGCTTCTTTAAGCATACAAGAACAAAATAACAAAACTCCAGGAACTTCAGGATAACACAACCATACAAGGACGACGACCAACAAACACTGAGGGAAAACACAGGGCTTAAATGAACTGAACCAAACGAGATAATTAACTGAAAACAGGTGAAGAAACTGAACACAAACGAGGAGCGGGAAAACTAACAGGACTAAACCAAAATCACAAAAGACAGGGGAAAACAAGATCACAAAACAGAACTAAACACATCAAAACCGTGACAAAATCATAAACACAGAAATAAATGTACATATAGCAGCCAACAAATCCCATCAGTCTGCTGACACCAATGAAATGAGCTTTAAGTGTCAATTTACAGGAGATCTGAAGACATCAGCATAATAAATGAGGTGAAAACAGGAACTATTGTCATGAAATAAAGAGTGTTTTCAGCAGATCTGTTAATATTGATGATCCTCAGACTATCAACACTTATGGTGCGTTCTATTATAGCCAACGAACCGACTCGGACCTCGGATATGACGTCACGTCCACACTTCAAGCGTTCTATTATGTTTTGCGCGTCCGAGTCGGAGAAAAAAATGGACGCCACCCGGAAAGCTGTTGTAATGGTAGCACTGGCCGAGTACCAGTGTAAAAACATATTATGACTACACCTTACCAAAACGCAGCCATTTGAACTTGAAAATGTTCACTTTATTTCATGTTCCCTTTATCGAAAAAGGGAACTTCGAGATGCGTCGAACGACACGGTGGGAACGCCTCTTGCGTGATTGCGTCTGAAGCATCTATGCCAACTAGTCCAATGGAATGAGAGAATGAGCGTCACGGGCGGGTGACGTCATGAACCAGGAAAGGATAAGAGCACTTCCGCTGCTCGCCGGCATTTAGCTTCTGTTGCCTCAGCAAGCGATCTGTGTCAAACTGTCTCTGTCTATTTATTGTTGTCTGTTACAATATTGTTGGAAACGTGATGGCGAAACAAGTTTACAAGCAGTGTGTTCCTCCCTGCCCGCGTTATTTAACGGGTGGGGACACACACGAGCTTTGTGTGATTTGTTTGGGATTTGAGCATGCAGCCTCAGCCTTCGAGGGGGCTGAGTGCCAGCATTGTGAGAAGCTACCGCTTCGCATGCTCAGATCCCGCCTGTCACTCTTTGATAAACAGAGTGGGCAGGCTCGCGATCCACAAGGATCAGGACCCGCGTCTGCCGAGGCAACGCGGAGAATGCATTCTTGGGGATCGCAGTTAGATCTCTCAGAGGGGTTCGAGACGGGTCCGCGGACCTTTTCTCCTTCCCTTCCTGGGAGATCTAGCTCTCCTCTCCCGGTGTCGGAAGCACGCTCTGCGGTTTCTCCCGCCCGGGAAGAGAGCTCTCCCTTTCTGCATTGTTCTTCTTCTGAGGAAGTTGATGTTATGAGTGTTGAAAGTGAGAATGCACACACGGGGGAAAGAGACACACAATTTATTTCCCCGGCGTATGATGAGCTGGTGGATGTCATGTCACGAGCTGTAGAGAAGTTAAATATTGAATGGCCATCTGAGAATAAAAACACTCGCCCTAAAAGCAAGTTAGATGAGCGATTTCTCTCTTCAGCCACATTATGTCCACCACGAGGGCTCCCATTTTTCCCTGATTTACATAGTGAAATATCTAGATCTTGGAATAAGCCATATTCATCTCGTGTTTTTAGCCCTCAAACCACCACTTATTCAAGAATTAGAGGGCTAAAAGAATATGGTTATGAATCGATGCCCCAGGCTGAGCAAAATTTAGCGAGTTATCTCGCGCCTGGTCCAGCATCGACTATGAGAGCCCCAGTTTTGCCCACTAGACCGCTCAAAACTACATCTAATTTAGTGGGCAAAGCTTATGCGGCGGCAGGTCAAGCTGGAGCATGCTTACACACTATGGCGCTGCTCCAGGCTTATCAGGCTGACCTGCTGGGGGATTTGGATAACAGTGAGGGTGTTAGTCATGACGATGTTCGAGAACTTCGTAGGGCTACCGATCTTTCTCTCAGGGCTACTAAAGAGACCGCTAGAGCTATTGGGCGGTCTATGGCAGCTTTGGTAACCACTGAGAGGCACTTATGGTTGAATCTTTCTGAGATTAAAGATAAAGATCGAACTTTTTTATTAGACGCTCCTCTTGAACCCTCTGGTCTCTTCGGTGACGCAGTCCACGCTGCAGTGGAAAGGTTCCAGGAGACTAAAAAACAGTCTGATGTATTTAAAAAGTTTATCCCTCGCCGTGTCCAGCCCCCTGGGGATGCTGGGCGTGAGCAGCCCCAGCCGCATAGCTCATCATATCGTGTGCAACAAAAAGAGAGTGTTGCGTCTCGTGCACCTCCACGTAGATATTGGAGACAGACGCAACCCTCTCAACCGAAGTCGACTAAGCCTAAGCCGGATCTGAGGACCGTTCTTCAGGCGAAGAAGGCTTCGGCTCAAAAAAAAAAAAAGGTCCTGATGCTTAGGCACCAGGCCTGTGGGGACAGCCCCGACCGAAGTGGAGTGGTGTTCACCTCATCACACGGTGCCCGTTCCACTTCGGGGTCCTCACGAGGCCCTCCTGCCAACCCTGCCACCTCCGGTGCTTCAGGGCGCAGGGGTCTCCAGCGAGTCAATGATGCTGTGTTGCGGCACAGCATCGGTTTCGCGCCCTCTGAGGGGGGCTTTAGAGCAGTCAGGTCAGGTAGTTCCTGCCGTTATGTTTCAGGCTCCAGATTTGGCTCTCTCAGTAACACCAGAGACCAGCCTCGAGAGGCTGGTTCCCTTAGTAAATTTTCTGGCAGCGTGGAAACTTCTGCCGAATATTTCTCCTTGGGTCCTGCAGATTGTAGAGATAGGATACAGAATCCAGTTCGGTTCTCGTCCTCCTCGTTACAGCGGGGTGCTGCCCACAGTGGTGCGTCCCGAGCAGGCTCTGGTATTGGAACAGGAAGTAAAGGCCCTGTTAGCAAAAGAAGCTATAGAACAGGTGTACTCTCCCGACAGAGAATCGGGTTTTTACAGCCGCTATTTCATTGTTCCAAAGAAGGATGGGGGGTTGCGTCCCATTTTAGATCTTCGCCTGTTGAATCGGTCAGTTCAGAAACTCAAGTTCAAGATGTTGACCATCAAACAGATCGTGACCCAAATCAGATCCGAGGACTGGTTCGTCACGATAGATCTAAAGGATGCATACTTCCATATCTCCATCCTCCCTCAGCACAGGAAGTTCCTAAGGTTTTCTTTCGGGGGCAAAGAATACCAGTATCGGGTTCTTCCTTTCGGCCTAGCTCTGTCACCCCGCACATTCACGAAATGCATGGATGCAGCTTTAGCCCCTCTCAGGCTTCAGGGCATACGCATTTTGAATTATATCGACGACTGGCTGATTCTAGCGGAATCAGAGCAGTTGGCGGTTCGACACCGAGGTGTCGTTCTCGCTCATATACGAATGTTGGGGTTGAGGCTCAATGCCAAGAAGAGTGTACTTTCTCCAGTACAGAGAACCACTTTCCTTGGTGTGGTATGGGATTCAGTGACGATGAGGGCCAGCCTGTCACCCGTACGTGTAGCTGCTATCCTGTCAGCCATCAAAGAGCTAAAGCTAGGTCAGTCACGCACTGTAAAACAGTTCGAGAGACTGTTGGGTCTACTGGCAGCAGCGTCCAACGTGATACCTTTTGGCCTGCTGTACATGAGGCCTTTACAGTGGTGGCTCAGAACCAGAGGGTTCTCCCCGAGGGGAAACCCGTTTCGTATGATCAAGGTTACGCGGCGATGCCTTCGTGCCTTAGAGATATGGAAAAAACACTGGTTCTTAACCCAGGGTCCGGTGTTGGGAGCTCTTTGCCATCGAGTAGTGATCTCGACAGATGCTTCTCTCACCGGCTGGGGAGCGGTAATGGAAGGCCGCTCGGTTCAGGGTCTGTGGAAAAGCCATCATCTTTCTTGGCACATAAATTGCCTGGAGATGATGGCTGTCTTCAATGCGTTGAGACATTTCCTTCCGGACCTAAGAGGCCATCATGTGCTCGTTCGAACAGACAACACATTTTTTTTTTTTTTTTTTTTTTTTTTTTTTTTTTTTTTTTTTTTTTTTTTTTTTTTTTTTTTTTTTTTTTTTTTTTTTTTTTTTTTTTTTTTTTTTTTTTTTTTTTTTTTTTTTTTTTTTTTTTTTTTTTTTTTTTTTTTTTTTTTTTTTTTTTTTTTTTTTTTTTTTTTTTTTTTTTTTTTTTTTTTTTTTTTTTTTTTTTTTTTTTTTTTTTTTTTTTTTTTTTTTTTTTTTTTTTTTTTTTTTTTTTTTTTTTTTTTTTTTTTTTTTTTTTTTTTTTTTTTTTTTTTTTTTTTTTTTTTTTTTTTTTTTTTTTTTTTTTTTTTTTTTTTTTTTTTTTTTTTTTTTTTTTTTTTTTTTTTTTTTTTTTTTTTTTTTTTTTTTTTTTTTTTTTTTTTTTTTTTTTTTTTTTTTTTTTTTTTTTTTTTTTTTTTTTTTTTTTTTTTTTTTTTTTTTTTTTTTTTTTTTTTTTTTTTTTTTTTTTTTTTTTTTTTTTTTTTTTTTTTTTTTTTTTTTTTTTTTTTTTTTTTTTTTTTTTTTTTTTTTTTTTTTTTTTTTTTTTTTTTTTTTTTTTTTTTTTTTTTTTTTTTTTTTTTTTTTTTTTTTTTTTTTTTTTTTTTTTTTTTTTTTTTTTTTTTTTTTTTTTTTTTTTTTTTTTTTTTTTTTTTTTTTTTTTTTTTTTTTTTTTTTTTTTTTTTTTTTTTTTTTTTTTTTTTTTTTTTTTTTTTTTTTTTTTTTTTTTTTTTTTTTTTTTTTTTTTTTTTTTTTTTTTTTTTTTTTTTTTTTTTTTTTTTTTTTTTTTTTTTTTTTTTTTTTTTTTTTTTTTTTTTTTTTTTTTTTTTTTTTTTTTTTTTTTTTTTTTTTTTTTTTTTTTTTTTTTTTTTTTTTTTTTTTTTTTTTTTTTTTTTTTTTTTTTTTTTTTTTTTTTTTTTTTTTTTTTTTTTTTTTTTTTTTTTTTTTTTTTTTTTTTTTTTTTTTTTTTTTTTTTTTTTTTTTTTTTTTTTTTTTTTTTTTTTTTTTTTTTTTTTTTTTTTTTTTTTTTTTTTTTTTTTTTTTTTTTTTTTTTTTTTTTTTTTTTTTTTTTTTTTTTTTTTTTTTTTTTTTTTTTTTTTTTTTTTTTTTTTTTTTTTTTTTTTTTTTTTTTTTTTTTTTTTTTTTTTTTTTTTTTTTTTTTTTTTTTTTTTTTTTTTTTTTTTTTTTTTTTTTTTTTTTTTTTTTTTTTTTTTTTTTTTTTTTTTTTTTTTTTTTTTTTTTTTTTTTTTTTTTTTTTTTTTTTTTTTTTTTTTTTTTTTTTTTTTTTTTTTTTTTTTTTTTTTTTTTTTTTTTTTTTTTTTTTTTTTTTTTTTTTTTTTTTTTTTTTTTTTTTTTTTTTTTTTTTTTTTTTTTTTTTTTTTTTTTTTTTTTTTTTTTTTTTTTTTTTTTTTTTTTTTTTTTTTTTTTTTTTTTTTTTTTTTTTTTTTTTTTTTTTTTTTTTTTTTTTTTTTTTTTTTTTTTTTTTTTTTTTTTTTTTTTTTTTTTTTTTTTTTTTTTTTTTTTTTTTTTTTTTTTTTTTTTTTTTTTTTTTTTTTTTTTTTTTTTTTTTTTTTTTTTTTTTTTTTTTTTTTTTTTTTTTTTTTTTTTTTTTTTTTTTTTTTTTTTTTTTTTTTTTTTTTTTTTTTTTTTTTTTTTTTTTTTTTTTTTTTTTTTTTTTTTTTTTTTTTTTTTTTTTTTTTTTTTTTTTTTTTTTTTTTTTTTTTTTTTTTTTTTTTTTTTTTTTTTTTTTTTTTTTTTTTTTTTTTTTTTTTTTTTTTTTTTTTTTTTTTTTTTTTTTTTTTTTTTTTTTTTTTTTTTTTTTTTTTTTTTTTTTTTTTTTTTTTTTTTTTTTTTTTTTTTTTTTTTTTTTTTTTTTTTTTTTTTTTTTTTTTTTTTTTTTTTTTTTTTTTTTTTTTTTTTTTTTTTTTTTTTTTTTTTTTTTTTTTTTTTTTTTTTTTTTTTTTTTTTTTTTTTTTTTTTTTTTTTTTTTTTTTTTTTTTTTTTTTTTTTTTTTTTTTTTTTTTTTTTTTTTTTTTTTTTTTTTTTTTTTTTTTTTTTTTTTTTTTTTTTTTTTTTTTTTTTTTTTTTTTTTTTTTTTTTTTTTTTTTTTTTTTTTTTTTTTTTTTTTTTTTTTTTTTTTTTTTTTTTTTTTTTTTTTTTTTTTTTTTTTTTTTTTTTTTTTTTTTTTTTTTTTTTTTTTTTTTTTTTTTTTTTTTTTTTTTTTTTTTTTTTTTTTTTTTTTTTTTTTTTTTTTTTTTTTTTTTTTTTTTTTTTTTTTTTTTTTTTTTTTTTTTTTTTTTTTTTTTTTTTTTTTTTTTTTTTTTTTTTTTTTTTTTTTTTTTTTTTTTTTTTTTTTTTTTTTTTTTTTTTTTTTTTTTTTTTTTTTTTTTTTTTTTTTTTTTTTTTTTTTTTTTTTTTTTTTTTTTTTTTTTTTTTTTTTTTTTTTTTTTTTTTTTTTTTTTTTTTTTTTTTTTTTTTTTTTTTTTTTTTTTTTTTTTTTTTTTTTTTTTTTTTTTTTTTTTTTTTTTTTTTTTTTTTTTTTTTTTTTTTTTTTTTTTTTTTTTTTTTTTTTTTTTTTTTTTTTTTTTTTTTTTTTTTTTTTTTTTTTTTTTTTTTTTAAAAAAAAAAAAAAAAAAAAAAAAAAAAAAAAAAAAAAAAAAAAAAAAAAAAAAAAAAAAAAAAAAAAAAAAAAAAAAAAAAAAAAAAAAAAAAAAAAAAAAAAAAAAAAAAAAAAAAAAAAAAAAAAAAAAAAAAAAAAAAAAAAAAAAAAAAAAAAAAAAAAAAAAAAAAAAAAAAAAAAAAAAAAAAAAAAAAAAAAAAAAAAAAAAAAAAAAAAAAAAAAAAAAAAAAAAAAAAAAAAAAAAAAAAAAAAAAAAAAAAAAAAAAAAAAAAAAAAAAAAAAAAAAAAAAAAAAAAAAAAAAAAAAAAAAAAAAAAAAAAAAAAAAAAAAAAAAAAAAAAAAAAAAAAAAAAAAAAAAAAAAAAAAAAAAAAAAAAAAAAAAAAAAAAAAAAAAAAAAAAAAAAAAAAAAAAAAAAAAAAAAAAAAAAAAAAAAAAAAAAAAAAAAAAAAAAAAAAAAAAAAAAAAAAAAAAAAAAAAAAAAAAAAAAAAAAAAAAAAAAAAAAAAAAAAAAAAAAAAAAAAAAAAAAAAAAAAAAAAAAAAAAAAAAAAAAAAAAAAAAAAAAAAAAAAAAAAAAAAAAAAAAAAAAAAAAAAAAAAAAAAAAAAAAAAAAAAAAAAAAAAAAAAAAAAAAAAAAAAAAAAAAAAAAAAAAAAAAAAAAAAAAAAAAAAAAAAAAAAAAAAAAAAAAAAAAAAAAAAAAAAAAAAAAAAAAAAAAAAAAAAAAAAAAAAAAAAAAAAAAAAAAAAAAAAAAAAAAAAAAAAAAAAAAAAAAAAAAAAAAAAAAAAAAAAAAAAAAAAAAAAAAAAAAAAAAAAAAAAAAAAAAAAAAAAAAAAAAAAAAAAAAAAAAAAAAAAAAAAAAAAAAAAAAAAAAAAAAAAAAAAAAAAAAAAAAAAAAAAAAAAAAAAAAAAAAAAAAAAAAAAAAAAAAAAAAAAAAAAAAAAAAAAAAAAAAAAAAAAAAAAAAAAAAAAAAAAAAAAAAAAAAAAAAAAAAAAAAAAAAAAAAAAAAAAAAAAAAAAAAAAAAAAAAAAAAAAAAAAAAAAAAAAAAAAAAAAAAAAAAAAAAAAAAAAAAAAAAAAAAAAAAAAAAAAAAAAAAAAAAAAAAAAAAAAAAAAAAAAAAAAAAAAAAAAAAAAAAAAAAAAAAAAAAAAAAAAAAAAAAAAAAAAAAAAAAAAAAAAAAAAAAAAAAAAAAAAAAAAAAAAAAAAAAAAAAAAAAAAAAAAAAAAAAAAAAAAAAAAAAAAAAAAAAAAAAAAAAAAAAAAAAAAAAAAAAAAAAAAAAAAAAAAAAAAAAAAAAAAAAAAAAAAAAAAAAAAAAAAAAAAAAAAAAAAAAAAAAAAAAAAAAAAAAAAAAAAAAAAAAAAAAAAAAAAAAAAAAAAAAAAAAAAAAAAAAAAAAAAAAAAAAAAAAAAAAAAAAAAAAAAAAAAAAAAAAAAAAAAAAAAAAAAAAAAAAAAAAAAAAAAAAAAAAAAAAAAAAAAAAAAAAAAAAAAAAAAAAAAAAAAAAAAAAAAAAAAAAAAAAAAAAAAAAAAAAAAAAAAAAAAAAAAAAAAAAAAAAAAAAAAAAAAAAAAAAAAAAAAAAAAAAAAAAAAAAAAAAAAAAAAAAAAAAAAAAAAAAAAAAAAAAAAAAAAAAAAAAAAAAAAAAAAAAAAAAAAAAAAAAAAAAAAAAAAAAAAAAAAAAAAAAAAAAAAAAAAAAAAAAAAAAAAAAAAAAAAAAAAAAAAAAAAAAAAAAAAAAAAAAAAAAAAAAAAAAAAAAAAAAAAAAAAAAAAAAAAAAAAAAAAAAAAAAAAAAAAAAAAAAAAAAAAAAAAAAAAAAAAAAAAAAAAAAAAAAAAAAAAAAAAAAAAAAAAAAAAAAAAAAAAAAAAAAAAAAAAAAAAAAAAAAAAAAAAAAAAAAAAAAAAAAAAAAAAAAAAAAAAAAAAAAAAAAAAAAAAAAAAAAAAAAAAAAAAAAAAAAAAAAAAAAAAAAAAAAAAAAAAAAAAAAAAAAAAAAAAAAAAAAAAAAAAAAAAAAAAAAAAAAAAAAAAAAAAAAAAAAAAAAAAAAAAAAAAAAAAAAAAAAAAAAAAAAAAAAAAAAAAAAAAAAAAAAAAAAAAAAAAAAAAAAAAAAAAAAAAAAAAAAAAAAAAAAAAAAAAAAAAAAAAAAAAAAAAAAAAAAAAAAAAAAAAAAAAAAAAAAAAAAAAAAAAAAAAAAAAAAAAAAAAAAAAAAAAAAAAAAAAAAAAAAAAAAAAAAAAAAAAAAAAAAAAAAAAAAAAAAAAAAAAAAAAAAAAAAAAAAAAAAAAAAAAAAAAAAAAAAAAAAAAAAAAAAAAAAAAAAAAAAAAAAAAAAAAAAAAAAAAAAAAAAAAAAAAAAAAAAAAAAAAAAAAAAAAAAAAAAAAAAAAAAAAAAAAAAAAAAAAAAAAAAAAAAAAAAAAAAAAAAAAAAAAAAAAAAAAAAAAAAAAAAAAAAAAAAAAAAAAAAAAAAAAAAAAAAAAAAAAAAAAAAAAAAAAAAAAAAAAAAAAAAAAAAAAAAAAAAAAAAAAAAAAAAAAAAAAAAAAAAAAAAAAAAAAAAAAAAAAAAAAAAAAAAAAAAAAAAAAAAAAAAAAAAAAAAAAAAAAAAAAAAAAAAAAAAAAAAAAAAAAAAAAAAAAAAAAAAAAAAAAAAAAAAAAAAAAAAAAAAAAAAAAAAAAAAAAAAAAAAAAAAAAAAAAAAAAAAAAAAAAAAAAAAAAAAAAAAAAAAAAAAAAAAAAAAAAAAAAAAAAAAAAAAAAAAAAAAAAAAAAAAAAAAAAAAAAAAAAAAAAAAAAAAAAAAAAAAAAAAAAAAAAAAAAAAAAAAAAAAAAAAAAAAAAAAAAAAAAAAAAAAAAAAAAAAAAAAAAAAAAAAAAAAAAAAAAAAAAAAAAAAAAAAAAAAAAAAAAAAAAAAAAAAAAAAAAAAAAAAAAAAAAAAAAAAAAAAAAAAAAAAAAAAAATTTGAGAAATGTTCATATTGATTGTCAACATCCGGTCAAACTAAATATTATTATTCCTCTTTTATTTTACATTTATATCTGGTTCACATTTTTCGCAGCCATTTTTACCAAAACTTTGGACATAATTTTTTTTTTTCTCTCTCTCTCTCTCTCTCTCTTTTCTCTCTCTCTCTCTTCTCTCTCTCTCTCTCTCTCTCTCTCTCTCTCTCTCTCTCTCTCTCTTTTATATATACGTAAAACTTCAAATAATATCCTAATATCCCAGGCTTTTATTTTTCCAAATGGCCGAAACTGCACCGGCTTGTATTTGAGACAGGCGTTATGAGACATGCCTTTAATAGTGTCGAGATGTTGTTCACTGAATGGAGCCTGGGGTGTCTGCAGAGACCGCATCTTTTTACAGTGTGTTCAGGGGACAGGCAGCTAGCGGATAGTGAGGAGATGTTTGCTGTATGTGACAAAAAATATTTTGGCCTAAAAAACGCGTGGCATCGCTTAGAGCACCTTTAATAGTGTTGAGATGTTGTTCATTGAGTGTAGAGATAACGTATCCAAATAGATTAGGGATGCTCAATTCGGTTAATTTTCCCGACCGACAACCGACACTCGTTATCCGATTATTAACCGTTAACTGATAAGATTATAATAGTCTAGCCTATTAGTTTAAATAAAAATAAAATTGATGAGTGTCTGTGACCCATAAAACAAAATAAAAATTCACGGGTTTATTTTAACATTCAAACAGCAGAACAGATCAACAACAGAACCTGGATTCACATCACACACTTAACAGTGACAACAGAGAAAAACAGAATAAAATAATATAAATAAAAAACATAAAATAGGCTACACTATTTTTTTTTTTACTTAGTCTAAATAGTTAACAAATTAAGATTAACCAAAAAAAATCACTTAATCCATTTGAAGGCAAGGCAAGTTTATTTATATAGCACAGGGCTCCAGACTAACTTTTCACTAGGAGCACAGTTGCCCCCAACTGAAATTTTTAGGGGCACAACTAGAAAATTTAGGAGCACACACCGTAAATCAACATACTAACCAAATATTCACATTTCAACTAATTTCCAGTGTATTACTATTTACTAATAAATACTTTGATAATAGATGCAGAAATTACAATGCCTTTGCGCTCTGATTTAACGTTACAACCTCGTCTTCTAAAAGCAACCAGCAGTGGCGTTGCTTTTTGATTTATTAACATGTCACTGCATACTCTATGCTTAAGGCTAAGATTGTGTTTAACTAGTGTATTGTTTAAACTGTGAAGTGCCTGCATTGTTGGCAAACTTCGTGTTCCCCGCAGTTATGGGGTAGCGACTGCAACATTCGCAGTTCATGGAATTCGTCTCCTTACAGTACTACCTCAACCAGCTGAATTCTCCTTACAGTACTACCTCAACCAGCTGAATTCTCCTTACAGTACTACCCCAACCAGCTGAATTCTCCTTACAGTACTACCTCAACCAGCTGAATTCTCCTTACAGTACTACCTCAACCAGCTGAATTCTCCTTACAGTACTACCTCAACCAGCTGAATTCTCCTTACAGTACTACCTCAACCAGCTGAATTCTCCTTACAGTACTACCTCAACCAGCTGAATTCTCCTTACAGTACTACCTCAACCAGCTGAATTCTCCTTACAGTACTACCTCAACCAGCTGAATTCTCCTTACAGTACTACCTCAACCAGCTGAATTCTCCTTACAGTACTACCTCAACCAGCTGAATTCTCCTTACAGTACTACCTCAACCAGCTGAATTCTCCTTACAGTACTACCTCAACCAGCTGAATTCTCCTTACAGTACTACCTCAACCAGCTGAATTCTCCTTACAGCACTACCTCAACCAGCTGAATTCTCGCAGCCAGTCTTCCCGAAAATGCTGGGTTCGGCCATTTCGCCACACAAACTTCTCACTCTGAAACATCATCCGACTGTGATGCTGTACTAGGGCTGCAACGTTTCAAATAGCTCATGGTTCCGTTTGTATCACAGTTTTAGGTTCACGGTTTCGGTATGATTTGGTATGTGCTATGTTCAGGGAAAAAAAGACTGCTGTCAAATAAAATAAATAAACAAATAATCTAACAACAAGCAAAAGCTATTTCTAGCTGATGTGATCCTAATGATCTGAGTGATCTGTTGGGTTTATATTCAGTGAGCATATCTGCAATGTATTGAGGTCCTAGCCCATTGACTGATTTATATACCAGTAATAATACTTTAAAATCAATCCTAAATGTAACTGGGAGCCAGTGTACAAACCTGAGGACTGGTGTGATGGGTTCATATGTTCTGGTTCTGCTCAGCGTTCTGTATGAGCTGCAACTGTCTTATGGTGTTTTTGGGAAGGCCAGTGAGGAGTCCATTACAGTAATCCACCCTGGTGATGAAAGCATGCACAAGTTTCTCTAAGTCTTGACTGGAAACAAAGCATCTAATGCTTGCAATATTTTTCAGATGATAGTATGCTGATTTAGTTATTGCTTTGACATGACTACTGAAACTAAGGTCTGACTCTAGAGACACACCAAGATTCCTGACTTGATTTTTAGTTGTTAGACCCCTAGCGTCAAGGTATGCATTCACCTTTCATGGATGTCATGTCATGGATGTCCACTCAGACTTATGGTCTCCTATACTCACATAATAACCTCTCCCTTCTAAGTATGACCTGAACCATTTTAGGACTATCCCAGAAACCCCCACCCAGTTTTCCAGCCTGTCAAGAAGTATGTTGTGATCGACAGTGTCAAATGCAGCACTGAGGTCGAGTAGTACCAGCACTGATAATTTGCCTGTATCAGTATTTAAGCGAATATCGTTTATTATCTTTATGAGAGCTGTCTCTGTGCTGTGATGCGATCGAAAACCAGATTGAAAATTGTCAAAGTATCCATTCAAGCTTAAGAATTTGTTCAGCTGATTGAGGACAACTTTTTCAATGATCTTGCCTATGAAAGGAAGATTTGAGATTGGTCTATAATTGCTTAAGATTGTCTTATCCAGATTGATCTTTTTCAGGAGGGGTTTGACAACTGCAGTTTTCAGGGAGTTTGGAAAACTCCCAGAGAGAAGTGAGGCATTTACCACTTCTAGGAGATCTGCTTCTAAGCTGTTTAACGCACTTTTGAAAAAATACGTGGGAAGTGTGTCAAGGGCGCAGGTTGATGTTTTAAGGTGCTGTACGGTTTCTTCCAAAATTTTGCCATCAATTTCTTCGAAAACAGACATAGTAACTACTTTCTCAGGTAGTGGTCTGATCTGTTTGACCCCAGTGCAACTCAAGGATGAGCTGATCACCTTTCTGATATTATTGATTTTCTCAGAGAAGAAAGAAGCAAATTCAAACAAAAAGAAAGTTTGAAGCTTTGAAAAAAACGGCTATTTTTTTTGCACATTTTTTTCGACAAATAAAAATAGCAGGCCTACCTCAATCCACACATTGTCTAGTTTTTATTTTAAAAAGTAACATGTCTTTCGAAATGGTCCCACACAGTTCTTCTTTTTGCTCGCTCGCTTCATTTTGGTTGCTTAGCAGATTATGTCTGTAGGCATGTGTAGTTGCGCGTGTCGACGCGCCCCGTGAGTTAACAAATATAGGCTATATAGTATATATTTTTTTAACCATGCAGCAAAAAAATAAATAATAATAATAATTTTTTACTGTTAAACCGTTTAACTGATAGTATTAATCGGTCAAAATTTTTACTTTCGGTTAACGGTTTAAACGGTCAATATGAGCATCCCTAAAATAGATAGACGGAAAGCATGACAGTAGGAGGTTACCACATTATATTCCGTTTTATTTATAATTCGAATGTCTTTAACAATTCAGTTAATGTAAGAATTAAGGGGGTCGCACACCGGACGAGAAGCGCATCGCTGTGCCGCGTCGCGTCTAGGACAACTCGAGGTATCGCACACCGGACGCACACTTTCTCAGTTTATGGCCAGCAATAGTTTTATGTTTAAGGACATTATGAAATTAAGATAATGTCTGTACTATGTTATCAGAATCAGAATCAGAATCAGAAAGAGCTTTATTGCCAAGTGTGCTTGCACACACAAGGAATTTGTTTTGGTACTGAGGCTTCCAGTGCACATATACAAATACAACAAGAAACATAATTTACAACAAGAAACATAATAATACACATTTTAAGTATAAAATATAAAATATAAAAATATGAGAATAAAAGTATCACAGTTGGGTTTAGCCAGAATAAACATTTACAGATTTACAGATTATGAACATATTTACAGTGTTTTGAATATTATAAATAAATAAATCTACATGTAAGTATCACCTGAGTTGTAAGTTATTAAACAGTGGGGGTATTGCACTTAAAGGCATATGCCTTGGGAGGTGTGTTAACTGTTCAGAAGGGAAATGGCCTGTGGGAAGAAACTGTTCCTGTGCCGAGATGTTCTTGTGGCCAGTGATCTGAGTCTCTGTCTTGACGGTAACAGTTCAAACAGGTGGTGTCCAGGGTGAGTGGAGTCTGTGATGATTTTACCTGCTCTCTTCCTCACTCTGGAAGAGTACAGGTCCTGGAGGGTTGGCAGGGGGGCACCAATAATCCTCTCTGCAGTCCGGACTGTCCGTTGCAGTCTCCTGATGTCTGATTTGGTAGCTGAACCAAACCAGACAGTGATGGAAGTGCATAGGACAGACTCAATGATGGCTGAGTAGAACTGAATCAGCAGCTCCTGTGGCAGGTTGAACTTCCTCAGCTGGCGAAGGAAGTACAGTCTCTGCTGGGCCTTTTTCACAATGTGGGTCCCCCTTCAGGTCCTGAGAGATGATAGTGCCCAGGAACCTGAATGACTCCACTGCTTCCACAGTGCTGTTCATGATGGTGAGTGGGGGGAGTGCTGGGCTGTTCCTCCTGAAGTCCACCATCATCTCTACTGTTTTGAGCGTGTTCAGCTCAAGGTTGTTATAACTGCACCAGACAGCCAGCTGTTCAACCTCCAGTCTGTAAGCAGACTCGTCACCGTTTCGGATGAGACCGATGACAGTGTCTGCAAATGTCAGGAGCTTGACAGTGGGGTCTTTAGAAGTGCAGTCGTTAGTGTACAGGGAGAAGAGCAGTGGGGAGAGAACGCACCCTTGAGGGGCGCCAGTGCTGGTGGTGAGAGTCCTGGATGTGTGTTTCCCCAGTCTCACAAGCTGCTGTCGGTCTGTCAGAAAGCTGGAAATCCACTGACAGATCGAGGATGGAATGGAGAGCTGGCTCAGTTTGCCTGTGAGAAGATCAGGCATGATGGTATTGAAGGCTGAACTGAAGTCCACAAAAAGGATCCTTGCATAAGTCCCAGGTCTGTCGAGATGTTGCAGGATATAATGCAGTCCCATGTTGACTGCATCATCCACAGACCTGTTTGCTCTGTAAGCAAACTGAAAAGGATCCAGAAGGGGTCCAGTGATGTCCTTCAGGTGGGCCAACACCAGTCTTTCAAACGACTTCATGACCACAGACGTGAGAGCGACAGGTCTGTAGTCATTAAGTCCAGTGATTTTGTTTTTTTTGGGGACCGGAATGATAGTGGAGCGCTTGAAGCAGCAGGGAACTTCACACTGCTCCAATGATCTGTTGAAGATCTGCGTGAAGACCGGGGCCAGTTGGTCAGCGCAGGCTTTTAGACAAGCAGATGAGATGCCATCTGGGCCTGAGGCTTTCCTAGTCTTCTGTTTTTTGAAGACTATGCTTACGTCCTCCACACAGACCTTAAGCTCAGGTTGGATGGCAGGAGGGGGAGGAGAGGGGGTGCAGAGGGTGATGGTGGATGTGTGAAGTGCAGATCAGAGCGGGTGTGTGGTGTGAATGAGGGCTTTTCAAACCTGCAGTAAAATGAGTTTAAATCATCAGCCAGGTGTTGATTGTCCACAGATCGGGGGGATGGTGACTTGTAGTTGGTGTTGTTCCTCAGGCCAGTCCAGACTGTTGCCGGGTCGTTGGCTGAAAACTGTTTTTTCAGCTTTTCAGAGTAGGCTCTTTTAGCAACTCTGATCTCCTTTGTCAGTCTGTTTCTGGCCTGGTTGTACAAGATTGTATCCCCACTTCTGTAATCATCCTCTTTGGCATGACGATGGTGTTTTAGTTTCCCAGTAAACCATGGTTTATCATTGGTGAATGATAAGAATGTCCTGGTAGGAATGCATGTATCCTCACAGAAACTGATATATGATATTACAGTATCTGTGAGCTCATCCAGATTGGTGGTAGCAGCTTCAAAAACAGTCCAATCAGTGCAATCGAAGCAGGCCTGTAGATCCTGCTCTGCTTCATTAGTCCATCTTTTTACAGTCCTTATTACAGGTTTAGCTGATTTCAGTTTCTGCCTGTAGGTCGGTATAAGATGAACCAAACAGTGATCAGAGAACCCCAGAGCTGCCCGTGGGACGGAGTGATACGCATTCTTTATTGTGGTGTAACAGTGGTCCAGTATATTACAGTCTCTTGTGGGACATGTAACGTGCTGTCTGTATTTTGGTAGTTCACGGGAAAGATTTGCTTTGTTAAAATCCCCAAGAATGATTAAAAGAGAGTCTGGGTACCTTTGTTCCGTTTCAGCTATTTGTTCAGCCAG
Source organism: Chrosomus eos (assembly GCA_036326025.1). Classification (NCBI taxonomy): domain Eukaryota; kingdom Metazoa; phylum Chordata; class Actinopteri; order Cypriniformes; family Leuciscidae; genus Chrosomus; species Chrosomus eos. The sequence continues at coordinate 142,909 of JAZAVI010000032.1, forward strand.
CTGTTGTAGTGCCGCGCTCACGCACGCGTCTGGAGGGATGTACACATTCACGAGAATGAAAGAGGAAAACTCCCATGGCGAGTAGAAAGGTTTGCAATTAATGAAATGGGTCTCTAAGTTAGGAGAGCATATCTTGTTCAGTGTTGTTACATCTGAACACCAATTTTTGTTAATGTAGAAACACAATCCACCACCTCTCGTTTTCCCTGTTAGCTCCGCGATGCGATCCGCTCGGAACAGCTGGAAGCCCGGCAGATGTATTGCGTTGTCCGGTATGGTTTCACCCAGCCAGGTTTCAGTGAAGCACAGAGCAGCCGAGTTAGAAAAATCCTTGTTAATCCGGATGAGGAGGAGAAGTTCGTCCATTTTGTTCGGAAGAGATCGGAGATTCGCAAGATGAATACTAGGGAGTGCAGTGCGCAGGCCGCGCTCGCGGAGTTTTACCAGCGCGCCCGCTCGCTTTCCTCGTTTGCGTTTGAGCGCGCGTTTGAACAACACCGCTGCCCCTCTGACAAGAATGTCCAGCAAAACGTCTGAATAATCAAAAACTGTATTGAAGTTTTCTGGTGTGTGTTTCCTAATGTCCAGCAGTTCGTCTTTGGTGAAACTGATAGGAAAATAATGACTAAACACAGGACAAATGAACAAAAACAACACAATAGCTGGAGAGCTCCACACTGTGGCAGCCATCCGCGGCGCCATCTTGATAGCCTTGGATTGTACTGTAGCCTACAATTAAATACAATCGTTGCTAGTCTGCAGTCAACACTTTACCTCAGACCGTCCGTTAACTGAATGAATTGAGAATATCATAATACCTCGAGTTGTCATAGACGCGACGCGTTACCGGTACATATTCATAGAGCCTATGAACTTGTTGCCCGAAACACATCAACAAGAAAGAATTAAGGCTACCCTGTAAAACAACTGCAATCATGTGATACAAAATGACCCTATTCATCACTCATTGGCGAATTCCTCCTCGTCGCTCTCCTCCACTTCTCCCTCTCCGGCCTTCGCTAACTCTGCCTAACTCGCTTGCGCTAACAGCTCCTCTCTTGCGTGCGCAATCTGCACCAACTGGCTTAAACAGACGATCTGATGGGTTTTAGAAGATTAAATACAACCCAAACTAAAAAACAGACCAGGCCTCTATTTGAGAACGGCCTTTATTTATCCAAACCTGTCGCCACACCAGGCGTGTAAAAGAGACAGGCGTCTATTTGGGACTCGGCTATTATTTGAAGTTTTACGGTATATATATATATATATATATATATATATATATATATATATATAATACACTTTTGTAAAGGTTTATTAGGAACACCTGTTCAATTTCTCATTAATGCAATTATCTAATCAACCAATCACATGGCAGTTGCTTTAATGCATTTGGGGGTGTGGTCCTGGTCAAGACAATCTCCTGAACTCCAAACTGAATGTCAGAATGGGAAAGAAAGGTGATTTAAGCAATTTTGAGCGTGGCATGGTTGTTGGTGCCAGATGGGTATTTCACAATCTGCTCAGTTACTGGGATTTTCACGCACAACCATTTCTAGGGTGTACAAAGAATGGTGTGAAAAGGGAAAAACATCCAGTATGCGGCAGTCCTGTGGGCGAAAATGCCTTGTTGATGCTAGAGGTCAGAGGAGAATGGGCCGACTGATTCAAGCTGATAGAAGAGCAACTTTGACTGAAATAACCACTCGTTACAACTGAGGTATGCAGCAAAGCATTTGTGAAGCCACAACACGCACAACCTTGAGGCGGATGGGCTAACAGTAGAAGACCCCACCGGGTACCACTCATCTCCACTACAAATAGGAAAAAGAGGCTACAATTTGCAAGAGCTCACCAAAATTGGACAGTTGAAGACTGGAAAAATGTTGCCTGGTCTGATGAGTCTCGATTTCTGTTGAGACATTCAGATGGTAGAGTCAGAATTTGGCGTAAACAGAATGAGAACATGGATCCATAATGCCTTGTTACCACTGTGCAGGCTGGTGGTGGTGGTGTAATGGTTTGGGGGATGTTTTCTTGGCACACTTTAGGCCCCGTAGTGCCAATTGGGCATCGTTTAAATGCTTCAGCCTACCTGAGCATTCTGACCATGTCCATCCCTTTATGGCCACCATGTACCCATCCTCTGATGGCTACTTCCAGCAGGATAATGCACCATGTCACAAAGCTCGAATCATTTCAAATTGGTTTCTTGAACATGACAATGAGTTCACTGTACTAAAATGGCCCCCACAGTCACCAGATCTCAACCCAATAGAGCATCTTTGGGATGTGGTGGAACGGGAGCTTCGTGCCCTGGATGTGCATACCACAAATCTCCATCAACTGCAAGATGCTATCCTATCAATATGGGCCAACATTTCTAAAGAATGCTTTCAGCACCATATTGAATCAATGCCACGTAGAATTAAGGCAGGTCTTAAGGCGAAAGGGGGTCAAACACAGTATTAGTATGTTGTTCCTAATAATCCTTTAGGTGAGTGTGTATATATATATATATATATAATATTATTATTATTATTATTATTATTATTATTATTTTATTATTATTATTATTATTATGGGTGGAACGATACACAGACGTCACGTTTGGTTCATACCTCGGTTCCGACATCACGGTTCGGTACGAGTTCGGTACAATGGAGGGAAAAGCAAAGCAAAAATGCAGAAGGCAATTTTATTTATTATTGTGCATGTCTCAGGCTGTACCACCTGGTGTCATACAGTCTCTCCCCTGAGCTAGCTGCAACAGCCTGAAGTGTGTAAAGTAAGATGTAAACAATAAGTACCCACAGTCTGCTTTTGAAGAAATATCGTAGTATCGTGTTACAGTGTATTCGCCGTTCTGGCGACTCTTTTTGGCGGTTTTTATCTGTGCGTTTACACAGAACTTCTGTGATCATAATCTCCCCACAGCTTTAATAATTTAGACGTTTAACCTTTACCTGAAGACATTTTTAGAATTGGTTTGTCTGACTGATATACACAAAAGTAAAGACTCTTTATTAACTTTACTCACTTTATAAAACTAAAGCAAGGAGAGTCAAAAGGGAGGTAGCGTTTGATAGAACACTTTTCAAACCTTTAGACAATATACAAAAATTTTTGGACATTCTCATCCTGAGAAACTGCTTATAAAAGAAAATATATAATTTCACATTCTTATTTGACGTGCAATATCTCAGGAAGGAAATCAGGTGGGAGGACATTTCTTTTTTGGTGAAGTTCCCCTACATGTGAGCTGCATCAGATAAAAGTTTGTATTGATATCGTAAAGTTATCTAAAGTTGCAGCATTTTGAACAAAGGAAGCCTTTTTGTTTAGCCCTTGACACCCCTAATGGCCATTTTTAAAACTGTTCTCCATGAGAAATATTTTTTTTTTCCAGTAATAAACAAACATTGTTGAGTTGTTTTGATTGATACTGTAAAGCAGCTTTGATACAATCTGTATTGTGAAAAGCGCTATATACATTTATTTGACTTGACTTGACTTGAATATCTTGTGATCAACACAATATATTATATTTTAATCGTGAGAATCTGCTGTAAATAATGATGTGCCATTTTCTACGATCTGTGTATGTTTCATGAAGGTATGAGCGAAAACACCACGTGCAATCAACTTTTATGTCCTTTCTCTTTTTAATTATTTTATTATGCTGAAAATTAAAAAAATATATTTCATTTCAGAGCTGATGGAAGTGAAGGAGGAGAGAGAAGAACTGAGTGAAGTGAAGGAGGAGAGAGAAGAACTGAGTGAAGTGAAGGAGGAGAGAGAAGAACTGAGTGAAGTGAAGGAGGAGAGAGAAGAACTGAGTGAAGTGAAGGAGGAGAGAGAACAACTGAGTGAAGTGAAGGAGGAGAGAGAACAACTGAGTGAAGTGAAGGAGGAACATCATGTCAAACCTGGAGAAAAACCTTTGAGTCGCTCAAAGACTAAAAATAAATTTTTAAAGAAAAGAAGAGCCAAAAAATCTTTCATCTGCACTCAGTGTGGAAAGAGTCTCAAAAACACACGTAATCTTGAGCAACACATGAGGGTTCACACTAGAGAGAAGCCGTTCACTTGTGATCAGTGCGGGAAGAGTTTCGCACAAAAACCAAATCTTAGTCGACATATGATGATACACACTGGAGAGAAACCTCACACATGTGATCAATGTGGGAAGAGTTTTGCACAATCAGGACACCTTAATGTTCACATGAGGATCCACATCGGAGAGAAAACGTTCAGATGTGATCAGTGCGGAAAAGCATTTCTTAGGGCATCAAACCTGAAGGCACACCTGATGGTTCATAAAAAGGAGAAGCCACACTCATGTTCTGAATGTGGAAAGAGTTTTTCACTGCTGTATAGTTTACAAGTACATCAAAGAATTCATACTGGTGTAGGAGAGTACATGTGCTTTGAGTGTGAGAAGACTTTTACTTCAGCACAAAGTTTAAAACTGCACCAGATAGTTCACACTGGAGAAAAACCTTACAAGTGTTCACACTGTGACACGAGATTCAATCTATCATCATCTCTGAAAACACATGAGAGGATCCACACCGGAGAAAAAACCTTACAAGTGTTCACACTGTGACAAGAGATTCAATCAGTCATCATCTCTGAAAACACATGAGAGGATCCACACTGGAGAAAAACCTTACAAGTGTTCACACTGTGACAAGAGATTCAGTGACTCATCAAGACTGAAAACACATGAGAGGATCCACACTGGAGAAAAACCTTACAAGTGTTCACACTGCGACAAGAGATTCAATCTATCAGCATCTCTGAAAACACATGAGAGGATCCACACCGGAGAAAAACCTTACAAGTGTTCACACTGTGACAAGAGATTCAATCAGTTATCATCTCTGAAAACACATGAGAGAATTCACACTGGAGAAAAACCTTACAAGTGTTCACACTGTGACAAGAGATTCAGTGAGTCTTCACCTCTGAAAAAACATGAGAGGATCCACACTGGAAAAAAACCTTACAAGTGTTCACACTGCGACAAGAGATTCAATCAGTCAGCAAATCTGAAAAAACATGAGAGGATCCACACTGGAGAGAAGCTGCACACGTGTGATCAGTGTGGGAAGAGTTTCTCTTTTAAAAGTAGCCTGAAGCTACAAATGAAGATCCATGCAAAGGTTTGTTCAGTTATCTTCTTTATTGACTCAGAAAAACAATCACAGTCTGAAATCACAGTGAGTAGTTCATCTTTATGTGTTGAGAAACACAGTCTGTTCTGTGTAAGTTAGATATTGCTTTAAGTGTGTAAAATCGATAAAAATTATACTAAAACAACGAAAAAGATATAACAAATATACATTATATTGCACCGCTCCAAATCATTGAATTCAGGTGTTCCACTCACTTCTATGGCCACAGTCGTATAAAATCAAGCACTAGGCATGCAGACGCTTCTACAAACACTTGTGAAAGAATGAGTCGCTCTCAGGAGCTCAGTGAATTCAAGCGTGGGACCGTGATAGGTTGCCACCTGTGCAATAAGTCCATTCGTAAAATGTCTTCACTACTAAATATTCCCCGGTCAACTGTTAGTGGTATTATAACAAAGTGTAAGCAATTTGGAACAACAGCAACTCAGCCCATGAAGTGGGTACGTAAAATCACAGAGCGGGTCAGCACATGCTGAGGCTCACAGTGTGCAGAAGTCGCCAGCTTTCTGCAGTCAACAGCTACAGACCTCCAAGCTTCGTGTGGCCTTCAGATTAGCTCAAGAACAGTGCGTAGAGCTTCGTGGAATGGGTTTCCATGGCCGAGCAGTTGCATCCAAGCCTCACATCACCAAGTGCAATGAAAGCGTGGGATGCAGTGGTGTAAAGCAGCCGGCACTGGACTCTAGAGCAGTGGAGATGTTCTCTGGAGTGACGAATCACCCTTCTCGGTCTGGATATCAGATGGATGAGTCTGGGTTTGGCGGTTACCGGGAGAACGGTACTTGCCTGACTGCATTGTGCCAAGTGTAAGTCTGGTGGAGGGGGGATAATGGTGCGGGGTTGTTTTTCAGGGGTTGGGCCCTTAGTTCCAGTGAAAGGAACTCTAAATGCTTCAGCATACCAAGACATTTTGAACAATTCAATTCTCCCAACTTTGTGAGAACAGTTTGCGTATGGCCCCCTTCCTGTTCCAACATGACGTAATGTCACAAATTTGACAACATAATATGTACAAAATAAACTATTTAAATACCAACAACTCTTTGGTCACATTGGTAATATATAGCCTAGTTATATCAACCTAAAACTTAAATAAACCACAACAAAACCACATGTGAACAAACTCCTGAAACTAGGGGTGGACAATTAGTCTTTTTTTAGTTATTAGTTTTTGTTTTTTACTACAAACTAGGATAAATACAATAGGACAAATTCTTACTTGAATAGTGTTTGCTTACTTGATAGCATTCCAGTTTAAAATTCACACTGGAGAAAAACCTTACAAGTGTTCACACTGTGACGAGATTCAGTCTTTCAGCACATCTGAAAACACATGAGAAGATACACAGCAGAGAGAAGTGTGTGATCAGTGCGGATCAGGCGCGTGCTCGCTCTATATTCTACTATATGCGTTGACCTAAAACTTTCACTATTCACAATGTTTTGAAGTAGCCAATTTTAAATCATTCAGATATCGCAAGCCGTTGCGATATGTACATTTTCGCTGTTTTGATCATTTCGATATATCGTGCAGCGCTAATCTCACATCATGACTTTATCTACTTTATCACTGTAAACAAATCAATTACAAAATATAAATATGTATACTACATATAAACGTTGTATTATTTGACCAATTTTAAAGTTTCATAACATTATGTTCCTGAAAGTTATCCTAATCCTACTTAAAGTTTTGAACGACACAAGCTGAAGGTTTGTTCCCGATCAAAACCAAGACTGGATTACGTGATCTAATATATATATATTTAGATATTTTTTTTATTTTTATTTTTTTTACACTTGATTAGTCTGAGTACTTAGTGCTGAGTCTGAAATATTGATTATTCCTCTCGCAGCATGTCTGTTGGAAATGAAACTTGTTTGTTTTTGGCAGAACTGCCAGAAAGCTTCTGGAAGGAGAGGACAGAGAAAACGCCAGTGATGACGTAATACTGAAGAACAAAGAGGTTGGTGTGTTATTCTTGATTCTTCATTCATTCATCATTTACCTAAAGCTAGATTTACATTGCTTCTGGCCGAGAATAAAAACATGACAAATTAAACACACACAAAATGTTCATTGATTATTTTTTTCTATAACTTTTTAGATTTGACATCTTATATAAATTTTAGACTAGAATAGAAACCGTGGATTCCTATGAGACTTTATTCTCCTGAATATTCACCTGTTAATAAATCAATGCTGTTTCTCCTCAAAGAATATTTCAACTTTTTTGACCAATTTACCATAAACATGCTTGCAAGCTTATAAGCAAGCAAGCTCATTGGCTACGGAAACAATGGCCAATCAGCTTTAAGTGTGTAGTAAACAAGTCAAGTCACCTTCATTTCTATAGCGCTTTATACAATACAGATACAAAAGCGGCATTACAGTGATCAGCAGGAAAAAAATAATAATTCAGTAATGCAAATAGTTCAATTCTGCTGTAGAGCAGCTCAAAACAAAATTGTGTTATTGTTCAGCTGAAGTCAGTTCAGTTCCATAGTAAAAATCATCGATTATTATATTAGTTCGGTTCAGCTATAAAGCAGTTCTGTAGAAAACAGTGCCGTCAAAGTTTAGCTCAGTTAAATTCCCGTCAGATAGTGTCATTGTTCCTCTAAAGTCAGTTTGGTGTTGATTCAGTTCAGGTCGAACAATATCAGGCCAAAACAAAAGTTCGTTATGAATTTGTTTTGGGAGTTTGAAGCTGCTTGCCGAAGCGAAATATTTGGAAAAGTTCGCTCTGGCTGGTAAACACCTTCTATCATTGGTCTGTGGCGATAACATATAAGCAGAACTACCAGGTCATACAAAATGCATGTTAATTTTTTTGTAGTACTAGATATTTTAAATAAAAGATGTTTACATATAGTTCACAAGACAAAAAATAGCGGCATTTACAAAAATGACCCCATTCAAAAGTTTATGTCCCCTTGATAATTCTTTATTTTTTTTTTTTATTACAGACAAGTGCAAAAAGTACAAGACAATTGCAAGGCATTTTGGTGCAGTTCAAAGTATGTAAAACAAAGAATAATAAAAAAAAAAATTGCAAACAATGTTCTTCAGAAGTTAATCAGTTTTTCCCCTAATTAAACTTTTTGATTTTGAAGATAGTTAAATTGGACTTAATTTGTCTTCTGGAAACGTATCTTTTGTTGCTTGCTTGTTCAAAGGTTTTCACCCCCGGCTTGTAAATCATCGTGTTTCCTTCTGGAGAATCAGTGAAACTGTGTTTTCTTACAGATCACATGTCGGGTTTGTGTCATGTAGAGTTTCATGACCAAAACTAGTGATTAATAACACAAATCACATTCATTACATTAAAATAGATCATAATCGTGCACAGCAGTTGATGACCAGATTTGATGAGATTAAAATGACTATTAAAATCATCAGTGATCTTGAATTTTTGCCTCACTTTTCATTTCACGTTTGTCTCTCATTTGAAATGTCACTTGATTTAATGTTTCTTTTAGACCCGAAGTACGTGAACAAGAAAGGGAAAAAAAGACGCCAGAAAATCTCTCACAATGTGTGTTTCAGTGAAGAAGGCCTTTACTACAGAAGATGAACTGAAAGACCACCAGCAAATTCACACTGAAGAAGAAGACCATAACACTTTTAAGAGAGACATGAATCTGATGTTAATTTTTAACTTCATTGTTCTTCATCAGAACATCTAGTTTATCTTCCACTTCTACTCTTCCATGCAAACACAACACCTTGCCCAGGGACCACAGATGTAAATTAGCCATATAGCGAACTCTGGTACAGGGCTTGAACTGTGCATGGTCCCTGACAAATAAACTAATAAATAAAAATAAAAAATAAAAGATTTACTTTCATGAATCTTTGAAACTGGACACTTTTCTTCTCTTGAGATGATTTGGCTCTTATAAGTCAGTAAAGAGAGAGATCTGTCTCATTCACACTTTCACTTAATGTTTGTATTTGCTTCATGTAATGATTGATTAAACTCTTTACTCATTTTTTCAACATCTCATTGTTATTGTCCCTTTTTTAATTTAATTTAGTCATTTCTAAAGCATTAATTGACATTAATAAGCAGTTTATAAATACAGATATAAATGCTTTATTCTTTATGTATAAGCATATCTATAATGTGTTGTTCACACTGCGACAACAGATTCAGTCCACATCCACACGAAGCCAGAGCTTTCCTGGTCCGATCTTTTTATTTCCCTCGTTCTAATTTTTTTTCCGTAAACAAAAGAGTCGTCTCAAAAAATATATGCGTACACACGAAACCAATGAAACCGACTGAAAACGATGTGGTATACATGCCAGACCAGTATGTGGCGCTGTAATTCTGCCACAGAGATACACTAAACAAGGAGAAGAAGACTTGGAGTGTGCGCATAACCTCGCACGCTCTATACGAACCCAATGCGACAGCCAGGCGAAGACGAAGATTGCTCATCGTAGTAGCATAGGAGCAGAAGATTTTGCTTTAGTAAACAATCATATAGTCTGCCATTGTTGTTGGTTTTTAAAAAAAATTTTTTTTATATAAATCTTTATTAAATACAGACAACAAAAATACAAATATAGTCATTAATACAGAAAACACAATAAGACAAGATCAGAGCCAGGGGAAGTTTTAAATAAATACATTAAAGATAGAGCATAACTGAATGGTTTTAGCAGCCTTCATATTTTTTGAATCATAGATGGATTTGATGTACTGTCCCGTCTCCTTTCCAAAAGCAATAAAGGAAGGTTTAGAATTACTAAATTTTGCTTTGTGAATATGATATTTCCCTAAAATGATCAATAGATTAATTAGGTATGTTTCTTTCTGTTTTTTACTTTTGTCAACATGGAGACCAAACAGCACATCCCTCCATAACAAAGAAAAATCAGCAATAAGTTTAACAGAAATGTATCGGGACAGATCTTTCCAAAAGCTGATAGGGACATTGCCAGAACAGGTGTACCATTGTTTCTGGACATACTTCACATAAAGAACAGTTAACACATATGTCAAGCTTAAATCTAAGGAGATATTGCTTAGCAGGATAATACCTATGTATCATTTTGAAAGAGACTTCTCTTACTTTATTCGTAAGGAGGTATTTGTAGGGAAGGTTCCATATATTTCCCCAATTCAGGTTGTCAACAAAGTTAGACCAATAGGGAACAACATTAGGGGTGCTAGTGACATCTCTCTGGAATAAAGAGCGAATATTCCGATTATTATTCCTCGTTGTGGCTGCGAAACATATATTACCAACTGAGGTCAACTTAGGGTCCAAGGCTGGTAGACAATCTGGTTTTCCAGTCCCTTTTAAGAGAGTTAAAATACCCGATGGGATGGCATCCATAACAATTGCGAACTCTCTTGGGGTGATTGGAATGCCAAAAGCATGAAGGAATTCAGAATAATTCAGCAATGATCCATTATCGTTTAATAGTTGGGATACTAGAATTATGTTATTATTGAACCATTTTTTATAAAATAAAGATTTATTCTTGAATTTGATAAGCCGATTATTCCAGATGAAGCACCTATGCGGGGAGAAATTATGTTTGTAGATTAATGACCATGCTAAAAGCATTTGTTTATAGAATTTAGATAAAATTAAGGGAGTCTTTTCTATTTTATAATCACATAAAAGTAAAAATTCAAGACCACCAACCTTAGAAAAAATAAAGTTAGGTATAAAATTCCATGTAGATGTGGGATTTTTTAGAAAATGCTTTATCCAGTTTATTTTAAAAGTGTTATTGAGGGTTGTAAAATCAAGAAAGTTTAGACCACCACGTTCAAACGTGTTCATAATAACAGATTTTTTCACATAATGCGTCTTGTTTTTCCAAATAAAATTGAAAAGTGAATTATCAATGGAATTATAGAGTTTTTTGTTGACAAACAAGGGGATAGCTGCATATGTAAGACGGGAAAAACCTTCTGCCTTTGTCAACAAAACTCTCCCTTTCAAGGATAAATCCCTCTGCAGCCACTGATTTAGCTTTTTCTTTGTCTTATCACAAATTAAATTAAAGTTTACAGAGCACCTCTCCTCCTCATTTTTCATTATAGTAATCCCTAGATAAGTGATCTTATCTTTGATTGGTATGCTACAGATCTGGGAGGTGTCGCTCTCTTTAAGGGAAAAAAGTTCACACTTCTTCAGATTTAAGCAGAGTCCAGAAGCTGCAGAAAATAATTCTATTGTTTTGATAGCGATTGGTACTTGGCTGGCATTTTTTAAAAATAATGTAGTATCATCTGCTAGTTGGGTGAGGATCACTTCTCTTTCCGCAATTGAAATTCCTTTTAAAGCACTATTTTTAATATGGGTGGAAAGAAGTTGAGTGCACAAAATGAATAGGTAAGGGGAGGCAGGGCAGCCCTGTCAGATGCCTCTTTGCAGCTCAAATCTTGGCGATGTCCCACTTTTTAATTTGATAGAGCTATTTCCTTTGCAGTACATTGTTCTAACAGCCTTACAAAAAAAATCCCCAAACCCAAATTTCTCAATAGTTTTAAATATAAAATTATGTTCTACTGTGTCAAAGGCTTTATAGAAGTCCGAAAAAAAGATAAAGCTATCATCAGGACATAAAAATGAATAATCAATTATATCTACAAGCCGAATACTGTTTGAGATGTGTCTATTTATCATGAAACCTGATTGGACTTCATCAATAATAGGGTCTAAAACATTCTTTAAACGTTTTGCAATAATTGAGGCAAAAATTTTGTAGTCGCCGGTGTTAAGTAATGAAATAGGTCGCCAATTATCTATAAACAGTGGATCCTTTTTAGGTTTGGGGATTAGCGTAATTAAGCCTTGGGTCAGCGAAGGGGGTAAAGAGCCTTTTTCAACACTTTCTAATATTACTTCAAGCAGAAAGGGAGCTAAATCTTGTGTAAAAGCCTGATACAATTCTGCAGAGAGGCCATCAACTCCAGGAGATTTGTTAGTTCAATTGCAAATGTAATTTCCTGCAAGGTTATAGGGTCATCGCAGAGTTTCCTATCATCTTGAGAGATTGGAGTGATGAACAGAGAGTTCAAGAATGTAGTGGATGATTGATGGCAATATTTGGATTTGTATAAATTTCTATAGAAGTCCGCACAGAAAACAGCTATACTCTTCGGATTATCAGTTACAGTATCGTTAATATTAAGTTGCTGGATTAAAGGGTACCTATTATGGCATTTAAAATGTTCCTAATAATGTTCTGGGAGTGCCCAACAACAGTTTTACATGCATGCAATGACAAAAAACACTTTTGTTGTCTTATAATATGCATTTATTTTTACCTGATTTGCTCACCAACTCCCTAATGATTCGTTTGACGACTCATTTGTCCAAACCCCTCCTTTGCGTGACGCTAATCGGCGGTGATTGGTCAGATGACGCAGTCAGTTATATTTTGTGTTAGCCCAAAGCTTAAACATATTGATAAAGCACTGCAGTACTACAATACCTTTCACATAATTTCACATATTTCAAAAAACAAAAAAAATGACATTGGAGACCTAGAAGCTGCTGAGCGTAACTCTCACTCTCACACACGCACACACACACACACACAGCACGCACACACACACACACACACACACATAAAAGCAACAATTATTAATAGTACTTACAGGTTGTGATTCGGAGGAGGAAGCTGATCCAAATAAACTTGGTATTGAACCTTCCTATATCAGCCGACTCGCGAATCCACACTTGAAAGCATTTGTGTTTGTGAAGCGATCGTCATTAAAATAACGCGAACACAGCTCAAGGTGGCTATACTTGTGTGGTATAGTTGTAAATATAAGCTCTAGCCACTGAGTCTTCACATGCTTGTCCCTGGGCAGTGAAAAAAAAGTTTGCTTTTGATTCGCACTTCAGAACAGAGTCTCGTCGACATGATGGTGTTCAGGTTTCTCTGTCTGCGCGCACTGAGTGGGCATGTCGAATTCAAATAACTTGTACAAGTGACGTACGAAAGCTAGAGAGAAAGCATCGTTTGTCTATCGATTCATATCAGCGACTCAGAGTCGACTCTTACTTTTGAGAGACAATAACTTTGTATACGGTGAACTTTCATATTTAAAACTTTGCAGGATGTTTTTGTTCACTTAGATATATGTTACACACTACATGAAAGGTAATTTTCAAAATTCCATGATAGGTACCCTTTAAGTTAGATTTCCCATGATATCTTTCTAAGCCAAAAAAAAATAGGCAGAGTTCTGCTCCCCTTCTTCAATCCACCTTTTCCTTGACCTTATAAAGGCACCTTTTGCTTTGTTAGAGTACATTTCATTTAATTTAAGTTGTTCCGAAATTAAAGTTAGCCGTTCCTCTTCTGATATATCTGCAGGGTCCTTCTGATAAAAGGTAATTATATTAGAAACCACTCTTTCTTCCTCCAATTTACGATTTTTGGATAAGATACTACCATAATTCCTCAAATATTGGCCAGTTTTAAATTTCAGAAGTTCCCAATTGCTACCAAAAGCACCCTCGGACTTTGCTTTATTCCAGAATTTCAATATTAGATTTTTTATATCTGATTTTACCTCATCGCGTTGTAGAAGCGAACTATTTAATTTCCAATAAGCATTCCTACATCTTGTGGAAGGGGCAGAATGCAACGGGATAAAGATGGAGACGGCATTATGATCCGTTAATGGGGTTGTGATGATATTAACTGAAATTTTATCAATATTCAAATGATCAGAAACTAACCAGTAGTCCAATCGTGAACGTCTGGTGGCACTTCTATTACTCCAAGTAAAAGCATTTATGTTAGGATTGTTAAATCTCCATACATCAACCAAATTAAACTTTTGCATAAATAATGTTAAATTAACATTTACTGCAGTGGAAACACGTGGAGGCCAACAGTCAATATTGTGATCCAGAATCATGTTAAAATCCCCCCCTATTACTATACCTGAATTTGGAAAGTTATTAAGGGTATTTTGTATATGCTTCTCTAAATTGTCAAGCAATATGTCGTTCTCCTGGTTAGAATTATAGCCATATATGTTAATAACTATCAAAGTAAAGTTTTCAATGGTTAATACTTGAAAAATAAAATGACCTGAAGTATCACTGACAGATAAAAGTATAGTCCCTGGAAAATTATATTTTAGAGTCGCAACACCAGCAGAGTGTTCAGACCCGTGAGCCTGCCATAGATCATTCCCCCATTGGGATCTCCATAATCTACCTGCATGCTGCTGTAGTAGTGGTATGCTAGCTAGGTAAGCTGTTAGCCGAGATTTTCCCTCACATGTGTCGTTAAGAGGCGAGAATTTAACACGATACAAGCTTAACAATAAAAGGACACGGTGCACTCAAATTGGTATTAATGTATCTCCAAAAATATAGTTAAAGTAACTATGATTCACTAATTCACATGTCTGAAGGTGAACAGCTCCGTCGCGTACGTGCACTCACTCCGCCATCTTGCCCGGAATGACTACTGTGTTCCATTGTTGTTGGTGTGACGTAGCGGTGTGTGACTAATGCTGACACGTGGTGTGATGACATCATCGTTTCACAAAATGTACGGATTGGCCGTACACATGAAAACGCAAGGGTGTCGTTTTCAGATTCATCCACTCAAAATAACGGTTTCATTGCCCCAAAACGGCGGATACGTCTGGACAAAACGCCAATACGATACATATAGAGCTAAATGCGTCTCCGTGTGGACAGGGCCTCCGTCGTTCAGCAAATCTGAAAACACATTAGAGGATCCACACTGGAGAAAAACCTTACAAGTGTTCACACTGTGACAAGAGATTCATGTTTCATCACATCTGAGAAGACATGAGAGGATCCACAGTAGAGAGAAGCCGCACACGTGTGATCAGTGCGGGAAGAGTTTCTCTATTAAAAGAAGCGACACATGAAGATACACGCATTGTAGAAACCACTTCACCACAGTCTGAAATCACAGTAAGAAGTTCATCTTTATGTGCTGAGAAGAAAAGTCTATGAAAATAAAGAAAATAAAATAAATGATGTTGAAAATATGTCCACAATGGCCACATTTGTACTAGTTTTTAACCTTATACAAAGAGGGTCCATGAACGTCTATATCAGACGTGGAGAACACGTCAAAAAAAGACATCATAAAAACTTTAATTCTGGCTCCTCAGTGGACGTCTTTTCAACGTACGACTTTTGTGACAAAGACGTTGAAAAGACATCTTTTGAACATCGTGTTTAAAGGTACACTCTAAAAAAATGCTGGGTTGTTTCAACCCAAATTTGGTTCAAATATGGAAAAACTCAGCCGTTGGGTTACATTTTTAAATGACATTTTTAACCCAATGTTTGGATTTGTCCATATTTTACCCAAAATTGGGTTAAAACAACTCAACATTTTAGAGTGTATGGACTCACTTGCTTTTACGCATAACTGTCACTATTAGATTTCTTTTGAACATCATTTTTCTCAGTGGGTCTATTCAAAGCAGATTATGATCAACTTGTGACGGTGGAGAATCCTGAGGAGAAAGAGAGAGAAATAAAAGAGTCTGAGAGTGAGAGAAAATAGGTTTCATATATGCGCATATATCCTCATATAGGTTCTTTCCATGTGGGAATCTACAAACCAATTTTTCATTTGTGCTAGATTTTACTTCATAACCCTCTGGTTGTTCTATGTAAATTTTGTGATCTATTGGTGCGTTCAGATAGGCAGTTTTTACATCCATGTGGTGCAAAATAAATTTTTCTTGTACTGCTTTTTGTATTATCACTCGGATACTTGTCGAGTTAGCTGTAGGGGAAAAAGTCTCTTCATAATCAACACCTCTCTTCTGACTGTATCCTTTGGCTACATAACGTGCTTTGCACTTTTCAGATCCATTTATGTTATTCTTAATCGCATAAACCCATCTGCCCCTCACTGCTTTCTTACCCTCAGGCAAACTACTTAGGGTAAATGTGTGATTTTCTCTAAGCGATTGCATCTCCTCATCCATTGCAGTGACCCACTCATTTGATCTATCCGAGGTTACAGCTTCTGTAAAAGTTACAGGTATATTACATGTCACCCTATAACAATAATCTATGTTGATCTGCACCTGATCAGTTTCCTCATCAGATGCCTGTTGAGAAACATAGTCATGTAAATAACTTGGCTTCATCCTCACTCTAGAAGGGTATCTTGGAGGCTCAGGCATAGCTTCAACTGATTGGGTCTGAGGACTACTACTCTGCTCCTCCTCTTTGACTGAACCCTGGTCTTTTGCTAGTCTTGAATTTACATCCTGCCTAGTTCTATTGACTTTCTGTTTCAGAACATCATCATCATTATCAATGGTATCCGACCAATGAGATTGGCGCTTTTGCTCATGTGTCTGGAGCTTCTGAAGTTACAGTAAAACACAACATGGGGGCGCTCAAACACAAAACAGTCTTGCCGAGCACACATATGTAATGGTGAAGAAGATATACAGAGTGTCTACACTCTGCCGGGAAGAAATAAGACGAGGAAGATGCAAGGAAAGATGAATGTAGAGCTGCTGGTCTTGTTGGTGTCTTTATAAAGAGACCCCAGCGAGAATAAAGAACTATGACAAACGAGACAAACTTGCTCTCTTCTTCTGAGTGACAAGCGAGTGTCAGAAGCACTTTGTGGACCCGCGTATTTCTGTTTTACATTAAGCGCCATCTAATGTCAGGGAATGAATTTGCATGTTCACTCGGCTCATCGTCAGCAAAAAACGCTTGGGTGTGAACACAAAAAACGCGTTGAAAAACGCTGACGAATAACGTGAGCCGATGTTCGTCCCGGTGTGTACGAGGCTTTAGACTTACTCATTTTTCATACGATCGTGATTTTTCTGCACTTCATAGCAGGTCAAACCACAGAAACGTGATTGTTGATGGCCTAATTTGATGTGCCATTCCCGACATGAGAGCACTGTTTTAAGAGTTGCCTTACCTGGCAAACGTCTTCAATTTGATTATAGAGTAACGTTAGCATTGTTGAATAAAATTAATTTGAAATAGTGTATTTGATGTGTTGTTTTCTTGCTTGTTATTATTGCCACCTGAGGAATCAGACATTTAAGCGGGCCGATTTGAAAGAAACGCAGCCACACAACTTTAAAAACACAACATTTTTCAAAGGATTGCAAGCTGCAGACACTTGATTTTTGCCTGATTTAAGTATGTAAGTGAACGTTAGGAGTTTTATTCACGACTCGTGGAAGCATAATAATATACTCGCACTGTATTAAGATGTTTCGAGACCTTTCTTACTCGTTCTTTTATTAGGGCCCGAGCACCCGTGCGAGGACCCTCTTGAAACTGTTAGGATTATTATTATTATTATTATTATTATTTTTTTTCTGCAAAGTAAGCCCCATTTTCGAGGCCGCAACATGCTCGAAAAGTCACCAAATTTTGAACACCTGTCAGGACTGGTGAAAATTTTTGTATTTTGTGGGTTTCGCGGATGGGCGTGGCAAAATGGCTCGCTAGCGCCACCTAGAAAATTAGAAAAAATTAGCCCCTCGTCCATGTTCGACCTACATGCACGAAATTTTGTGGGGACGTGTATCATATCAAGACGCACAAAAAGCCTCAAAAACCCATACCCTAAACTCGACAGGAAGTCCGCCATTTTGAATTTGGCGGCCATTTTGGGACGATTTACACACTCCGTACATTAACGAACTCCTCCTAGGGATTTAGTCGGATCGACTTCAAATTTCTGCTGTGCCTTCTAAAGGCACTGATGATGAAAAGTTGTGCTCTCTGCGCGTTTTCGTCAATGGGCGTGTCCGTGGCATCGATGATTCGCCATGAAACCGGAAGTTGGAGTAACTTTGCTGTACATGCTCAGATCTGCACCAAATTTTGGTGCAAATTTTGGTGCAAAACTCTTGACAAGAGTCCCGCCCTGAACACATGTACATGCCGACATTCACCCCCAGTCATAGCGCCACCTGCTGGCAACAGGAAGTGACCTTTAAAGAAGCAGCCCCCGCCGCACGTTTGACCTACATATACGAAATTTCTGTGGCACATCAACCATGTCCAGACGCACAAAAAAGCCTCTTGGAGCAATGCCCTAAACCCAACAGGAAGTCGGCCGTTTTGAATTTTTCATCAAATTTTGGCTGATTTACACACTCCGTACTTTAACGAACTCCTCCTATGGATTTAGTCCGATCGACTTGAAATTTCTGCTGTGCCTTCTAAAGGCATTGACGATGAAAAGTTGTGCTATCTGCGAGTTTTCGTCAATCGGCGTGTCCGTGGCGTGGCGTCAAACATCAAGTCTTCGCCATGACACAGGAAGTGGTTGTAACTTCAATGTACATGCTCACATCTATAGGAAATTTTACACATTTAATAAGAGTCCCGCCCTGAACACATGCACTTGCCGACATTCACCCACAGTCATAGCGCCACCTGCTGGCAACAGGAAGTGACGTATAACACCTTCATGCAGTGTCCGAAAAGCATAGCAAATTCACAGCCGCACCGGCAGAGCTCCAGAATATGCAACGCGGCCGCATCACTCCCCGACGCGCTACATGTGCGAGGGCCCGCCCATCGCTGCTTGCAGCTTTAATTTATCATTTGGTTCTTTTCTTTCAGGTTGCAGAGAGGCCTCAACAGTTGTTCCAGGTAACTACACAAGTTAGCTACGTGAACTAGCTTGCATACAATGTTTTTCAAATGCAAACATTGTTGTTTCTCTTCAGACACAATCCCTAGATATATAAAACACGTAAAAGTGCACAGAAACCACACAAACTTCATGTATCCATGTGGGATTTCCAAATGTCCTTGTAGGGTTTCTGCAGGTTATCTTCAAATTAAATTTAATGCCTTTTTAATGCCATTTAAAAAAATGTTTAATGCCATACTGACTATGACTAACTACGGATATATATCACTACGACTAGCCACGGATATATATAGTTTGTTAAAGTTTTATATATTATTTGTATTGCTACATCCGTGCCGCAAGATGTTTCAAAAATGGAGGGGATGTGTTTACACCTACAGTATGTGTTTCAGGACATACATATATATATATTTATATATAATTTCCTGAAACAAAGGCGTAAACACATCCCCACCATTTTTGAAACGTCTTACGGCACGGATGTAGCAATACAAATAAATAAAACATCTCCAGTTAACTCTAGCAGAACATTCATTTCGTTCATTTGTTAAAGGGTTAGTTCACCCAAAAATGAAAATTATGTCATTAATGACTCACTCTCATGTCGTTCCAAGCCCGTAAGACCTCCGTTCATCTTCGGGACACAGTTTAAAATGTTTTAGATTTAGTCTGAGAGCTTTCTGTCCCTCCATTGAAAATGTATGTGCGGTATACTGTCCTTGTCCAGAAAGGAAATAAAGACATCAAAGTAGTCCATGTGACATCAGTGGGTTAGTTACAATGTTTTGAAGCATTTAAAATACATTTTGGTCCAAAAATAACAAAAACTACCACTTTATTCAGCATTGTATTGTCTTCCAGTTCTGTTGTGGATCCGCGTTCAGTGACGCTGCTGACGTAAGACGCTGCTGACGTGTGTCTGGTGCGGCTGAGCTTCGGTTACAGTCTGAGGGAGTTGCACGCTGTACAAAACAATCTTCACAAACATGTCTAAGGATTTTCACACTGTCAGTCTCACAGAACGAACAGACGGCAGTGGTAAGTTTGTAAAGTTTACTATGCAGATGGTAATTCAGACGGAGATAACAGGTAAGGATCAGAATGATGTTGAAACATGTAAACAGTCTTAGCTGATGGATAATGTCCTCTTTGTACTCTTGCAGATGGGAATGGTAGCAGTCACAACGGAGATGAATGGATGGAAGATCGGATGGATGAACTCAGGATGATCAGGAAGCAGGTAGGTATCAGGTAGGTAGATGGAGAGTCTGTGAGTCATGTGAAGACGATACCAGACAGTGACTGCAGGGAGAGTGAGTGTTTTATAGTCCATGCTGGTGATGGGACACAGGTGACGGTGATCATGATGAGGTGCAGGTGCAGGTGATGATGACCGGGAATGCTGGGAAGTGTAGTGAAGACAGATGGAGGTGAATGTGACATAACTCCCCCCTCCCGCTAGGCGCGACCCGCGCCGTACAAGGCAGAACACGGGAGGGGGGTGGGCATCCTGGAGTCTGTGACGGGAAAGTGGACCAGGTGCAACTGGACGGACTCCAGGATGGTCCAGGCGGAGCAGGATGAGGGCGTGGCCAGGGCGGAGCAGAACGTGGGTGTGGCCAGGGCGGAGCAGACGACCCCTCGGGTGTCCAGGGCGGAGCTGTTGGACCCTCGGGCGTCCAGGGCGGAGCTGTTGGACCCTCGGGCAACCACGGCAGTGAGGACCCTTCAGGCGGCCACGGCGGAGAGACCCCTTTGGGTGACCACGGCGGAGAGACCCCTTCGGGTGGCCGTGGTGGAGAGACCCCTTCGGGTGGCCAGGGCAGAGAGACCCCTTCGGGTGGCCAGGGCAGAGAGACCCCTTCGGGTGGCCAGGGCAGAGAGACCCCTTCGGGTGGCCAGGGCAGAGAGACCCCTTCGGGTGGCCAGGGCAGAGAGACCCCTTTCGGGTGACCATGGCAGAGAGACCCCTTCGGGTGGCCATGGCGGAGAGACCCCTTCGGGTGGCCATGGCGGAGAGACCCCTTCGGGTGGCCATGGCGGAGAGACCCCTTCGGGTGGCCATGGCGGAGAGACCCCTTCGGGTGGCCATGGCGGTGAAGGATAGCCCCCCCCCAAAAAAATTTCTTGGGGAGAACCCCCACCGGCTTAGGAACAGTCTCTGGCTGGAAGCGGCTGACGTGAAGCACAGGCTCGGCGTGGCTGACGTGAAGCGCAGGCTTTGAGGTTGGCAGGACCAGCGGCGAAGTGGGCTTGGTGCTGGACGGCACCATTGGCGAAGTGGGCTTAGAACACACGGTCTCTGGCTGGGCGGTCTCTGGCTGGGCGGTCTCTGGCTGGGCGGTCTCTCGCTGGACGGTCTCTCGCTGGACGGTCTCTCGCTGGATGGTCTCTGGCGCAGGATCAGTACTGGACGGGACCAGCGGAGATGACTCAGGATCTGTGCTGGACGGGACCAGCGGTGAAGGCTCAGGATCTGTGCTGGACAGGACCAGCGGTGAAGGCGAAGGCTCAGGATCTGTGCTGGATGGGACCAGCGGTGAAGGTGAAGGCTCAGGATCTGTGCTGGACGGGACCAGCGGTGAAGGCGAAGGCTCAGGATCTGTGCTGGACGGGACCAGCGGTGAGGGCGAAGGCTCAGGATCTGTGCTGGACGGGACCAGCGGTGAAGGCAAAGGCTCAGGATCTGTGCTGGACGGGACCAGCGGTGAGGGCGAAGGCTCAGGATCTGTGCTGGATGGGACCAGCGGTGATGACTCAGGATCTGTGCTGGACGGGACCAGCGGTGAGGGCGAAGGCTCGGCTGAGCCGGTGGTCATGGCATGCCATGGGAGGAAGCTCTCCAGACATCGAGTGCCTCTCTCCAGTCCAGGCCGGAGATGTCTGGGAGCTTTCTCGGGTCCACGGACTCCACCCCCAGCCGATAACATGCCATGATGGCCCTGTCGTCCAGAGGGCTGGAGGCAGCCAGAGGAACAAACCTTCTGGTGAAGGTGAACAGATCGCGGCTATCCAAAGCCAACGCAGTGATCTGTCCAGCGAGCTCCCAGCTCATTTTCTTGGATCTGGTATTCTGTCAGGCTCACAGAACGAACAGACGGCAGTGGTAAGTTTGTAAAGTTTACTATGCAGATGGTAATTCAGACGGAGATAACAGGTAAGGATTAAAATGATGTTGAAACATGTAAACAGTCTTAGCTGATGGATAATGTCCTCTTTGTACTCTTGCAGATGGGAATGGTAGCCATCACAATGGAGATGAATGATGATGACCGGGAATGCTGGGAAGTGTAGTTAAGACAGATGGAGGTGAATGTGACACACACAGAGGAAGACTTCCATTTTTTTTCCCCAACCGTATTTATTTGAACCCGAATACACGGACGCACCAGACACACGTCAGCAGCGTCTTACGCCAGATCCACATCCACTGAACTCGGATCCACAACAGAACCGAAGACAATACAATGCTGAATAAAGTCATAGCTTTTGTTATTTTTTTGACCAAAATGTATTTTCAATGCTTCAAAACATTCTAACTAAGAATTGTTTACATGATCGCTTTTTACCTATTACTTTATCTGTTACCTCAAACAACACTTTACATATTTTCTCATTATACTCTATATCCTCTATCGCATTTAGATCTAATGCTGTTATTTCTACCTCGCTTAAATAAACATACACTTCCCAATTTGCTTTTTTAAATCTCCATCTTGGTGCTAAAAACACATTATGCTCCAATACACTCATCCCTACCTTACTTAAAATTATATAGTGATCACTACCCATAATATTTTCTTCCCACACATCCCATATACATTTATTTGCTATCTCTTCAGAAACCAATGTTAAATCAATTGCTGACCCAACTCCACGAACCAAATCTATTCTCGTGTTTCTCCCGTCATTTAACACCCCCCCCCCCCCATTATAATCATCAGTACTACTTCCCCATAAAGTGCTATGTGCATTAAAATCTCCACACCAAATTACTTTATGATTTCCTGACCCAATAACATTCTCTAACTCTTTACTAAGTTTACTACAAGGATTATAATAATTTATTATTCAAATAGTTTGATTCCCTGCAAATAATTCTATCACCACCAACTCATATGCTTCGATCTCATTAATGACTCTATATTCTATATCACTTTTAATAAAAGTGGCCACCCCACCTCCATTTCCTGCCCCTCTGTCTCTCCTTACTATATTATATCCTTGCAATACAAAATTTGGGTGAGGTTTTAACCATGTTTCTTGAATGCAAATTATATTAGGTTTCTTATCTTGTTGATCTACATACCTTTTAAATTCTGGTCCATTTGCAATAATACTTCTAGCATTCCATTGCAAAACCGTTAAAACCATAATTATTATGTACTTCCACATGAAGTTTGAACGCTTGATTTAGCCATAAGCGTGTCATTTTTTTTTTCCGAAGTTTACTCCGGCTACATTCAAGTATCTCTCTGCTGCCCTTATTATGATTTTAATTCTTTCTGTTCTACTTTCCGTTTGAGCCGAACAATTTATCACTTCGACCATAAATGACACAAATTCCATTTTTCCAATTGTGATGGAATTAGTTAATTGAGTGACAGTTGTGGCGTCCTATCAGAGGAAGAGAATGGGTTATTTAATCAGGGTTGGTTGTACCCAAAGAGCGTCACAACTCGTCCCTCCTCATTTCGTCATCCACTAGCGCCTCAGGTACGTGCTGATAGTGGTTGTTAAATCGTGTGGTAAGAACGCTATTGATGTGTCGTCACCAGGGGCGATTCTAGGATTTTCATTTAGGGGTGCTCAGCCCCCAATGAGGGTATGAAAAAAAAGGTTTGTTTATGGTCTAATGCTCATTATTAACTAGTTACATTCATTCATCCAGTAACATGCATATGGCAGGGTTTTATAATCACTGAGGTGCCGAATGTGAGGTATAGGGGGGTTTGAGGGCATGCTCGGCCGAGAAAATTTTGATTTCTCTGATCTACATATGTGCATTTTAAGATGTTTTGAAGGCCAAAAAAATTGGATAACAATAGCTTTAAAACCATGTGCGGGCAGCTGTTTTTTTTCTCACCTCATCAGCATCACACTCTTTTTCTCTTTGTTTTTATCTTGCTCTGTCTTTTCCCCTTTTAAAGCTGAGCTTTGACTGATATAGGCTTTTCATTTTTGTCTGTCAGTGAAGAAAGTAAACATAGTGTCAACTGATTTGTACTAATTTATGAATCATTTTCTCAGACAAAGCTACCAGGAAATATATGTGAATATGTGAATTTCAAGACGTTTGAAGGCCAAAAAAGGATAAGAAATCATTTAAAACCTGCTCTCTCCTCATCTCCATCACTCTGTCTTTTTCTCTCAGTCTCTTGATCTTGCCCTGTCTCTCTCTTACCCTCCTAAAGCTGAACTTCTTTAATTTGATGAAAGCTACAAATTGTATTATATTAATTCTCAACATGTACACATGCATTATTAATCTTGTGCCTATGAAAACGGCTTTGTTAATGTTTCTTGTTCCCTCACAATGACATCATTACACGTTATATAGGCCTATTTTCAGCTTTAAATGGCGAAATTGGACAAAAGTTTATTAGTTTTCTAATTATTTTTGTCATTCGTTTAACATTTATGACCTAAAAAACTGTCAAATATAAATTTAGTTTAGCTACTTACATTTTCTTAACTCGCACTTGATCGTAAACTGAAGCGTCAGTTGTGCTGCTCAAATTCGCGCTCAGCAGCGTCTGTGAACATAAAGCCCGCCTTCTTTGATTTGATTGGTCATCTCAAATATCTTGACATTGACGAGCAATGAAATACCAATGAGGCTCAGATGAACACACACACACACACACACACATACACCCAATCATGACGTGCTGACGTGCAGAGCGCTTGGCGCTTCTGCGGCGGATTGTAGATGAAGAACACTCTGAATCTGATTATAACAAGACTGAAGCGAATGTGAATGTGTGTAGGCCTAGGCTACACTTAATCACAAATGTTTAGGGGGGCTAGGCAGAACTTTAAAAAGGGCCTAGTGACGCCTATGGTTCTCACTCTGCGTGTTTCGCGCTGGATGACGGTCGTGCTGAGCATTACCGCCCGGTATAGAGGAGAAGTAGAAGAAGAGAAGAGGATGACACCATATGCTAAGCGGGGATGTTTTCATTTTCATCCTAACACATACATTTTAAACCACAAACTACGGAGTATGTTTTGGACATTATTTAACCTTCTCAAATACGAACTTTTTTTTTTTAAAAAATAACATTTCTTACTCCAAGTTTTAGGGGTGCTGAGCTCCTTTTTAGGGGTGCTGAAGCACCCCTAAAAAGGGGCTAGCCTCGCCCATGGTCGTCACTTCTTTGCATTGTAGTGTGTCCACTAGTTTTTCCGACGGTGTACTACCAGCTCGGATTGGGTGTCTGCTCCTACTTCAATGTTGGGTAAGCTGTATTTGTGTTGAGTAGTGTATGATGGCGTGCGGTATAAGTGGGTCGCTATCAAGGGGGTAATCCATCGACCGGAAGTTGAAGCCTCGCGGGAGCCGCCATCTTGTAGCAGAACTTCACTTGCGTTAGCATTCCCATTGACTCCCATTCATTTTGGTGTCACTTTGACAGCAAATAACTTCACATCTGAGGCGTTTAAAGACTCCATTTGTCCATTATTTATTTCTAAAGACACACGACAATGTATAAAGGGCTCCATTACCTTCTATGTCACATTATGACTCCGTAGAAACAGTTTTTGTAAAAATAGGCTAACGATTGCGTTATAACCACTCGACTCTCTGTAGCACAGGGGTGCCCAACCTTTTTTGACCCAAGATCTACTTTTCAAGTAACCAACCTCCCGAGATCTACCAGTCCAGTGTCAACATCGCAAACCCACACACATCGTTTCCAGCCTGCAGTAACTAACCTCACAACACTTTTTCTTAATAATAATAATAAGTTTCTTTTTTATAGTGCCTTTCAAGAACCCAAGGTCGCTTCACAAAAATAATACAAACAGTTGACAGACAAAGAGACAAGCAATCTGCTTATTATAACAATTAAACAAGAATAAAAGCAGATGGAGACAACCAATAAAAACAAATAATTCAGATTATAAGTTATATAATCAAAGTTAAATAATAAAATCTCTCTCACACACACACACACTCTCACACTATTTCTCTCACACACACACACACACACACACACACACACACACACACACACACTCACCGTCTCTGCAAGATTAACGTTGGCAGTTTTCACGCACAGCTACTAGAAGATTTACATCTGTCAGACGGGTTGCTCACGTCATCAAGCTTAGTTTGAGTCGGTTTGAGTCTGCGCGTCAGGAACGGAAGTGCTCAAAAATCGCTAAAAATGGGCTTCAACTGTCTCAACTGAGTTCCAGTGAGACCAATAGTATGTTCCTGCACGACCGGAGGCTGCAGTTTCAGGACCCCAGTTTTAGGACCGCAGTTTCAGGACCCTAGTTTTTGGTGACAGCGCCACCTACCGAGCTGGATGATATATTAAGTCTTGTTAGGAAAAAAAAAAAATTATATATTAACGAAGAAGATTATGGAATAGAAAAGCTCCTACAGCAGGTGGATTAGAGCAAGTAGCATCAAGCTACATGACACAATTTAAAATAATAATAGCCTATTACACTTTTACTTAAAACTCACTTTAAACCACCATCGAGTATTTGTATCATATTCCGGTCGCGGTTTAAAATGGTTTTAAGTTAAAAAAAAGATGTTGAAATATGTTATATATAGCATTTTATATGCAGCTAATGGCTAACGTTACACCTTGCTTAGCAATACTGTAAACTTCTTTATTCATATAAAAATATAAAAAATCACACACAAACCACATATACTCGAAATCGTGCATTTATTAGCTTCTTGTTTCAGGTGAAGAGATGTGTCTTAAGCCTGGTTCACACGGGACGATTTTAAAATTGTCGGCCGATTTTCCAAACCTGAGAGACCCCACACACAGCGATAAAAAAAAAAAAAAAAAAAAAAAAAAAAAAAACGCTGGTCTAACAGTTTTGGTCGTACAGTGTGTGGTGCGCAGCCACACGGCAAAATCAACACATCACACACAAACCGATTTGACTCCCGAGCATTCCCAGGTCAGACGGAAAATCACACAAAATCCCTCGAGATCAAACGTGACTTCAGAGTAAACTATTATGGCGGACAAAGAGGATGCAGTGGCGATAGTTTAAACTATTAGAGAAAACATCCACCGGACTCTCTGGTGCGCCATGCCGCCGGCTGTTTTGATTTTGTTTGTTTGTCTTCCTCTGCGCCTCGTCACCTCGCTTTCTGATTGGCTACACGCCACAGTCCACAGGCTGCGTGCTCGTTCGTCCTCGGGGGACACCACACACGAGGAGAAATCGGGCCAAAACAATCCAACATGTTGGATATCCCCGATTTGAGATCGGAGCGGTCCAGACGTCCTTCCGAGCAAACGAGAGCAGTCTTAACACACCACACACGGCAGGAATATCTGATCAGATTATTTTACGATAATCGGAGCATCCTTAAGATGTCGGAAGGGGAAAATCGGGGCTAAAATCGGCCTAATTATCCTGCCGTGTGAACCAGGCTTTAGCTTTGTTTTCACGGAGGTCAGAATGAGGAAGTGTACACAGCAGCGCGTCATGCAGATGTCAGGGTTGGGTGCAGGTGACCGAAGACGAGGACACGGAAGCTTCAATATAATAGTTTTAATTACAAAAATGAAACTTTCAAAATCAAACAAGAACAAAACTCCAGGAATTCAGGGTTAACACACAACCATACATTGACGACGATCGACAAACACTGAGGGAAAACACAGGGTTTAAATGAACTGAACCAAACGAGATAATTAACTGAAAACAGGTGCAGAAAATTGGACACAAACGAGGAGCGGGAAAACTAACAGGACTAAACCAAAAATCACACAAGACAGGGGAAAACAAGATCACAAAAGATAACTAAACACATCAAAACGTGACAGTACCTCCCCCCTCCCCGAAGGCGCGTCCTCGCGCCGTATAACATCCAAAGGGGTGGGAGGGTGGGCGCCCTGGAGGCTGACGAGGGCATGGTGCAGGTCCGGGAAGCCTCCAGGGTGGAGCAGGCTGTGGGCGTGGCCACGGCGGAGCAGGCTGTGGGCGTGGCCAGGGCGGAGCAGGCTGTGGGCGTGGCCACGGCGGAGCAGGCTGTGGGCGTGGCCAGGGCGGAGCAGGCTGTGGGCGTGGCCACGACGGTGCAGGCTGTGGGCGTGGCCACGACGGTGCAGGCTCTGGGCGTGGCCATGGTGGAGCTGTGGGACCCTCGGGCGTCCAGGGCGGAGCTGTGGGACCCTCGGGCGTCCAGGGCGGAGCTGTGGGACCCTCGGGCGTCCGGGGCGGAGCTGTGGGACCCTCGGGCGTCCAGGGCGGAGCTGTGGGACCCTCGGGCGTCCGGGGCGGTGAGGACCCCTCGGGTGGCCATGGCGGTGCAGGCTCTCCAGGTGGCCACGGCGGTGAAGACCCTTCAGGCGGCCGTGGTGGTGAAGACCCTTCGGGTGGCCACGGCGGTGAAGACCCTTCGGGTGGCCACGGCGGTGAGGACCCTTCGGGTGGCCACGGCGGTGAAGACCCTTCGGGTGGCCGTGGTGGTGCAGGCTCTTCAGGTGGCCAAGGCGGTGAAGACCCTTCGGGTGGCCACGGCAGTGAAGACCCTTCAGGTGGCCACGGCGGTGAAGACCCTTCAGGTGGCCACGGCGGTGAGGACCCTTCGGGCGGCCATGGTGGTGTCATTTTTTCAGGCCTCCATGGGTCCTTGGCCGGCCATGGCGAAGGCGTATAGCGCCCCCCCAAAATTTTCTTGGGGAGGACAGGCTCAGGATCGGGAACTGACTTGACATCAACGGGCGCTGGGTCAACGGGGTCTGGGTCAACGGGCTCTGGGTCTGGGTCAACGGGCTCTGGGTCTGGGTCAACGGGCTCTGGGTCTGGGTCAACGGGCTCTGGGTCTGGGTCAACGGGCTCTGGCGCTGGGTCAACGGGCTCTGGCGCTGGGTCAACGGGCTCTGGCGCTGGGTCAACGGGCTCTGGCGCTGGGTCAACGGGCTCTGGCGCTGGGTCAACGGGCTCTGGCTCTGGCGCTGGGTCAACGGGCTCTGGCTCTGGCGCTGGGTCAACGGGCTCTGGCTCTGGCGCTGGGTCAACGGGCTCTGGCTCTGGCGCTGGGTCAACGGGCTCTGGCTCTGGCGCTGGGTCAACGGGCTCTGGCTCTGGCGCTGGGTCAACGGGCTCTGGCTCTGGCGCTGGGTCAACGGGCTCTGGCGCATCATGGGACTCGGAACTGGACGGGGCCAGCACATCATGGGACTCGGAACTGGACGGGGCCAGCACATCATGGGACTCGGAACTGGACGGGGCCAGCACATCAGGGGACTCGGAACTGGACGGGGCCAGCACATCAGGGAGCTTGGGGCTGGATTCATGCTCTGGCGGGCAGGCGACGGTCTCTGGCTGGACGGTCTCTGGCTGGACGGTCTCTGGCTGGACGGTCTCTGGCTGGACGGTCTCTGGCTGGACGGTCTCTGGGGGAAGAAGCTCAGGAAGGTCATCATAAGGGTCAGACTCAGGCTCTGGCGTTAGCGTGCAGGTGATGGGCTCAGGCGCTGGCGTGCAGGTGATGGGCTCAGGGGCTGGCGGGCTTGTAACTGATTGGAGTGGGAGATCTTCCACGAAGTATTCAGATCCACACGACCACAGCGTGTGATCCACGAACTCCAGGAAGGATAGATGGAGGTCCCTTACTAGAAATATCTGGGCTAGTGGGTCTTTCAGTCCACCCCAGAAACTCTTAGTCAACTCTTCTTCATCCTGAGTCTCGTCATCATACAATTCTATATACAGTCCTGCATATTCTTCAAGTGAGCGTTCACCTTGAAAGAGGATTGGGTTGTCGAAGGGGCTCACCTCTTTGTCTTTCCTCCTTCGGCCCATTTTTTTTTTTGTTAATTTTACGGTCGATCGTTCTGTCAGGGTTGGGTGCAGGTGACCGAAGACGAGGACACGGAAGCTTCAATATAATAGTTTTAATTACAAAAATGAAACTTTCAAAATCAAACAAGAACAAAACTCCAGGAATTCAGGGTTAACACACAACCATACATTGACGACGATCGACAAACACTGAGGGAAAACACAGGGTTTAAATGAACTGAACCAAACGAGATAATTAACTGAAAACAGGTGCAGAAAATTGGACACAAACGAGGAGCGGGAAAACTAACAGGACTAAACCAAAAATCACACAAGACAGGGGAAAACAAGATCACAAAAGATAACTAAACACATCAAAACGTGACAGCAGAAGGGGGGATTATTGTCACGTTAAACCACGTGAGATGATTGACAGCTCTATAGCGAATAAGAGAGCGCAGAGAACTGACACAAATCAGGAAGAGGAGAGATGTTCGTTGTTTGAGCTTCAGATCGCATAATTTAATGGAACATGAAAATCATTATTTCTCCAAATATGTGCACCATTGGACTAAGAGTCCTGGCGGATGCCGTATGTGAACACAAATAAACCGGAGAAGACGTGAATGACTGCTTTATGAGTGATGATTTCTATTCAAAATAACGAACGTTACAGATTAATAATTTTGCACTCCTGTCATAAATTAAGAAATGAATGTCACTGCAAACCAGTTTTATCATAAACAGTGGTCAACTATCGAAGCTAGAGTTCTAAATATTTCTAATGATGCTCAGTTTGTCTAGATCAAATAAGTAGAAGTGTGATGTTTTAACGAATAATGAATATTGAACAATAATCTGGGGCCGTCTGTGATCTTTGCCACGAAAGGGGTTAAATTAGTGTTTTTGGTGATCCAGTTCGGTAGGTGGCACTGTAACAGAAAACTAGGGTCCTGAAACTTAAGGATTTTAACCGCATGCTATGAATTTACATGCTGGTCTCTTTTACGGAGGAAAGCCATGTGTAACCGAATGAACGAGATGAGTGACATTAGCGAGCACCTTATTTGTTAGTGACAAAATCTGTGATGATATTAACAAAGTCTTATTGAATTTTATTTGGAAGAACAGATTTCACAAAGTTAGGAAATCTGTTTTGTCTAATAGACGTTCTGATGGTGGACTGGAAGTTTTACACTTTAAAGAATTAGTCAGCTCTTTTAGAATTAGTTGGTTGAAAAAATGTCTTTGCAGTAATGGCTCGATTTGGTACTATATCCCCAATGCCATATTTCGTAGATTAGGCGGTCTAGAATTTCTTTTAAAATGTAATTTCGCCCCTTCTAAATTACCGATTTCTCTCTCAAAATTTCACCAACAGGTTTTACTTGCTTGGAAATTGTGTTATGTGCACAATTTTTCTCCCCATAAGGAAATTCTGTGGAATAATTTGAACATTTTAATCCGAAACAAATCATTTTTTATTGATAAGTGGTATGATAGAGGTATTGTTTTTGTTTTGGATTTATTTAAAAAGGATGGCAGTATACTGGAATATGAAGAATTTATGACTTTGTATAATTTTTCTCTGCCTGCTAGAACTTTCAATTCTGTCATCAAAGCTTTGTCTCCGAGTTATGTGCATTTATTTAAAACACACCTTTTCTTTAATGAGAGAAAAACAATTATGCCCAAACTTTTATTGGATGGAGTTAGCTTTATTGATAAAAAATGTAATGGTAAACTTCTAAAACTATTGTTACATTACAAAGTTTACACATCCCCTCGATGTAAATTTTTCTGGAATAATTTGGTTGACAGTATTCAATGGAAGAGGGCATGGTTACTCCCAGAGAAATATTGTATGTCCAATAAAATTAGAGAGGTTCACTTTAAGATTCTTCATAATGTTTACCCAACCAACTCACAAACTGCCTCTTTTGTTGATATCTCTGACCTGTGAGTATTTTGTAAGGTTGAGAAAGAAACTTTGCTTCATTTATTCTACCACTGCAATCTGACGTTCTTCTTCTACTACTATGTACAGCGCGCGTCTTCCTCTGCTTGTAAGACACGCGCTGTGTAGAAGAAGAGCATCAGTTCTCGCGCATGCGTCGTGGAAATCTCTTGAACTCTCGTCTCAGGCCCACAATGAAGCAATGGAATAGGTGAATAATGTCGTTATTTTTGTTTGTTTTTTCCGCACAAAAAGTATTCTCGTCGCTTGATAAACTTATAGTGGAGCCACTGTAGGCACATGGAATATTTAAACATTTTCTTCAATGACTTTCTGGGCCGTCAAGTTTCAATTGCTGAGGGAGCCTATGTAGCAGTGAACCAGCTCTCATATTTAATCAAAAATATCTTTATTTGTGTTCCGAAGATGAACGAAGGTCTTACGGGGTTGGTACAGTATGGGGGTGAGTAATTAATGACTTAATTTTCATTTTTGGGTGAACTAACCCTTTAAGCCTCTTTGGGAGCACTTGGGTTGTTATCTTTCTTATTTTATTAAATGTGATTTAAACTTTTCATTGAAAGATATATTTTTTTATTTTTCTGGGAGTGACTATGCCATTGATAATGTTGTTAATTTCTTTGTGTTGCATTGTAAATTTTTTATTCACAAAAACAAATTTCTCAAGACTTTGCCTAGATTTGATGTCTTTGTTGCTGAGATTTCCATTATAGTTAAATCTCTTAAACTTATTGATTACAGCAAGAACAATACTGTTGCTGAGATTTCCATTATAGTTAAATCTCTTAAACTCATTGATAACAGCAAGAACAATACGTTTCTTAAAGGAGAAGTTCACTTTTAAAATGAAAATTCTGTCATCATAGACTCACCCTCATGTTGTTTCAAACCTGTATGAATTTCTTTCTTCTGCTGAACAGAAAGGAAGATATTTAGAAGAATGTCAGTAACCAGGCAGTTTCTGGTTCCCATTGACTTCCATAGTAGGAAAAAAATATACTATGCAAGTCAATGGGAACCAGAAACTGCCTGGTTACTGACATTCTTCTAAATATCTTCCTTTCTGTTCAGCAGAAGAAAGAAATTCATACAGGTTTGAAACAACATGATGGTGAGTATATGATGACAGAATTTTCATTTTAAAAGTGAACTACTCCTTTAAGAACTATGTACGTTTTTTTCTTTCTTGTTGATGAACCACTTTTTTTTTTTGTCTTTTTTTTTTGTTGTTAATGTATTAATGCAGTGCTTTGTATGTCTTTGCAAAATGAATTTAAATATAATAAAAAAAGGAAGAAAGAAATGCAAAAAAAAAAAAAAAAAAAAAAAATTTGCGAGCACCTATCAGCAGAGAATCCCTCCTATTTAAGCGCTGGTTGGCTATGGCCTGGGATGTGGGCTTCCAATATCACATTTCTACGTTTTTATCAAGAAGCACCAGAACATACTTCCTTCTTTAAGCGTAGCATTTTTGTTTATAACAGGCAGGAGCGATATTCTCTCCAGAATAAATCTATCTATGCAGTCTAGTGTTGGCAGTGGAAAACGGAGATTTGGTACCGGACTTCCGGAACACGGATCAACACACGCTGGCAGCGGTGAAAGGAACATCAGGACAAATAAGTAGATTCTAATCTAAAAGGACAAATCAGGAACGATACTTGAGTTGAAGTAGGTGGATATTATGGATGATTCATCCGATGGTGGCAATCAAGATATGGACTTCCAAGAGGTGCGATATAATAAAAGGAAAAAAGGAAGTAACATGGGTGATGAGTTTGAATTCACAAATAAAATCAGGGATTCGGGGCAAATGTTGATGAGAAACAATGAGGAAAAGGAAATAAAAGTTATGATCACATTTGTCAAACAAGCAGAGCAGTACATGCATCCTATTAAACTATCAAAAGCGATAGAAAAAGAAGTGGGATCAGTGAAAGGGGCAACATGTATGAGCAATGGAAGAGTCTTGATTAAGTGTAAGGATGAAAATCAGAAAGCAAAGATTCTAAAACTGAAAACACTAGCTGGTGGTAAAATAACCTGTGCTGGAATAGATGTTAAGAAACGTGGTGTTATTTCAGCAGTTCCTTTAAATGTAACTATGGAAGAAGTAAAAGTAAACCTGATTGGAGGCAAAGTTGCTTTGGCTAGAAGACTGACGACATGGAAAGATAATGAAAAGTGTGATAGTCTTTCTGTGCTGTTACACTTTGAAGACAGCAATTTACCAGTCAAGGTAAAGCTAGGTTTCATCAGTTATGTGGTACGGGAGTATGTACCCCCTCCTTTGCGTTGTTTTAAATGTCAGCGCATAGGTCATACTGCTGCTGTTTGTAAAGGGAAAATGCGATGTGCAAAATGTGGAGGGGAGCATGAATACGGGAAGTGTCAGGAAGGAGCTGAGATCAAGTGTTGCAACTGTGGGGGAGAACACAGCGCTGCATATGCAGGATGTCCAGTGCAGCAACAGGCTCGTGTAATCCAAAAGGTAAAATCCACCCAGAATGTAACATATGCAGAAGCAGCTCGTAGAGTGAAACATGTAGGCGACACAAGAATATGTTGGACTGGAACAAACCTCTCAGATTGATAAGTCAATGGAACAACTGAACTTGATAAAGAATGACTCAATTGACAACATTAGCATGAACAAAACTGATTTTGTAGCATTTATCTGTGCAGTGGTGAATGGAACTGGGCAGGTAGGAAGAAGATCTGATAAAATAAAAATTGTGGTGGACTGTGCAAACAAGTTTTTGAACTGCATCGGTATATCAGCAGAACAAGTTCACAAGATTCTACAGTCTAAAGAAGGGAGAACAGAAGGTGGGATAACAACAAACTATGAAGTGTCTCAATGTAATGATATATAACATTATCATGTCCTTCCTGTTGCTTCATTGGAATGCCAGAAGCCTAATCGCTAATGGTCAGGAGTTTAAAAAGTATATTGCAGATATGAATAAATCTCCTGATATCATTTGTATACAAGAAACATGGTTATGTAAATCATTGGACTTTTGGATGAATGACTATGAGGTAATAAGGAAGGACAGGATTAATGGTAGAGGTGGGGGGTGTGCAACATTCATAAAAGAAAATTTAATATATAGACAAAGAAATAAAGAAGGAAATGCAGAGTGTATATGTATAGAAATAATGGGTACACAGGGGGTAATCAGAGTGTTAAATTTTTATAATCCATGTTCAGAATTAACAATGGATATTCTGAAAAATATCATGGGAGAAAAGGTGAACAAAATTATTATATGTGGTGATTTTAATGCTCACAATTGTATTTGGGGTAGCAGGAGTACAGATAAAAATGGAGAAATAATAGAAGAGTTCATGGAAGATAACTCTTTAGTATGTTTAAATGATGGCAATCCAACAAGAATAGACATAGCAAGAGGTAGAATGTCATGTCTGGATATCACATTAGTTTCAGCATCATTAGCTGGCAAATGTGAATGGTCTGTATCTAAAGAAAATATAGGAAGTGATCATTTTCCAGTGACATGTGTAATTCAAAATAAGATTCAACTACAAAAAGGTAATTATGGTGTAAGATGGATATATAAGAAAGCAGATTGGGAAAAATATCAAATGTTGTGTGAAGAACAGTTCAAAGATCTCTCAGTAGAGGGTAGTGTTGATGACAGATATAATAAAGTAGTGAATGGCATTTATTTTGCAGCTTCTCAGTCTATCCCTCTATCAAGTGGTATAAAAACAAGAAAGAATGTGCCATGGTGGTCAGAAGAGTGCTCGGCAGCAATCAGAGAAAGAAATAAAGCATTTCAATATTTAAAAAGAACACTCACACCAGAAGCAGTCATAGATTATCAAAGAAAAAGGGCTTATGTTAAAAAGATTATTAAAAGTACAAAAAGGTCAGCATGGCAAAACTTTTGTGATACTGGGAGAGAAACTGAAATAAATGCAGTCTGGCGTATGATTAAAAAGATGAATGGAATTGATAGTTTTAAAAAAATACCTGTACTGGAGGAAAATGGGAAGGTAGCTATCACAGATAAAGACAAGGCTACTTTATTGGCTCAAACATTTGCTAAAGCTCATAGCATTGACAATTTAGATGATACATTTTTAACAAGACGTCAGCAAATTAAGAATGTCTATGGAGATGTTTGCAAGAAAAAACAAGATTTTAATAATATTTGGACGATGAGTTTAGTAATTTTGAATTAAAAACAGCAATTAATAATTCAAAAAGTACCACACCAGGAAAAGATTTGATAAGTTACAGAATCTTAAAGAAATTATCACCAAAAGCATTAGAAATATTACTGGATTTATATAATTATATATGGAATGAGGGTATCCTTCCTAAGCAATGGAAAACGGCAATTGTGCTTCCTCTTGCTAAGCCTGGGAAGGATATAACAAAATCGGGTAATTATAGACCTATCGCTCTTACTTCTACATTATGTAAAGTAATGGAAAAAATGATTGTAAAACGAATGAATTATATTCTAGAGAAAAGAGAATTGTTATCAACATTTCAAAGTGGTTTTAGGAAAAGTAGGTCTACAGCAGATGCTTTAGTATTGTTTGAAAATGAAGTTAAAAAAGCTTTTGTAATGAAAGAGTACATGATTGCAGTCTTCTTTGATATAGAAAAGGCGTATGACACTTTGTGGAGGGAAGGTTTGCTAATTAAACTGAATAAAATTGGAATAGGTGGCAAATTTTATAATTGGGTTTTAGATTTTTTATTTGAACGCACCTTTCAGGTGAAAATTGGGGAAGAATTGTCAGCTCCTTATAATATTCTAAATGGAACTCCACAGGGTAGTGCAGTTAGCCCGTTATTGTTTAATTTAATGATCAATGATGTTTTTGATAAAGTGAATAAACCAGGAATAGGATTGGCTCTGTATGCAGATGACGGAGCATTATGGAAGAGAGGCCGTAATATTAAAAGTGTGGTTAAAGGTATACAGGAGTCAATTAAAGAAGTGGAAAAATGGTCATTGGATTGGGGTCTAAAGTTTTCAGTATCTAAAACACAATATATGCTATTCACAAAGAACAAAAGGAATGAACAGTTAGATTTGAAGTTATATGATCAAACATTGGAAAGAGTACCTGTTTTTGAGAATGTATCTATATCTTGGATTGTGGTTTGATGGAAAACTAACATGGAAATGTCATATAAGTAAAATTGAGTCAAAGTGTAAAAAAATATTAAATTGCATGCGTACGGTTGCTAGTCACAAGTGGGGAGCTAGCCGTAATGCATTGTTGTGCATGTATCAAGCATTGATTCGTTCTTGTTTTGATTATGGATGTATTGTGTATGGTTCAGCATCAAAGTCGTTACTGAAAAAATTAGATATAATTCAATCCAAAGCATTAAGGTTATGTTGTGGAGCAGTTAAACATCCCCTGTGGATGCAATTGGAGTAGAAATGGGAGAGATGCCTCTACACTGTAAAAAAAAATTTGGGGATTAACTTAAAAAAGTAAGTTACCTGGTTGCCTTAAAATTTTTAGTTAATTGAAATTAAAACTTTGAGTTAATACAACAAAGGAGATTGGTTTAATAAATAGAAACTCAAAATATTATGTTATCTGAACTAGATTAATTATCTAAGTTGATTTGACAAAATATAAAAAGTTGTGATAACAAATCATGAAAATAATTTTTTACAGTGTAGATATTAGAAGGGAAAAACTGGCAATTACATACTGGGTAAACCTTCAACAATCAGCAAATAATCACCTTACTCGCATAGTATTGGAGGAGTGCTGGGAATACTCATATGATGAAGGATACAGTTTTGGATGGAAGAGCAAAGTATGGGCTAAGGAATGTTGCATGGACAATAAGATCTTCTGTCCCAATATAGCACTTACTGATACTCCACCTTGGAAAGTCCCTGAACCGCTTGTAGTTTTGAGTTTATTAAA
Source organism: Chrosomus eos (assembly GCA_036326025.1). NCBI lineage: Eukaryota > Metazoa > Chordata > Actinopteri > Cypriniformes > Leuciscidae > Chrosomus > Chrosomus eos. The sequence goes on from JAZAVI010000032.1 coordinate 180,674, forward strand.
CAAGTCCAAAGAGCAGTACATTGGAAATGAGATTAATGCCTTTTTAAATAACACCTTTTTTTCAGTATTACAAATATTTACAGATGGTTCTAAGGAACCTATCAGTCATAAGGTTGGAGTAGGAGTTTTTATTCCACACTTTAAAAAACAGATTAGTTTGAGGTTGACTGATGAGATGTCCGTGTACACTGCAGAGTTAACAGCTATAATAATAGGACTACAGTGGGTTGAACAAGTCAGACCAAATAAAATAGTCATATGTTCAGATTCTTCTTCAGCTTTAATTAGTATATTACATGCAAGATCAGACAGAGAAGATTTGTTAATGGAAATTTATTTATCATTATACAGACTGAAAGAAGCTGGAATAGTGGTGTATTTTTGTTGGGTACCAGCACATGTTGGGGTATCTGGTAATGAAGTTGCTGATAAACTAGAAAAAAAGCACTAGAAAAGAGAGAGGTGCATGTTAGAGTACCTATGGGGAAAAAGGAGGCAAAATGGGATAGTAGTAGCAAAGGGAGATGGTGTCATAGCATCACAAAGATAGTAGGGAGGATAAACTGCCAGGGAGGAAATAGGAAAGAAGAGGTTTTGCTGTCTAGGATAAGACTTGGACATTCAGGATTAAACTCGACACTGGCAATTATGGGATTACATGAGACTGGACTATGTGATGAATGTGGTGTATCTGGAAATGTATGTCATGTATTATTTAATTGTAGTAAGTATAATATTTTTCGGGATGTGTTATTCAGTCATTTGAAGAATGGAGAGGAAAGAATGAAGAATGAGGATATTTTAGGAAAAGGTTTAATGGATAGACAGATATATAGAGCATTATTTGCGTTCATACCCAGATAGCACACATACGTCTGGCCGATGTCGGCCCGATGTACAAAGTTCCATCGGCACGATGTCGCTCAGAGAGCGTATGCTCATCGGCAATATGTCGCCTCGACGTCGGCATATGATCGCAAATGATCTTCGGCCGATGTTTGACCGACGCAAAGCTGTAAATCCTGGCCGCTCTGCATGGGCTTTATAGGACCTTTATTTATTTAGGTCGAACCTTTCTGGCTACTCCTTTACATTAGACACCATGCGCTGCTTTCATTGAAGCACGCACGAACAGACACACACACACACACACACACACACACACACACACACACACATCATTTGCACGCAGACACAGAGCGGAGATCGCGCTGCACACTCAGGATCACAGAAACTGTAGTCATAGCTGCACCCGCGATTTTCATGAATAAAATAGCATTGATACTGAACACATGCAACTTTCATCCCTCAAAATGGCCATATTCAAGATGAAAAAGTCGAGTAATTTGCATCACTGGACATAACTGTCAGGCATTTATCAGTTCTATCGTAAAACAGTTGACTAATATTAAATGATATGCAACTTTCATCTCACCTCGCAGTGCTTTGCACTCTTTCAATGTTAAACTGATGGGATAACGTGCTCTTCTTCTGTGAACAGGAAACCCCGCCTAGGCTACTTTGATTGGCTATCTATTTGGATAGACCAGCCTAAAGTGTAACTTTTAAACCTTTTTGTCATCCTAAAAACAAAGCAGAGCAAGAATTTCCAACATTGGGGGAACAGTTTGGCCATTTCTAATTATTGACATTATTGTTTTTATTATTATTGACGTATAGCCTAATTATATAACTTCTCCCCCTCAATGTCTATGGTGATATACAGCACAGCAACAATGTAGATCCACAGTAGAAACGGATTCTTTCTGGCAGCCTGTAACAGAGTGAAAACAGTGGGGAAAAGCAGTTAGGTCTTTGCTTTAAGAAACAAATCCATCAATAAATATGTTTTAACTGTTTCCTTAACAGAAAACGAGAAGTGCTGTTAGAAACTTTGTTATCTGTCACTGTGTCCCTGCAACATCTGTCAGCAGCAGCGCGTTTTCTACTCGAGCATGTGAAAATTATTGTTTTTCTCAACATAAAAGTGAAACAATATAAACAAGATAAATATTATGTTGACTCGAGTGTATACCTACGTTCTGTATGATAAGTGTCTGTTTTATGGAGATGAGAAATAAAAAACCCGCCCTGTACAGCTATGATCAGCTGTCCGGTATGGTGAAGTGATGAGTCCCAGCTTAGGACCCCAGTACGGTAGTATGCCTGATCTAAAGCTGTTCTCGCGATTCTTAATGTAATCGATCAAACTTTAATTCATGTAATAATCTTATCTTTTATTCTGATTATTAGCCTAGTTAAAGTGAAAGAAATAACATGTTTAGGTATGTTTTGTGACATTCTTATTAGGCAATAAGGCATAATATAATTTGTTTAAATACAAGCATGTCATGTCATAATTCATTCTTAAACAGTATTATGCTTGTTGTAATGAAGACTTGATAGCTAGGACTGTAATTGTAGCTAGTTGGGATAGGTGACCACCGTGGCGCATCGGTAAGAATGCAACTGAATGCTCTGCTACTCTTCAAAGGATTTATTGACAGCTTACAGATGATTGTCGCTCTTCATAAGTGTACAGTATGTGTGGTTCTACAATAAACAATAAAGAACAGAAAATATCAGCATACAAGTAAACAACAGTGCTGTCAGGATGCTATTAGTAAAGCTAATAATTGGTATTAGTATAATTTTCCATTCAAGTAGCTTTAGCTGTTTATCAAATAACCAAATAATATACTAGCACACATTAGCTGCTTATTAAATTAAAGAACAGCCTTCTTACGGCTGGGTCTCAGTAACAGCAACCCAAAAACATAGTTATCTACACCACAATCATTGTAAACACTCCAATAATAACTATACAGTATCAGGTGAATACACACATAAGCACAATAATAGTGTAACACTAATAATACTAGGCATTAGCATGATGCTAGCGAAATATATGCTAACACTGCATTTCAGCTGAGTACCTCAGAATAAACAACACTCATATAAAACCTAATACACCAAAAATACACATATGTAAACATTTTACCAGGGTACTGACATGTTTCTGAACGCACACCTGCACAGATAGCAACACAGATGACAACTATTTACTTCAGAAATATCTACGATATGATTCCCGGCAACTTTCACTACTGACTAAAAACGAAACTTATCAGTCAGCGCAAACCGGTGTCTTCTCCGTGACCCCAAACAAAGGCGCTGATTGGCTGATCCCCGTTACTCTGAACATTAATAGCGGGTCCTTCTTCACAGCCGCCCCCAAATTTGTACTGTCAAATTTACTGTCCCATAGAAGGACCGGTGGTCTCAGGTACCGTCTAGGTAGGGCAGGGAGTGGGACAAGACGGGCAACTGGCCGAGTGTAGTTTCTGTTGTTAACCTGGATCTCCGCTGCCCTTATCCTCCCATCTGCACCTGGGATAACCTTTGTGATGCGGCCAATAGGCCAGAGTGCCCTCGGGAGCTGTGGGTCAACGATCATGGCGACAGCACCAGGTTGTAGTGGGGCTACTTCTTTCTGCCACTTGGTACGCGTCTGCAGGGCAGGAAGATAGTGCCTAATATATGTCCTCCAGAATTGGTCGGCAAGGACCTGCGTATGCCTCCAGCGGCGGCGGCTCAACAGCTCGGACTCCGGATACAACACCTGAGGCAGCGATGGGTCGGGCCGCCCCATCACAAGCAGATTGGGGGTTACTGGGTCAGGGTCTGCGACGTCACTAGATACATACCCCAAGGGCTTAGAGTTTAGGATGCCCTCTATCTCGATCAGGACCGTGCGCAGGACTTCTTCTGTTACAGTCTGCGTCTGGATTGTGGCATACAGGGCAGCTTTGATAGATTTTATTTCCCTCTCCCATGCACCACCAAAGTGAGGCGCACTTGGAGGGTTGAATCTGAACTTGATCTGATGTTTGGCCAGTTCTGCCTGTAGAGTGGGGTGCAGTGCCTTGAAAGACTCATGGATTTCCCTCTCACCTCCTCTGAAATTTGTGCCCTGATCCGACAGAAGCTCCGCTGGTTTTCCCCTGCGTGAGATGAATCTGCGGAGGGCCATCAGAAAGGAATCCTGGTCTAAACTAGTCAGGACGTCTATGTAGACAGCTCGGGTAGTAAGGCACTTAAATAATATACCCCAACGCTTCTCATTGCGCCGTCCGATTTTGACCATGAAGGGCCCAAAACAATCCGTTCCTGTAGAGAAGAAAGGTGGTTTCATCAACCGCAGGCGGGCCAGAGGTAAATCAGCCATTTGTGGCACTGCAGGCTTCGCTCTCCATCTCTGACAATCAGGGCAGGAGTGCTGGTGCCGCTTCACAGCTTCTCGTCCACGAAGAATCCAGTACCGTCTGCGAAGTTCTGCAAAGAGTCGCTCTGAGCCTGGATGACGGAGGTCTCGGTCAGCATCTTGAATGATGAGTTTAGTCACCTGGTGAGCTGGGTCCAGAACTATGGGATGAATGGCTTCTGTGTCCAGCAAGTCACTGCGACGCAATCTGCCTCCAACCCGGATCAGCTTCAGTTGGTCATCATATTCAGGGGCTAATGTGATCAAACGGCTGGTGGAAGGGACAGGTTTTCCTTCTGAGAGGTGTTGAAAGTCCTCCTCGAAGCAGTCTACCTGGACTTTTCTTAGTAGATCTCTCTCAGCATCCTGGTAGTCTTGTGCATTTGGCATTGACTGGCTACCTGCCGCCCCGTGACCGGACCTCACAACCGCCTCTATCATGTCCCTGAAACCATTGAATTGGCTGGCATCAAGTAAGGGCGGAGAAGGAGTAGTGGTGATAGAACCACAAAATGTGGCCTTGCGAAGCTCTGTGGCATCCAACTGCTCATTCTCTGGCTTAGTAGGCCAGTGGGTAGATGACAAGCACAAAAATGCTGGGCCGTGCTTCCACCGGCTCTCCCCTGCCAGCTCCATTAGGGTCTTCCCGCGCGTAATGTCATCTGCGGGGTTATTTGCAGAATCCACGTACCTCCATGCTTGAGCCTCAGTCAGCTCCTGGATCTCAGCGACTCTGGTGCCCACAAACACCTTAAACCTACAAGAGTCTGACTGAAGCCACGTGAGAACTGTGGTGGAGTCAGTCCAGAGCACCACTTCATGCAGAACCAGGGTGAGTTCACTCTGCAACAGCCTTGCCAACTGAGCTCCAGTCACCGCTGCACATAGCTCTAATCGAGGTATCGACTGCTGGCGCTTGGGAGCCACTCTCGAACGTGCAGTCAGAAAGGCCACCTCCACCTCGCCACCTGAACCCTCCGTACGAAGGTACGCAACTGAACCGTAAGCTTTCTCAGACGCGTCACAGAATATGTGGAGGCTTCTGACAGAACTGGGGTGGTCCAGAAGGGGGCTTGAGTAACATCGTGACAAGAGAATCTCTGGAAGGTGTTGCAGCTCATTCTCCCAAGTTAGCCAGGCCTTGAGAGCGTCCTCTGGCAGTGACGGGTCATCCCACTCTCTCTCTTTGTTCCATAGGTGCTGCACAATGATTTTGGCCCGCGTGGCGAAGGGAACGAGGAAACCTAGCGGATCAAAAAGCCGTGCCAGTGTACTATAGATGTTCCTCATAGTCGGTGTGGGACGGTCAGTGAGGCTGCACTTGTATGCCAGAGTGTCTGAGGCGCAAAGCCATCGGAGTCCAAGTGCGAGCTCCTGTGGATCCTCCATTGACTCTGTGAGCCATAGCTCGCTGCTCTGAGATCTTGCCCCTTTTGGAAGGTGACTGATAACTTCTGGAAAGTTACTAGCCCACTGACGCAGCTCAAACCCTCCTGAGGCTAACAACATCTTCAATTTGTCGACCAGCTGTCTAGCTGCTGTAGGGGAGGAGAGGCTCTGTAAGTGGTTATCTACATAAAAATAACGCTCAATAGCCACCCGGACGTCCTCCTCTGGCTGGCTGTGGTCTGTCACATGCTTCTGTAAAGCAAACGTCGCACAGCAGGGGCTGCATGTTGTTCCAAAGGGGAGGACCTGCCACTCATAGGTGTCGGGTGGCGCCTCTTTGTTCAGGTCCCTCCACACAAAACGAAGCAGAGATCTGTCTTCAGGCAGCAACCTAACCTGGTGGAACATGCCTTTGATGTCGCTGCTTATAGCAACAGAATGCTCCCTGAATCTCAGCAGGACACCTAACAGGCTGGAGGTCAATGTGGGCCCCGGTAGTAGAAGCTCGTTTAGGTTATAGCCCTTGTATGCAAAGGAGCAGTTGAATACGAGTCTGTTTTTCCCATTATGACTCACCATGTGGTGAGGTATAAACCAGGACTCTGTTGACAAACTCAGCTTTTCCTCTGCTACCTTCTTCACGTACCCCGCCTGTTCCAATTTCAGGATCTCTGCTGCATAGGCTGATGCTCGTATTGGGTCTTTCATCAGACGTCTTTCGGTGCTCCGCAGACTCGCCAGTACAGCATCTTTGGAGGTATAGAGACAGGGCATGTTCTTTACACGAAGTAAAGGGGTGGCGTAGCGATGGACTCCATCAACTTCAACCCTCACTGTCCTGGTTTCCAGCATGTGAACTGCCTCTTGATCTAGCTTTGAGCGGATCACCATCTTCTCACTCCTATAAGGCAATACGTCCATTTGCCATAGCTTCTCGACATGATAAAGGAGCTCTGCAGAGGGTGACTGTGTGGCTATATGCAGACACTGCTGTGGCTGGAGATGATGTCGGAGGATTTTGGTTGGGCCCTGAATAGTCCAGCCCAATTTGGTCTTTACAGCAGCTGGTCCTCCAGGTGGACCCATTCGAACCTTCTCCACTGGGGTGATCAGGTGCGTGTAGTCTGACCCAATAAGGACCATGGGATGAACACATTCCAGTGTTTGTAAGGGGAGTCCTCTCAGGTGTTTATATTTGCGTTGGAGCGTCTTCACCGGTTGGGAGTGCTCGGCCAACCCCAGCTGATCGGCAGTAAAGGCTCTCTGAATCCTGTAAGTCTTTTGGGGGTGTCTGGCAGGAGAAATCGAGAAGGAGACAGACATACCCTGTAGAACTCTAAGATCCTGGCGCACTGTCCTTAAAGCAAGGTTCTCTGGCTCCCCTTCAAGTTTAAGCTCTTTGGCAGCGGCTGGAAGTAGCATAGTCCTCTCTGACCCGTCATCCAGTATCGCGTAGGTCTCCATGGCCCGCTCTCCATTATGTAGCACAACCTTTGTTACCTTCAGGAGCACCTGACTGCAGCCGGACTGCCTATCCAGGTAGAGAACTTCATTGGCAGTACTCACTAGGCAGGATGTGTTCTCTGTGGCTGGTGTCACTATGGCTGGCCTAATGTTAAGGTTGTGGAGAGCTTCCAGACGCCTGCCATCACAATCTTTGCACCTGGCCTTCAGTCTGCACTGTGCGGCCTGGTGACAGCGACCACAGCGCCAACACCGCCTGTTTCTTTTGACCCAATCCCTCCGCTGTTCAGTTGTTAGCTGACTGAATTTAATGCACTGGTTCAGGTAATGCAGGGCATCGGTACAGTATGGGCAGGGCAGGGCGACTTTGCCTTGTGGATTGGCACTGGTGGATGGGAATACTGGGACAGTCGGGCCACTTGAAGATTGTTCAGCTCCATGGAGCACTGTGGTTGGCCGGCCAGACTTTGAGTCTTTCCGTCTTTCCCTTTTACCGTCTGGGTGCTCTCTGGGTCGAGACTCATATCCATACTCCTGAATCTGCAGCTCAAACTCCAGCCAGCTGGCAAAGTCTAACAGCGTAGGGACACGGATGCAGAGGGGATGCAGGTATCTCATAAACCCAGACCGCATGTCTTGTGGGAGCTTGGACATAAGCCTAGTGACATGAGACCCACACTGAAGCTCAATATGGCCTTTCTCTCCAAGCTGGTCGAGCATGCCAACCAGGGCTCTCACTCTGAGGGCAAATCCTTTAAATGCAGTGATGTCCTGACTACGGATGTTAGGTGCCTCCATCAGGTCGGCAATGCGCCTTAATGCTAACTGGTGAGGTTGCCCATAGTGCTCTGTTAAAGAGGCCATGGTGTCAGTGTAGGGTTGAGTAGAGTTGGTGTATGAGTCTGCAATGAGGAGTGCTTCTTCAAATTTGAGATGGTCAACTAGAATCTGATATTTAAACCTCTCCGTAACATTCTTGGGGAGGAGATTTTCCAGGGAGGTCTTTAGCCAAGCAAACTGGCGTGGGTCCCCTCTACTAAAGTCTGGGATGGTGGGTTGAGGCCCCCGCGCCTGGCGCCTGGCTCAGGAGGAATTAAATGGGGTGAGATATGTGGACGGACTTGTGGTTCCGTCGGCTGGTGTGACCTCACCATCCGACCAGATGCAACCAGCTTACTGTTACCAGATGCCGACATTCCAGGAAGCTGCTCTTGAGTGATCCCCATCTTCTTAAGGCATGTCATCAGCTCTGCCACTAACTCTGTGGGCAGTGTGGTAGTGGAAAGCTGTGGCTTCTCCTCCTCATCTGCCACTGGAGGGGGGGGGAGGGGCCAGTCTTCATCATCCACTTCTACTTTGCTGGGCACTTGCACAGGTGCTAATGTATTATGGACGGGAACCTGTGGTATGGGTCTTGGTAGGCTAGTGGCAGCGGCGTGCACTGGGGGCTGAGCGTGCAGGCTGTTCTCCGTGGGGGAGAGAGCAGTGCGTTGTGATAGATCTGGACCTCTACTTGAATTAAGCTGTGTTTGTATCTCCATTACGATGAGTTGAAGCCTCTGGTTATCCTCCCTTATCTTCTGCAGCTCATCTAATATTTCAGGTGAAGCCCCTGGGTTTGCTCTGAGAGACAGTGGGTATGGGGTGCTCTGATAATGGGGTCCCGAGAACACTGACTCTCCGGGATACTTTGAGCGAGCACCAGTCTGGTTCCACTGGTCAAAGAGCTGGGAGGTGCCCGTTAACATCTGGCCGATCCTCTCACTACTGTAGTAGGGCTCCTGCATCTGATAGGGAGACTGTGGGGAGAGTGCTGCAGCCTGGGGGGGTCTCTCCACAACAGGCAAGGAGACTTCATAGTCAGCAAGCCAGGTTGGCGGACGTGTCTGACGTCTCGGGCGGGTATCAGGAAGTGGCGTTGCCTCATCTCTTCCATATGGGAACATTCTTCATGCACAGCAGTCACACACTCCGGCTCGAAGGACCAATTTGTAATGAAGACTTGATAGCTAGGACTGTAATTGTAGCTAGTTGGGATAGGTGACCACCGTGGTGCATCGGTAAGAATGCAACTGAATGCTCTTCTACTCTTCAAAGGATTTATTGACAGCTTACAGATGATTGTCGCTCTTCATAAGTGTACAGTATGTGTGGTTCTACAATAAACAATAAAGAACAGAAAATATCAGCATACAAGTAAACAACAGTGCTGTCAGGATGCTATTAGTAAAGCTAATAATTGGTATTAGTATAATTTTCCATTCAAGTAGCTTTAGCTGTTTATCAAATAACCAAATAATATACTAGCACACATTAGCTGCTTATTAAATTAAAGAACAGCCTTCTTACGGCTGGGTCTCAGTAACAGCAACCCAAAAACATAGTTATCTACACCACAATCATTGTAAACACTCCAATAATAACTATACAGTATCAGGTGAATACACACATAAGCACAATAATAGTGTAACACTAATAATACTAGGCATTAGCATGATGCTAGCGAAATATATGCTAACACTGCATTTCAGCTGAGTACCTCAGAATAAACAACACTCATATAAAACCTAATACACCAAAAATACACATATGTAAACATTTTACCAGGGTACTCACATGTTTCTGAACGCACACCTGCACAGATAGCAACACAGATGACAACTATTTACTTCAGAAATATCTACGATATGATTCCCGGCAACTTTCACTACTGACTAAAAACGAAACTTATCAGTCAGCGCAAACCGGTGTCTTCTCCGTGACCCCAAACAAAGGCGCTGATTGGCTGATCCCCGTTACTCTGAACATTAATAGCGGGTCCTTCTTCACACTTGTATCATATTTGTTACTGAAGTTTTTTATCGAAAAATATCGTAGATAGTGAGAAAAACGTTATCTCTAACCATTTCGGATAGCTGTATGCTATGCTACTACCTAAGCTAACTAAAAAAACACTAAGAACGAGAAATGTTTAATTTCACAATCTATAGCTTCGGTTATATACTAGTATATAAAACATATAAGTTAAAAATAATTAATGGTCGTTATAACATAGTTCAAAAGACTTATATAATAAAGTGATATCTGTTTTGTAACCAGGCACTAAAGCGATTACCTATATAAAACGTGCTTTGAACCAATCGGATTGCTTGGGTCCTCCTAACGGCGGGTATACACTGTGCGATGTCTGTGTGGTACCTACTAACACTGAACGAGTAAATCACATGCGATGTAAAGCAGGATTTGTTCAGGATTTATGTGCTCACACTATACGGTCTGATCATTAAGCTGCGACTTGACTGCGAATATCTGCGATAAACCCCTGGATTGCGCCTATAGACGATATCATGTATCCAGAGATAATGTCAAAACAAGCTGTGAGGATAATAAAATATTACATAGAAGCTTACTCCAAAATATTACATAGAAGCTTACTCAATTTTCTAAAACATTTAGGTCTATTACAATGAATTATAGGCATATAATTAACTATTAACAATCTATAATATGTCCGAACATTACAATAATTAGTCATCAATGAAAATTAAAAACAGGTTTATTTCAAAAACATTGTTTAATAAAAGAGGCGTTACATCGCAGGTGGCTTGGAAGACGTGTGTAATATATGGTTAATCCATTTTGCAACACGAACTGGAGGTAAGCAACAGTAATTTGTAGCTAGTTTGAACTACAGAACTTAAAGATCTCCCTCTTTTCGTTTTTATTTTATTTTTGCTGCAGATGAAATGGTTAAACTTCTGTTTTCGTGGCAATCTTGTTTAGGGCAATCGGTTCATAGCTTTGCTTCAAATGTGCGATATAGTCACGAGGAGCGACCAAAATTTCTAACATGCCAGAGATTCATCCGACCATCCGATTCCCTGTCGGGAGAGTATGTTTTAATCACCTCTCGTTTCTCCCTGTACACTGCACGAACACTGCACAACAAAAGACACACGACAAAGCTGAAAATCGTGAGTCGCACGAGTCAGAATTCGGCTCAAAATCGGGCGCAAATCGCACAGTGTATGGCCGCCATAAACTGGGACCCATCACTTCAGTGGGACTCAACACTTCACCACACCGGCTGAGCTTTCCATGGCCAAAGCTGAACGGTTGGTTTTTGACACATGATCTGCGGTGCGCTTGCGGCATTCTGAAAAGTTGAGATGTTTTCATTTCGTCGTGGCATAGGCGCGCCTGGAAAAACGAGCGCACCACACCGCATGTTCAGCAATTCATCCAATTAAAGAAATTAGTTATTTACACCAATAATGTGATGCGGCTGCTGAGCAATCTGGTGAGTTTTGGAGGCGGAGCATTGAAGAGCGTTTTTGAAACAGCGTTTTTGAAATATTGCTTACCCCACCTTATGTTCATCTATAGATGCCATCATCTGAAGTCTTCACAAGTGAGACTGGATCCAAACTGGAGTTGCCGTAATCTCTAGTAAACTTGCGGAGCATTCTGAGATAGAAACAGGGAAGCAACAGGAGAAAGATTTAGCATAGCTGCAGTTCATATTATTTCAGATTTGTTACCATTTCATCACATATTAACTGTAGAACAATATTATGAGATGTGTTAATTGAATGCTTGACTAAAGAGATGTGTCTTTAATCTAGATTTGAACTGGGAGAGTGTGTCTGAGCCCCCAACATTATCAGGAAGGTTATTATGAAGGTAAAAGAGTAGCAAAACTTGAATTTGAGAACTTGGACAATAAATATGTGTACTTGTACGCTAAAATTAACACTCACAGCTCCATTGTAAATTTGGAGTGCTGTCAGTACAGAGAACAACGGCAAAAATCGGTGTTTCCTACAACGTGTTATCCTCTTTTTAAAATTCGCACCCTGTTGACTTAATTGGGGCAAGTTTTAAACCTGCTTTTAGCTTCTTAACATCCTTGATTTGTCATTACAAGTGCACAGCCATGTGAGTGGTGTTATTAAGAGTGAACACGGTGAATCTGACTGCAGTAGATGTGAAAGATATGAATAAAAATGATGAAGTCCACAGTAGTCGATTGTCGAGTTGAGTAATGAAAACATCCTAAACATTTCTGATTATTATCAATGTTGAAAACAGTTGTGCTGACTAATGTTTTTTTTGTGTAAACCATTGTAACAATTTAAACCATTTATTTTCCCCTCCAGGATTCATTGTTAAATAGACCCTAAACATATAAACGGTAGTTAACACTACAGTTCAAAAGTTTGGGGTCAATAATATTTAAAAAAGGGGAAAAAAAGAAACTCATATTTTTATTCAGCAAGGATGCAATAAAATGACCAAAAGAGAGAGTAAGGATATCCGTTTCAAATAAATGCTGTTCTTTTTTTTTTACTTTCTATTCATCAAATAATCCTGAAAAACACAAAAATATGAAGCAGCACAATTGTTTTCAACACTGATAATAATCATAAATGTTTCTTGAGCATCAAATCATCATATTATAGTGATTTCTGAAGGATCATGTGAAGCTGTGATGTGGAAAATTCAGCTTTGATCACAGGAATTAATTACATTTTATAATATATTCACATAGAAAACAGTTAACCTATTAAAATAATAATATTATTATTTCACAATATTATTGTTTTTAATGCTGTCTTGGTGAACATAAGAAATTTCTTTCAAAACATTAAATTTTTTACCACTACAATTAGTGTATTTTTGACATTAGTGTATGTTTAAAGTTTTACTTACTCATCATATGGTTCATAGCGTCTTCGAGATGATGATCAGGACACAAACTGCTACGGTGCAGGGCATCAGCGTGGAAGATCTAGGAACACAACAAACCATTTGTCACAGTCAGACCCAACAATATTATTATACAATGCCAGGTTTATTAAAAGGAAAAAAGCTACAGCAGAGGGGAAATGCAGAAAAGACAAAGAATATAAAGAATATACAGAAAATAATTTCTTAATTAAGATAACAGAATTTGTTTTTAGGTTTGCTTATTCATTTAATATTGCTCATACAGTGTCACTAACGTTTGGATGTCAAAACCTTCTTAAAATAATAAAAATGTAAATTTGAGAAATTAAAAAAATAAGAAAATGACAGATGCATGATGATATAGGTGACAAATATTGTGACAAAATGGATATAAAGTTATGTAATGAGCTTCCTCGGTTCACCTGTGTTTCCTACATCTCTGGCAGCAGCTTTCTTCAGAAATGTGGAGCTTGTGGAGCTTTCCCTCTGTTTTAGAGGGGTTATTTTGTTGCTGCTGAAATCATAGAACATTTTTTATCAATATTTGTTTACCATTGAGCAGCGAGTTTCAGCCAATTTTCAAGATCCATGTAGTGACGTCACCGATTAACAGTTCATACGTTTATGTTGAAGAAATTAGCTCACTTCCAAGTAACACATTTACTAAAACTCTCATCTACACATAAGAGGTGATTAAAAGCCCAAACTTTCATAGACAAAAGCTCAACCGAGTTAACGTTAGCTTACCTCTTCTGAAAACGTTTTTTTTTTCCCGAAGACACTAACCATGTCTATAAAGTAAATATTCAACAAAAGCGTATCAGTTACACATAAGAGAAGAATCAAGAACAGTTGTGTGTATTATTTGTGTGATTTTAGAGACTAATCTTACCTGAAAGCAGTTAAAACAACAGCGAGAGAGGGAGTTTTGCTGCTTGTCAGCTGTTGCAGTGGTCCCGCGCCGTTTCCATGGCAACTCTGCGCCACTCTCCAGTGTTTGAAAGCGACTCGAAAGTTCACGCGCATGGCCATTGATTAAACCACGTCAAAATCATGCAGCATTTACAAATATAAATATCTAGAATAAAAATCTCATAAATATTAAATTATTAATTTAAAACTAATTTTGGAGATATGACCCTTTTATATGTGCAATGGCATACCACACATAACAAACTGCAGTCACAATGATGATATAAAATAAAAACTTTTGACCACATTAGTTATTAGTTATTTTTGCTAAAGCCTAGCCTACTTCTAAGTGTTAATGCTTTTCCCCGGGCTTAAGTAAAAAGATGTCTGTGAAAAATAGTAGGCCTAGTATGATTTAATTAAATGCATTTGTGGTGAGATTACTACATTTTCATGTCAATCTGTGTTCATTTTGACCACGAACCATGCACTGTCACGTTAATTCAGTGCGTGCAGCACAGAGCCGCTGTCATCCCTTTAAAAACGTACGATAAGTGCTGATCATGTCTGACGGAGAGTTTTAAATTGTGCAGCATGCAGATCTACTACTATACATGACATGTCTAAAAAGACCAGACATTTCTCATATTTATATCACATCCTTTATCGAAATGGTTAATTATAAAACACATTTTGTTGTTTGAATGCAAAGAGATGGACCAGCGCAATTTTTCGCAAACATAAACGCGACGTCGGCCTCCCGTATGGTGGGCCGACCCAAAGCCACTGTAACGGAGCTGGGGAATAGAGCACCGACTGACAGGAGATCTGCCTATGCCTAGCCGATGCCTTTGCGATGTTATAGGGAGGGAGGCCGACGCTCGATGTTTGGCCGACGTCGGCCAGACGTACGTGTGTTATCTGGGTATATGATTCAGGTTTGGGAAATAGATTAATTATAATAAGTGTGTAATGTTGAACCTGCCATGGGGGATGAGTGTGGACGGAGGAGCTGAACACGCAGCGCCGGATGAATCACAATGAAACCTCTATTGCAGGTATGATAATTAATGTTGATGTGGGATGATATAGGTAGAAAGGTTTTTTTTTTTTTTATCCAGACTCATCACCCAAGGTTAATTTGCCATCCAGCAGCACAGTAGGTGGCGATAATGCTCCTTAGGAGTTAATCGCCATTAAACAGGAAGAAGAAGAAGAAGAAGGCCTGGGATGTGTCACGTCCGACTCCTCCTCCTCCCGTTGTTGACGGTAGCTGTCTGTAGGTATGTGCGTTAGCATATAGTACTTTTTGTTTTTAGTTTCTCGTATGTATGGGACTGATGAATAGTGTTGTGTTTAGCCTGTCTTTTCTCTCCGGTTTCCCGGTCGGCTTGTCGCGGTGGGTGCATTCGCTGGCTGCTCGCCTTTCAGGTATGTGCAAACTGCTTGTTGAAAGCGTATTGTTGTTTTCGTTCGGGGGTTTAGGATCGGCTGATTGTTTTGAGTTATGTGCAGTGTCCCTGTAGTCCAGCTGAACAGCGGAGTGCACGAATTGAGTATCTGTGTCTGTTTAAGCCAGGACACGCACATTGTGTGAACGCGTTATCCCCTTCCGGTAAGTGTTGTGTATACGACTATGTGAGCCGAAAATTTAACAATTGAGGCATAAATATTAGTGATGTTTTTCTTTGTACTGGCTTAGGATTTTCCCTATCGTCCGGACGATTTTTTTTTTTTTTTTTCTGCTGTCGCTGCAGTTTACCATAACTTGTTGCTTCTTCGTGGCGTCTGTAAGAAGATCGTGTCAGTCACCCCACTGACGAAGGGGATCGTTGCTGTCTGGTTTTACTTCATATATTGAGCTAACGCTATTTTGTGTGCTGAACTTTGAAGGCGGACGTTTAACGTTATTAGTGCTCATATCGGAGCCCTACCATCTGCTTGTGAGCCCTTTGCGGGCCTTGAATTATCTAATTGTTTCTTTTTTTTTTTGTTTATGTAATGTATTGACTGACTATTGTAAGAGTGAGGTTCCTTTAAGAGGCTTAAAGCCTGGGGAGGGCGTGGCTGTTCGGGCGGGATATACGTGTTTTCTGGCCAGTGTGTTCCTGAAGTTGGCCAAGCTAAATGTGTTCTATGTTATGTGCTGCCTTGAGTTCAGTAAAGACTTGAAAGATTACGAACGTCTCCTCATGTTCTTCAAAGATATAACACTGGCGACGAGCGGACTCGAACCGACTGTGTGCAGATAAATCTATATGATGCGACTGTGAAAGTGAGTGAAAATAATCTGCATCTGGAAGCAAACATGACTACACTCGGCCGTATCGAAGAGTTTGACGAATGTTTGAGTAACTCTTTTGAAGAATACACAGAAAGACTGGAATGTTTTTTTCATGCAAATGATATTGAGGATGATGCAAAAAAACGTTCCGTTCTGCTCAGTGTGTGTGGTGCAAAAACGTATTCCACGTTACGTGCAGTGCTTGCCCCAACGCAGCCCTCTACTGTGTCTTATGCAAACATTGTCGCTGCCTTAAAACGCCATTACAGCCCAGCGCCATCAGAGATTGTTCAACGTTTTCATTTTCACAATTGTAAGCAGAAATCTAATCAAAGTATTTCTAACTACATTGCTGAGCTTCGACGTTTGTCTGTGCACTGTGCTTTCGGAGATCAGTTGGAAGCAATGCTGCGTGATAGAATCGTGTGCGGGGTTATGGATGAAGCGTTACAGCGACGCCTGCTGGCTGAACCTACACTAACATTTAAAGAGGCAGAAGAAAAGGCACTGGCTGCTGAAACAGCATTGTTAAATGCTCGCCTGCTTCGTCAGCATCAAAACGAATCACGGCTGGAGGACGATGTTCATTATGCAGCCCAGGCGCAGGCATCCGTTCATAAGACTGCAGTTTCAAATGAAAAGCCATGCTTCAGATGTGGTGGTCAGCACACCCCAAAGCCTGTAGGTTTTCCACTGCTGTATGCCATTACTGTAAAAAAAGAGGACACATTGCTCGTGTGTGTTTAACAAAGACTAAACATGGGCCTGACAAGGATGCAGCCAGCACCACAGCAGAACGGTACACAAACATTATAACTCACAAAGAGCAAAATGAGTATTCCATTTACAGCACGACTAATAAATCAGAAAGAGGGGGCCAGAGGCCATATCTGGCCACTGTTATACTAAACAAACAAGCACACACAATGGAAGTGGATTCAGGAGCGGCCTGTTCCTTGATTAGTGAGCACACCTACCACTCATTGTGGCCCTCCCAACCCCCTGAAATACATGCCAACAATGGAATACTTAAGCAGTGGTCACAGGCAACCTTGGACGTGAAAGGAAAAATATTTGTGGAAGTGACATACAAAGGAACACGAAACACACTGCCTTTGTTCGTCATCCAGGGCCAGGGAACTAGTCTGTTGGGACGGGACTGGTTTGATGCCCTGGGAATATCAGTGGAAGGTGTACACAGGGTACAGCTGCAGTTCATGGAGAAAATACTGGCTGAATACTCAGAGGTTTTTCAGGACATTGGGGTTTGTCGGACCCCCCGATCTCTATTGACATTGATTCCACAGTAACTCCACGTTTCTTCAAAGCCCGTCCAGTTCCTTTTGCTTTACGGCCCCAGCTTGATGAGGAGTTGGACAAATTGGTGGCTCAAGGAATTTTTGAACCTGTTCGCCATGCAAAGTGGGCCACACCTATAGTGGCGGTAGCAAAAAAAGATGGGGGCCTGAGGATTTGCGGTGATTACCGCTGTACTGTGAATACAGCTGTTAAGCCAGATGTGTACCCTATACCCACAGTATCTGAACTGTTCTCAAAACTAGCTGGAGGAGTAGTTTTCACTAAACTTGACCTGAAACAGGCTTATCAGCAACTTCCAGTGGATGATGACGCAGCCGACTTACTGACTATTAATACTCACCGTGGGCTTTTCCGGGCTCGACGGTTGCAATTTGGGGTGTCAACGGCTGTTTCAATATTTCAGAGATTTATGGACACTTTGCTCGCAGGAATTCCAGGAGTCCAACCATACCTGGATGACATACTGATTTCAGGTAAAACCATGGAAGAACACAATGCACGGCTACGGGCTGTACTGAAGTGCTTCGCTGAAGCTGGGCTGCGACTAAAAAAAGAGAAAAGCATTTTTGCTGCTAATCAAGTGGAGTTTTTGGGGTTTAGAGTGGATAAAGATGGCATCAAACCAACCCGTGAAAAAGTGGATGCTATCCAAAAAGCTCCACCCCCACAGAACAAAACAGAGCTTCAGGCGTTCTTGGGGCTGCTTAACTTTTACAGCTGTTTTCTTCCAAATAAGGCCACCGTCCTGGAACCCCTGCATCGCCTGCTAGACCAGT
This sequence comes from Chrosomus eos, assembly GCA_036326025.1. Classification (NCBI taxonomy): domain Eukaryota; kingdom Metazoa; phylum Chordata; class Actinopteri; order Cypriniformes; family Leuciscidae; genus Chrosomus; species Chrosomus eos. The sequence goes on from JAZAVI010000032.1 coordinate 198,813, forward strand.
CTGCTACTTGGCAGTGGGTTGCGAAGCACAAGATGGCATATGCTGAGGCGAAAGAGTTGCTGCAAACTGATAAAGTGCTGGTCCACTATGATGAAAAGAAACCCCTGGCCGTGGTTTGCGATGCCTCACCCTATGGGCTTGGGGCTTTATTGTTCCACATGGAATGTGATGGCCAGGAGAGGCCCATTTGCTTTGCTTCCAGAACAATGTCCACCACGGAGCGGAATTATGCCCAAATTGATAAAGAAGCATTGGCGGTTGTTTTTGCAGTCAGAAAGTTTCACCAGTATCTCGCAGGCCGCCATTTCGTGATTTTTACAGATCACAAACCCCTGCTGGGACTCCTGCACCATTCCAAGCCAATGCCTACCATCCTTTCGCCACGGATGCTACGTTGGAGTTTGATCATTGGAGCTTACGACTATGAGCTATGCTACAGACCGGGCAAACAAATGGGCAATGCTGATGCCCTGAGTCGCTTGCCCTTGCCGGCATCTGATGCTGTTACACCACCACCATTGGAAGTGTTGCTACTTGAAATGGTGCCAGATGCACCTATGCATGCTGAGCGAATCGCTAACCTTACACGCAAAGACGCTGTCATAGCTCGAGTAATGCGCTGGGTGCTGCATGGGTGGCCGGCTGATGCAATGGATAGCCGGTTCAAACCATTCCTTTCACGCCGCCATGAACTCTCTGCGCACAAGAACTGTTTGCTATGGGGAAGCCGTGTGGTTGTTCCTTGCTTGGCAAGGAGAGAAGTACTGGCTATGTTGCATGACGCGCACCCGGGTATGGTACGCATGAAGGGACTCGCAAGGAGTTATGTGTGGTGGCCGGGCATGGACCGAGACATTGAGGAGACTGTCAAGGCATGTGAAACCTGTCAGATGTCACGTCATGCACCACCTAAGGCGAAAGTGCACCCTTGGGAGTGGACGACAAAAAGATGGTCCCGGCTGCATATTGACTTTGCAGGCCCTTTTCAGGGAAAAGTATTTCTCATAGTGGTTGATGCACATAGCAAGTGGCTGGAGGTGTCTCTGATGAGTTCCATGTCATCATCAGCCGTCATCAGCACACTGAGACTACTGTTCGCAACACATGGTTTGCCTGACGTCATAGTCTCAGACAATGGTGCTTCGTTCACTTCTGCGGAATTCCAAGAGTTTGCAGAGCGAAATGGCATTCGACATGTCACTACAGCACCATATCACCCAAGCTCAAATGGTCAAGCTGAACGCATGGTGCAGACAACCAAGGAGGCCCTGTCTCGCATCACCAAGGGCGAGTGGCAGACCAGGCTCGCCCGGTTCTTGTTGTCACAGCATGTCACACCCAATGCGTCTACTGGAAAAAGTCCTGCGGAGTTGCTCATGAATCGGCGACTCACCACGGCCCTGGATCGTCTGCACCCTGACCATGATGGTGATATGCTTCGCAGACAGGAGCTTAATGCTGAAAAATGCCCTGGCACAGTCAGAGAGTTTAGACCTAAGGACTTGGTGTACATGAGAAGCTACACCAGAGATTCTAAGTGGATGCCTGGAATCATTGTAGATGTCACAGGTCCCCTGTCATACAAGGTCAGAGCTAGTGATGGGCAAATGCACAGGCGACATGTTGACCAGCTGCTGGACAGGACGGCACCCTTGTCCGACCAATCAAGGCCTGAGCCAGATGGCTACACTGTCCATCCGCCTGAGTCCCCAGGGGCTGAGATGCTTGAGTTACAGCCGCCTGCATTAGATGTGGAAAACCCTGATGTTGACCTTACTGTAGCTGGAGCTGAGGGCATGTCCGAGTCCCCTCATTCTCGGAGGTACCCTGTAAGAGAGCATCACCCTCCGAGAAGGTTTTCAGACTTTGTGGACTGGGGAAAAGGGGTGTAATGTATTGACTGACTATTGTAAGAGTGAGGTTCCTTTAAGAGGCTTAAAGCCTGGGGAGGGCGTGGCTGTTCGGGCGGGATATACGTGTTTTCTGGCCAGTGTGTTCCTGAAGTTGGCCAAGCTAAATGTGTTCTATGTTATGTGCTGCCTTGAGTTCAGTAAAGACTTGAAAGATTACGAACGTCTCCTCATGTTCTTCAAAGATATAACAGTTTATACCTTTTGTAAGATATTTGTGATTGTCTAATTGAGATTATTACTATCTGCTCACTATTATACCATCCAATTGTGGTTTATTGCAGTTAATATTTGTGAAGTTTGTCATTAATTGTGTTTTTCTTTTCCTTTTGTGATCTCATTTCAGGTGCTGAGTTGAGGTGACACTTTTTTTAAGTCTTTGGCGTGTTGTGAGTGTGCTTTCGGTGAATAAGTTTAGTGATTCCTCTTCCTGTGGTCTACCTCAGCCCTGCCAGTTTGCGTGTCTTTTCATTTATCTCAATGTGTATGTCCTTGTTTATTTGAATGTGTGTTTGTTACTGAAAACCTTGCCAGTAATGCTCCAAGTCGCCTTTTTTTAAATATGACTTATTATTAGGGGTGTAACGAGACGCTTATCTCACGAGACGAGACAGACACGAGATTGGGTTCATGAGAACGAGACGAGACGAGATTCTTGCACAATTTTTCAGAAATCCTCAATGACAAAATTCATGACTGGAAAAGTATGCAGGTGCATTTTGCAATGTTTAACTAATAATCTTAAGTAGACCTGAAATGACATGCATTAGGAGTATGAATTATCAAATGCATTGAAAGAAAACAATATACAACAATATAACCTTTTAATAATAAAAGGTTTTTATTGACTGGCTTTTCTCCTGTATGATTTCACATTAGTCTCTTCAGACCTTACTGTACATTTAAGAGCTTTCAGAACTTCTGATTGAGGCTGTGTGAGACCTCCTAACTGAACTCTAGAAGTCGTATTAAGTGCAAACAATAAGTGCAAGTGCAACCATAATCAAAGTTAGCGCACAGACTCTTTATAATTGTTTTGAAATTGCTGTTTTATTTTGCACCGGCAGTTATAGGGTTAATGCGGTGAGTTCGGGAAAGGCCGGTAGAGAAACGAGCCGTGTTTGTCTCCACAGTTGTTCTTGCGTTCCGATTATAAGTTCAGAAACAGAGCCTCTTGTCTGTTGTCTTTAAGACATTACAGTACTCTCTCAATATTCGAAGTGCAAACTGAGACGATAGCCGCAAATAAACAGTCCAGAGATGGGTATTGGGAGACGGACGATTGTATGTTCGCGGCCTAATTTGTGCGCAATGCACATCAGCGAGCTTGTGTTTTACTTTCACTATCGTGATCACGCGTACTCTGTGTATAGCAGCGGTGCTGATCGTGCATTATACAACATAAGATCAGACGTTTAGTCTATAGTCTCGCGAGATCTCGTGGCACGAGATCTCGTTACACCCCTACTTATTATGCTGCTTTAAATTAAATTTTCAAATAATAAAACTTTTGGACCATTTTTATGTCCACGTCTCTGCCTACCTTTTATTAGGGACATGAACCTGAGTGACCTAAGAATAATAATTTGAGTGTTGTCCATATTGAGCGGAAGTGCATAGGAGGGCGGAGCCAGGCTAAAATGATTGTATCTCTACAGAAAAATGTTGACTAAACTGCACGATTCAAATTATTTTACGATCTCTTTTTAATGGTAGCATACAGGTAGCAAAATAGTGGTAGCAAATGTAAAATGGCAATGCATTATTTAAATTTACATTTTCCATACCATGTGCAATGTTTGGGGCAAAGTGACAATTCAAATTCAATAATATTATTAAATTAGCCATTTCCTACACTTGTTTTAACATATAATTATAACATATATTTAACATTTTTATAAGTTGCAAAATTTAAATTAATGTATTACAGAAATTATTAGAGATGTTTAGGGATAGTTCACCCAAAAATGAAAAACTCTGTCATTAATTATTCACCCTCATGTCTTTCCAAACCTGTAAGACTTTTGTTCATCTTCAGAACACAAATGAAGATCTTTTTAATGAAATCAAGAGCTTTCTGTCCCTCCACTGGCAGTCTAAGCAACTAAAAGCAACAGCTTTTTCCCTCCAAAGCTGGAGTGCCACGCGTCATCGCCTGAATACCTATTGTGTATCCGGCGCCGCGGTAGCAGAAGGAAGCGAGGATCCAGGGCAGTGGTCCAAGTCCGGCGGAGAAAGTGGCGATCCCGTGGATTACCATCTGGGCCAAATGGATCCAGAGCTCCCAGAAGTGAGCGGTGTCTGAGGCAGGTTCCGGTCTGCGAGTCCGATCGGGACGCGGTCTGTGTGTCATCGCCTGTGTGGAGCCCCTCCGACCGGATCTTTCCCACCCGGCCTGTTTGCACATACATTTCTTGATGATTTCTGAGTTTTTAACGTCTATCATCAAACTAGATCGTTTTTAGTCCTCGGGGACTTTAATTTACACATTGACAATCCCTCTTGTTCGAATGCAGTTTTGTACAGCATGTTTCTGGGCCCACGCATAAAGGCCACCCGTTGGACTTGTTTTTTTCTTGTGGCCTAAACATTGATAAACTGAGTGTTGAAGATTTTCAGATTAGTGACCATTGTTGTGTTTCTTTTAATTTGTCACTTACTACGATGCCTGCTGCCCGCAATGTTGTAACAAAAACGCATCATTAGTGAGACAACACCTAGTAATTTCTCTGTCTCTTTTAACTCTCGCTCCTTTATTGAATGTGATGATGTTGATTCACTTTAGAGCTCGACCGATAAAGGATTTTGAAGGCCGATACCGATACAAATATTTGTTGGTTTTAAAATCCGATATTCCGATATATCGGCCGATATTTTTTTTATTTAATTTTTTCAGAAACGCGCAACAAAACATTAACAGATTTCCCTAACATTAGTTATTTGTAGTTATTTATGAGTTTTAACTAAAATAATATGATAATGCATTTTAAGGAAACATTTCTTTTATTGTCACAACAGAACAGAGGAACATCAAAATATATTAAAGTTCTGATAAATAAAATGTATAAAAATACAAACTTAAGATATGAAACGTAAACAAAAACAACAACCAAATCAAAGTTACCAGTATTAAAAGACTTGGTAAGCTTCATACCTTTAAAATATAAATAATGCCTTAACTAAAACAATGTTCAATAAATAAGCAATGTTAAAAAAAAAACGTTTAATATAATGTGAGTTATCGAGTCATTCATTGAATCTCACTATTTGTTCAAAGCCACAGATTTCGTTGCAAAATAGAGCAATAAGCCTGACTATATTGTTTTAAATGTAGTAAATCAAATGTTACCCTTTTGTTTTGTTTTTTAACTGTTGTATAAAATCAATGTCACATTTGAAATCGTGTATTCGGGAAACATTGCATCAACATTAAAAACACTGCTGGATATCAGCAACCATGCGCGCGCGCGCTCTCTACACTGCTGAAGATGCGCGGATGATCTAAAAACACAGACAAGTAAGCTTTAGTTCAGCAATCTTCATTTGAGATTTTCAACTTAAATTGAAGTGTCATTCAGTCGGTCTGTGTTCTGTCACGAGCCGTTTGCGCTGTTTGTGTGAACGGCTGCCTGATTTCCTTTTACACCCGGAGTGCTAATGCTCGAATGACGTGCTGAGAGAGAAAAATATAAAACCGCAACTATATTTGGTTGTCCTCAAAACACTAACACGGCAGATATCGCTCATATACATTTTTTTTGACGACGTAACGTTAGTTAAGGCGGCAGGCGTGTGTTGCTTAGGCGGCCGCCTTAGTTTCAAAGTGCTGTGGGAAACCCTGAATACATTTTCAATATAACAGGCCAAGGAGAGATGTCTCATTGCTGTAACTGTCACGCGTTATTAACTCACCATGAACACACTTCACCGTTGATCTCACTCGCGGATAACTGGTTCTCTCTGCCCGACTCTGGCTGGATCAGCAGATTGCAGATATATCGGCCGATAATATCGGCCTGCCGATAAATCGGTCGAGCTCTAATTCACTTGTGCAAATTTTTAACAACCACTGTCTGTCGGTCTTGGATATGGTAGCACCTGTTAAACAGATTTCAGGATCACAGAAGAAGGCCCTTTCTTGGATAAATGATAATATTTGTAGTTTTAGGAGAAAATGTCGGAAGACAGAGCGTCTGTGGAAAGCCACTAAACTAGAGGTACACAGACTTCACTTAAAAGACATGATGCTTGATCTGAATGAATTGATAAAGCAGGCTCGCTCAGCTTATTTTTCTAATCCTGTGTCAGGAAATAAGAAAAATCCAAAAGTCTTATTTGACACCATTGAAAATCTTACTGCGCCTCTGGCTCCTCTTGTGCCGGTGTACACACATGAGGACTGTAACAACTTTTTGACATTTTTTTGAACAAAGTACATGACATTAGGGCCAGTGTAAATCCTCCACTGGTGGTTGTTTTATTGAGTTTTCACCGGTGTCGTCTTGGTCGTCCTTCACTCCTGTCAGCCTACAGGATGTGAAGACCATAACAGGAAATATGAAACCGTCTTCGAGCCCCGCTGACATTGTCCCAACAAATCTATTTTTGAAAATATTTGATATTGTCGGCCCTTGTGTGGTAAAAATAATTAATCTGTCACTTAGATCTGGCTCAGTCCCTAACTACTTCAAACACGCTGTGGTAAATCCGATCCTTGAACCCAATCTTGACCCTTCAGAACCTAAAAACTATAGGCCCATATCGAAACTTCCATTTATCTCTAAGATTTTGGAAAAAATAGTGGCATGCCAGCTGATCTCCTTTATGGAGCAGCACAATCTGTTTGATACTTTTCAATCTGGCTTTCGAAAATTACATTCCACTGAAACAGCCTTTATTAAAGTCTCTAGTGATGTGATGATGGCTGCAGACTCTGGCCGCTACACTGTACTTGTACTTCTTGATTTGACTTCTGCTTTTGACACTGTGGATCACGGTATACTGATCAATCGGCTTCAAAATGAGATGGGACTATCAGGACTTGTCCTTCAGTGGTTCTCTTCTTATATCAGTGGCTCTCTTCTTATATTCATGACAGAACCTTTAATGTTGCTGTAAACAATGCACAGTCTGATGTGACAAATTTGTCCCGTGGAGTGGCACAAGGTTCAGTTTTGGGTCCTATTTTGTTTTACTGTACATTTTGCCACTTGGTCAAATTATCGACTGTTTCAAGGATGTATCATACCATCTCTATGCTGACGATGTTCAGTTGTATTGTTCTTTTAATGAGGCTGAGTTTCATCGTTTGACTCTGTTTCTAGAATGTGTGTCCTCCATCAAAGACTGGCTAGCCACAAATTATTTGCAGATAAACTCAAAACAAAACTGAAACGCTGATTTTTGCCCCAGACCATAAGATCCCGCTGATCAAACAGCACCTTGGTTATCTGGGCCTCTCTGTCAAATCCAGCCTGAGAAACCTGGGGGTTGTGTTTGACCAGGCCATGTCTTTGGAGACACACTCTAAACAGCTCGTCCGAAATTGCTTTTATCATCTTAGGAACATCTCTAAAATTCGAAAATTGTTGTCAAAGAGGGATCTGGAATTGATAATTCATGCTTTCATATCCACTAGACTTGACTACTGCAATTTGGTTTTTATCTGTATGAATAAGTCTGCTTTGAACAAATTGCAAATTGTTCAAAACTCTGCTGCTAGACTTTTAACAGGTGCCCCTCGAAGGTCTCATATTACACCAGTCTTATCAGATCTCCATTGGCTCCCCGTAAAATTCAGGATTGATTTTAAGATTTTAGTGCTGACTTTCAGAGCCTTAAATGGACAGGCCCCACATTACATCCTAGACCTTTTAAAGCCGTATTCCTCTGACCGCACTCTCCGGCCCTCTGGCCAGAACTTGCTTACAGTCCCTAGGACCCGTTTTAAGACCCGAGGGGATATGTCATTCAAGTCTGTTGCTCCTAAACTGTGGAACGCACTGCCCCTGTCCATAAGTCTGGCAGACACTGTTGTCTCTTTTAAAAAGGCTGTGAAAACATGTTTATTTAGGAAGGCTTTTGGTTGATGGGTTTTCACTAGTGTCACTTTAAATTTTATGTATATACATTTTATATTGTTTGTTTTAATTATCCTCTTGTACAGCACTTTGTGATTTTATCTGTGAAAAGCGCTTTATAAATAAACTTTACTTACTTACTAAAACTTTGATGCTTCAAAAAGTTCATAAAGAGATAGTAAGACCAATCCATTTGAATTGAGCAGTTTAGTTCAAATTTTCTGAAGAGACTCGATTGCTTTATATGATTAGCAGATTTAAATTATTCTTTTCTTCACATTTAAACATTGATTAGCGAACATAAACAGAAGCTCAAGCGAACATGTTTGACACGAGAGAACAAACCTCTTTCTCAAACGTGCTGCGCAACACACGAGAGTGAACCTCATTTGTTCTTCACATGTCAAGCAAACATGCTTGAGCTTCTGTTTACCGTTTCTGATGTGTGAAATGATTCATGTTTATGTGTGAATAAAAGCAATCGTCTTAACTTTGTGTAAATGCAACTAGGAAAAACAACTTAATTATCATTTTGCTACAATATTTGCTTGAACATGTTAAACATCTAATTTCTGTAATATATTTTAATTGTAATTTTTAAAAATGTATAAAATGTTCAAATTTATGTTTAAACTATATGTTAAAGCTAGTGTAGTAATGCAAAATATTATATTGTTGATTTTGAATATTTATTTTGCTTCAGATGTTGCACATACAGTATGGAAAATGTAAATTCAAATACAAAAATGCTTTGCCATTTTACACATTGCATTGCCATTGTGCATGTTACATTTCAAATTGACATTTGGTACCTGTATGCTACCATACTTTATGAATGTCAGTGTTTTATGTGAATATACTTTTAATTAAGTGACAGAAATCTTTCAGATTTCATTTGAAGTGCAGTTTTACTGTGCTTTATCAAGATTGACAGCACTATCATTATGGCAAACAAATTCTTAGGACTAAAAATTCAACCTCATCAGAAACCTCAAATAACTCATTGTACTGATACTTGCCTTACAGCTGAGGATGCAGTCAGACTTTCAGATGTGTGATCAGTCAGTTTACCCCATCATCTTGAATATAGTTGGTTAGAATACCCCATGATCTAAAATGTTGTGTGCTCTGCTTCCTGCTCTCGTCTATTTGAAAATGCAATTAACAGCTGCAGCGGCCTTCGTCATTCAGTTTCATGTTGCAATGCTTAAGTGGCTGAAACATTTATATTTTCGACTTGTGAACTAAATATAAACATAAATTATCAGAACCCACCTTTAAATTTGTTGTTCTTAAGTCTGATATTTAAAATAAACCCTGTACCGCGCTGCAGTCGTGTAGCTGCTTCCGCAGTCGGAAAATTCAATAACGGCTGAAGTGATTTCGACCAATCAGCGTCTTGTTGCTATGCCAAATATACTCAACACAGCAAACAATCATGAATGAAACAGTAATTTGGCCTATCACTGTACCCTTGATGTGAGAACATGTACATTTCAATTTTACCTTAAAAGGTATAGACATAATTATGTCTATGTTAAAAGCAGTGTTGTGCTAGTTACTAAGAAATAGTAACTAGTTACAGTTACTAGTTACTTCGTTCAAAAAGTAACTCAATTACTTTGTTGATTACTTGCACCAAAAAGTAATGAGTTACTGTTAAAAGTAACTTTTTAGTTACCTTTTTAAAGAAAGTTATTTAATGTTCCCATTAATGCCCTTTTATGCATTATGGTCTATGCAAACACAAAACTGATTTAAACAGAAAGTTTTAAACTATTTTATTTAAGTCAGACCAGCACAAACTGAATATATCACAAGGATTTCTGAAATAAATAACAAAACAAGCATTTAAAGCTAGTGATGTGATTGCTTTCTCAACATTGATATGTTCATGCAGCTGACAGTATATATGTTTTTACTGCATGCATGAATATTTGAGCAATACAATTTGATGATTCTTGTTAGTTCAAAGTACATTAACTAAGGTAATAACAGTAACAATACAATTTAAACTCAATTTAAAATGTATAAAATTTTGAAATAAAAAAACTAACAATGAATGATACTTCTACAACATTTATTAACCATATTTAATGCTAAAATTGTAGTCTTATTGTAAAGTATTACCAGTTTATATGATTCAAGCTTAAAGAAGATGGCCATATATTTAAATATCTGCAAAGGCCAGAGCATTAAAATTATATAAATGTAGACCTATATTACATGTACAGTCTTTCACTTTATTTGCATAAATTTTATTTTACACTTGATGATTAGAACACTTGATGATTAGAACACTTGATGATTAGAACACTTGATGATTAGAACACTTGATGATTAGAACACTTGATGTCAGCTCCATGAACATATCAATGTTGAGAAAGCAATCACGTCACTAGCTTTAAAAATACAACTTCGCCGGCTAATGAATGCATAAAAGTGACCAGCTGGATATAAACTAGATGGTAACAATTGTGACATACAACATTTGGGTCAGGTCTGGGTGTGTTTTTGTCACATATTGCTTTAATCGCTTGAGGTAAGTTAGCAGTTACTAATGTTATTCCTCTCAGACTCGATGGCAAGCTTCTGTTCTTTCTGATCTGCTGATGCAGCATCTAGTTTTTATTAAAAAAATTAATTACTTTATAATTATATGGCAATGTGTACTTTAGTGTTCTGTATTCATACCGTTTCGCTGTCTGTGTTTTAAATGGGCATCTGAAGTGTCAGCGCTCTCCGTGCAGCTAATCTCCGTGCTCGCGCTGCCTCACGTGTTAACGGAAACAACTCAGCCAGTGAGAGATTGTGTCCTCTCGCTCTGTAAATAATGCTAGTAGTCTCTTCAGTGCTCTCGAACTGTGTAATGACAGCGCACACTTCTCAGCCGCTCCAGCAACTAGCAAATTAATTTTAAAAAGTAACGGACAACGCACCATATGGTAACGGTAACGGAGTTAATTTATTTTTAAAAGTAATGCGTTACAGTATTAGTTACTGTCAAAAGTAACTGCGTTACAGTAACGCGTTACTGCCCAACACTGGTTAAAAGGTATCAAACAGTATCATCAGAGGTCTTTCCTGTACCATTAAAGGTTGAAAAGGTACAAAACTGTTCGAGGAATATTATTTGTACCACTGTGTAACTTTTTTTTCTGAGAGTGAATTTTAACTAAATTAGTTGAATATGTGGAGTTCATTCAGACCTGAGAGAGTGTGTGTTTGTGTGATTGTCTCGATGTTGGAGTGAGAACTGTTACTGAATGTCAAGTTAAAGTTTGTTGCTGTTGCCATTCTCATGATAAGTCATGTTTCATGTTCATGTCAGTTTCAATACAAATCTGTAACATGTTAATGATGGAATTATTGCAATTAATATGTAAAGTCGACCAATATTTAAAATCAAATATTATTTTGTTGTAGTTATTTGCCTGTAGAGGTTCATAAAGATATTTCTCTAAAGATGTATTTCACTAAAGAAAGTCTCTGATGTCCCCAGAGTAACGTTAGGCTATATAAAGTTTTTATTGAGGTTGGTAAAGATAAGTGTCAATTTATTTTGTTCTATTATTGATGATGTAAGGGGTATACAGTTAAAGACCCAGAACCAGATATGAAGAATGAAGACCCGGAGTCAGAAATATAAAAAATTAAAGAACAGTTTTACTGAAGATAGTTTGCAGTTTCATCAGCAGAAGTCAGCTTCAATACTCACACAGGAGTTCGTAGGCCGCCCCGCTTACAGTTACAAAGATCACAGCAGTTATACCATTTTCAAGGTCTAAGCTACGTCATTGCTTACAGGTTGAATGGTTCTCATTGGCTAAGAAATAGATAAACACAGTAATTTTCCACACGTATACAGACAGACGGAAGCATATCTCCATTGATTATGCAGCTGACACATCTGGACACATTCGGACCCACGTCATGACCTTCCAGGTCGCAGATTTGGGTTGTTGAGCGCCAGCATGTCTCGAACAACAATTCACTCAATCTCCAATAATGCCAGTGATTCCTTAACCAAGAAGACTAACACACACACCGACACACAGCTTTTCCAAGGTTGGATTTAGCCAGGCTCAAACTATAAACATGAGAGTCCTCTCAAAACATCAAGATAATGCGTTCTTTCTCTTAACTTTAGTATAACTGGAAAGTAAGGCTTTAACAAAGAAATGGTCCATTAAACTATAGGTTTTAACACGTTGAAGATCTTTCTCAAACACAAAACAAGTCCCTATTTCATTTCTGGAAGCTGGGATAAATAAGCAAGCACTTTTACTGCATTCAGATATCAAATACATACATTAAAGAATACATGAAAAGAATATTTCAGTAATTATACTGGTAACTTCTATAACAAAGTGAAATCTCACAAGCCTAGAGAAATCATTCAACTCATTTAATATTTAGAAAGAAAAATATTGATTAATAATTTGATAATAATTACTCATCATTACATATACATGGAAGCAGCAGTGGATTTCAATCCACCCCCATCAATGATTTATAGATGTTATATTTGTGAGAAATAATTGTATTGTCTTTCAATATCATATCCTGTAATCTGTTTCGCAGTATAAAATACTCAAACACTCAGAATAAAGTGAGATGATCTGCTGATGATCCTGAATGTCTTGTTGAATGAGTGTTGATAGTCTGAGGATCATCAATATTAACAGATCTGCTGAAAACACTCTTTATTTCATGACAATAGTTCCTGTTTTCACCTCATTTATTATGCTGATGTCTTCAGATCTCCTGTACATTGTCAGTTAAAGCTCATTTCATTGGTGTCAGCAGACTGAGGGGATTTGTTGGCTACTATGTACGTTTATTTCTGTCTTTATGCTTTTAACTGTTTTTCTTACCATTATATTTGGAAGAATTTAAAATATTTATATTCTTTTCTTTATTTCTAGATACCTGTATTTTAATGAAGAAGCAGAATAATGTTAGGATTAGCATTAAAAATAATTTATGAATAGCATCAGTTACTGTACGATGGATAGATAGACAGACATAAATGCTTAGAAGTGTAATTTATTATAAAAAGTGAATAAAACAAACTCTGTAATTTATATTTTTGATTTTGGGCAGATCAGCTCCTCCTACATCAGTCACCTCATCAGTGAAGCTCCTCCCAAATTAATTCTCCAATAAATGCTGTAAATTCCCATCGGCTACAAGTGAAGACGAGCATCAGAGCATCAGGAAGAGCTGAAATCTGCAAAGACTGAGTTTATTGAAGAGGACAGTGAGAACACGAGTGATCCAGAACCTGCAGAATGAAACACACTGAAGATCCTGAAGAACAAAGAGGTTGGTGTTTATTCTTCATTCATTCATGATGCTGAAGAACATTCATGTTAGAAACTTTCAAGCACTTCAACACATTTAGATAAACAGTTAAACTATGAAATGGCTGCAAATATGCAAATGGTCACTAAAGGGAGGTTTCATATTGATTGTCAATATCAGGTCAAACTCAATTTAAATATTCTAACCTTTTTATTTTACATTTATATATGGTTTACAATTTGTAACAGTTTTTTATTTTGAAAAAAAAAATAAAAAATAATAAAAGTTGCATTTGACAGAGTAGCATGATGGTATCTTATGCAATGGCATCTGATGGCTCAAAGGTCACGCACATTCAACAGAGGTCTACTGCCTTGCCCAACACTGACTGAGATTTCTCTGGATTCCCTGAATCTTGTGACAATATTATGTTTGGAAGATGATGACGAAAGGCATAAATTCTTGGCAATATTGCATTGAGAAATGTGATTTTTTTTTTAATTGTTTGACAATTTTCTCAATATATTTGGCACAAATGGATGAGCCATGATCCATCTTTGCTTAAAAAGACTGAGAAGCACTTTTATACCCAAACATGGTACCCTCAACTATAACCTATTCACCTGCTTCAAAAGAGTTGTGGATAATCTAATTTGGATAATCTTTTCACTTTTATTTGGTCTCTGTCCCAACTTTTTTGAGGTGTGTTGCAGCCATCAAAATAAAAATGTGTTCATATTTACAAACTACAATTATATTGGTCAGGGAAAACAATGGAAAACTTTTCTTTGTACTTTTTGTCAGTTAAAAAAAAAGTTGAAATAGAATTAACAAATCACAGATTCTTGATTTTATTGCATTTTACAAAATGTCCCAACTTTTCTTGATTTGGGGTTGTAACTGGAAGATCAGTGTACCTCATTCATGGAAAGTTTCAGGGGTGTTTAATTAACTTATAAAAATGCATAAATTATTGTAATATTTTATATATAGCAAGTGTCTGTTACATCTGGGATAATTTTTATCTCCATTGACTCCATATTTCTCTCTTTCAATTATTTAGATTATTTTGAACATTTGTTTTTCTTTCTTGTCAGACCCGATGGAAGAGAGCGAGGAGAGAGAAGAACTGAGTGAAGTGAAGGAGGAGAGAGAAGAACTGAGTGAAGTGAAGGAGGAGAGTGAGGAACTGAGTGAAGTGAAAGAGGAGAGTGAAGAACTGATTGAAGTGAAGGAGGAGAGAGAAGAACTGAGTGAAGTGGAGGAGGAACATCATGTCCAACCTGGAGAAAAAAATTTGAGTCGCTCAAAGACTAAAAATTATTTTTTAAAGAAAAGAGCCAAGAAATCTTTCACCTGCACTCAGTGTGGAAACACTTTTACAGCCAAACAAAGTCTTGAGCGTCACATGAGAGTTCACACCGGAGAGAAGCCGTTCTCATGTGATCAGTGTGGGAATAGTTTGTCAATTAGAACACCTTAATGTTCACATGAGGATACACACCGGAGAGAAGCCGTTCACATGCAAACAATGTGGGAATAGTTTCAGTCGTTTAGGACACCTTAAAGCTCACATGAGGATCCACACTGGAGAGAAGCCGTTCACATGTGATCAGTGCGGAAAAAACATTTATTAGGGCATCATACCTGAAGAAACACCTGACAGTTCATACGAAGGAGAAGCCACATTCATGTTCTGTGTGTGGAAAGAGTTTTTCACTGCTGCAATCTTTATATACACATCAGAAAACTCATACTGGTGTGAGAGAGTACATGTGCTTTGAGTGTGAGAAGACTTTTGTTACAGGGAAATGTTTAAAACGACACCAGAGAATTCACACTGGAGAAAAACCTTACAAGTGTTCACACTGTGACAAGAGATGCAGTCTGTTAGCACATCTGAAAACACATGAGCGGATCCACACTGGAGAAAAACCTTACAAGTGTTCACACTGTGACAAGAGATTTTGTCAGTCATCATCTCTGAAAGCACATGAGCGGATCCACACTGGAGAAAAACTTTACAAGTGTTCACACTGTGACAAGAGATTCTGTCAGTCATCATCTCTGAAAGCACATGAGCGGATCCACACTGGAGAAAAACCTTACAAGTGTTCACACTGTGACAAGAGATTCAGTGTTTCATCACATCTGAAAACACATGAGAGGATCCACACTGGAGAGAAACCTTACAAGTGTTCACACTGTGACAAGAGATTCAGTCTGTCACAACATCTGAAAAAACATGAGAGGATCCACACTGGAGAGAAGCCGCACACGTGTGATCAGTGTGGAAAGAGTTTCTCTATTAAAACTCGCCTGAAGCGACACATGAAGATCCATAGAGTGGAGAAACCACATCACCTCAGTCTGAGATCACGGTAAGTAGTTCATCTTTATGTGCTGAGAAACAAAAGCTGCTTTTTCACCTTCGGAAAAGGTTCCAGTTGTGTTTCCACTTGAGCCTGGTACGGCACGGCACAATTACAGACCGTTCTCGGCCCTGAACTCCCAGCACACTTGGCTAACCGTGCCGAACCGTGATTGTTGAATGTGTGTAGTGACATCGCCACTCAGAATTGGTCACTTGTCAATTGTCTGTCTAAGCGACGTAAAAGTAATTTCAGCAATGTAAATCCAAATTTATAATAAAATTAAAAGAAATAACATGGTTCCATGTGCTCACCAACCATGTTATCTTTCAGATGAGTTTTGTCCATAAGAATGTTTTTCCTATGGATACACAATTAATCTATAATTAGTTTGGTGGTTGATTATTTTCATGATCGATTTCATCAATTAGTTATTGCAGCCCTAGTCAGTGTTTGGAATAACGCCGTTTAAAATAACGCCGTTAGGTAACGACGTTATTTTTTCAGTAACGGGGTAATCTAATTAATTACTTTTCCCTTAGTTACAAGTTACAACGCCGTTGACGTTACTGGACGTTAAATGCGATGCGTTACCTCGGGCGCCAGTTTGGTTTGCAATGTGCTGGGGACAGAGACGCATTCGGAAGTGCATTTTCAGAAGTGCTGGGTACAAACTTGTCAAACTGTGCAGGCTCTCTGATCAACCCATAAATAAATCCATCGATCCGCAAATGTTGTTTGAATTCTTAGGTGGTCTAGTGCTAGATCGTTTGCCAAGCGTGTCAGAGGTTACAGGTTCAAATCCAAGCTAGTATAGTTTTTTTTCTCCCGTATCAAAACCGAATGTTCATCAGTGGTTACAGTCCATATCAAGCAGGGAAACGTTTGTGTGCTTTTTATTTTGTGATTTCACCGGAATGAATAGAGTCTCCACAACAGCGAAGAGCGCATCCGAGTGAAGACTGCGCGCACCACAACAGAACAGCTGTATGCAACTGCGGCAACGAGCGCTCAGCTTGAGTTCAAAACCAAAACAATTTAATGCTAGATCTCTTATTTAATAGCGAACTAAATGAATGCTCTGCTAGTTAACTGGAGATGTTTTATTTATTTGTTTCAAAAAGTGGTGAGTACAAAATGACTCGTGACTAAATCGACGCCTATGTGCGTTACTAGCCTATGCATTGATTGAATAAACTGTGTAATCCGAACGCACCCCTGGCTCACACAGCTAGTGAGGAGCTGGGTTAATAAGTGCAGTGAAGTGAAGTGCAGGATAAACCTCTTGCTGTCTGTCGACGTGCAATAAATATAGAAAGTTATGTACAAAAACCTGTCTGTTCTACTCATTTCAACTGACTTGTGAAAACTGCACAAAAAAAATCCAAATTCTTTTCATATATAGCAACTTTTATTTTTTAACAGTAACGCAAACAGTTACTTTCCCTGTTAACGAGTTACTATTATTATTGAGTAATTGAGTTACTAACTCCGTTACTTTTTGGAACAAGTAGTGAGTAATTATAACTAATTACTTTTTTAAAGTAACGTTCCCAACACTGGCCCTAGTTAATTAAAGTTTGTTTTGATCATCGAGATTTGCATTGTTTTAGGTCAAGAATATAAAAAGACATTAAATTGATTAAATATAAAATTATTTTAACATTGAACTTTCTTGATTTTGTCATTTTATAATGAATCTGACACAGGAAAGGCCTAAAAAGCAGGTGAACTGGAAAGTCGGAAGGCTTTTTCACACTAAACATGAATGGTTTTGTTCAAGCCGATTTTAAATAGAAACAGAGAGATTTACGCTGGGCTGGAATATTCAACCGCTAATGATGCTATTTGTTTTGCCCCTAAAAGACATGTGCTGACCGGATATAAACTTTGAGCTGCTGCAGATACACATTTAAGAGTATTTGGTGGCACTAGTGAAACCAGCATTACATTTAAGAGACTCGTTTAGGTGACTCACATCGTGCCCCTGTATGTGATGAAATCAACACATCATCCAATATCATAAAGAAATTAGGGTTCTGTATAGCATGTGGGTTTTTACAGTTTTTTTCAGTCGCTAAAAAGCGTTTGTCCAACCAGTTGTCACATTTTCAAAACTCTAAACACAATTAGCACAGCATCGGCCTTTTGTGGCCATACCATTCACACATTTCAAGTCGTTTTCAAACAATATGCAGTCAGTAACATATTTCCGCAATGCTTACATTTTCTTAACATACAAGCTGTTCCTCCAAACAAAATTATGGATTGTTTTTGTAGTATTTACAAATGTAAACACACACCATTCCACAATAGCAAAAACTATTCCATACCTTAGATACAGTGTAAAAACCTCTGCTTCTGCAATGATATCAGTTCAAAAACAATATATCTCAGCTGATAATAAACAAACAATTGAATAATTGACCCACAGCTTATTTATGTTGGGTAAATTGGGCCAACCACAGCTGATTCCAGTCTGGCTTAGACTCAGTGGCAGGGGTTATTTTTTTCTATTACATTGACACTTATACAGTAAAAGGAGGTCTTTGAGGAGTGATGTTTTTGGAAACAGAAAAAGACAAACACTGTAATGTCTGGACGAGGAAGAGTAAGAGCAAGGGCTCCAGGGAGAAGAGCAGGAGCATTGAGAGATGCAGTGAGAGGTGCAGGAGCAGTGAGAGATGCAGGAGCAGTGAGAGATGCAGGAGCAGTGAGAGATGCAGGAGCAGTGAGAGATGCAGGAGCAGTGAGAGATGCAGGAGCAGTGAGAGATGCAGGAGCAGTGAGAGATGCAGGAGCAGTGAGAGATGCAGGAGCAGTGAGAGATGCAGCATTGAGAGATGCAGGAGCAGCGAGAGATGCAGCATTGAGAGATGCAGCATTGAGAGATGCAGGAGCAGTGAGAGATGCAGTGCAGAGGTGCATGAGCAGTGAGAGACCTGGTGTACTTTGATTGTCTGCATGTACCTTGTGAAGTGAAAACAAGTGTTATTCTTTGACAGAATAATTTCATTTTGAGTCAGATTTCCAGTGTTTTGGTAAAGTGAGTGTGTGCAGAGAAAGATGTGTTCTATTTTGAAATGAATAGTCAGCATATATTTAACAAAATGTGTTTTTATGCAGGAGCAATGAGAGATACAGTGAGAGATGCAGGAGCATTGAGAGATGCAGTGAGAGGTGCAGGAGCAGTGAGAGGTGCAGGAGCAGTGAGAGATGCAGGAGCAGTGAGAGATGCAGTGAGAGATGCAGGAGCAATGAGAGATATAGTGAGAGATGCAGGAGCAGTGAGAGATGCAGTGAGAGGTGCAGGAGCAGTGAGAGGTGCAGGAGCAGTGAGAGATGCAGGAGCAGTGAGAGATGCAGGAGCAGTGAGAGATGCAGGAGCAGTGAGAGGTGCAGGAGCAGTGAGAGGTGCAGGAGCAGCGAGAGGTGCAGGAGCAGCGAGAGGTGCAGGAGCAGCGAGAGGTGCAGGAGCAGCGAGAGATGCAGGAGCAGCGAGAGATGCAGGAGCAGCGAGAGATGCAGGAGCAGCGAGAGATGCAGGAGCAGAGATGCAGGAGCAGTGAGAGATGCAGGAGCAGTGAGAGATGCAGGAGCAGTGAGAGGTGCAGGAGCAGTGAGAGGTGCAGGAGCAGCGAGAGGTGCAGGAGCAGCGAGAGGTGCAGGAGCAGTGAGAGGTGCAGGAGCAGTGAGAGGTGCAGGAGCAGTGAGAGATGCAGTGAGAGATGCGGGAGCAGTGAGAGATGCGGGAGCAGTGAGAGGTGCGGGAGCAGTGAGAGGTGCAGGAGCAGTGAGAGATGCAGTGAGATGCAGTGAGAGATGCGGGAGCAGTGAGAGATGCAGGAGCAGTGAGAGATGCAGGAGCAGTGAGAGATGCAGGAGCAGTGAGAGATGCAGGAGCAGTGAGAGGTGCAGGAGCAGTGAGAGGTGCAGGAGCAGTGAGAGGTGCAGGAGCAGTGAGAGGTGCAGGAGCAGTGAGAGATGCAGTGAGATGCAGTGAGAGATGCAGTGAGATGCAGTGAGAGATGCAGGAGCAGTGAGAGATGCAGGAGCAGTGAGAGATGCAGGAGCAGTGAGAGATGCAGGAGCAGCGAGAGATGCAGCATTGAGAGATGCAGGAGCAGTGAGAGATGCAGTGCAGAGGTGCAGGAGCAGTGAGAGACCTGGTGTACTTTGATTGTCTGCATGTACCTTGTGAACAAGTGTTATTCTTTGACAGAATAATTTCATTTTGAGTCAGATTTCCAGTGTTTTGGTAAAGTGGGTGTGTGCAGAGAAAGATGTGTTCTATTTTGAAATGAATAGTCAGCATATATTTAACAAAATGTGTTTTTTAAAAGAAGAAAATATCCATTTGGCCAATTGTATTTTGTAGATGTGAGTCTGTGTTAAGAGTTTAGAAAGTATCTGAAGTATGTGTAAGCGCTTGTTAGCGACTGAAAAAAACTGTAATACTCAGCTAAACAGGCCAATAAGAGACTATTAACTACTATTATTCCTTTTAATTATGCACATGTCTCATTAAAACGTCTACAAATGTTTAAAACTGATCAGAGGTCAAGCAAAACCCATAGACACTTGTTCAATGATTCGCCGCATGATGGGTTCACAGAGATCATTGACATTTTGAAACGGTTATGAGGCAACGAAGCCTCATTTACTGAAATCACGTGACTTTCACAGTTTGATTCACACTTTGAACCACTGATTTGAAACAAAAGATTCAGTAAGGTTTCTGAGCTTCATGAAGCAGTGTTTCGAAATCGCCCATCACTACTTTAACTACATGAGTAAGACATGATTAGCAAGCTGTTTGCATAAAATAGTCCATTGCAACTCACTTGATTTAATGTTTCTTTTAGACCTGATGGACGTGAACAAGAAAGGAAAAACAGAAGCCAATAAATCTGTCTCCTGCCCTCAGTGTAAAAAACGCTTCACATGTAAATCAAGTCTGAAGATTCACATGAGAGTTCACACTGGGAAGAAGCGGCTCAGGCTTTCTCTCTGAAATCCACTTCTGTTTCTCATTCTGAAGAAAGACCATTTAACTGTGATCAGTGCGGTAAACTGGGCATCAGTCCTAAAGAAACACCTGAAGATTGAATCAAAGGAGAAGATTTATCCTTAATAATACAGCAGAAAAGACACGGCGGTGTGCGTTTCAGTGAAGAAGGCCTTAAGTACAGAAGATGAACTGAAAGAGGACCAGAAAATTCACACTGGAGAAGACACTTTTAAAGATTAGAAGTGAACACTAAACCAACTTTTTTTAGTTAATGGTCTGTAAGACTGGGGCTTTATTAGTGCTGATCATTGATTCAAGTAACTTTTTTGACATTTGGGTATAAAGTGTTTTAATTCTACAATATATGGTGTAAAAACGTCTGAGTGCTGCCCTCTTCAGGTTGAACGGTGGCTACTGCAGTTGAATTTTCTTATTGGATGTTTGCGGTAGTTCATGACGTAAGCGGTGAGAGCTGATGTAAGCAGGTTCCAGCTAACCACGCTCTTGGTACAAGCTACCACGCCCTTGGCAGTGTAAAAACCATCTTGTTTCGTCAAAACCACTATAGTGAGTCAGGAGTTGGAATTGAAAGTATTGAAAATGATCAGGATAGAGTATTTAACTGCCCTCAGTTCATCCCCTCTATCTCCGCTAGGCTCCGCCCACTTTTCCAGCATTTTCAAATATTGCCAGTGGGTGGAGTCAGGCTCTGACCAGGGGTTTAGTTACCCTTTAAGAGATGTGAATCTGATATTAATTTTTAACTCGTTCTTCTTCATTGTTTTTCATTAGAACATCTAGTTTCTCTTCCACTTCTAATCTTCCATGCAAACGCAAGATATACTTACATGTTTCTTTTAAACTGGACACTTTTCTTCTCTTGAGATGCTTTGGCTCTTATAAGTAAAGAGAGAGATCTGTCTCATTCACTTTTACTTAATGTTTGTATTTGCTTCATGTAAATGACTGATTAAACTCTTTACTCACTTTATCAACATCTCGTTATTGTCCATTTTCTTATTTTCTGCTGATTCTGCTTGAATTACTTATAATTTTAGTTCTGAAAGTCATGAAGTATCCTCATATGATTGCTTTTTGAGCTTCCATGTTTTCATTTTCTCAATAGAGCTTTTAAATGCCTAATAAATGATTGTAGCATCTGGACCAATCAGACACGCACCAACTATTCATTATATGTAGTGAATAATCCAGCAAACTCACTCTCCCAACAAAGGCCTATGAAACTTCCCCCAAAACTAACATCACAAAGGAGCCAACATTGGCAGAACCCAGTGTCCTGTTACAGGACACCTTAAACTGATAAGATTTTACGACCCCAAAAAGGAATGTGAAGAGGGCTGTTACACTCAGTGTTAGTTCTTATCGAGAAGGACAAATAAACCTATATATTTCTATATATTCACTTGAGAATTGTATAAACAAGAGAATTCACACTGGAGAAAAACCTTACAAGTGTTAACACTGTGACAAGAGATTAGTGTTAATTTCGTCAGACGAGACGAGACTAAATATGTTCGTCAACGAACTTTTTTTCCATGACTAAGACGAGACGATGACGAGACTGCACCAATGTCCAAAAACACCGACTAAGACTAAATTAACATGCATTATTGTTGACGAAAAAAGACGAGACTAAAATGTTTTGCATAAAATAAAAACTAAGGTAAAATCTCTCTCCATTTTCGTCTACAATCGTCTCTACTTTTTCATGATGAGATAGAATATTCAACTGTCACGCCTTCAAAATATTCCGAATGAATTCGCACTGTTGCTGCTCAGGTCTCATACTCCTGTTGCTGCCAATGAATTTGTCCAGTGGCAAATGAATTGATCTCAAGATGGCGCCGCGGATGGCTGCCACGGTGAGGAGCTCTCCAGTTATTGTGTTGTTTTTGTTCGTTTGTCCTGTGTTTAGTCATTATTTTCCTATCAGTTTCACCAAAGACGAACTGCTGGACATTAGGAAACACACACCAGATAACTTTTCTACAGTTTTCGATAATTCAGACGTTTTGCTGGACATTCTCGTCGGAGGGGCAGCGCTGTTGTTCAAACGCGCGCTCAAACGCAAACGAGGAAAGCGAGCGGGCGCGCTGGTGAAACTCCGCGAGCGCGGCCTGCGCACTGCACTCCCTAGTATTCATCTTGCAAATCTCCGATCTCTTCCCAACAAAATGGACGAACTTCTCCTCCTCACCCGGATTAACAAGGATTTTTCTAACTCGGCTGCTCTGTGCTTCACTGAAACCTGGCTGAGTGAAACCATACCGGACAACGCAATACATGTGCCGGGCTTCCAGCTGTTCCGAGCGGATCGCATCGCGGAGCTAACGGGGAAAATGAGAGGTGGTGGATTGTGTTTCTACATTAACGAGAGTTGGTGTTCAGATGTAACAACACTGAAGAAGATGTGCTCTCCTAATTTAGAGGCGATCTTCATAAACTGTAAACCTTTCTACTCGCCACGGGAGTTTTCCTCTTTCATTCTCGTGAATGTTTACATCCCTCCAGACGCGTGCGTGAGCGCGGCTTTACAACAGCTGGCTGAACAAATCGCTGTAACAGAACAAAGGTACCCAGACTCTCTTTTAATCATTCTTGGGGATTTTAACAAAGCAAATCTTTCCCGTGAACTACCAAAATACAGACAGCACGTTACATGTCCCACCAGAGACAGTAATATACTGGACCACTGTTACACCACAATAAAGAATGCGTATCACTCCGTCCCACGGGCAGCTCTGGGGCTATCTGATCACTGTTTGGTTCATTTTATACCGACCTACAGGCAGAAACTGAAATCAGCTAAACCTGTAATAAGGACTGTAAAAAGATGGACTAATGAAGCAGAGCAGGATCTACAGGCCTGCTTCGATTGCACTGATTGGACTATTTTTGAAGCTGCTACCACCGATCTGGATGAGCTCACAGATACTGTAACCTCATATATCAGTTTCTGTGAGGATACATGCATTCCTACCAGGACATTCTTATCATTCACCAATGATAAACCATGGTTTACTGGGAAACTCAAACACCTTCGTCATGCCAAAGAGGATGCTTACAGAAGTGGGGATACGATCTTGTATAATCAGGCCAGAAACAGACTGACAAAAGAGATAAGAGTTGCTAAAAGAGCCTACTCTGAAAAGCTGAAAAACCAGTTTTCAGCCAACGACCCATCATCAGTCTGGAATGGCCTGAGAAACATCACCAACTACAAGTCACCATCCCCCCGATCTGCGGACAATCCACACCTGGCTGATGATTTAAACTCATTCTACTGCAGGTTAGAAAAGCCCTCACTGGCTCTGACCTGCACTTCACACATCCACCATCACCTCCTACACCCCCTCCTCTCCCCCTCCTGCCATCCAACCTGAGCTTAAGGTCTGTGTGGAGGACGTGAGCCGAGTCTTCAAAAAACAGAAGACTAGGAAAGCCTCAGGCCCAGACGGCATCTCATCTGCTTGTCTAAAAGCCTGCGCTGACCAACTGGCCCCGGTCTTCACGCAGATCTTCAACAGATCATTGGAGCAATGTGAAGTTCCCTGCTGCTTCAAACGCTCCACTATCATTCCTGTCCCCAAAAAAACCAAAATCACTGGACTTAATGACTACAGACCTGTCGCTCTCACGTCCGTGGTCATGAAGTCGTTTGAAAGACTGGTGTTGGCCCACCTGAAGGACATCACTGGACCCCTGCTGGATCCCTTTCAGTTTGCTTACAGAGCAAACAGGTCTGTGGATGATGCAGTCAACATGGGACTGCATTATATCCTGCAACACCTCGACAGACCTGGGACTTATGCAAGGATCCTCTTTGTGGACTTCAGTTCGGCCTTCAATACCATCATGCCTGATCTTCTCACAGCCAAACTGACCCAGCTCTCCATTCCATCCTCGATCTGTCAGTGGATCTCCAGCTTCCTGACGGACCGGCAGCAGCTCGTGAGACTGGGGAAACACACATCCAGGACTCTCACCACCAGCACTGGCGCCCCTCAAGGGTGCGTTCTCTCCCCACTGCTCTTCTCCCTGTACACTAACGACTGCACTTCTAAAGACCCTACTGTCAAGCTCCTGAAAGTCATTTAGGTTCCTGGGCACTATCATCTCTCAGGACCTGAAGTGGGACAATCACATTGACTCCATTGTGAAAAAGGCCCAGCAGAGACTGTATTTCCTTCGCCAGCTGAGGAAGTTCAACCTGCCACAGGAGCTTCTGATTCAGTTCTACTCAGCCGTCATTGAGTCTGTCCTATGCACTTCCATCACTGTCTGGTTTGGTTCAGCTACCAAATCAGACATCATGAGACTACAGCGGACAGTTCGGACTGCAGAGAGGATTATTGGTGCCCCCCTGCCAACCCTCCAGTACCTGTACTCTTCCAGAGTGAGGAAGAGAGCAGGTAAAATCATCACAGACTCCACTCACCCTGGACACCACCTGTTTGAACTGTTACCGTCAAGACGGAGACTCAGATCACTGGCCACAAG
Organism: Chrosomus eos; assembly: GCA_036326025.1. NCBI lineage: Eukaryota > Metazoa > Chordata > Actinopteri > Cypriniformes > Leuciscidae > Chrosomus > Chrosomus eos. The sequence goes on from JAZAVI010000032.1 coordinate 224,014, forward strand.
AACATCTCGGCACAGGAACAGTTTCTTCCCACAGGCCATTTCCCTCCTGAACAGTTAACAAATCTCCCAAGGCATATGCCTTAAAGTGCAATACCCCCAGTGTTTAACGCAACAACTTACAACTCAGGTGACACTTACATGTAGATTTATTTATTTATAATATTCAAAGCACTGTCAATTTGTTCATAATCTGTAAATCTGTAAATGTTTATTCTGGCTAAACCCTACTGTGATTCTTTTATTCTCATATTTTTATATTTTGTATTTTATTCTTAAAAACTTGTATTATTATGTTTCTTGTTGTATCTGTATATGTGCACTGGAAGCCTCAGTACCAAAACAAATTCCTTGTGTGTGCAAGCACACTTGGCAATGAAGCTCTTTCTGATTCTGATTCTGATTCTGATTCTGAATCACTCTTTTGAGTCGATTCTGTTCAAAGACTTCATCAAACAAGTTGGCAGATCTGTCTTAATCGGTTCGCGAATCAGTTTGAATGATCTGTTCAGTTTCCTGCACGCACTGACTGCCAGCGATGAAGATCTTTATTAGTTGAACATCTTCCTAAGCTGTAGGCTGTGTGAAATTCCACAGGACGAAACGATTTCAATTCATTCAGGTAATACATTTTACAACCAAACAGATTATTATGCCACGATAGCACTACTACAAAGTATGACATTACCCGTTTTTTGGACATATAGGCCTACATTAATTTATACAGTTTATATGAAATGAACACCCGCCATCCCGCGGTAATGTGTGTGTATTGGCAGTGGCGAAAACGAATGCCTTTGCCTGCCTTAGACACAGTTAAACAGTTTAAAAATGCTTGCAGAAATATATATTTGATTACATTTTGGAGAACAGACAGAGGAAGATCCGTCGATGTGCATTTGATTGTTTGTGTTCATTAGCGGTCATGAGCGCGAGCACATGTGAAGTTTTAACTCTTTCTTCTCTGTCAATGGTTCCCTTTACATGCCTTTGAATGCGAAAAAACTCTCCAGAGTCACGTTATTTCGACATTTTCTAATAATCCAAATGTAGTTGTATAAGTTACTATTATACAAACCAAAGGACAGGCAATGATTTTCGGGCTACAGATGGCCGAAATAATGCTTGTCTCTTTTGTTTTGGTTGCAAAGATAGATCTAATTATGATAGTAATAGTCATTTAATTGAAAAATATCTAAATAATATCATGTTATATATAATCATCCGAAGTAACAGCAGATATATTAATTGTTAAGCCTTGTTTAATCTCATTTGTTATGTCTCAAGACCAACCTAGAATGTAAATAGGTTGTATTTTACACTACAGTACAGTAGGCCTATTCTTTTCAGTTTTTCTGGGTATACTTATTTTATTTCTGCTCTGAACAGAAAAATGAGACAAGTCACGGGGCAACCAAAAACAGTTTAAAAAACCTTTGTAACCTGTCAGTCGAGATAGTTTTAGTCAAAAGAGAACTCAATATAACTAAAATGACGAGACTTTTAGTTGACTAAAACTTGACTAACAAAAAAAGATATGTGAATGACTAAATATGACTAAAACTAACAAGGACATTTGGCACAAGACTAAGACTAAGACTAAATTAAAAATAGGTGACAAAATTAACACTACAAGAGATTCAGTCACTCATCATTTCCAGGGTGTGAGAGGACGCTGGCTCAGCTGGATGCTGCTTCGCAACCCATGTGTTTTAGTTATTTGTTTTTTTAACATTTGTTTTTCTCTGTTACCAACTTTTTAAATAATTTAATAGCCTATTAGGCCTACCTCTCATCTTAACATTTAACCCTCATGTGATGTTCAAAACCCTATAACACCTGTGATGTTCCCGGTCAAAAATTACCGGCCCATAAAAAAAAACATATAAATCACTCATTATACCATATTTTCACCCAATCTTAGATTCAATCTTTTTGTCAACATGTTCTCTTTCAATTAGGACTGGTTTTATATTTTGATTTGCATCTGAATAATCATAGGCCTCATTTATTTGAGAGTAGGCATTTCATTTTTTGAGTAATTTTTTTACAATTTTGGAATAATTTTGGAAATATTAAATAAAATCTGAAGTAAATTGGTATTGTTGATCACACTAGTCAACTTAAAATTTTCACCAGGAATTTTGTTTTGAAACTTTTGTTTTGTAAATAATATGGCACATAGTCACACTTGTGATGTTCCCGGTCAAAAATTACCGGCCTATAAAAAATAGTCAAGTCAAGTCAAGTCAAATATATTTATATAGCGCTTTTCACAATACAGATTGTATCAAAGCTGCTTTACAGTATCAATCAAAACAACTCAACAATGTTTGTTTATTACTGGACATCCAAAAAGGACATCCAAGTTTGGTAGAGCTGATCAATGGTATGATTGTTTAATTAATTTGAATATCCCCAACTGAGCAAGCCAAAGGCAACAGTGGCAAGGAACCGAAAAACTCCATCAAGTGACCCAATGGTGTCCTAAAACTCCATCAGATCACCCAATGGAGAAAAAAAAAACCTTGGGAGAACCCAGGCTCAGTCGGGGCCAGTTATCCTCTGGCGTTTATGAACTAGAGGCCGAATTTACAGTAACTGTAAGATAAAAATTTATATGAATGCCTGGCTAAATAGATGCGTCTTTAGTCTAGTTTTAAACTGGGAGAGCGAGTCTGAGCAACGAACAATATCAGGAAGGCTATTCCAGAGCTTCGGAGCTAGATGTGAAAATGCTCTCCCTCCTTTGGTGGATCTGGATATCCTAGGAATGACCAGAAGCCTCGAATTTAGTGATCTTAAAGAGCGCGATGGATTGTAGGGCGATAGAAGATCCGTTAAATAGACTGGAGCTAAACCATTTAGAGCTTTATAGGTCAAAAGCAATACCTTGTAATTAATACGGAACTTTATAGGTAACCAATGAAGTGATGATAAAACTGGTGTTATATGATCATATTTTCTTGATCTAGTAAGAACTCTAGCGGCTGCATTTTGGACTAACTGTAGCTTGTTTATTGAGGATGCAGGACAACCAGCTAATAAAGCATTACAGTAATCTAGTCTCAAGGTCATGAATGCATGAACTAACTTTTCTGCATCAGAAACAGATAGCATATTACGTAGCTTAGCAATGTTTCTAAGGTGGAAAAAGGCAGTTTTTGTAACATATGAAATATGCTTTTCAAAAGACAGGTTGCAGTCTAATATAACACCCAGGTCTTTTACTGTAGCGGATAAAGTAACAGGGCATCCTACTATGTTAAAGTTGTGTTGTGAGAGGTTTTGTAGACGGTTTTTAGAACCGATAAGTATTACCTCTGTCTTATCTGGATTTAATAAAAGAAAGTTACGCGTCATCCAATCTTTTATATCTTTAACACAATCTGTCAATTTGGATAATTTAGCGTATTCATCTGGCCGTGATGAAATATATATTTGAGTGTCATCAGCATAGCAATGGAAACTAATTCCATGTTTCCTTAGAATATTACCAAGTGGCAGCATATATATTGAGAATAATAAAGGGCCTAACACAGATCCCTGCGGCACTCCATGGTTTGCCGAAGTCATGATCGATTTTTCTCCATTTAAGTAGACGAAATGGTAGCGGTCAGATAAGTATGACCTGAACCAGCTTAATGCTTGTCCTTGAACACCAGTGTAATTTTGTAGTCGATCTAAGAGTATTGTGTGATCTATAGTATCGAACGCAGCACTAAGATCAAGTAAAACTAGTACTGAGATACAGCCTTGGTCCGAAGCTAAAAGTAGATCATTTATGATTCTAACAAGCGCAGTTTCAGTGCTATGATGTGGCCTGAATCCAGACTGAAACTTTTCATAGATGTCGTTTTCTTGCAAGAAAGAGCCGAGTTGAGCGGACACAACTTTTTCTAATATTTTTGACATAAATGGAAGATTCGAAATGGGTCTGTAATTTGCTAGGTTATTTGGATCTAATTGTGGTTTCTTAATAAGAGGTTTTATAACTGCCAGCTTGAATGCTCTTGGAACATGACCTAAAGATAAAGACGAATTAATAATATTGAGAAGAGGCTCTTCCACTATAGGTAATACTTCTTTCAGTAGTTTAGTTGGTATAGGATCTAATAAACATGTTGTTGTTTTAGATGAAGTGATAAGTTTATTTAACTCTTTTTGTTCTATGGTTGTAAAGCATTGTAATTGTTCTTGCGGGGTGATAATTGCGGCTGAATTATAAGGCGCGAGCAAAGATTGAACGTTTACGATTTTGATTCTGATGCTTTCAATTTTCTCGGTGAAAAAGTTCATGAAATCATTACTACTGAACTGTAACAAGGTATTTTGTTCAGACGACTTCTGTTTATTTGTTAGTCTAGCCACGGTATTAAATAAAAACCTTGGATTATTTTGGTTGTTTTCTATTAATTTGCTGAGGTGCTCAGCCCTGGCCGTTTTAAGGGCCTTTTTATAACGTGACATACTGTCTTTCCATGCGATTCTAAAGACCTCTAAATTAGTTTTTTTCCATTTACGCTCTAAATTACGGGTTTCTCTCTTTAAAACATACGTAGTATTATTGTACCATGGTGCTATACTTTTTTCTCTGACCTTTTTTAATCGAATGGGTGCAACCATATCCAATGTTCTAGAGAGAATGGTGCTCATAGTGCTAGTTAATTCGTCTAGTTCATCTGTTTGTTTGGGTTCAGGCAGCAGCTGAGACAGATCAGATAGGCTATTTGAGAAATTATCTATGGTGGATGGAAGAATTGTTCTACCTGGTCGATAACGTGGCGCAGCATGACATAATACAGCAGTACGTAGTATGCAAGTTACCATGTAATGGTCAGTGACATCATCACTTAGTGGAATGATATCTATATCGGTTGGATCGGTTCCATATGATATAATTAAATCGAGTGTATGATTAAGACGATGAGTTGGTCCGGTGACGTTTTGCTTGACCCCGAAGGAGTTTAATAAATCTGTAAACGCAGCCCCTAACGCATCATTTAAATTATCTACGTGTATGTTAAAATCTCCAACAATTAATGCTTTATCGACGTTGACCAAAAGATCTGATAGAAAGTCAGCAAACTCTTTTAGAAAATCGGCGTAAGGCCCTGGAGGTCGATATACGGTAGCCAATGCTAGAGATAATAGGGATTTTTTTCTTACATCTAACAGCGTAACATTTAGCACAAGTACTTCAAACGAATTAAACCTATGACAAGTTTTCTGAGTAACACTGAGAATATCTCTATAGATTGTTGCAACACCGCCGCCACGACCGATCAGACGGGGCTCATGCTTATAACAGTATCCTGGCGGAGTAGACTCATTTAGACCGAAATAATCATTTGGTTTAAGCCAGGTTTCAGTAAGGCACAGAACATCGAAATTATTATCTGTGACCATTTCATTTACAATAACCGCCTTAGGTGTGAGTGATCTAATGTTTAGAAGACCTAGCTTTAGAAATTGTTTTTGTTCACTAATAGCGAGAGTTTTTGTTTTAATAACAATTAGATTTTTTCTAGATCCCGCAGTAGATTTATTATTTGATCTTAGTAAACGAGGAATAGACACAGTTTCTATGCAATGTTCTACACTAGTATTAATATCAATTAAATTGGTGCAGTAGAGACTGTGATTTGGATTTTTGGTTACTAGTCAAATGGTATTTAACATCTTGGAGATGTTATCTGACAGAAGATCTGCCCCTATTCTACTTGGGTGTAAGCCATCAGCGCGGAAGAGCCTCGGTCGCTCCCAAAACAGATTCCAATTATTTACAAAGAGCAGTTTCTGCTCATTGCACCATGACAATAACCATTCATTAAGCGCGAATAATCTACTGAACTTTTCATGCCCTCGTCGGTACGTAGGAAGCGGTCCAGACACAATAATCGCTATTTCAGGCGATGTGCTGCGTACCGTATCGATAAGGCTCCTGAAGTCTTTCTTCAGAACCTCCGTCTGTCGCAGCCTAGTGTCGTTAGATCCCGCGTGCAGCACAACAGCTCCGACGCGCTCGTCACCGTTCAAGATCTCAGTTACCCGCGCAGTTATATCGAGAACACGAGCACCAGGAAAGCAGTGACTGTGCACCTTACTTTTACCTAACGTAGCATGGACGTGTCGGACGGTGGAATCGCCGATGATCACAGCATCGCGTTCCGTTTCACGAAGAGGGGAGAAGCGGTTCTGAGTGGAGATCTCGAAAACCGGGAGGGGCGAAAAGATTCTTGTCCTGGCTCGCGGCTTCCGCGGAACCACCCAGGCTTCGTGGTGGTGTGTTGAAGCCGGAGTGAATGAAACCATGGCTGATCGTGACCTGGACGTTCGGGACCAGTGCTGAGAAACGGACGGAGTAGACGAGGTCGGCGTCAGCGGGTTACTAACGTTAATCACTGATCCGTGTGCATCAGCGCGTGATGTTTCAAGGGCTAAACGCCGGTCTCTCAGCTCAGTTTGTCTCTCTAGAAGGTCACGGATCTGCTTTTCTACAGCTTCTAATTCAGACTGCACCGTGAGCAACTCAGATTTGTTCTCATCTGCACAAAAAGGTAGATAACATACACCTGATATATTCGCCATTTTAACAGATGGACAGTAAGTTAGCAACTTAGTGGTTAGTGGTGTTGGGTAACGGCTTGAGACGCGTCTGTTCAACAGTCCTAGTTATAATTATGTGTTAAATGATGGTTCAAAACAGAATAAAAGGAGGAAATACGGAAAAACACAAGGAAATACGAACCTAATACGAGGCTTAGACAGCCACGACGCAGACAAACAAACTCACGGCAGACAGCGAGGCGGATAAATCAGTCGATCGCAGGGCGAGCAGCAGTGTGTGTGTGTGTGTGTGTGTGTGTGTGTGTGTGTGTGTGTGTGTGTGTGTGTGTGTGTGTGTGTGTGTGTGTGTGTGTGTGTGTGTGTGTGTGTGTGTGTGTGTGTGTGTGTGTGTGTGTGTGTGTGTGTGTGTGGTGATCGAACATTGGAAACAAAAACATACTCCATTTTGTTAATACAGGACATCATTCAAACTGCAAAGTGTTTACTTATTTGTGAACACTCGCAATCAGATACAACATTGTGCTTCTGTCACACTCTAAACTATTGTCAAACTGTAACCTACAACTGTCACCCAACCAAAAACACACACCACACACCACACACACACACAGTTTTAAAAGCAAAACACATTTATCCAACACATTTCAAAACAGTCTGTGGGTTCTGGTCACTCGGGAAACACCCAGAGGATGGTCAACGGGAAACAGTAGCAGTTCAGGCAGCATGGATACTGTATGGACACAGGGAACAGTTTAAGCTCAGGTGATACAGTACTTGCAACTGAAGATTCCCGGAAGGGACGAACAACACCGGACAGGACAAAACAGGACAGGTCAGGAACGAAACAGGCTGATGGAGCGAAATCTGTGAAGCTTCTTTCATCAGTGGTTAACAAACAATCTGACAAAGAGACAGTGAAAAGAGAGGAAAGAAGTAGCAAGCGCAATCAGAGAAAAGAGAGAACAGGTGCGGGGAATCTAGAGTGAAGCAGAAAGAAAACAAGGAACAGCTGGGAGAGAGAGTAATTGCGAGTCAGTGAAAGTGCTTGTACAATACTGTGTGTGTCCAGGAGAGGGAGGAAGAGGAAAGAGAAAGAGACTGGATCATAACAGTTAATGCCTTGATTGTCCAAAATGTGTTTTGTGATTTTCCTTATCTTATAGACACATTCTTTTTGAGGTTTTATATTAATGACAAAACTCTAATCAAAGCAAGTTTTTGTATAAACCTCCTTTTATTTATTGGAAAGTTTTATATCCATAAATGTAAATATACAAAATGTAAACCCTGCATTAATATCTTCAAACTAGAATTGAATTTGTATTTAAATACAATTTCAATGTCTGTGAATAAGAAAGCTATAAAACCATATATAATCATGTTAAATATTCCTTTGTAATATGCTTTTATTCTTCTATGTGCCCTCCCCCCTCTCTTTTCTTTGTTCTTTTCTTTTTAATTTACTTGGAAATATTTTTTACATATGTTAATTAAGCTCCTTTATATAATTCCTCTTGTTGACTATTGAACTGTAACTTGTTTGTCAGAAAGAATGTTTATATGTAGGCCTAATTGTATTTTTTGTTTGTTTTTCTGATGTGCTGACGCTTGACAGGAACTAGGGGACTTCCTGTGATGCTTGAATTATAAATCACGTGATTACAAAGAAATCGGTTTGCGACATCAAAGTACAGAGAGAGCGATTCAAAACCATACGGAGCCGTCTGATCTCTAAACGCTCTTGCGGTACTTTGTGTAAACAACACGTGGTTTAAAATGTGTCCACCTATGTATATGACTGATGTATTTGCAGCAGCTGGAAAAGGAGACTGAAAACAAAACATGTGAGTAGAAACATTTAAACTATAATAACTATTATATTACATTTAGACTATTTATTTACTTTTTGCAAAACTAATAATTGTTTACATAGGATATATGATGTGTTTTATATTTAAAGCATCTGGAACTATCATTTTGACAGATCTTTCTACTTAAAAGTGCCATGGGAAGTCTACCTTTGCTTAACATTTTCTAAATGTAAGAAGTTGACTTGATTAAATGAAAAAGTGGGGAAACCGATTGCCTTAAAATTTCTAAGTAAAGTAGTGTATTCATTTTTAGTTGGCAAAACTTAATTTAGTAAAGAAAAATTGTTGGTCAAGTACTGTTAACTCAAAATCATTAGTTGTGTTAACTTATTATTAGTGTTCACATTACTAGGAAAATCTTAGGAAACCGATTGCCTTCACATTTTCAAGTAAGCTGAACTAAAAAAATATGTTACGTCAAAAAGCAACAACAGATCTTGTCAAAACATTATTTATTATTCATCAATTTTCTTCAGGCATTACAATGTACAATGCCATTCTGGCACCCCTTACATTTGAAACATTTTTCATTAATGCAACAATATGCATTGATTACAACAAATCATGACTGATGAATAAAATAATACTGACAATCTTTTGACAAGAAACTGAAAGCTGACTATAATAGCTGAATATCAAAGTTTGCTTAACTTTGACACTTAAACATATTTAACATAAATAAGTAAAACGGTGCTCTTTCAAAAATAAATATACATTTTTCACCTAAGGTTGATGGGTGACAATTTAACACTTTAATTAAAAAGAATGTTGACTTTAGTGCAACAACAAGCTTTAAGGGTTAGTTCACCCAAAAATGTAAATTATTTCATCATTTACTCTCCCTCACGACGTTCCAAACCCATAAGACTTTGGTTAGACTTTGAAACAAAATAAAAAAGACTTTGAAATTAAATTAAAACAAACTGAGCTAAAACAGTACCAGAATTTTTTTTAAGAAAGAAGCATTGACAAGCTTACCATATATTTACTTTGCACAAGAAACTCAGAAAGTCTCTTTTCAACAGCCACTTTTTAGTTTTGAGCAGCATGTTGATCAGGCGCTGAGAATGATTCTTGCTTGAGGCTTTTGATTGTGATGCGATTAAAATGCATTGATCTGTGAAAGATTTTTTTTTTTTTTAAATATACATTTGGCTATTTGGTTAATGTGTTAAAGGGGTAATTGTTTGGTTTGCATCAAATTGCAATGCATTAATTAACTTGAATGAACACAAACAATTTGTGTGAAGGCATGGAATTGAAGCTTCCATATTTTAAGCGACACTGCCACAAAAAAGCCACAATTTCCATTGTATATCTCATTCCATAAAACAAATCCTGCAAATAAAGAAAATAGTCTCATTCCACAAAACAAGCTCTGCAAATTAAGAAAATAATCTAAACCTACTAAATTCTTACTATAAAGATGTATATATTTTTTAATTACGTATCACTGTGTTCAAACATTTTAATCAAAATACATCTAAAAAAAATAATAATATATATCAGTAGAGTAATCTGTCTAAATTGTACCCACAATAAAAATATCTAAAACATAAAAAAAACTTTTCTTTATTGAATACATACAGCCAAATATCAGTCACTTGCAAATGCTAGAATGCTAATTTCGATTAGCACAATCCAACAATTTCAACAAAATAACATCACATCCAATATCACCATCTAACACTAAGTTATTTAATCTGATTACTACACGATCAATTAATGGATTAAGCAATTCAGAAATAAAAAAACTGACAAACAAGCACCAACTCACCTTTCCATGTGCTTCTCCCCTCAGAATCCATTGTGAATTGACTCCACCTACATGTGGAACTGCACATGACCATTCGAAAACTTCACAATTCTCATTATTTTAAGTAGCAGAGGATCATTTTTTATATTGTGTGTCATAACTTTCCATGCTAAAAAGTTGTTGTTACTTATTTAAACTCAGTAATAAGGTGGCCCTTAAGTGTAGGATTTTTTTTTTTTTTTTCGTTTTTCTGCAGCCTGACCCCCCAGAGTTGTTCCATTTATGCTAAAAACACCCCAGAAAAAAAAATGAGGCAAAAATATTAATGTCTAGAGGTAGCTCAAGCACATCAAAGTTCGCTGTTTTTGTAGGCAATTCTACAGCAAAATTCTTTATTCTAAAACATTTAGCATTGAGCATTGTATTCAATAATATACACAGTTTGCAGAATGCATCAAATTACGTAGCCTATTACTTGATCACAGTTCAATGTGAGTACAATAATAATTATTTAACCAAATATATCTTACACAACATACATTTGACTATTGTAAGATAACTGATGATACGCATCTTTTCACAGTTTGCACAGTTCAAAGTCAATAGTTCAGAGTTTCTTAACACCAAGCAGCGTTGATTTCTTGGCATCTGGAAATTGTATTCAGTTTCACAAATTTGTTAGATATGGCATGAAATATCTGATATTCCGAATGTGAAATATATGCTTGTGGAAGTGTTTTGTTGTTTAAACACCTTTATAACGATCGCATTAGTTGAGCTGTATGCGCGATGGGCGCCGTCATCTTTGTGCCGCAGACACATTTCAGAGAATCGGATCTGTTGGATTTACAATACGTGAATTCATCCACTTCTCCCGAAATACATAAAAGTAAATGGCAGGTAAACTGGGAGAAGAATAGAGTAAACTTTAAAGTTACTTACACAATGCGTATCTGATATAAAACTAATTATAATGGAAAGGATTATTATTACCTCTTCCTTTGACATCAGTGTGTAATTTACAAACTCTAAATGTATTTTTTTTTGTTTTTTTTGTCTGAAACCTAAAATAAACATTATTGTGATCGTACGTGCGAAAGGGTTAAATAAGCAAGTATGTAATTTAAATAGTTGAGATAAAATTAGGCAAGTGGTAATTATCACAAATTGAGCATAATAACGGATTATACAAAACTTCAACGTCATCGAGCCACCTCTAAATATTGTTCAAATGACCTCATATTTTGCCTGAATTATTTTTTCATGTATTGGAACAACTTGAGGGGGTCAGACAATTATAAATCAAAACTTGAAAAATAAGGGCCACCCTACTCAGTAAGGTCAACAAACATATTTAAAATAAATTATGGACACAAAATTAATGTTATTAGTGAGATCATCAGTTACATTTTACAGTGCAGGCTCTACTCTTCAGTACAACGGTGACCTCAAACTAAAATGATGCTAAATAGCATTAAAAGTGGTTCATTGGCTTGTAATCATAGTGTTTGCTTTAGTTGGGCTCTTGACCCTTGAGCTTTTCCCTGGCTGCTTTATCTGTGTTTTTGAGACACATTTGTTATGGCAATAAATGCTGGAGAAAATCTCACCAGATGATGTTACGAACATTACTGTAGGAGCCATTTGTTTTATGGTAAAGTTTTGTCCACTGGGTGGTGCTGTGGCTGTAAAATTAGAGCACCTGAGCAACAAGAGTGTGCTTTGGTAATTGGGAAGCACACAGTTTGACCGCACGGCAGAGTAGCTCGCAAGGTATGCTGTCCACAAGGTATGGCTCTGTGTGTACGTGTGAACAAGGAAAGGTCACAATAAGTTTAAAGACAAATTTAGAGATCATGTTTAATAGAGCACAAGTAATAAAGAAAGACATTTGTTTGCATCTACATCCGTCTGCATGGACTCTGTTTGTACGCGTTCTAAACTTGCTTAACCTACTCCTATTATCAATGGCAAAGGCATTGGAAAGCCATTACAATTACCATCTAGTTCAGGATTGTTCTCAATCATTCTGATTTCAGAACAACAAATACCAAGCCTGCTTCAAAAGTTACTGTTCTAAATTCCCTATCTAAGACTATACCAGAAGGACTTTTATTATGAACGTTTACTGTGTGCGCTGCTGATTAACGTTAGTTTCCGCTATTGTGTTTACTTTCACTTTCACTAGCCGTTTTCTCCGCTATTCCCTCAGGTGTTAATGTGCGTGATTGAGCGTAAGTTTATTTATTTATACACAGTTATAAATGATGTATGTTTGTTAAATTGTTGTATTCAAATTAGGGCCGGGACTTTAAAGCGTTAATTAAGATTAATTAATTACAGACTTGTAGCGACAACGAGAATGAACCAAACACAATTGAAGCTTTTAGGTGATTTTGTTCATACATAATCCCACAAAGAGTCTTCACATTCCATATTCAAATCACCAGACCCAGAGCTATAAATCACCCACAGGGTCCAGAGAGTCTGCAACCAAAAATACTTTTTATTGCTTAACTAAAGGAAGAACGTTGTCTACGTTTGGTAATTTTGAAAGACAGATCTGTTCAGAAATGGCCCCCCCCTGATGAAAAGACCCCCTTCTCAAATAACCATATAGTATCTTATTGTCCGAATTCCAAATTCCTCCAGGGGGCGGGACAAAACATTTGGGTTTAAAACCTTAGACCCGAACAGAGCTGTAGTAGAAACATGCGCTAGAAGAATCTTGCCAGAAGAATGCTGCTGTAGGGCGTGCTCTCTCTCGGAAAAGGTCTCGGCAGAACAACAAGTTGGGTGGAGCAGACGATGGTTATAGTAACCATGTAGATGCGTAGAGACAAAGAACCCAAATTAAGATCAGAAGAACGGGTTCAACAACTTCATTCAAGCCATCATCATCCTCTTGCCTACTCTCGTCTCAATTTTCTTTCTTTCCTAAGTTTTCCTTCATTTTCTCGTTAAAAGTCTCGGTTCTAAGTTAAGTTTTGCTGCAAAGTTTCGTTTTAACGTTTCAACTGCAAAACCAGCTTCCAACTTCAAAGACTTTCATTCATCCGCGCCAACACACCACGTGACTGGCTGTCCAAGATCTATCCAGGGGCGACAATGGCTCAGTGGTTCATGTAGATTGTCTACAAACCGAAAGGTTGGTGGTTCAATCCCCGGTTCCACCTGACCAAGTGTCGAGGTGTCCATGAGCAAGACACCTAACCCCAACTGCTCCCGACGAGCTGGGTGGCTGACACCGCCGTCGGTGTATGAATGAGTGAGTGAATGGGTGAATGTGAGGCAAAAATGTAAAGCGCTTTGGTGGGCATTGGGTCTGTGAAAAAGCGCTATATAAATGCAGTCCACTTACTTACGAGAAGATCAGCCAAGCAACAGATCCGAGAAACCCCCGAAGATCCGAAAAGGGACACCCCAAAGCAATGCAAGGACAAATGCAAGTAGCCTCCAGACTGTTAGCTGAACTGGTGTATATTGATATAAAATTGCATAACCCGCCTAAGAAACGATAGAAGGGTTAAATTAATGATTGATGGTTCGTTCAGGTCATGTCTTTTAAGTGCATATAGAAACTTGGGATTTCACCATCTCACTCTTAAAACTCATTCTTTCCTCACTATCTTTCTTTCTGCAACTCGTATGAATGTTTGTGTGCGTGTGTTTGTGTTAGATATTAGTTTTATGTTCTAGGATAATCAATAAAGTCTTGTTTATATTTTAAAGATAATTGTCTTGTGTTATGTGCTTACAGATTTATTGTCTTGAACTGCGATCTAAGCTACCTATGCTTTTACCTTTGATTTATTTCTTAAATTTAGCTGTTAGCTGGGAATTAGTCTTACTTGTCCAGGAAGATATCATATTTCCTATAATTGATAATTGTTTATGCTTTCCGTTCACTGGATGAACTGATAAAATGATCATACTATTGATTCTGCTACAGTAAATTCGGAAGTAGTGAGTTTCTGTTTATGTTTGTGTAACTTAAAATCATTAGACATACACTAATGTATCTTTGTATTCTGTTTATTCTAGAACAAAAACCACATTCAATACCTTGTACATAAGAGAAAACTCAGTACAGCTAAAAGTGCCAATGCATGTGAATATCAAAGTCTATAAAGAGTTTAACAGTTCCCTGTCTCCTGTCAAGCTTCTTACCGGAGCCCCGTAGTGGATGAGCATTCACCTACCTACTTTCAAACCTTACAGTTCGCAATAGTTACAGATGCTTTTTTAAACAAAGCCAAGAATGTATTAAAGTAGTACTACAAATGTAAAAGTGAACTTAAATGATAGCAAACTATGATTTTAAATAAAGGTAGGCCTAATCTAAGAGACAAAGTTCTTTTTTTCCCTTTTAGGCAGGACTTTCATTATTTAAGTTTAAAGAATGTTTATGTATATTTAATAAATATACAATATGATTATGTCACGGGGTGACTAAGCCGGGACTAAAGTTCGGCGCGTTGTCCCCCGGGGGGAGCACTTCCGGCGTAACACGGGACCGGTTCCGGCAAAACACGGAAGTAAGGAGAAACAGTGGGAAACAGGAGAGTTGACGAGCGCGATTGTTGTCAGCTGTGCAGCGGGGAAAGATCCTGAAAGGTGATTGGATCATGAGGAACATAAAAGAGGTTGATATGGGAAGGAGACAGAGCGGAGAAGGAGGGGGTGCACGCAGCCGGTGAGAGGCAGAGGGGCCGAGGCTGAGGCCGAAGCTGAGGCCGAAGCTGCAGGGAAGCGAGAGCGGGAGTGAACGAGAGAGAATGAGAGAGGACGAGAGAGAGAAAGAGAGAACGAGACTTCGGCTGGATTGCGGGTGTGAGCCTTGATTGCACAGTGAGTCTGTTGAAATGCAGTTCTATTGCGAGCACGAGTGAAATCTTGCAGTGTATTGGTGAATATGCGAGTGTGGGAATGATGTTGCAGCTGTTCACTCGCAGTCCCAGCATGTGTGCATCTCTCTCTCTGTCTGAGCCCCAAAGAGAACGCTGATGTTCATTCCTCTCTCTGACTGAAGCTGTGGAGAGGACGCTGAGGAGGAGAACACGGAAGCTGTGAATTCAGTTAATTTCTCTCTCTGTCTGAAACTGTGGAGGTACGTTCAGGTGTGTGTGCATCTCTCTCTGTCTGAGCCCCGAAGAGAACGCTGAAGAAGGGAACGCGGAAGCTGTGAATTATGTTCATTCCTCTCTCTGTCTGAAACTGTGGAAGTACGTTCATGTGTGTGTGCATCTCTCTCTGTCTGAGCCCCGAAGAGAACGTTGAAGAAGAGAACGCGGAAGCTGTGAATTATGTTCATTCCTCTCTCTGTCTGAAACTGTGGAGGTACGTTCATTTGTTCATATCTCTCTCTGTCTGAGCCCCGAAGGGAACGGTGAAGAAGAGAACGCGGAATAGAGATGCGCGGATGGGCTATTATTTCATCCGCAACCGCATCACAAAACTTATCATCTGTCCGCCATCCATCCGCACCAACGTTTTTGACCAATTTTCAAAACCGCACCCGCCCGCCATCCGCTGATTGGGCGATACAAGGCGCTGCTGATGACAGCCGCGAGACTAGAAAGCTCTCAGAATATCAGCAGTGGACTCCGTCTACGATCGGCGCGCAGGGACAAAAATAAATAAATAGCCAGAAACAATATCGAACGGGCGCATATCAATAGAGCACAGGTTCACACATGCATCTGTCAGCTTTGATTTTACATCCTGTGGTACACTATTGGGATCTCGACGGACGAAACTTGTCAAGGTGTTAGTGGAGGTTTGAGGTTTAGCAGCAAACTTGTGATGCACCATATTAGACGTACCCGTCGGCTGTCATGAACAAACTGCTTCACAGGTTTTGCGAATTACATAGCCTGCACTGGTGTCATCCTGATTTACCACTTTGTAAAACTTATTCCAGGAAACACTTTTCTGACCTTCTATTTCCTTTGTTTTTAACCCTTTAGGCGCCAGAGGTTTTTTCCTAAAACGTTCGATTTTGCCATCTTAATTTCAAAAGACTATATCTTAAAAGTGAAACAAGATAGATAATTTCTGTAAATTAGAGAAATATTAAGGATGACCCAAAGTTTATGTAGGGATTTAATTTCCCCATCTAATTTGCATATTATGACATCATATGGTGTCAGCAATCTTGGATTATAGAATTTTCATGAAAAGTCACAGTGTCAGTGTTTAAATGATAAAATGCAGCATTTCTTTTCCCCAAAAATGTCCATCACATTCTGTATGCTATATTGCACAATACTGAATGCTCAGGTATATATTAAGTAGTAAACAAACTGTGTAAATCATTACTAATAAATGGTAGAACAAACCGTATGCATGTCATGGTTGGCCTTAATTGCTGTAGAGATTTTCTATTTACTCATACATTAGGCACTCTGATTCCATGTTTGGGGCATATTTTATTCATATGACACACAAACACAAGTAGACAAGACCTGTTTAGTTCAAAAGATCACTCGTTACCGCAAAGCACAGATCATAAGTGATGATACGAGCAAGCGCGAGTGCGGCCAGATCTGCCTCGCGCGCACGCCGAGTATGCACACTATTGAGACTCCCCACCCTGCCTTCACGTTGCTCCCCAACTGTACTATGAATACTTCGACCTCGTATAACATACCCAGTGATAATAGACAAAGTCTCCACCGCAATACTGTCGCCGCGATCGCGGAGAGGCTCTGATGAAATGGCTCACTCTCACACTATCTCCGCTTTTAATCGCACTGATTCAATGTGCTGTAATGTCACACAGGTAAAGGGGAGGAATGCTCGGATGACCAACCACACCCCCCCCCCCCCTCTCTTACTGAGTCACCACCGTGAGGAGCCGACACCACAGGCACACAACAGAGGACTACGGAGACACAGGTAAGTTTCAAAGGAGGAACAATCTTTATTGAACAATAAAACAAGGGGCATCAATTGGATAGCCTTCACTGTCCTCTAGATATCCTTCTGCCACGGGCGGGCGTGTCGCAACTGTCACTGTGTCCCCTGGGCGGCAATTTAGGGACTCCGTTCACCAGCGGTGCTGCAGACTTCCAGACTCCGATAGTGAGAATGACAGGTAAGGGTTATTCACAGTACACAGCTCTCCCTTCGGTTCACAGGGGGGCGAGCCAGTGGATCACTAGACGGCTTCACCAGCGATGCTGCATGCTTTTTTTCTCAGCAGTGCTGCAGACTTCCGAACTCGGGCAGTAAGTATAGCAGGTAAGGACCCTTCACAGTGCACGGTACTCTTCGGTCCACAGGAGGAAGACAGTGAGTTAAGGGTTTACTTCGCCCATGATGCTGCGTCCTTCAGTGATGCTGTATACCTCTGGACTCAGACCGTAAGTAGAACAGGCAAGGATCTTCACAGTACGACGTACTCTCTTCAGTGCACAGCAGGAGGACAATGGATTATAAGGTCACCAGTGATGCTGCATACTTCTGGACTCAACCATAAGTGGAACGGGTAAGGATCTTCACAGTACACAGTACTCTATTCAGCTCACGGTAAGGAGACAGTGAATTAAAAGGTTGCTTCCCAAATGATGCTGTGTGCTTCTGGACTCAAACAGTAAGTAGAGCAGGTAAGGATCTTCGCAGTACAACGTACTCTCTTCAGTACACAGCAGGAAGACAATGAATTAAAATGGTACGTTACCAGTGATTCTGTAGGCTTCTGGGCTCAAACAGTAAGTAAAACGGGTAAGAATCTTCACAGTACAATGTACTCTCTTCAGTGCACAGTAAGGCGACAGTGGATTAAAAAAGGCACGTTACCAGTAATGCTGCATGCGTCTGGACTCAACAGTAAGTGGAACAGGTAAGGATCTGCACAGTACTCTCTTCAATTCACAGTGAGGAGACAATGGGTTAAAAGATCGTTTCTCCAGTGATGCTGTAGGCTTTTGAGCTCAAACAGTAAGTAGAACGGGTAAGAATCTTCACAGTACAATGTACTCTCTTCAGTGCGCAGCAAGGAGACAATGGATTAAAAAGGGTACGTTACCAGTGATGCTGCATGCATCTGGACTCGACAGTAAGTGGAACAGGTGAGGATCTATACAGTACTCTCTTCAATTCACACTAAGGAGACAGTGGGTTAAAAGATCGTTTCTCCAGTGATACGGTAGGCTTCTGGGCTCAAACAGTAAATAACAATTAAGGACCTTCACAGTACAGAGCACCCTCTTCAGTGCAGCTGTATCACACTGGACTTCCAATGGGGAGCAGATATAGTAACTTTCCACAACGTGTGAATGGGGCTAGGGCCACTTCTCAGCAAAGGCACAGCACACTTGTGTTCACTTCAATTCCACAGCCACAAATCAATGTGTATCAATAAGGCAAAAGCACTGCAATTCACTCACACGTTAAGGCTGGTCAGAGGCCCCACTCCGTTTGTTGCGCTCGCTCCACGAGGGATTTCTCTTTCAATTCCTCCTCAACACACTCTGAACCACATAGCTCTTCCAACAATCAGATCCACATTTACTGCATCCTCTTCCAGCAATTTAAATACTCATAAGATGAAATCAGTTCACTTATCTCTTCTCTCTCCTTCCACAGCACCAATCCAGACGATAGCTCAGTCCAGCAGACTTCCCACAAACGATCACTCTGATCCAGCAAACTCAAATGGGCGATCTCCACACCCCAACGGTTTTCCTGAGGAAGCTTGTATCCAACACTGCTCCAAGTCAACCCTTTAGGCTCTTCAAACACTTCCAACTCACTGAGCACTTCAAACCCACTGAACACCGCCCAACACTCTCTGAATGGTCCCTTTTTATCCTGGCTTGCGTAACAGGAAGCCTGTGTGAGCGCCGCTTCTCTCTCCCACACCTGCAATGCATTAGCGCTAATCAGTGCGGGCATGTTTACATCACCGGAGTGGGGCGTGTTGCACACAATACCTTCCCCTGGGAAACCTAGGACTCTCAAGAGGGTTCCGCTTGCCGAGCGATTTTGTCACCCGTGACAGTAACTCGAACATTTTGTATAGAAACATGACGTTTTTTGAGTCAGGGATGAATTGTGACATGTCTGCCATCCAGTGGAGGGGATGTCGAACGAAATTTGACACCCAATTTGACAAAATCGGCCGTTTTATTCAGTGACGCATCTTGTCGAGTAAACTCGACCGTGGCGCCTAGAGAGTTAATTCTCCTTTTTTGAGTTTGTCACGTAGCTCCTTTGCCGGCGTTGCCATCTCTTATAATAACAAGCAGTCTCTGCATAGACTCGACTAGCTGCCTGATGAAAATTTTACTATTTCCAAGTGTGCTCGATTTTTTCTTTTTTTTTTGGATGTATAGTCAGATAACAATATTTAACAATGTATACATATTTTTCATTTGATTGGTTCAACCGCCCGCCACCCGCCCGAATTTAATTTAAAAAAAAAATTTCGTCACGTCATCCGCCCGATCCGCGGTTTATCCGCGGAGTCCGCGGCTGTAACCGCCAACCGCGCATCTCTAACGCGGAAGCTGTGAATTATGTTCATTCCTCTCTCTGTCTGAAACTGCTGAGTTACGTTCATTTATGTTCATATCTCTCTCTGTCTGAGCCCAGAAGAGAACGCTAAAGAAGAGAACACGGAAGCTGTGAATTAAGTTCATTCCTCTCTCTGTCTGAAACTGCTGAGTTACGTTCATTTATGTTCATATCTCTCTCTGTCTGAGCCCCGAAAAGAAAGCTGAAGAAGAGAACGCGGAAGCTCTGAATTATGTTCATATCTCTCTCTGTCTGAGCCCCGAAGAGAACGCGGAAGAAGAGAACGCGGAAGCTGTGAATTAATTTCATTCCTCTCTCTGTCTGAGCCCCGAAGAGAACGCTGAAGAAGAGGACGCGGAAGCTATGAATTATGTTCATTCCTCTCTCTGTCTGAGCCCCGAAGAGAACGCTGAAGAAGAGAACGCGGAAGCTGTTTTGACTTTATTTAATTCTTACAAGTTGTATTTTAAAGTCACCATGATGGTGGTTAGAGTTTGCTTTAAGTTGTGCTCTTGACCCTTGACTTTTTAGTATAAAATTGTATAATTTTATACAATTTTTATAATTGCTGTAATTGTGTGTTTATAAAGCACATTTATTGTGGCAAAAAAGCCTAGAGAAAATGAGATCAGGGGCCCGTTCTTCGTACGTTGCTTAACCCTTAGGGGTCGAAAACCGCGTGCCCGCGTTTTGCTGGATTTTTTCCTTATCAGTGCAAAAGAGAATCAAATTACTCTGTTAATTTTGATCTTAAATATAAGTGTTGTACATCATTAGATCCTGTTAAGTTTCTATTTTTTTTGTGGATACTCACAACAAAAACAAAGTGTTGTGCTTTTCGTCAAACAAAGAAAAATAAACATGATGCGCGTTTTCCCTTCTCTCTGTCTTTGAGGTCCGTTCTGAAACGCGTCCAAAACATTCACTTTAACTCTGTCAATACTTGTCACAGAGATACGAGAGATGTCTCTTTATGAAGCTGAGATTCTCTTCTTTCAAATGAAGTAATTTTTTTTTTTTTATATATTTCCAGTTTATGTAATCCGTTTGAAACCAAGGAGAGTTACAGTTTTTTTGCTCTCCCTTCATTATAGATAATTAGGTGAGCCCGCCACACCCCCAGCGCTTTTGACATGGTAAATAGGCGATATGCATCCCACACGCGGCACGCCCCCGATCACTGCATAACAACATGAAGATTCTTCATCAGAGATTCACTGATAGTTCATCGCGTTTTAGGGATGGAAGCACGCTAACTTTACTCCTTCAGAGGATTATGGACAGCTGGGAATAATTAACCTTTTCCTCAGTGGAATTTGAAACTCAGACGAGCGGTTGCATTTTGAAGAACGGATTGACCCCGAGGATACAAGTTCGGAGTAAGTTTAGTGTTTTATAACTACTTTTCTGATCATAGAGCTCAAATGCATTTTCAGACTATAGTAAATATTAACTCACAACGTTCGTGTAGGCCTATACGCTCGTGTAAACTTTTTAAATAACTGCTTAGTTTGTAATGATTTAGTGAAATATATTGATCTGCAAGTTTTGTTTGAGTTCTCCTGTGGTCTAGTGGTTAGATCAATTGCCAAGCGTGTTAGAGGTTACAGGTTCGAATCCACCACTAGCATATTTTTTTTCTCTTATCAAAACCGAATATGTTCATCAGTGGTTACAGTCTATATCAAACACACACGTATATAGGACACACGTTTGTGTGCATTTTATTTTGTGATTTCACCGGAATGAATAGTGTCCGCAATGGCAATAGATTGAAAAGCACGTTCTGTGCGCGCGCCGCCACAAGAGACTGTATCCATGACACTGATAGCAGGACACGAGCGCTCAGCTTGAGTTCAAAAACAAAACATTTTAGCTCTAGATCTCTTATTTAAGAGCGGACTAAATGAATGATCTACTAGTTAACTAGAGATGTTTTATTTGTATTAGGTACAGCCGTTCATTGAGTGTATCAGTAAATGCGTGCGGTCGATGAGCCATAAACAGATACTCGCGGTTACGCAGTCTACCAATCAATAGATGTTTCTCTGTCCATCAACAGATACATTGTGCATCTATAATCATAATAGTCCATCAGTTTACTTTGGATAATGTGCTAACAGTTTTTTGCTTTTGTTTTGTTGTGTTTACATCGTCACCATCAGCCTTCAGAAATCATTCTGATATAATTTTTTTTTTTAAATCAATGTTGTAAACAGTTATGCTGCTTAATTTTTTTTAACCTGTGATAGAATTTTTAGGATTCTTTGAATGCACTTTTTTTTATTTATATAAGCACTATATAAGCAATATTTTATATATTTTTTTATAAAAAAAAAACCAAGTTTGGTCTTTTTATGTTTTTTTTTTTTTTGAAAGGAAGTGTTAAGTGATATGAATGACTTTAAGTCTTTATGTTCTTAGGAAAGATTTCTATTTTGAATAAATGCTGTTCTTTTTAACTTTTTATACATCGAATCATTCTTAGTTCAGGCTGCCTCACAGCACCTTGATGGGGCATTAGCACATTGGGGGAGTGTCTTTAGTCTCCCCAGGTGTAAATCACATTAATATTCATGGGCATTAACACTCCCACGCATACAGCAGTAATGACCCAAAAACTGATGTAAGAAATTCAAATCGTTATATTGATCTTTCTGAAAGAGTGGTCAGAATGATTTTCACTTCATTTTGAAGTAAAAGTTCTAGCCTACAAGAATAGTAACTCAAAAGTATTGTTTACAACTATTCAGTATGTGTTAAATGGCCTTATTGCGGTGACATTTTTTTCCCCAAAACGTACTAACCACGCATATTATTTTTTTTCTATAAAATGCAAACATGTACATCCATTTTGCTCACATATTATTGTAGCAGAGTTTGTGCTGAATACAGCAAATTTATATGTTGGCAAATGGTATGTTTTAAGTAGCTGAAATAAGCACAAATGTCAGGGCATACCAAAACACAGAAAGAGCCCGAAAACAGCTCAGACCCCAGAGGGTTAAAACATCCAAGATCAAACGAGACATCCAAGATAAT
Source organism: Chrosomus eos (assembly GCA_036326025.1). Lineage (NCBI taxonomy): Eukaryota > Metazoa > Chordata > Actinopteri > Cypriniformes > Leuciscidae > Chrosomus > Chrosomus eos. Next base: position 246,772 of record JAZAVI010000032.1, read on the forward strand.
ATCATCGTGCTCACCATGATCTAGCTAATTGGGTTCTTCGAACACTCTTGCCGTTTATGATTAGTATCACTGGATTGAGTTATCTGAGATAATTGCACGTTCATGTGCTGGGTTAAAAGGGGATATGTATCGATAGTAGAAAGATTGATCAGCAACGCTGCTATTGGCTGCTCACCGTGGCCAAAGAGTGCGCTCAGTTTTTCTCCACAGAAGAGCAAGAGTTATTGCTTGAAGGATATGCTGAATTTGAAAACTTAATTAAAACGCCAGGGAACACCTTCAAGTGTGCAAAAGCCAGGAGAGAGGGCTGGCAAAAAGTAGCAGACAAATTAAATTTGTAGTTAGATGTTTTATCACTTATTACAGTATATATTTTTATATTTTAATAATTTCTAAATAATTAATAACTTTGCTCATTGTAATGTCGGAGTCACCACCCACTACTAGAACATAGGAACAAGTAAAAGTGAAGTACTAGAATATTCTACATAATAGTAATTTGTACTACTTATACTAACCTCTTTTAAAAAGGCACTGTTAATAAATGTTTGCCTGTTTATAAAAGCAACCAAGAAAAAGGCTGAGAAATAAAAAGAAAAGAAAAACAAACAGGTGGTGGCCCTGCACCCCCACATTATACCCAGGCCGAAGAGCTGGCCATTGGGTTAAATGTGAACCTTTTAGAGGGCATCCCTGGGTTCAGCTCTTCCTCAGACCCACAGCCAGGAGCAGCAACACCTTCACTGCTGGTAAATGAACTTTAAATTATCCTAGTACACTGTAAAATAATTTGTTGCTGCATTAAATTAAGTAAGCCTATAATCCAAATGGCTGTCCAGTCATATCAGCTGTTAAACCTAGTAATGAATTGCTTTGACTTGTGAAAGTCTACATGTGTGACTGTGAAACTACATAGTTAATGTAAAAAAAATATGTAGCCATGAGTTATTGATCACATTTTCCCCCAGTGTACTTCATTGAAATGCAATTGTGTTTTCCTCTTTTGTGCAGTTGTGGAGGTATTCAAGGACTTTTATTTTGAAAGTTTTCTCGGAAGATACGGCAACCGCGAGAGAGAGCAGGAGGGAGAAACGCGAGTAAAGCTGAGTGAAAGACAAAATAAACAGTTTACTAGTGATTTATTTTCTTTTGCGTGAACAGCAGTTGACAAGTGTCGAGGTGAGCGGACGAGAAGCTGTACCGAGCTTGTGCTGTCAGTGTCACGAGTCACAAGTGTGATCGCAGCTGAACTACGTGGCTGTGTGATACGAAGAGAGACATTGCTCATCGTGCTGACAGTTGTGTGACCAGAGTGTTTGTCTCCAATTTAAGGGAGCTGAGGTACTGTGAGGTTTCTTCACTGTTGTTTCACCACAGTTGACATCCAGAAGAAAATCACGGACATCATTTTTTTGTTGTTGTTGATGTAGAATAAGGCCGATTCAGAACGAGTGGTTCCCTTTATCGAAAAAGGGAACTTCGAGATGCGTCGATGACGCCATGGGAACACCTCCAGCGTGACTGCGTCTGAAGCATCTATGCCAACTAGTCCAATGGAACGCGAGAATGAGCGTCATGGGCGGGTGACGTCATGACCAGGAAACGTTAAAAGCACTTCCGCTGCGAAACGCCAGTCAGCTTCTGTTGCCTCAGCAAGCGATCTGTGTCAAACTGTCTCCGTCTATTTATTGTTGTCTGTTGCAATATTGTTGGAAACATTATGGCGAAACAAATCTACAAACAGTGTGTTCCTCCCTGCCCGCGTTATTTAACGGGTGGGGACACACACAAGCTTTGTGTGATTTGTTTGGGAGTGGAGCATGCGGTCTCAGCCTTCGAGGGGGCTGAGTGCCAACACTGTGAGAAGCTACCGCTTCGCATGCTCCGATCCCGCCTGTCACTCTTCGACAAACAGAGTGGACAGGCTCGCGATCCTCAGGGATCAGGACCCGCATCTGCCGAGGCAGCGCGGAGAATGCATTCCTGGGGATCGCAATTGGATCTTTCGGAGGGGTCGGAGACAGGTCCGAGGGCCTTTTCTCTTTCCTTACCCGGGAGATCCAGCTCTCCTCCCCCGGTGTCGGAAGCACGCTTTGCGGTTTCTTCAGCCAGGGGAGAGAGCCCTCCTTTTCTCCAATGCTCTTCTTCCGAGGAAGTTGATGTTATGAGTTTGGAGAGTGAAAATGCACACATGGGGGAAAGGGATTCACAATTTATTTCCCCGGCATATGATGAGCTGGTGGATGTCATGTCAGGAGCTGTAGATAAATTAAATATTGAATGGCCATCTGAAATTCAGGGCGCTCGCCCCAAAAGCAAACTAGATGAGCGCTTTCTCTCTTCAGCCACATTGTCTCCAACACGAGGGCTTCCTTTTTTCCTGATTTACATAACGAGTTGTCTTAATCGTGGAATAAACCGTTTTCATCTCGTGTCTTTAACCCTCAGACTATTATATATTCAAAAATTAGAGGGTTAAGAGAGTACGGTTATGGTTCGATGCCCCAGGCTGAACAAAATTTTGCCAGTTATCTGGCGCCTGGTCCTGCATCTGCCACGAAAGCCCCAGTTTTGCCCACTAGACCGCTAAAAACCAAATCTAATTTAGTGGGCAAAGCTTATTCGGCAGCAGGTCAAGCCGGAGCGTTTTTGCACATTATGGCACTGCTCCAGGCTTGTCAAGCTGATCTGCTGGGGGATTTGGATAATAGCGAGGGAATTAGTCAGGACGATGTTCGAGAACTTCGTCGGGCTACTGATCTTGCTCTCAGGGCTACTAAGGAGACCGCCAGAGCAGTTGGGCGGTCTATGGCAGCCTTGGTAGCCACTGAGAGGCACCTTTGGTTGAATCTTTCTGAGATTAAAGAAAAAGATCAAACTTTTTTATTAGACGCTCCACTTGAACCCTCTGGTCTCTTCGGGGACGCAGTTCACGCGGCCGTGGAAAGGTTCCAGGAGTCTAAAAAGCAGTCTGATGTTTTTAAAAAGTTAATCCCTCGCCGTGTCCAGCCCCCTGGGGCTGCTGGGCGTGAGCAGCCCCAGCCGTCTAGCTCATCATATCGTGTGCAGCAAAAAGAGAGTGTTGCGTCTCGTGCTCCTCCACATAGATACTGGAGACAGACGCAACCCTCTCAACCGAAGTCGTCTAAGCCTAAGCCGGATCTGAGGAACGTTCTTCAGGCGAAGAAGGCTTCGGCTCATAAAAAAAGGTCCTGATGTTTAGGCGTCAGGCCTGTGAGGACAGCCCCGACCGAGGTGGAGCGGTGTACACCTCATTACACGGTGCCCGTTCCATTTCGGGGTCCTCACGAGACCCTCCTGCCAACCCTGCCACCTCTGGTGCTTCAGGGCGCAGGGGTCTCCAGCGAGTCGCTGATGCTATGCTGCGGCACAGCATCGGTTTCGCGCCTCTGAGGGGGGCTTTAGAGCAGTCAGGTCAAGTAGCTCCTGCCATTATGTTTCAGGCTCCAGATTTGGCTCTCTCAGTAACACCAGAGACCAGCCTCGAGAGGCTGATTCCCTTAGTAAATTTTCTGGCAGCGTGGAAGCTTCTGCCGAATATTTCTTAGTGGGTCCTGCAGATTGTAGAGAAAGGATACAGAAGTAAAGGCCCTGTTAGCAAAAGAAGCTATAGAACAGGTGTACTCACCAGACAGAGAGTCGGGTTTTTACAGCCGTTATTTCATTGTTCCAAAAAAGGATGGAGGGTTGCGTCCCATTTTAGATCTTCGCCTGTTAAATCGGTCAGTTCAGAAACTAAAGTTCAAGATGCTGACCCTCAAACAGATCGTGACCCAAATCAGATCCGAGGACTGGTTTGTCACGATAGATCTAAAGGATGCATACTTCCATATCTCCATCCTCCCTCAGCACAGGAAGTTCCTAAGGTTTTCTTTCAGGGGCAAAGAATACCAATATCGGGTTCTTCCTTTCGGCCTAGCTTTGTCACCCCGCACGTTCACGAAATGCATGGATGCAGCTTTAGCCCCTCTCAGGCTTCAGGGCATACGCATTCTGAATTATATCGACGACTGGCTGATTCTAGCGGAATCAGAGCAGTTGGCGGTTCGGCACGAGGTGTCGTTCTCGCTCATATGCAGATGTTGGGGTTGAGGCTCAATACCAAGAAAAGTGTACTTTCTCCAGTACAGAGGACCACTTTCCTTGGTGTGGTATGGGATTCAGTGACGATGAGGGCCAATCTATCGCCCATTCGTGTAGCTGCTATCCTGGTAGCCATCAAAGAGCTAAAGCTAGGTCAGTCACGCACTGTAAAACAGTTCGAGAAACTGTTGGGTCTACTGGCAGCAGCGTCCAACGTGATACCTTTTGGCCTGTTGTACATGAGACCTTTACAGTGGTGGCTCAGGACCAGAGGGTTCTCCCCGAGGGGAAACCCACTTCGTATGATCAAGATCAGGCGGCGGTGCCTCTGCGCCTTGGTTATATGGAGGAAGCACTGGTTCTTAACTCAGGGTCCGGTGTTGGGAGCTCTTTGCCATCGTGTTACTATCTCGACAGATGCTTCCCTCACCGGCTGGGGAGCAGTAATGGAAGGCCGCTCGGTTCAGGGTCTGTGGAAGAGTCTTCATCTTTCGTGGCACATCAATTGCCTGGAGATGATGGATGTCTTCAACGCGTTGAGGCAGTTCCTTCCAGACCTGAGGGGCCATCATGTGCTCGTCCGTACAGACAACACATCAGTGGTCTCTTATCTGAACCGCCAGGGGGGTCTGCGTTCGCATCCGCTTTGCAAACTGGCGCACCAGATCCTCCGGTGGTCTCTGGGGAAGGTACTCTCCCTGAGGGCAGTGTATATTCCTGGGGACCGGAATATAGGAGCAGACATCCTGTCGAGGCAGGAGCTGAGGCCAGGGGACTGGAGACTCCACCCCGAGGCGGAGTTTTACGGCCAAGCAGAGGTGGATCTGTTTGCGTCTCAGCATACGACGCACTGTCCACTTTGGTTCTCCCTTACTCATCCAGCCCCCCTGGGGTACGGAATAAGCCTACTGCTAGTAGCACCAAGCTGGCCAAGTCGGATCTGGTTTACGGACCTGATCCATCTCCTAGACGGTCCTCCCTTGGAGATCCCGATCAGGAGAGACCTTCTGTCTCAGGCCGGGGGCACAATGTTTCACCCCCGACCAGAGATTTGGAACCTGTGGGTTTGGCCTCTGAGGGGGCCCAACTCATAGAGAGTGGTCTCTCAGCTGAGGTGGCTGAGACCATTCTAAGCTCCAGAGCTCCAGCTACTAGGAAACTATATGCGCTAGTAGTTATTATACTTCGGCAAATGTCAAAATGATTAATGACTTTGACCTTTGACCTTGCCCCGCCCCCTGTCCTTCCGGTGACCCTCCGGTGTAGGGGTTAACCTTTGACCTTCCTCTTTGATCTGGGTGCTACGATCGATCAAGTTGACAGTTGGTTTGACCCGTTGACCTGGAAATGATCCATCAAGTTGTCAGGTGTCTTTGATCCGGGGTTATGATATATTAAGCTGACAGTTTCTTTTGACCTGTTGACCTGGATGTGGTCCGTCATTTAGACATTTAGTGTTGGCCTGTTGACCTGAAGATGATATGTCAAGTAGACATTTAGTGTTGCCCCGTTGATCCGGATGTGATCCGTCATTTGGCCATCTGTCTTTGATCCTGGTATTATATATGTTTGTGTGTCAAGGGTTATGTAGGATGTATGACCCCTCCCACCCTCCCCGTTCCTGAGCACACACAGTGGTAGTGAGGGTAATATGTATATCTCACAAAAAGTTGAAGAAACATTGTTCATTTTACAAAAAGTTGAAAAAGATTCTGTTCATTTAAAAGTAATCGATGAAATATAAATTAAATATTTAACACTAACTAGAGTTGAAAAACAAAAATACCTTGCATTTCTAGAGAGTTGAAGAATCTATGCAACATATGAATTGTGCTTACAACTGTGCAATGATGCAAAAGCTGAAAAGACTCCAAAGTGTTTCTCTCTCTCACAAGCATTTGACAGTCTCTGAGTCTGAGGTGGGGTGTGTGTGTGTGTGTGTGTGTGTGTGTGTGTGTGTGTGTGTGTGTGTGTGTGTGTGTGTGTGTGTGTGTGTGTGTGTGTGTGTGTGTGTGTGTGTGTGTGTGTGTGTGACACACATGACACCCCTCCGCATTCCTGCAGCCCTTGCTGGGACAGGGAGAAAAAGAGATGTTCTAACGGTGTTATAATGACCACTAGAGTTAAAGCACATTGTTCTTTAAAATCATATAATGTTGAAAACCATTCAGTTCTTTAAAAGTGTATTAATTAAATATTTCACACTAACTAGAGTTGAAAAAAAGAAAAAAGATTCTGTTCATATAAAGTTGAAAACCATTCTGTTCATTTATAAGGTGAATAAATTAAATATAAATTAAAAAATATAAAATAACATCTGACTAGAAATTTACTGAACCAATAATCTCAAAAAATTGTTGAAGAGTTGAAGAAACCATACAATTTTATGAATGGATGACAAAAGATGTATAAAGATGTTGAGTGATTCTCTCTCATACTCCCAAGCGCGTGAGTTCGAAGGGCCTCTGTCTTTGTGTGTGCGTGTGCCTGTTACATGGCTATAGTAATTCACTGTCAAATAAATCAAAATGCTGGTAGCAGCCTCCGCATTCCAGAGCTCATTGCTGAGCACACACAGTGGCAGTGAGGGTAATATGTATATCTCACAAAAAGTTGAAAAGTCATATACAAAATATAACATTTAACACTAACTAAAGTTGAAAAACATGCTGTTCTTTGAAAGTATATAAATTAAATGCTTTAATCGTTCATTTTAAAAATAAATATCAAACAAAATGTACTGATTAAAATTATTTTAGATTAAATAAATACATTTTACATTTTCACCGAGTTGAAGTAGCTCCTATCTCAGATGTCCATACAGCCTATGAATGTTTAAGATGCATAAGATGACGAGTGATTCTCTCTCTCTCTCTCTCTCTCTCTCTCTCTCTCTCTCTCTCTGTCTCTCTCTCTCTCTCTCTCTCTCTCTCTCTCTCTCTCTCTCTCTCTCTCTCTCTCTCTGTCTCTCTCTCTCTCTCTCTCTCTCTCTCTCTCTCTCTCTCTCTCTCTCTCTCTCTCTCTCTCTCTCTCTCTCTCTCTCTCTCTCTCTATACTCTCAGTACATGACAGTCTCTGAGCTCGAAGGGGCTCTGTCTATGTGTGTGTGTGTGTGTGTGTGTGTGTTCAGCGATCAGTATGAGATGTTTTGTTAGTGTTAATCTTAAAAGTTAATCTTAAAAGTTTAAAATATATCTTTTATAAAATGTTTTAAATTCAATTCAATTAATTAATAAAAACAAATATTCTACATCGATAGACTGTGGAAAAACATGACTATATTTTTTACTATCTTTTAGAAGATTACTGTAATGATTTTGTTTAATGGTGACCTAAAGTATAATTTTTATAAATATAGCCATAATGATTTTTGTACTGTAACAGCATATTCTACCCCGTACACCTATACACGACCATCACGGAAAACTGTATTTTTACATTTTCCAAAATAAATAAATAAAATAAATAATTTAATATAATTTCTAAGGAGTATTGCACTTACTAAGTCGGTTCCATAAAATCAACTAGTCTCTATTTTTTAATTAAATTATTATAAATAAAAGTATATAACTCAATGAAAAATAACAAATATGTTACTAAAATTTATTTAAACAATTTAAACATAGTTTTAGCTAAATGAATATCTGTGGAAAAATTTGACTTGAACTTAAAGTATATTTTTTATTTATCATGGTGCATGTAAAGAACTTTGAAATTTCGGGGTCTCACAAGTCATCTCACATATTGTGTGAAATGTTCAATAATTCCTTAAGTTTTATCTGTAAGAAATTTGTCACATAGCCCTATCTTTAGTGAGAGAGCAACAATGAAGTCATTTAGAATCTGTGATGCCTCAGCCCGACCCCCATTGATAGGCTGCTTATAAGGCCCTTCCTATCACCACCACATCTTTAGAGAAATGCGTTACTTGACAATAATGTTAGCTTCAGGATATAGGGTGACAGAGCAGATGAGCCTCTGTGCACAGTGTAATGTTAGTCTGCTAACGCCTTTCCAAAGCCAAAGTTTTGTTCGTACTAAATTTATTTCAAAGCATAATCGTAAAAGTTTAAATATGATCTTTTAAAATGAAAAGATTGTTTAAATTAAATCTTCAAAGTTTTAATACATTCGTATCTTCTATTTATCTTTTAGAAGATTACTGTAATGATTTTGTTTAACGGTGACCTAAAGTATAATTTTTATAAATATAGCCATAATGATTTTTGTACTGTAACAGCATATTCTACCCCGTACACCTATACACGACCATCAAAATCAAATAAATAAAAATAAATAATTTATATAATTTCTAAGCTGTTTTGCACTCACTAAGTCGGTTCCATAAAATCAACTAATCTCTATTTTTTAATTAAATTATTATAAATAAAAGTATATAACTCAATGAATAATAACAAATATGTTGCTAAAATTTATTCAAATGATTTAAACATAGTTTTAGCTATAAATTAATTATATAAAATATTAAATCGTCTTACATTTTCAGAGCGCTGAAGAAGTAGTTCTTTATGCAATGATGAAAACAATCCAAAAATCAAATAGTTTAAGTTGTGATAAACAAAGCCCTCCCAGGTCCTTCAGTGATAAACTACAGGGTGAACTGAAGCTTCACACCCTCACAGAGACGAGAGGAGTTAGAGACCAGATGTCACAGTAAAGCTAGGCTGCTGTCCAGAGTTTTACTCATACTAAATAATTCATTTAAAAGCATAATCTTAAAAGTTTAAATTGGATCTTTTAAAATTAAAAGACTGTTTAAATCAAACCTTTAAAGTTTTTATTAAAATTGTATTTTCTATTTATCTTCTTAGAATGAATGATTTTGCATAAATTTAACCTAAGGTGTTATTTTTACTAAACATCATTTGTTCGAAAAATAAAATAAAAACGTTATAAATCAAGAACTGTGCTTTGGCGTCATAGATCTTATTTCAAACAGTTTCTTGTCCATGCGATATGAAACATGTTGTCAAAGTTTGTCACAATGTTTTTGTTTTAAAATAAATCCCAGGACTCTACATTGCTCTTATTTAGATTAAGTTGTATCATTTAGAAAATCACCACACATTTTCAGAGACGCAATGTGCCTCTGTGGTCCAAAGCATAAGTAAAGTTTGTCTTGAGCGAATATTTAATTTTACCCGTCTTAATTCAAAGCATGATCTTACTTTTTCGACGTGACCTGATAATTTTTACTTTCCTTGTATCTCCCAAACTATCCTTATTCATTGTGGAAACCCTTCACTGAGAATATACTGTCGGTTATCTACTCAAAATATATGTAGAATTTTCAAATGTTAAAATTTGTTGATGCGACAGGCTGTCTGTTGTCCGCATGAACAGACTTTGGGGAGAGCTGATGATACTACAGTATGTAGCAGGAAACATGCCCTTTGACCTTCTCCATTTTATAGGCTTTTTTGTTAAAGACCCTATAGCTTAGTCCTTAAAGGTACGCTGTGTAGGAATTTCCCCCATCTAGCGGTGAAATTGTATTCTGCATTCAAACGAATAGTGCTCTCTAGCTCTCTTTAAATGCGTGTTGCAACTACGGTAACCGTAATGTGCCAAGAAGCTACGGCATGTCGTCCAATACCACTTCATCGAGTTTAACTATACATGTTCTACTGTTATGCTGCCTATATAAGGAATTACACAGTCAAGGAATGAAAACGCTTGTAATTTAGACCATAACATTGACTTAACTGTCGAGCAGAAAGCAGGACTTCAGCGCCCCTTTCAAAGTCTTTCTCCTTCATTAGCTCTATCCACCGGGGAAAAGCCGATATTTACCCTCGTTTTGAATTTGCCGGTCACGTTTCCTTTTAGATTCAATTGTTATGCTTTTTGGCTATTTTATGCCTTTTGGCATTATGAAGTGCCGTGCAATCTTTCAAATTTGCCGGGGCTGTGACAAGCGCCTCTCACTGACCTCCTTGTGTCCGTTTCAGATGGTTTCAGTCAGCCGGCTCTGAACGCAAACGTTTTGTAGAAACGTGCTGAGGTAGACTAGTGCTTTTTGTCCCTCTCTGCTATTATAGTTTTCAAGATGGAGTCCTCCATGGACTTACCAGTCAGATCATTGGCAGAGCTAATTTTACACCAATGAGATCATATTTATGAATAAAGACATTGATTTTAGCTAATAAAATACTTTTTTAAAAATATATTTAATTTCCCTTAAAACCAAAGATTAAGTTTAATGACACAACGTTTCCCCCCAAAATCAAACACTCCACCCCCTTTTGAAAAAGTGTTAAACAAATCGTATAATCTTACTTTAAAGTTTAAACAAAAACGTAAAAGCACTTCTTCATATTTGCTTTGTTCTGACACAATGTCATTAGTTGGTACTTTTTTCCTTTAATCTTCTTTTAAAATATACTTTTCTTATTTATACAAAGGTTCCATTTCAATTAATTTCCTAGCAAGTATAAAGTAATAAATATATGATATGTCTGATGCAATGTTTTTGCAGAAAGAAATAGGTGCTGCAAAACTCCAAACAGTTCAACTCACAATGACGGCATCGAGGATGGCCAACGGCTTAGGTCAATTGGTGAAAACACTGCGTGCGTAAGGTGGTTTTCCGAGATTTGCCAAGATTTTACGCCAAAAATCAAATACTGTTAACCTTTTCAAAGATTAATCTAGCTTTTAAAGTTAGAATAAAAAAAGTTACAAACCAAACATCTTCATACCAGTTGTCTTCTGACGCAAGGCCATTAACTGGTTGTTTTTCTTTTATAAATTTACTTTGCTTATTTCTACAAATATCAGCCTGATAAATATGTACTTAATACACGATTAAACAAGACAATCATGCTATCAAATACATCTGACACAATGTTTTTTAAGAAAAAGCAGTGTTTAAAACCAAATTTTCTTTTGACAGCCCTACAGAAATGCCTGTTGATACTAAGTTTCAGGCATAGTGCAACCATGCAATGTTCGAGAAAGCTAATATTGGTGTAATCTCTGCAAGGTCTCACCCTCACGCTGATCCAGGCATAGCTTTACTAAAACAAAATATCATGTACGTCATTATCAAACTTTAATACTAGGGTTTCATGCTGATTTAAAATTTTATTTGTTTGTTATTAACTAATACCTTTATTTTTTACATCCAGCACAAATTTTGTTCAAATATTGTTCTCTGACCCCAAATAATCAGATAATGGAATGTTCACAACCTACAATTAGATATTCTCCTGCATAGCAATAGTAGTGCTAAAATCTTTGGATCTATTTTTACACCGTAGTGATGCAAATTACCATACTCTTGTAAAGACTATGGTCTAACTTTAAAACATAATCTTTATACATGAATTCAAAATTCTAAGATATCACTAAGAAAACAGGGGGTGAAAAGCACCGTTTATAATAAATACACAAAGTATTAACGCAAAAAGTAGGTGCATGCTGTTTTACACGTAACCGAATCACATCTGACTATTGCACTGAGAGCGGCGTATTCATTAAAGCTTGAGACAGTTAAACAAAGTTCCACACTCGGGTATAACCTGCTAATAAAATTGCACAAAAGTAGATTCTAGTGATCAACTCGCTAAAAAGTAAATACAACATGAGCCATACAGAAAAGCCACTTGTAATCAGTTTTGTATGTTTGTAATTGACATTTTATGTACTAGTCAATTAGGCCGTTTACATCTTGCTTCTTTTTGTTTTTGTACAGTTTGCAAAAACATGAACCGATATTTCTACATGAGATATTTCTTTTAGAACATCTTTCAGCTATGTCTACGAAACATCGACATGAAAGATGAGTATTGCTGTTTTTCTGGTACCTATAAAACTATTATACTACTGCAAACTCGTCTAGCTATTGCCCATTTCACAGCACAGTCATAGATACACAGTTATTTTATGTATGTGGCTAAACATCGGTTAAGCTAATGAATTACCGTTGATATTTTTACGTGAAAGGTGGGATGATTCATTTTTTATTCAGTCTACACCGATACTTTGACACACGAGTTTTAGTCAGGGGTCTTTTAGCCCTGATCCAGAAAACAGGCGGTAAGCAGGAAGTTATGAAAACATGTGGTAAGCAGTTTTTGGCCTCATCATCATCAATTTTTTTAACATCGTAAATATCAATTGTTAGATAAATTATATCTATCTACAGTTATATATGAAACACGCTCAGCCGCATTAGAGTCGGATTCTTGTTTATAGTGAACATTGTTATTGAACAGCATGTTTAACAGCGCCAGTGTTCTTAAATTGTTTACCACGGTCTCATTTTCAACAACACTATCGTAACACTTAGCGTATTTTGTATGGTGTCTTCGTTACGCTTTCACCCCATGGATATCTGTTTCCTACAGTTAGCTGTAATGTTAGCGAACTATAGGTCTTCTCTTTGTTCATATACGACAGTATTCGCATGAATTTTCTAGATTTTAATAAAATGATGGTTTAAACCACATTATATTATTATACCATTCTAGTTTTAAATATCTCTTAAATGTATATTTTATATTTTAAACCTTTATGCGAATATAGAATACCGCACAAGGATCTCTGAAATATTTTTTTTTCGTGTAAAACATCTATGTTTTTAAAAATACAAAGACATATTTCTCTAAGCGACCCTCAAAATCTGGGGATACAACAAAACACAGTGCTTCCGTGTACGATGATTTATCAGAAAATGATAAATCTTAATTCTTGATAATGATTAAACAACCCTCAAATCGGTAATGACGTGTTTTAAGCGATATTGTTTTAATTTAAACTCAATGCGCTAAAGTCCTATAACTGAACTTAATATTTGGTAAAGTTAACTTAAAGCCTTACTTTCTAAATGCTTTTTACAGAACTTGTTGCGAAAAATTCATCCCCTTTTTTAACCTCTAAAAATGACAGATTCTAAGATCATTACTGATCATTACTGACAACTTTGTCAGGAAAACAATGTTTCCTACATTTAGAAACGTAGGACGGCATCTCTTTGCTTGTATACAACGCTTGATATGCATATTAATAAACTATATTACATCACATGCCGCCTCGATGATCCTGTGCATCAAGCTAACCATCGGGCCTCTAAAATGATCTTTAAACATAGAGTCTAGCGTAGCTCTTAAACCACACTCTTTCCCGTGGCGCACTCACACGCCGGATGACGCAGTGCCCCCGCTACGCCAGAACTTGACGGGCAGCCATTCTCCATCAGCTTTTGCGTCGCCATTTTTAAGATTTTTCGGTCCCCGATGGTGAAAGTTCCTTAGAGCAAAAAGTCCTTACAGCAGTGTGGACTGTGTCCTTAGAAGTGTGAGTCGAAAAAGTTTATTTCTAATTCCTGATCAAAGACTTCGACTTTTGCTCGATGAGATGTTGCAGATTTTGCTCGATGAGGTTGTGTGCGATAACTTAGGCTGAGCTCGGTGTAGAGTTCATCAGCCCTGCGATTGGGGATCCGCCCTCGCCCATCCCTGGTGTGGGGTGGTCCCTTGACGTCGTAAACCACTATATAGGATTAAAGCCTCATTGAATCAGAAGTAAAGTCATCCGTATTCTATTAGACCAAAATATAATTATAGTCATACACTAGGATAATATAGTTTATTAATATGCATATCAAGCGTTGTATACAAGCAAAGAGATGCCGTCCTACGTTTCTAAATGTAGGAAACATTGTTTTCCTGACAAAGTTGTCAGTAATGATCAGTAATGATCTTAGAATCTGTCATTTTTAGAGGTTAAAAAAGGGGATGAATTTTTCGCAACAAGTTCTGTAAAAAGCATTTAGAAAGTAAGGCTTTAAGTTAACTTTACCAAATATTAAGTTCAGTTATAGGACTTTAGCGCATTGAGTTTAAATTAAAACAATATCGCTTAAAACACGTCATTACCGATTTGAGGGTTGTTTAATCATTATCAAGAATTAAGATTTATCATTTTCTGATAAATCATCGTACACGGAAGCACTGTGTTTTGTTGTACCCCCAGATTTTGAGGGTCGCTTAGAGAAATATGTCTTTGTATTTTTAAAAACATAGATGTTTTACACGAAAAAAAAATATTTCAGAGATCCTTGTGCGGTATTCTATATTCGCATAAAGGTTTAAAATATAAAATATACATTTAAGAGATATTTAAAACTAGAATGGTATAATAATATAATGTGGTTTAAACCATCATTTTATTAAAATCTAGAAAATTCATGCGAATACTGTCGTATATGAACAAAGAGAAGACCTATAGTTCGCTAACATTACAGCTAACTGTAGGAAACAGATATCCATGGGGTGAAAGCGTAACGAAGACACCATACAAAATACGCTAAGTGTAACGATAGTGTTGTTGAAAATGAGACCGTGGTAAACAATTTAAGAACACTGGCGCTGTTAAACATGCTGTTCAATAACAATGTTCACTATAAACAAGAATCCGACTCTAATGCGGCTGAGCGTGTTTCATATATAACTGTAGATAGATATAATTTATCTAACAATTGATATTTACGATGTTAAAAAAATTGATGATGATGAGGCCAAAAACTGCTTACCACATGTTTTCATAACTTCCTGCTTACCGCCTGTTTTCTGGATCAGGGCTAAAAGACCCCTGACTAAAACTCGTGTGTCAAAGTATCGGTGTAGACTGAATAAAAAATGAATCATCCCACCTTTCACGTAAAAATATCAACGGTAATTCATTAGCTTAACCGATGTTTAGCCACATACATAAAATAACTGTGTATCTATGACTGTGCTGTGAAATGGGCAATAGCTAGACGAGTTTGCAGTAGTATAATAGTTTTATAGGTACCAGAAAAACAGCAATACTCATCTTTCATGTCGATGTTTCGTAGACATAGCTGAAAGATGTTCTAAAAGAAATATCTCATGTAGAAATATCGGTTCATGTTTTTGCAAACTGTACAAAAACAAAAAGAAGCAAGATGTAAACGGCCTAATTGACTAGTACATAAAATGTCAATTACAAACATACAAAACTGATTACAAGTGGCTTTTCTGTATGGCTCATGTTGTATTTACTTTTTAGCGAGTTGATCACTAGAATCTACTTTTGTGCAATTTTATTAGCAGGTTATACCCGAGTGTGGAACTTTGTTTAACTGTCTCAAGCTTTAATGAATACGCCGCTCTCAGTGCAATAGTCAGATGTGATTCGGTTACGTGTAAAACAGCATGCACCTACTTTTTGCGTTAATACTTTGTGTATTTATTATAAACGGTGCTTTTCACCCCCTGTTTTCTTAGTGATATCTTAGAATTTTGAATTCATGTATAAAGATTATGTTTTAAAGTTAGACCATAGTCTTTACAAGAGTATGGTAATTTGCATCACTACGGTGTAAAAATAGATCCAAAGATTTTAGCACTACTATTGCTATGCAGGAGAATATCTAATTGTAGGTTGTGAACATTCCATTATCTGATTATTTGGGGTCAGAGAACAATATTTGAACAAAATTTGTGCTGGATGTAAAAAATAAAGGTATTAGTTAATAACAAACAAATAAAATTTTAAATCAGCATGAAACCCTAGTATTAAAGTTTGATAATGACGTACATGATATTTTGTTTTAGTAAAGCTATGCCTGGATCAGCGTGAGGGTGAGACCTTGCAGAGATTACACCAATATTAGCTTTCTCGAACATTGCATGGTTGCACTATGCCTGAAACTTAGTATCAACAGGCATTTCTGTAGGGCTGTCAAAAGAAAATTTGGTTTTAAACACTGCTTTTTCTTAAAAAACATTGTGTCAGATGTATTTGATAGCATGATTGTCTTGTTTAATCGTGTATTAAGTACATATTTATCAGGCTGATATTTGTAGAAATAAGCAAAGTAAATTTATAAAAGAAAAACAACCAGTTAATGGCCTTGCGTCAGAAGACAACTGGTATGAAGATGTTTGGTTTGTAACTTTTTTTATTCTAACTTTAAAAGCTAGATTAATCTTTGAAAAGGTTAACAGTATTTGATTTTTGGCGTAAAATCTTGGCAAATCTCGGAAAACCACCTTACGCACGCAGTGTTTTCACCAATTGACCTAAGCCGTTGGCCATCCTCGATGCCGTCATTGTGAGTTGAACTGTTTGGAGTTTTGCAGCACCTATTTCTTTCTGCAAAAACATTGCATCAGACATATCATATATTTATTACTTTATACTTGCTAGGAAATTAATTGAAATGGAACCTTTGTATAAATAAGAAAAGTATATTTTAAAAGAAGATTAAAGGAAAAAAGTACCAACTAATGACATTGTGTCAGAACAAAGCAAATATGAAGAAGTGCTTTTACGTTTTTGTTTAAACTTTAAAGTAAGATTATACGATTTGTTTAACACTTTTTCAAAAGGGGGTGGAGTGTTTGATTTTGGGGGGAAACGTTGTGTCATTAAACTTAATCTTTGGTTTTAAGGGAAATTAAATATATTTTTAAAAAAGTATTTTATTAGCTAAAATCAATGTCTTTATTCATAAATATGATCTCATTGGTGTAAAATTAGCTCTGCCAATGATCTGACTGGTAAGTCCATGGAGGACTCCATCTTGAAAACTATAATAGCAGAGAGGGACAAAAAGCACTAGTCTACCTCAGCACGTTTCTACAAAACGTTTGCGTTCAGAGCCGGCTGACTGAAACCATCTGAAACGGACACAAGGAGGTCAGTGAGAGGCGCTTGTCACAGCCCCGGCAAATTTGAAAGATTGCACGGCACTTCATAATGCCAAAAGGCATAAAATAGCCAAAAAGCATAACAATTGAATCTAAAAGGAAACGTGACCGGCAAATTCAAAACGAGGGTAAATATCGGCTTTTCCCCGGTGGATAGAGCTAATGAAGGAGAAAGACTTTGAAAGGGGCGCTGAAGTCCTGCTTTCTGCTCGACAGTTAAGTCAATGTTATGGTCTAAATTACAAGCGTTTTCATTCCTTGACTGTGTAATTCCTTATATAGGCAGCATAACAGTAGAACATGTATAGTTAAACTCGATGAAGTGGTATTGGACGACATGCCGTAGCTTCTTGGCACATTACGGTTACCGTAGTTGCAACACGCATTTAAAGAGAGCTAGAGAGCACTATTCGTTTGAATGCAGAATACAATTTCACCGCTAGATGGGGGAAATTCCTACACAGCGTACCTTTAAGGACTAAGCTATAGGGTCTTTAACAAAAAAGCCTATAAAATGGAGAAGGTCAAAGGGCATGTTTCCTGCTACATACTGTAGTATCATCAGCTCTCCCCAAAGTCTGTTCATGCGGACAACAGACAGCCTGTCGCATCAACAAATTTTAACATTTGAAAATTCTACATATATTTTGAGTAGATAACCGACAGTATATTCTCAGTGAAGGGTTTCCACAATGAATAAGGATAGTTTGGGAGATACAAGGAAAGTAAAAATTATCAGGTCACGTCGAAAAAGTAAGATCATGCTTTGAATTAAGACGGGTAAAATTAAATATTCGCTCAAGACAAACTTTACTTATGCTTTGGACCACAGAGGCACATTGCGTCTCTGAAAATGTGTGGTGATTTTCTAAATGATACAACTTAATCTAAATAAGAGCAATGTAGAGTCCTGGGATTTATTTTAAAACAAAAACATTGTGACAAACTTTGACAACATGTTTCATATCGCATGGACAAGAAACTGTTTGAAATAAGATCTATGACGCCAAAGCACAGTTCTTGATTTATAACGTTTTTATTTTATTTTTCGAACAAATGATGTTTAGTAAAAATAACACCTTAGGTTAAATTTATGCAAAATCATTCATTCTAAGAAGATAAATAGAAAATACAATTTTAATAAAAACTTTAAAGGTTTGATTTAAACAGTCTTTTAATTTTAAAAGATCCAATTTAAACTTTTAAGATTATGCTTTTAAATGAATTATTTAGTATGAGTAAAACTCTGGACAGCAGCCTAGCTTTACTGTGACATCTGGTCTCTAACTCCTCTCGTCTCTGTGAGGGTGTGAAGCTTCAGTTCACCCTGTAGTTTATCACTGAAGGACCTGGGAGGGCTTTGTTTATCACAACTTAAACTATTTGATTTTTGGATTGTTTTCATCATTGCATAAAGAACTACTTCTTCAGCGCTCTGAAAATGTAAGACGATTTAATATTTTATATAATTAATTTATAGCTAAAACTATGTTTAAATCATTTGAATAAATTTTAGCAACATATTTGTTATTATTCATTGAGTTATATACTTTTATTTATAATAATTTAATTAAAAAATAGAGATTAGTTGATTTTATGGAACCGACTTAGTGAGTGCAAAACAGCTTAGAAATTATATAAATTATTTATTTTTATTTATTTGATTTTGATGGTCGTGTATAGGTGTACGGGGTAGAATATGCTGTTACAGTACAAAAATCATTATGGCTATATTTATAAAAATTATACTTTAGGTCACCGTTAAACAAAATCATTACAGTAATCTTCTAAAAGATAAATAGAAGATACGAATGTATTAAAACTTTGAAGATTTAATTTAAACAATCTTTTCATTTTAAAAGATCATATTTAAACTTTTACGATTATGCTTTGAAATAAATTTAGTACGAACAAAACTTTGGCTTTGGAAAGGCGTTAGCAGACTAACATTACACTGTGCACAGAGGCTCATCTGCTCTGTCACCCTATATCCTGAAGCTAACATTATTGTCAAGTAACGCATTTCTCTAAAGATGTGGTGGTGATAGGAAGGGCCTTATAAGCAGCCTATCAATGGGGGTCGGGCTGAGGCATCACAGATTCTAAATGACTTCATTGTTGCTCTCTCACTAAAGATAGGGCTATGTGACAAATTTCTTACAGATAAAACTTAAGGAATTATTGAACATTTCACACAATATGTGAGATGACTTGTGAGACCCCGAAATTTCAAAGTTCTTTACATGCACCATGATAAATAAAAAATATACTTTAAGTTCAAGTCAAATTTTTCCACAGATATTCATTTAGCTAAAACTATGTTTAAATTGTTTAAATAAATTTTAGTAACATATTTGTTATTTTTCATTGAGTTATATACTTTTATTTATAATAATTTAATTAAAAAATAGAGACTAGTTGATTTTATGGAACCGACTTAGTAAGTGCAATACTCCTTAGAAATTATATTAAATTATTTATTTTATTTATTTATTTTGGAAAATGTAAAAATACAGTTTTCCGTGATGGTCGTGTATAGGTGTACGGGGTAGAATATGCTGTTACAGTACAAAAATCATTATGGCTATATTTATAAAAATTATACTTTAGGTCACCATTAAACAAAATCATTACAGTAATCTTCTAAAAGATAGTAAAAAATATAGTCATGTTTTTCCACAGTCTATCGATGTAGAATATTTGTTTTTATTAATTAATTGAATTGAATTTAAAACATTTTATAAAAGATATATTTTAAACTTTTAAGATTAACTTTTAAGATTAACACTAACAAAACATCTCATACTGATCGCTGAACACACACACACACACACACACACACATAGACAGAGCCCCTTCGAGCTCAGAGACTGTCATGTACTGAGAGTATGAGAGAGAGAGAGAGAGGAGAGAGAGAGAGAGAAGAGGAGAGAAGAGAGAGAGAGAGAGAGAGAGAGAGAGAGAGAGAGAGAGAGAGAGAGAGAGAGAGAGAGAGAGAAGAGAGAGAGAGAGAGAGAGAGAGAGAGAGAGAGAGAGAGAGAGAGACAGAGAGAGAGAGAGACGAGAGAGAGAGAGAGAGAGAGGAGAGAGAGGAGAATCACTCGTCATCTTATGCATCTTAAACATTCATAGGCTGTATGGACATCTGAGATAGGAGCTACTTCAACTCGGTGAAAATGTAAAATGTATTTATTTAATCTAAAATAATTTTAATCAGTACATTTTGTTTGATATTTATTTTTAAAATGAACGATTAAAGCATTTAATTTATATACTTTCAAAGAACAGCATGTTTTTCAACTTTAGTTAGTGTTAAATGTTATATTTTGTATATGACTTTTCAACTTTTTGTGAGATATACATATTACCCTCACTGCCACTGTGTGTGCTCAGCAATGAGCTCTGGAATGCGGAGGCTGCTACCAGCATTTTGATTTATTTGACAGTGAATTACTATAGCCATGTAACAGGCACACGCACACACAAAGACAGAGGCCCTTCGAACTCACGCGCTTGGGAGTATGAGAGAGAATCACTCAACATCTTTATACATCTTTTGTCATCCATTCATAAAATTGTATGGTTTCTTCAACTCTTCAACAATTTTTTGAGATTATTGGTTCAGTAAATTTCTAGTCAGATGTTATTTTATATTTTTTAATTTATATTTAATTTATTCACCTTATAAATGAACAGAATGGTTTTCAACTTTATATGAACAGAATCTTTTTTCTTTTTTTCAACTCTAGTTAGTGTGAAATATTTAATTAATACACTTTTAAAGAACTGAATGGTTTTCAACATTATATGATTTTAAAGAACAATGTGCTTTAACTCTAGTGGTCATTATAACACCGTTAGAACATCTCTTTTTCTCCCTGTCCCAGCAAGGGCTGCAGGAATGCGGAGGGGTGTCATGTGTGTCACACACACACACACACACACACACACACACACACACACACACACACACACACACACACACACACACACACACACACACACACACACACACACACACACACACACACACCCCACCTCAGACTCAGAGACTGTCAAATGCTTGTGAGAGAGAGAAACACTTTGGAGTCTTTTCAGCTTTTGCATCATTGCACAGTTGTAAGCACAATTCATATGTTGCATAGATTCTTCAACTCTCTAGAAATGCAAGGTATTTTTGTTTTTCAACTCTAGTTAGTGTTAAATATTTAATTTATATTTCATCGATTACTTTTAAATGAACAGAATCTTTTTCAACTTTTTGTAAAATGAACAATGTTTCTTCAACTTTTTGTGAGATATACATATTACCCTCACTACCACTGTGTGTGCTCAGGAACGGGGAGGGTGGGAGGGGTCATACATCCTACATAACCCTTGACACACAAACATATATAATACCAGGATCAAAGACAGATGGCCAAATGACGGATCACATCCGGATCAACGGGGGCAACACTAAATGTCTACTTGACATATCATCTTCAGGTCAACAGGCCAACACTAAATGTCTAAATGACGGACCACATCCAGGTCAACAGGTCAAAAGAAACTGTCAGCTTAATATATCATAACCCCGGATCAAAGACACCTGACAACTTGATGGATCATTTCCAGGTCAACGGGTCAAACCAACTGTCAACTTGATCGATCGTAGCACCCAGATCAAAGAGGAAGGTCAAAGGTTAACCCCTACACCGGAGGGTCACCGGAAGGACAGGGGGCGGGGCAAGGTCAAAGGTCAAAGTCATTAATCATTTTGACATTTGCCGAAGTATAATAACTACTTGCGCTTAAGTGGAGAGTTTTTTCTATATGTTGTCACCGACATCAGTGGGATCCTGTTAACTGTTCTGTGGACACAGTACTCGAGTTCCTGCAGGAGCGGTTTACGTCAGGTCTATGTCCTTCCACGCTCAAGGCGCCACGCTACGTGGCGGCCATTGCGGCTTACCACGCCCTGGTGGGGGGTACATCGCTGGGTCGAGACCCTCTGATTACACGTTTCCTTCGTGGCACTTTGAGGCTTTGAGGATCTTGCTATAGTACTAGAAGGCCTGTCTAGGGCTCCATTCGAGCCCTTAGATTCGGTTTCAGAAACATTTCTTACCCTTAAGACTATGTTTCTGCTTGCTATTTCGTCCCTTAAGAGAGTTGGAGACCTTCATTGTCCTTTCGGTTTCCCCCACTTGCCTTGAGTTTGCACCGGGGATGGTCAAGGCATTCTTATATCCAAAACAGGGATACGTCCCTAAGGTGCCGACCTTGACTCCGAGGCCTATTGTGCTGCAGGCTTTCTGTCCTCCTCCTTTTACATCTGCGGACCAGGAAAGGCTGAACCTCTTGTGTCCAGTGCAAGCACTGGACACTTATGTCCATCGGACATCTTCATGGAGGAAGTCCGACCAGTTACTTATTTGCTTTGGATCACCTAAGAAAGGTCTTCCTGCTAATCAGACGGTTGCATACGAGTACTCTAACCAGCCGTGTCCTTTGGTGGTCCGAGCTCACTCTACTAGGAGTATGGCGGCCTCTAAAGCCTTACTACAGGGGGTTTCTCTCCAAGATGTTTGCGATGCGGCAGGCTGGTCTTCACCGCTCACATTCGTTCGATTTTACAGTTTAGACCTGGATGCTGCCCCAGGTTCTCAGGTGCTTAGTGCTTAATTTTAACAGACTGACACTCAGGTACTTGGAATTCTGGCGCTTTGGGTATTCTCGTTCCCAAGGCGTCGTTTTACGCATCGTGAGTTCCCTCGATAGGGAACGTCTCAGGTTACGTCTGTAACCATAGTTCCCTGAGAAAGGGAACGAGACGATGCGTCACCCTGCCATACTTCCTGCATCCCTGTGATCGGCTTGCTTCGGCAAATTTCGAAGCTAATGCCGGTTTGCACCGGATGTGCTTTTATCCCTTCCTGGTCATGACGTCACCCGCCCGTGACGCTCATTCTTTCCATTGGACTAGTTGACATAGATGCTTCAGACGCATCCACGCTGGGGGCGTTCCCTTTCTCAGGGAACTATGGTTACAGACGTAACCTGAGACGTTTTCTCTCTAACCTTTTTTAATCTAATTGGTGCAACAATTTCTAATGTACTAGAGAGAATGGTGCTCAAACTCCTAGTCATTTCCTCTAGTTCATTTGTTTGTTTGGGTTCACTGAGCAGCTGAGAAAGATCAGGTAAGCTATTTGAGAATCTATCTATAGTGCTTGGAAGGATTGTTCCCTATCGAGGGAACTCCACAATGCATCGAGAAATCGATACTTTGGGGACGCTCCCTAAGCGTGCGCCTCTGAAGTAAAATGAAACTAGTCCAATCCTGATTGGTGTTGCGTCGTGACGTAACATGTGACGGCATACCCGGAAGTATAAAGGTCACGCTGATGCATAGCATGCCAGCTTTCGCTCTTCAGCAAGCGCTCTGTGTTTTGACTGTCTGTCTTATTTGGTGTTGTTTGTGATTCAGTATATATTTATATCAAGTTATGGCCAGTGAACAGTTCAAGAGATGTGTGCACCCCTGCCCTCGTTTCATCACGGGTGGGGACACGCATGTTTTATGTGTGAACTGTTTGGAAGCGCAGCATGCACAAGCAGCTCTTGAGGGAACTGCTTGTGCAGACTGTGAAGCACTGCCTATTAGAGTGCTGCGCTCCCGGCTGGCATGTTTCAATGAGCATGGTCAGGCTCGCGTTCCCCATGGTTCTGGTCCCGCGTCTGCTGAGGCAGCGCGACGTTTGAGATCATGGGGTTCGCAGCGGGATCTTGCAGATGAGAATGAGACTGCTGAGGCACTTTCTCATTCTTCGTCTGAGGATCCCGAGCCTACTGTGAGTGGTGCAGAAGCCCGCGTTGCGGCTTCTTCTGCCCGCGATCAGGTCCCGATGCTTGAGCTGTCTGCTTCCGAGGAAGTGGACGTGCTCAGCATCGAATCGGACGATCATGAGTTAAACACACCCACACATGCATATGATGAACTGGTCGAGGTTGTGACTCGTGCTGTGGCTAGACTTAACATCAGCTGGCCACAAGATAATCAGGAAACGCAAGTAAAGAGTAAATTAGACGAGCGTTTCCTGAAGCATAGGTCACAGCCTCAGCGCCGGGGTTTGCCTTTTTTCCCCGATCTCCATAATGAGATTTCGAGATCGTGGGATAAACCATATTCGTCCCGTATCTCCAGCCCCACTGTGGTGGACTATAGTAATGTTCTGGGGGCACGGGATATGGGTTATGGGAAGATGCCGATTGTCGAGGAAGCTTTAGCTAGTTATTTATCTCCTGATTTAGCATCTTCCTTGAAAACCCCGGTGCTACCTAGTAAGCCCTGCAGAGACACATGTAATTTAATAAGCAGGGCTTACATGGCGGCAGGTCGAGCTGGTTCATGCTTGCACACGATGTCTATTTTGCAAGCATACCAGGCAGACCTCCTGAAAGATTTAGACGAGGGGGAGGGGCCAACTCCTGAAGATGTAGCTGAGTTACGTAGGGCTACAGATCTGTCTCTCCGGGCTACCAAAGAGACGGCCAATGGTGGCCACGGAGAGGCACCTATGGTTAAATTTGTCAGGTATTAAGGAGAAAGATAAATCTTTTTTGCTTGATGCACCGCTTTCGCCCTCTGGTCTGTTCGGCGACGCCGTTAATTCGGTCGTCGACAGATTTCAGGAGACTAAAAAACAGTCTGCGGCGTTTCAGCAGTTTCTCCCCCGTAAGGCTAAGGCCAAGTCTAAATCGAGTAGGGTGGGGCAAGCAAATCAGCCCCAGCCGTCAGCCAGTTCATCTCACCGCTCAGAGCAGAAAGAGAGCGTTTCCTCTAGAGCCCCTCCCCCGGGAGCTTGGCAACAGAGGAAACGTTCTCAGCAGAAGCCCTCCAGCCAGAGGGGCGACTTGAGAGACGTCATTCAGGCTAGGAGGGCTTCGGGAAAGAGGTCCTAACTGTAGTGCTAGGATCTCAGAGGGCTGTCCCCCCCGCTGCAGAACTACCGAGGTTGTTCTCGCACCGGAGTCCTCGAGAAATCGGTGTTGGTATCCCGCCGTCTCTGACGCTTCAGGCCACACCAATTTCCAGCGAACACACACTGTACCGTTCGTGTCAAGAAATAAAAAACGAGCTTCTGTGGTGGTCACAAAAACCGTTTCGATTGAATCCTGCCGGTCTCTCGCTTCAGGAAGTCGAGAACAGTGCTCAAAAAACACCCGAGACCAGCCTCGAGAGGCTGGTTCCCTTAGTAGATTTTGTAGAGGCATGGTATCATCTTCCCAACATATCTGCATGGGTCCTGCGTATAATAAAATCAGGGTACAGACTGCAGTTCGGGCACCGCCCCCCCAAATTTTCTGGGGTGGTGCAGACTACGGTGGTTCCAGAGCAGGCTCAGGTGATGGAACAAGAAGTGCAATCTCTGCTGTTAAAGGAGGCCATAGAACGTGTTCCTCTCTCAGACAGGGAGTCCGGATTTTACAGCCGGTACTTTATAGTTCCAAAGAAGGATGGGGGGTTGAGGCCGATTTTAGATCTCAGAGTTTTTAACCGGTCTTTGAGGAGGTTCAGGTTCAAAATGCTTACAATCCCTGTTATCGTGAATCAGATCAGATCCGAGGACTGGTTTGTCACAATAGATCTAAAAGACGCTTATTTTCATGTATCCATCCTTCCATGTCACAGGAGGTTCCTGAGGTTCGCTTTCGGGGGCGAAGCTTACCAATATCGGGTTCTTCCGTTCGGCCTAGCACTCTCTCCCCGCACATTCACCAAATGTATGGATGCAGCTCTTGCTCCACTGAGACTTCAGGGCATCCGCATACTGAATTATATCGACGACTGGCTCATTCTGGCTCAGTCTCGAGAGATGGCGGTTCGGCATCGAGATGTCGTCCTTGGCCACATTCGGAATTTGGGGTTGAGACTCAACACAAAAAAGAGTGTGTTAGAACCGCCCCAGTGCACAACGTTTCTGGGCGTCGTGTGGAATTCGATTACGATGCAGGCACGCATGTCTCCTGCACGTATCGAGTCCATTCTGGCGATGGTGTCCAAGTTAAAGCTATTTCAAAGATTGCTGGGCCTCATGGCAGCGGCATCCAACATTATACCTTTGGGCCTTCTTCACATGAGGCCCCTCCAGTGGTGGCTGAAAGCCAAGGGGTTTTCCCCCAAGGGGAATCCGTTTCGTATGATCAGAGTAACGCGCAGATGCCTTCGTTCTCTAAAAATATGGAAGAAAACTTGGTTTCTGTCCCAAGGGCCAGTGTTGGGAGCGTCATGTCGCCGGAAAACCGTTTCGACAGACGCCTCTCTCACTGGCTGGGGCGCGGTCATGGACGGCCGCTTTTCCAGGGGTCTGTGGCAGGACCATCATCACTCTTGGCACATAAACTGCCTAGAGATGTTGGCTGTGTTCAGGGCTCTGAGGAGCTTCCTTCCAGACATCAAAGGTTATCATGTCCTAGTACGTTCGGACAATACATCAGTGGTAGCCTATCTGAACCGACAGGGGGGACTCAGATCGCGCCCTCTGTGCAGATTGGCGCATCTTTGGTCCCAGGGGAAAATACTATCTATCAGAGCAATGTATCTTCCGGGGGTTCAGAATCAGGGAGCGGACATCCTGTCGAGGCAGTGGCTGAGGCCCGGGGAATGGAGACTTCATCCAGATGTGGTGAAGTTGATATGGGAGAGGTTTGGGCCAGCGGAAGTGGATCTATTCGCGTCTCGAGAGACGTCCCACTGCCCACTTTGGTTCTCCCTCTCACATCCAGCCCCACTGGGGTTGGATGCCATGGTACAGGCCTGGCCGAGGCTTCGCCTGTACGCTTTTCCCCCGATCACTCTGCTCCCGGGAGTCCTGGAGAGTGTCCGTCAAGAGGGCATCAGTCTACTTCTGGTTGCCCCAATGTGGCCGACCCGAGTGTGGTTTTCAGACGTGATATCACTCCTGATAGCTCCGCCGTGGCAGATTCCTCTGAGGAGGGATCTGTTGTCTCAGGCGGAGGGCACAATCTTCCACCCTCACCCAGAGCTGTGGAAACTGTGGGTCTGGCCTCTGAGGGGGTTCAATACCTAAATGCTGGTCTATCAGCTGGGGTGGTTGAAACCATACTTAGCTCTAGGGTTCCATCTACAAGGAGACTATATGGCCTCAAGTGGAATGTGTTTGTCACTTGGTGTAGAGAACAGGAGTTAGATCCAGTCAACTGCCCGCTGGCTTCAGTTCTGGAGTTCCTTCAAAATCGTTTCTCTGCGGGTCTCTCCCTTCCACGCTTAAGGTGTATGTGGCTGCCATTGCGGCTTTCCACGCACCATTAAGTGATGGGCCTCTGGGGAGGCACAACCTGGTTATTCGTTTTCTCCGTGGTACCTGGAGGATGAGACCGACAACCAGGTCCAGGGTTCCTACCTGGGACCTGGCAGTGGTTCTCGAAGGGTTATCCCTGGCCCCCTTCGAACCCCTTCAGTCGGCTTCGCCTAGGGATCTTACGTTAAAAATGGTGTTTCTCTTAGCTATTACCTCTCTTAAGAGGGTGGGAGATCTCCAAGCCCTGGCAGTAACACCAGCTTGCTTGGAGTTTGCCCCTGGCAGAGTTAAAGCCTTTTTGCACCCGAGGCCGGGCTACATTCCTAAGGTTCCTATGAATACGGCTCGGTCCACGGTCCTTCAGGCATTTCATCCTCCGCCTCATGTGTCGGCTGAAGAAGAGAAGCTTCATTTGCTCTGTCCTGTCAGAGCTTTGAGCGTGTACCTTGAGAGGTCCTCTTCCTGGAGGAGGTCGGAACAGTTATTAGTGTGTTTTGGGTCACCTAAGAAGGGGCTCCCTGCATCCAAGCAAACTATTAGTAATTGGATTGTTCAAACTATTACTTCAGCCTACAAGGTGCGCGACTTGCCTTCACCTTTAGCTGTTAGGGCTCATTCGACTAGAGGCATGGCTTCCTCTAGGGCCCTCCTTTCAGGAGTGCCCCTCCAGGAGATCTGTGAGGCAGCCGGATGGGCTACCCCACACACTTTTATTAGGTTCTACAGTTTACACCTCCCTAGTACACCTGGTGCACACGTCCTTTCGTCCTAGTTGGGTGCCTGAATCAGTTTCACTCCGGGACAGGCCTATTCGGTGCGTGGCCTAGTGGGCATTCGTTCCCCAAAGTATCGATTTCTCGATGCATTGTGGAGTTCCCTCGATAGGGAACGTCTCGGGTTATGACTATAACCCTTGTTCCCTGAGAAGGGAACGAGACAATGCATCGTTCTGCCACGCCCCTCTAGGCCTTAGAGCGTCTTGCTTCATCGCGAGGCTGGCATGCTATGCATCAGCGTGACCTTTATACTTCCGGGTATGCCGTCACATGTTACGTCACGACGCAACACCAATCAGGATTGGACTAGTTTCATTTTACTTCAGAGGCGCACGCTTAGGGAGCGTCCCCAAAGTATCGATTTCTCGATGCATTGTCTCGTTCCCTTCTCAGGGAACAAGGGTTATAGTCATAACCCGAGACGTTCTGCCTGGTCGATAACGCGGCGCAACATGAAGAATTTCAGCAGTACGTAGTATACAAGTTACCATCTAATGATCAGTGACATCATCACTTTGTGAAATTATATCTATATCGGTTGGATTGGTTCCATATGATATAATTAAATCTAGTGTATGATTTAGACGATGAGTGGGAACACTGACATTTTGCTTGAGCCTAAAGGAGTTTAATAAATCTGTAAACGCAGCCCCTAACGCATCATTTGTGTTATCTACGTGTATGTTAAAATCTCAAACAATTAATGCTTTATCGACGTTGACCAATAGATCTGAGAGAAAATCTGCAAACTCTTTTATTAAATCAGCGTAAGGCCCTGGCTGGCGGTCTATATACAGTAGCCAAGGCTAGAGATAATAGGGATTTCTTTCTTACATCTAAGAGCGTAATATTTAGCACAAGTACTTCAAACGAATTAAACCTGTCACCTGTTTTCTGAGTAACATTAAGAATATCACTATAGATTGTTGCAACACCGCCGCCACGACCGATCAGACGGGGCTCGTGCTTATAACAGTATCCTGGTGGAGTAGACTCATTTAGACTGAAATAATCATTTGGTTTAATCCAGGTTTCAGTGAGGCAAAATACATCGAAACTATTATCTGTGACCATTTCATTTACAATAACCGCCTTAGGTGTGAGCGATCTAATGTTTAGAAGACCTAGCTTCATTTTTTTTTTTTTTTGTTCACTGATATTGAGATTTTCTGGTTTAATTACAATTAGATTTTTCTTAGATCCTACAGTAGATTTATTGTTTGGCCTCAGTAAACGAGGAATAGACACAGTTTCTATATAATGTTCTACACTACTTGTAATATCAATTAAGTTGGGACAGCAAAGACTGTGATTTGGACTTTGACTTACTAGTCAGATGGTGTGTAACGTCTTGGAGAGGTTGTCCAACAGAACAGCCGCTCCGATTCTGCTGGGGTGCAGGCCATCAGGACGGAAGAGCCTAGGTCACTCCCAGATCAGATTCCAATTATTTACAAAGAGCAGTCTCTGTTCATTACACCATGACATTAACCATTTATTTAGTGCAAATAATCTACTGAACCTTTCTTGTTCTAGTCGGTACATGGGAAGCGACCCAGACACGATGATCGTTGCTTCAGGTTATGTGCTGCGTACCGTCTCGATCAAGCTCCTGTAATCCTTCTTCAGAACCTCCGTCTGCCGCAGCCTGATGTTTGTGATTTATGCTCCGTCACCGTCGGCCGGAGTGAATGCGGTCACGCCCAGAAGTGGCAAAAAGACTGAGCGGCAGCATTGTGTTTCAGCGTGAATGCCGTGAAAAACACACAAAACACATCTAAAACGGGAAAGAGCTTTGCGATTGACTGTACAACTAGATTTGACCAGAAATCTGAGGTACTGTATTTTTTACAGACTGCAAAAAGCTACAGAACAGACTATATTCTGCATAATTGGATGTTTTTAAATAAACACTGACAAAAAACAATACAAGTTTTAGGGCTGGACGATATGATGATATACAGTATAACATTAATGTAAGTGATCACTCGGATTTAGACCTATCTATATTGTATTTATAAAACGTTTACAGGCAATTTTTCTTAATTTATTTCCCTGGCGTCGAAATCAGGCACATATAAATGTCAGGAAACACGATTCCTGGCTGCATGTCAATATCCATGGATCACTGGATCTTTGAAAAGTTGTAAGGAACACTATATCTGTCACGTTTCAGTGTGTTTAGTTCTGTTTTGTATCTTGTCCTCCCCTGTCTTGTGTGATTTTTGGTTTAGTCCTGTTAGTTTTCCCGCTCCTCGTTTGTGTCCAATTTTCTGCACCTGTTTTCAGTTAATTATCTTGTTTGGTTCAGTGTATTTAAGCCCTGTGTTTTCCCTGAGTGTTTGTCGATCGTCGTCTATGTATGGTTGTGTGTAAACCCTAAAGTCCTGGAGTTTTGTTCTTGTTTCATTTTGAAAGTTTCATTTTGTTTATTAAATCTATTATCTTTGAAATTCCGTGTCCTCGTCTTCAGCTACCTGCACAGCAACCCTGACAGAACGATCGACCATAAACTAAAAATGAATAGAAGGAAGATGAAAGAGGTGAGCCCTTTCGAAAACCCTATCCTCTTTCAAGGCGAACTCTCCCTCGAAGAGTATGCGGGGCTCTATTTAGACATTTATGATGATGTGTCGATGGAGGAAGAGGAAATAACAAAGAGTTTCTGGGGTGGTCTGAAGGACCCATTGGCCCAGATAAGTCTTGTCAAGGACCTCCATCTATCCTTCCTGGAGTTTGTGGATCACACGCTGTGGGCGTGTGGATCCAGCTACCTTGTAGAAGATCTACCACTCCAACCAGCTCCAAGCCCGCCAACGCCTGAGCCCATCACCTGCACGCCAACGCCTGAGCCCATCACCTGCACGCCAACGCCTGAGCCTATCACCTGCACGCCGGCCCCTGAGCCCATCGTCTGCCCGCCAGAGCCTGCACACCGCATCAGCCCTGCCGCCAGATCGGTTCATGGACTTCCCCGGCTGATGTCCTGTATGACTGATCCCCCACTGATGTCAGTGCGATTAGCCAGGAGGATGGCTGCCGAGGCCGGGGTTCACGTCAACCACATCCAGCCAGATCCAGAGCCCGTTGACCCAGCGCCAGAGCCCGTTGACCCAGCGCCAGAGCCCGTTGACCCAGCGCCAGAGCCCGTTGACCCAGCGCCAGAGCCCGTTGACCCAGCGCCAGAGCCCGTTGACCCAGCGCCAGAGCCCGTTGACCCAGCGCCAGAGCCCGTTGACCCAGAGCCAGAGCCCGTTGACCCAGCGCCAGAGCCCATTTATGTCAAGTCAGTTCCCGATCCTGAGCCTGTCCTCCCCAAGAAAATTTTGGGGGGGGCTATACGCCTTCGCCGTGGCCGGCCAAAGATCCACGGAGGCCTGGAAAAATTACACCGCCGTGGCCACCTGATGGATCTTCACCGCCGTGGCCACCTGAAGGATCTTCACCGCCGTGGCCACCTGAAGGGTCTTCACCGCCGTGGCCACCTGAAGGGTCTTCACCGCCGTGGCCACCTGAAGGATCTTCACCGCCGTGGCCACCTGAAGGGTCTTCACCGCCGTGGCCACCTGAAGGGTCTTCACCGCCATGGCCACCTGAAGGGTCTTCACCGCCGTGGCCACCTGAAGGGTCTGCACCACCATGGCCACCCGAGGGGTCCTCACCGCCCTGGACGCCCGAGGGTCCCACAGCTCCGCCCTGGACGCCCGAGGGTCCCACAGCTCCGCCCTGGACGCCCGAGGGTCCCACAGCTCCGCCCTGGACGCCCGAGGGTCCCACAGCTCCACCCTGGACGCCCGAGGATCCCACAGCTCCGCCCTGGACGCCCGAGGGTCCCACAGCACCGTCGTGGCCACGCCCACAGCCTGGACCGTCGTGGCCACGCCCACAGCCTGGACCGTCGTGGCCACGCCCACAGCCTGGACCGTCGTGGCCACGCCCACAGCCTGCACCGTCGTGGCCACGCCCACAGCCTGCACCGTCGTGGCCACGCCCACAGCCTGCTCCGCCCTGGAGGCCTCCTGGAACTGCACCATGCCCTCGTCAGCCTCCAGGGCGCCCACCCTCCCACCCCTTTAGATGTTATACGGCGCGAGGACGCGCCTTCGGGGAGGGGGGAGGTACTGTCACGTTTCAGTGTGTTTAGTTCTGTTTTGTATCTTGTCCTCCCCTGTCTTGTGTGATTTTTGGTTTAGTCCTGTTAGTTTTCCCGCTCCTCGTTTGTGTCCAATTTTCTGCACCTGTTTTCAGTTAATTATCTTGTTTGGTTCAGTGTATTTAAGCCCTGTGTTTTCCCTGAGTGTTTGTCGATCGTCGTCTATGTATGGTTGTGTGTAAACCCTAAAGTCCTGGAGTTTTGTTCTTGTTTCATTTTGAAAGTTTCATTTTGTTTATTAAATCTATTATCTTTGAAATTCCGTGTCCTCGTCTTCAGCTACCTGCACAGCAACCCTGACAATATCGAGTCCAACTTTTAGTTTAAACTGATAATAGTTTGTTTTACTTGCGTTTCCACAGTTTCCCCTATTAACTCCAGTCACGCAGCAGCTCTTTTGCCACTCAGTCCGGCTGAGGGGGGCGTGTTCCGGCGGGAAAGTGACGTTAATGCATTCCCTCTATATTCAATATACCGCAATGCATGATGGGAGCCATTCATGATTTGTGATTGGTGGCAGCCACTGAAACATGCATTATTATTGTCACCATTGTTGAGATTCACAGGCTGATTTTTGATGTCTGCGTTTCTAAATAAATACATTTGAAAGTGTTTTGATAAGAGCAATGTTTAATAAATATTATGGATTATAAGAAAAATACTGATAATCATATACTGTAGAATCATAAAGCTGTTGCTATCAAGTTAAACCAAACTCTCGATTAGTTTAATTTTTCAGATCACAGCATGATTATGCCAAAACATAACCAACACTAGCAGATCACACTTTTCTTTGTTCATTTGACTGTTATAAATCAATAACGGCAGACAAACAAAATGTAAAGATGAAAGTATAAGGGTCAAGAGTCCAACTAAAGCAAACACTGATCGCCTTAACGGTGGCTTACAATTTGGGATTTTCTCCTTCAGTGATTCTGCTTGTTAACATCAGGTGTCTTCAATAATGCTCAACCATCACTAAATTAATCACTTAATCATCTCATTAACTTTAACACTCTTGAGTGTTAGGCTATGTTTACACGGAAACGATCTGAAAAGAAACACAAAAGTGGCGTTGCGTTTTCACTTTTTATTCTGCGTTTAGACGAGCGTTATGGTTGGGAAATCTGCGTGCATATGGTGACGCAAAAGTGTGTGAAATTCGATGTAGTATGCACTCCAGGCGGCTAGGTGGCAATGTGAAGCACTGCCACACAACAACACCAATATCTGAGAATATTTTGTACAACTGCTGAAAAGACTCTTGTATGTTTTTCAGAGCTGCTAGGGCAACTTGAAGGTCCGATGTATGGAAATAATCCGACATGTTGTCGTGGTTGTGGTTGTTATTTTCCTGTACTGGCCCATGCCTGTGACGTAAACGCGTACGCGACAAGAGCCAACGTGAACAGATTTGCGTTTTTACCGTTTAGACGGGAACGCGACGGTGGAGCGTTTTTAAGATTTCCACTCTGGAGGGTGGTTTCACTTTTTTTTGTTTTTAAACCCCCAAAACGCCGTCACCGTGTAAACGAAAGGCACATCCGATAAAATATTTTTACATTTTCACCCAGAATCGTTCTCGTGTAAACAGGGCCTTAATTTAACACTCATATCTGCATCATATCTTCCATCTGAAAGCAGGTACCAGGAACCGGCTTTACTGACGAGATGCGCAAAACAATATTTACATTTACATTTATTCATTTAGCTGACGCTTTTATCCAAAGCGACTTACAATTGCTATATTTCAGAGGTCGCATGCCTCTGGAGCAATTAGGGGTTAAGTGTCTTGCTCAGGGACACATTGGTGTCTCACAGTGGATTCGAACCCAGGTCTCTCACACCAAGGGCACGTGTCTTATCCACTGCGCCACCACCACCCCTACAATATCATGCGATATATCGACCCAGCCCTACTATCTAAGAGCACCGTCCTTCAGATGAGACGTTAAACCGAGGCCCTGACTCTCTGTGGTCACAAAAAATCCCAGGATGTCCTTCGAAAAAGAGTAGGGGTGTAACCCCGGCGTCCTGGCCAAATTTGCCCCTTGGCCCTTTGTCCATCATGGCCTCCTAATCATCCCCATACACTGATTGGCTTCATCACTGTCTCCTCTCCACCAAGCTGGTGTGTGGTGGGCGTACTGGCACAATATGGCTGCCGTCGCATCTTCCAGGTGGATGCTGCACATTGGTGGTGGCTGAGGAGATTCCCCCTTCCATGTAAAGCGCTTTGAGGGACCAGAAAAAGCACTATATAAATATAACAAATTATTATTATAATTAAAGCCATTTAATTTTCCAGCATGAGAGCAATGTTGTTTATCAAATAATATAAAGGATTTAAATTTTTTGCATTTAATTTTTTTCTCTACATTATTACTTAGCCGTCAAGAATCAGTGTATGAATCTCAACAATGGTGACCATCAATGAAATGCTTCTTGCTGAAGTGCATGCTGGGTACCACCAATCAAAGATCCATATCTCCAGCATGCATTGCGGCATTAATAAATTATGCAGCTGGATTTTTTTGTAGCTTGTTTTATGCTCAGAGTTGATCTGATTATTTGGATATTTTGTTTGATTGTCACCATTGTTGAGATTGATATGCTGTTTCTTGATGTCTGTGTGCATCTACGTAATGCCATAGATTAACGGTTTTTGTGCACTAAATAGTTTTTTTTTTTTTTAAAACAAGTATATTGATAAACAACATTGCTAGATATGCTGTAGAATCAAATGACTTATATTATGAATAAAACAATATTAAAACCACAAGTCCTATATAATCAAAGCATTAGACACGGAATAAGATCAGGGATTCACACAATTATATGATGATATCAGTACAAAATATGTTGTCAATGGCTTTGTAAACAATTGTCAATGTTAAAAAAGGGCATCTACATCCTCTAAAAGTATACACTTAGACATCAACACTAATCATACAATCCTCAACAGTGGTGACAATAATTATCCATACTGCAGTGCATGCTGGGATTTTTGTAAAATGGTGATACCCCATCTTTTGTTTTTTAGTGAAAAAAGTGACACTTTTTGTTTATTGTGTTACGTCCAAGGACGTATATTTTTGTGAAGTACATGGTACTATGATCTGTGTGTGCTTTCTTTGTTGTTTTGGTGTCTCCTGCTCTCTTTTGGCTCTTCCCACTTTTTCACTCTGGCAGGTAGCTGATTACGTCTCCAGCTGAACCTGCTTATCAACCAGGAGGGACACAGCATAAAAGCCAGCAGAACTATCAATCAGAGAGAACCTTTCTCCAGAGCATGGTCTGTGTCCTGCCTGGCCCTGTTGTTGAGAGCTGTTGTGTTCCTTGTTGTGGACCTGTGCAACACTGTGCCTCTTTCTGTTGTTTTGGCCTAGAGAACTGTTGCTTATTGTTAGTTACTGGAGCCACAAACTGTTGCTTCTTTGTGAAACGTCCCATACCATACATTTTTGCTTTATCATTTAAGCTGTTATTTATCTGATTATTTGCTTTGTTTGCTGTCTGGGAACTGTAGGAAGGTACGTTACGTTCTGACCGCTAGACATTCATATTTGGGGGCTCGTCCGGGATATTTGAATTCCGTTATTTGTAGAGTTATGAGTTGTTCTCTACAAAGCTATTTGTTGTTGAACTTACGCTTTGGGGTGAGGGCAGACTGCATGTGTCAAAATTTTAAAAAGTTTTTAATCGGTGCAGGAAAAAAGTTTTTTGTTAATAGCGGATTTCTTTAATGTTACTGTGTCCAGAGATGCTGCCAAACAAGTGATTAAGAAGGAACTGTATAATGGGTTGGTGAGTACAGGCATTTTAACGGCTGAATCACCACTAGATGTGTTAGAGGAGAAGGTAGTAGAGGGAGAAACTTTAGCTTCAGTTTTACCCCTTTCCGCTGAATCTCGATTAGATCCAATGACGGCAGTTAAGTTAAAAGAGCTTGACTTGGAACTAAAAAGACAAGAGCATGATATTAAAGTAGTACAACTCCGTACTGTCGAGGTAGAAGCACAGTGTGACATTAAGTTAAAAACTCTTAAAATAGAAGCTGAGGTTTTGCGCTGGAAGCCTGTTCCCCATCCATGCTTGAGAGCTCCCTCCTCACCAACGTTTGAGAGTTCACCTTCACGATCCAACGTAGTCAGCGATGATGATCAAGTAGGCAATACCCAGCCTAACTTTGATGTTGTGAGGTATGTAAAGCTGGTACCACCTTTTAGAGAAGCTGAGGTAGATTGTTACTTCACCACTTTTGAACGTATTGCTGCAAAGTTAGGATGGCCAAAAGACATGTGGGGGCTTCTTCTACAGTGTACTTTCGTAGGTAAGGCACAGGAAGTCTGTTCTTCACTTCTTCTTGAGCAATCTCTCGATTACGATATTGTAAAAGCGGCAGTATTGAGAGCATATGAATTGGTTCCTGAAGCCGTCAGCGCTTCCGACACCTAGTGAGGACAGGCAAACAAACATATGTATAGTTTGCGAGAGAGAAAGAAACACTCTTTGAGAAGTGGTACCTCTCTAATAAAGTCACAAGTTTTGAGCAGTTGCAGGAACTTATCTTGTTGTAAGAGTTTAAAAATCGTGTCCCTAAACTGGTAGTTGTTCATCTGAATGAACAGAAGGTAAACACGCTCTCTGAAGCTGCTGTGGTAGCAGACGAGTTTGTGCTCACCCATAAGACGGTATTTCCATCTTCACGTCAGCCCAAACATCAGTTTTTTAATACTGAGCAGATAATAATAATAATAATAATAATACATTTTATTTCAGGGCGCCTTTCAAGACACCCAAAGACGACTTACAGAGGAAAATTAAAACAGAACATTAATACTAGCCCAACAATAATATCATATATAAAAGCAAATTAATAAGTACAATCAAAAAATAAAGTAAAATGAAGTCCCGATGAAAATCTATGTAGAATAAGCTAATCTAAACAGATGGGTTTTAAGTTGAGATTTGAATTGAGGAAGAGAGTTTAATTGATGAATGTGAGATGGGAGAGAATTCCAAAGACGTGGTGCAAGAGCGGCTGAAGGCTCTAGCTAGCATGGTGCTCAGTCTGAATGTTGGAACAGATAAGATACCAGAGGTGGAGGAGCGAAGTGTTCGAGGAGGATTGTACGGAAGAAGCAGATCAGAGAGGTATGAGGGGGCCAGATCATGGAGAGCTTTGAAGGTAAGCAGAAGAACTTTGTAATTGATCCGGTAAGGAACAGGAAGCCAGTGGAGCTGAGTAAGAAGCGGTGTGATGTGGTCAGTTGATCTTGTGTTGGTGATAATACGAGCTGCAGAGTTCTGAATGGATTGTGTTACGATTCCATTCTTAGATCGCAACAAAGTAAGGGAGACCCACACAAACCGCTGCATAAACAATCAAATTTATTTTAACTAAAGTAAGAAACATGAAATGTAAAGTGGTCAGTGTAATTGTTAGTCAGTGTGTCAGCAATTGTATGTAGTGAAGCCACGCCCTCCAGCAATCACCTGTAACTTGAAGACAAAAACAGAACCACTCACTGAGCTGTCACACACCCCCCCTAAAAAAAAGATCCCGTATCTCATACGGATCTGCAAAACCACTCAAACAATCAAAAATAAATTTAATAACCATACTGCCCTTTTTTTTTTTTTTTCACATGAGACCCCACTTCAGTATACAGTGTTTTTCCCAGTCACCTCCATTTGTTACTGCTCCTCTTATCCCAGCAATCTGGATCCTGAAAGCAAATTAACCCTCTGGGGACCAAGGGGTTTTTGGGACACTTGGGATGTTTTGACATGCACTGACATTTGTGTTTTTTTCAGTTATTTATAAACATGTTAATGGCAAAGGTGTAAATTCACTCTATATAGCATAAACGGGGCTATCATAATATGTGAGCAACATGTGTGTACATGTTTGTATTTTTGAGAGAATATTATTTTTGCATAGTTATTGAAAAAACTAAAACTAAAAGTTTCTGAAATAAGGCCACAAAACACATATTGATTATTTCTTCACAAGACTTTTGAAAATTGTATCACATAGCCTAGAATATTTGCTCCAAAACTATGTGAGAATCATCCTGACTACTCATTCAGTTAAGTCAATAAAGCCTTTTAGAATGTGTATGAAGTATTTTGTTTGAGAAAGCTTTATGCGAGGAGGCGTGATCTCTCATTAATATGTGTGGTATTTCACACCTGAGAAAGACAAAGACCCTCCCATAATAGCCCTATTAGGTGCTATCAGGCCATATCATTATGAGGAGAATGAGAATGAGGAGGTTTAAAAAAGAATGGCTTTTAGATTGTTTGGATTTATTTACAACACACACACACACACACACACACACACACACACACACACACACACACACACACACACACACACACATGCTTAGAATAAGTGAGCACACCCATGCTAAAGTTGACTAAAAAGAGGAATAAAAAATCGTAATGCCTTAATTAAAAAAATGAGGAAAACTCCAACCTAATGTCCTTGAATTCTTTGTAAATGAATAATGTATCGCAAATAATTAAATGTTCTTCTTTAAAATACAGGGTGCATAAGTCTGGACACTTCTATCACACACCCTTCACCATATATGGTTTTATTTCAGTTCAAAGTTCGAGTTGGAAACATCTTGAAAAGAAAATTGTCTTTTTCCATAAATGTCTTAGTTTGATCATACATATTTCAAAGTTGAGGATTCATTATTTCGATATAGCTTGCATTGGAACACTATAACATCTTATGGAACACAATGGGCCCTATCTTGCACCCAGCGCACGATCTGAAACGCAAGTGTTAAGGAAGACACAGAGAAAGGAGTTCTGGTGAATCATTGGAAATGTATTTTTTTTAAAATCAGAAATAACATCATAAATAAATTCATCAGTTATTCTTTTCATCAACATGTGTTAATACAAAAACAACAGCATTAATTTAAAACATTCTTGTAATTAAACATTCTTGTTATGAACCGCGCCACACCACGCGCATCAGCGAACGTTGCAGATAAACATTGCCACATGGAAAAATTGCAAAAAAACGATTTAGTTTCATATTCATGTTTACATTTTTTTTATTATTATTATTTATTTCATGTTGATTATATGACAAGTGAAAGGCATGAATAAGATAAGATAATGACAAATGGAGTGGGCAGACATTTTTACCACCTCATTAAGTTTGTTTTTGTAGAAAGCCTTTCCTTAAAGTGAATTTTGTTTTGTATTAATTGCATTTTAATTTTAAGCAATGTTTCATCAACCAACTTCCCAGATTTAATAAATAATAGGCTAAATATAGCATGCAGGCAATATAATCAGAGGCGCCAGCGTGCTCTTTTCTTAAATGAACCGAAACTCAGCGTATAAGCTACTTGCCCCACAGACCTGAGAAATATATTATATATATACAGTTATATATATACAGTTGAGTTTACCATGTTTAAGTCGCTTTGGCTAAATACATTATATATATATATATATATATATATATATATATATGTATTTAGCCAAAGCGACTTAAACATGGTAAACTCAACTGTTTAGACATTAGAGTCAACGTTAGTTCTAAACTTGCCCGTAGCAGGCTGTTCCTCCTCCTCCTACCAGCTGAGTCAGGTGCGCCAGGGCATAACTCTGATATTTTCCGGGAGAAACTTCAGGTGCTTAAATCGTGGATCTAGCATGCATGCCGTTATCGGGATTGAATCTGCCAGGATGTCAGACTCTAGTTTGAAGCGTTTTACGATTTATTTCACGACGCAGGTACCTCAACGCCTGACGCTATTTTGTTTCCGACTAGTCGATTAGGGCCGACAGCGCCGACTAGTGGTTGTGACAGTCGACTAGTTGACTAGTTGATGAAACTCCTAGTGTACACGCGTCTCAATGTGTTGCTTCAGATCATTAGCGTTTGAATAGCGTGTGCTCTCCGTGGGAGTGTCACATTACAGAGAATAATGAGATGAGAGAAAGATAATTAGAAAGGCTGACACGTCTCTCTTTTTATATAGATGACATAAACGGAAAATATTTATTTTAGTTTTGAATCGGATTATTTAAAAGTACAAACTCAAACGATTTAAAAGATATATTGCTAATGGCTGGGTGAATAGTAATCGCTGAGTTCTGTTTATGTTTAGAGAAGTGCACCAGAAAAAAACTTGATGGAGAAGGGGAGGCAGAACGCACACCCTGTTAATTTTCTTTATTTTACAAAAGCACAATATTTTATTACGAT
Source organism: Chrosomus eos (assembly GCA_036326025.1). Classification (NCBI taxonomy): domain Eukaryota; kingdom Metazoa; phylum Chordata; class Actinopteri; order Cypriniformes; family Leuciscidae; genus Chrosomus; species Chrosomus eos. The sequence goes on from JAZAVI010000032.1 coordinate 287,064, forward strand.
TGTATGTGGGCACATAAAATAGTAGACATTTAACAGTTTATTTTCTCATATGTCTTAACTCTATATGACCAGAAATGATGGTAGTACTGTAAGTCTATTTGTCTGCTATGTGAAAAAAAAGGAGCAAAACGCGCCGACGCGTTTCTGGTCCCCAGAGGGTTAAGGTAACAAAGAGAACACAGAACCCACTGCTCCAAACACTTACTACCTTTAGTAGGTCTACTCAGGAACACGAGATACCGTGTCTGCCACAACGTTATCAGTTCCTTTAATATATTTTACAGTCAAACTGTAAGGCTGCAAAAAGAAAATCCACCTCATTAACCGCTGACTCTGAGACTGTAATGAATGCAAGAAGGTCAGAGGGTTATGATCAGAGTAAACCTCCACAGGTTATCCTCCCCCCAAGTACACGTCAAAGTGCTGAAGAGCCCAAATTAAAGATAATGCTTCTTTCTCTATTACCGAATAGTTCTTTTGGTAGATATTAAACTTACTAAAAAAGAAACTTACAGGATGGTCGAGTCCAGTCTCATCATTTTGTTATAGCACAGCCCCAGCACCAATCTGGCTTGCATCCACCTGTATCTTAAATAACTTCTCCAGCCTAGTAGCAGCTAGAACAGGAGCAGTAGTTAATAACAGTTTAACATTCTCAAACGCTCTCTGACAATTTACACTCCAAACAAAAGTAACAGCCTTCTGAAGCAGATCAGTGAGTGGAGAAACAACAGTTTGGCAAAAACCCCGATAATACCCCACCATGCCCAAGAACCTCATCAATTCTTTCTTTGTTGATGGTGGCGGAAATTGTTGAATAGCTACGACTTTTTCTTGAATAGGACACACCTCACCCTGTCCAACTTCCTTACCCAAATATCTGACAGTACCCTTAGCAAACTCACATTTTGCCAAGTTAACTGTAAGACTTGCCTCAGCCAAATGCATCAAAAGTGCACAAAGATGTACCAAATGTTGTTCCCATGTATCACTGAATATAATCACGTCATCCAAATACACAGCACAACCCTCCAGGCCGAATACCACTTTATTCATCAACCTCTGGAAGGTTGCGGGTTCATTTCGCAACCCGAAACTCATAACGGAGTACGAATATAACCCTGAGGGTGTGATAAATGAAGTTATTTCTTGAGCTCTTGGAGTTAAAGGCACTTGCCAGTATCCCTTTAAAATATCCAGCTTGCTCACAAAGTTTGCAGAACCCACCTGATCCACACAATCCTCCATTGAGGAAGTGGAACGGCGTCAGGTTTAGTAATAGTGTCACCGGGTGAACAAACCCGGAACCAAAAAAAATAGTTGACTCGTTTCCAGGGGGAAGAAATGCCGGTGTAACACCGGGCCGGCTTTGGATATACCCACCATGGTCGCCGACCATAACGAGTGCCAGCTGAAGCCCATGAGTAAGGCTTCATTGAACCACATGCCCGGGAAAAAAAGGAGTATAAAGAATGCGTTCAGAGCTGGTTGAAGGAGGAGGTAGAACAAGCTGGTTGAGATGGTTGTCTCACAGAGAAGTGGTTGTTTCAGCGCAGTGAAGAGTGGTTTCGGGTACAAGCTTGTTCGGGAAAGTTGTCGGGGTGTGGCCGCCGCCCATTGGAGTCTGCTGGATCAGAGTGATCGTCTGTGAGAAATCTGCTGGACTGAGTTATCGATTGAACCTGCACTGTGAAGAGAGCGAGAAAGATAATTGAATTGATTTCATCTTACGAACGTTCAAACAGCTTGAAGAGGATGTAGTGATTGTGGATCTGACTGTTGGAGAAGCTATGTGTTACAGAGTGTGTTGAGCAAGAACTGAAGATTTAATACACCCCCCCCCCCCACACACACACACACACACACGTGAGTGTAACAAACGGATTGAAGCCTCTGAACAGCCTTATCGTGTGAGTGAATTGCAGTGCCTTGCCTTATTGATACACATTGATTCATGGCTGTGGATTTGAAGTGAACACGAGTGTGGTGTGCTTTTGCTGAGAAGTGGCCTCAACCCATGTTTACACGTTTGTGGAAAGTTGTTATTATCTGCTCTCTATCAGAAGCCTAGAGTGATACAGCTGAGCTGAAAAGTACTTTGTACCGTGAAGAATCCTTACCTTTCTACTCACTGTCTGAGTTTGGAAGTATGCAGCATCTGATGAAGTAAGCTTGCCAACCACTGTCTCACTACTGTGAACCGAAGAGTACTTTGTACTGTGAAGAATCCTTACCTTTCTACTCACTGTCTGAGTTTGCAGCATCTGATGAAGTAAGCTTGTCAACCACTGTCTCACTACTGTGAACCGAAGAGTACTTTGTACTGTGAAGAGTTCTTACCTGTTCTACTTACTGTCTGAGTCTGGAAGTATGCCGCAATGCTGGTGAAGTAAGCTTTTAAACCACTGTCTCATTACTGTGCACCGACGAGAGTACTTTGTACTGTGAAGAGTTCTTACCTGTTCTACTTACTGTCTGAGTCTGGAAGTATGCCGCAATGCTGGTGAAGTAAGCTTTTAAACCACTGTCTCATTACTGTGCACTGACGAGGGTACTTTGTTCTGTGAAGAATCCTTACCTGTTCTACTCACTGTCTGAGTTTGGAAGTATGCAGCAACGCTGGTGAAAGTAAGCCTTCAAGTCACTGTCTGTCCCATGAGCCATTCGACGAGTCTGACGACGCAAAGAGCCCCGAACATCCCTGTCCCTGCTTTTACCCTGTTTAAACTAAATAAAAACTTACCTTTTAAAGCCACTGTGGTTGTCTGTCCCTTGGTGTCCTCTGGTGTCTGCTCCTCCGGGGTGTGGTGATTAAATCCTTGGCATTAACCCCGGTGACAAAAGCGTTCAACTTACGGTAATCCGTGCAAAATCTATACGTAGAATCAGGCTTCTTCACCAGCAAACATGGTGAAGCTCAGCTGGAACACGAAGGAACAGCGATCTCATTCGCAAGCATATACTGAACCTCTGCCTCCAACACATTCCACTTATTGATAGGAACCCTGTAAAAATGCTGACGAATAGGCCGCGCATCTCCCACATCCACATCATGCTGGATCAGATGCGTACATTTACATTTACATTTACATTTAGTCATTTAGCAGACACTTTTATCCAAAGCGACTTACAACTGAGGACAAAACCAAGCGAGTCATCGTGAAGAGGCAAAAACAACGCAAGAAGTGCTCAAAGTACAAAGTTCACACATAGCTCGGAGTAGTATAAGCCAAGCAAGGGAGGATTTAAAGGAAAGGGAAAGTATTTTTTTTTTTTTTTTTTATGTTAAGTGCTCCCTGAAGAGATGAGTTTTCAGTTGTCTTTTGAATGCTGTCAGGGATTCTGCATTCCGAATGAGGCTGGGCAGATCATTCCACCAGCATGGAACCGTGAATGAGAAAGTACTGGAGAGTGATTTTGTGGCTCGCTGTGATGGTACCACGAGCCGCCGCTCATTGACCGATCGTAGGCTTCTGGTATGGATGTAGACTTGTAATAGCGAGTGAAAGTAGGAGGGAGCTGAACCTGTGTTCAATCTGTAAGCAAGCGTCAACACCTTGAACTTGATGCGAGCAGCGAGTGGTAGCCAGTGCAGAGAGATGAACAGAGGAGTGACGTGGGCCCTTTTGGGCTCGTTGAAGACAAGACGAGCTGCAGCATTCTGGATCATTTGTAGAGGTTTAGTTGCACATGATGGAAGTCCAGCAATAAGAGCATTGCAGTAATCAAGCCTAGAAATGACCAGGGCCTGGACGAGAAGTAGTGTTGCATGCTCAGTTAGAAAAGGCATGATTTTCCTGATGTTGTGCATAGCAAACCTGCATGATCGAGCTGTCTTTGTAATGTGGTTGGTGAAGGTCAGCTGATCATCAAAGATTACTCCCAGATTTCTGACTGACCTTGATGGGGTGATTGAGGAAGAGTCTAGCTGGATAGTGAAGTCGTGTTGTAGAGACGGATTGGCAGGGAGGACGAGAAGCTCAGTCTTTGCCAGGTTGAGCTGCAGGTGATGTTCCTTCATCCATGCCGAGATGTCCGCCAGACAGCTTGAGATCCGTGCCGTTACTGTGGGATCATCTGGTTGAAATGAGAGGTAGAGCTGGGTGTCATCAGCATAGCAATGTAAGAGAAACCATGTGCCTGTATGATGGGTCCCAATGATGTGGTGTAGATAGAGAAGAGGAGCGGTCCAAGAACTGAACCCTGAGGAACCCCTGTGGTCAGTTGATGTGCTTTGGATACCTCGCCTCTCCATGCGACCCTGAAGGACCTACCTGTGAGATAGGACTCAAACCAGTGGAGGGCAGTTCCAGTGATGCCCAGTGATGAGAGGGCGGACAAGAGGATTTGATGATTCACAGTGTCGAAGGCAGCAGACAGGTCCAGGAGAATGAGAACTGATGATTTGGAAGCAGCTTTTGCGATCCGCAGGGCTTCTGTGACCGACAGTAATGCAGTCTCGGTAGAATGTCCTTTCTTGAAGCCAGATTGGTTGACATCCAGCTGGCTGTTCAGAGACAGGAAGGATGATACTTGGTTAAAAGCAACTCGTTCAAGTATTTTCGCAATGAATGGTAGGAGAGAGACAGGTCTGTAATTCTCTAGAAGTGATGTGTTTGATGTTGGTTTTTTAAGCAGTGGAGTTACCCGAGCCTGCTTAAATGCTGTAGGGAAAATGCCAGTGTGGAGGGATGAGTTTATAATGTGTGTAAGAGCTGGTAGAAGTGTGGGAGAGATGGCTTGTAGAAGGTGTGAGGGGATGGGATCAAGAGGGCAGGTGTTAGGATGACTGGAGAGGAGAAGTTTAGATACTTCTTCCTCGGTTAGTGGAGAGAAGGAGGAGAGAAGGTTATTGGCTGTGGGAGAGGTTAGTCTGGGTTCCTGTGTGTGTGAATCTGAAAACTGACTGCTGATAGTTGTAGTTTTGTTAGTGAAGAAGTTAGAAAAATCATCAGCAGTTAGCGAGGAGGTGGGTGGTGGTGGAGGTGGACAGAGGAGAGAGTTGAATGTCTTGAACAGTGTTCGTGTGTTAGAGGCACTGTTGATCTTGTTGTGGAAATATGAAGATTTTGCGGTGTGAACATCAACAGAAAAGGCAGAGAGCAGAGATTGATACCTACTGAGGTCAGATGTGTCTTTTGATTTGCGCCATTTCCTCTCCGCTGCTCTGAGCTTGGTCCGGTGTTCACGAAGAACCTCAGATAACCAGGGGTTAGAGGGAGTGGCGCGTGCTGGCCTAGAGGAGAGAGGGCAGATATTGCGAGGGTGAGGGAAGAGAGGATGACACAGCAGAGGAAAGATGGGACGGAGAAAGTGAGCGCAGGTTTCGTCTGAAAGTAAATGCTGGGGAGGTTGCTGGAGCATGGGTAGTGAGTTGTAGATTGAAAGTAATGAGGAAATGATCTGAAACGTGGAGAGGTTTCACCAAAATGTTGTCAGTGGTACAGTTGCGTGTGTAAACCAGGTCCAGTTGGTTGCCTGACTTGTGAGTACCGGAGGTGATGAGCCGAGTGAGATCGAAAGAAGCTAGGAGAGAGCTGAAGTCAGTTGCATATGGTTTTGCTAGGTGAATGTTGAAATCGCCAAAGACTACAAGTGGAGTGCTATCATCAGGGAAAGAGGACAGCAGCACATCTAGCTCCTCTACAAAGCTTCCCAGTTGACCAGGGGGGCGATAAATAACTACAATATGGATCTTAGTGGGAGTTGTAAGTGTAATAGCATGATATTCAAATGAGGTGTTATTGCATAGAGAAGAGAGAGTTGAGTATTTCCAATTGTTAGTAATGAGAAGACCAGTGCCCCCACCCCTCCCCGACTGGCGAGGGGTGTGAGAGAAAGAGTAGTTGTTAGAGAGAGCAGCAGGGGTTGCTGAGTCTTCTGGACGGATCCAGGTCTCAGTCAAGCCCAAGATATTAAGAGTAGAATGAGATGCAAAGGCTGGAATGAAGTCAGCTTTATTGACTGCTGATTGACAATTCCATAGACCCATAGAAAGAGTGAGAGGTGAGTGTGAGGATGAGAGAAAAGGGCGCAGGTTAGCAGTATTGCGCTGCCTTCTGTGTGCAGTGAGAGAGCGTTGTCGAGAGACAACAGGAATGTATTGAAAGCACATAATGATAATGGGGAATAAGATAAGGGTAGGAGAAAAAGGGTGAAGAAGATACTTTAGTTGCCTTACAGGTGTCCTTGCTCGGTGGAGTCGCGCAGGTAGAGTCGATGTCTTTACCCGAGTCGGTCTTCACACGAGGAGGCTAAACACAAGAGCTGAATACTTCCGCTGATGCTTCCGCGACAGCGCACACACTACATAGATATAATGCTTACAATCACCTAAGTGAGGGCAGCTGTGTCAGCCCTTTCTATTAGCACAGCAAAAGCAAGTATCCTGATAATGGGCCAAATCGAAACTAGCTGTTGAACAGCGCTACTTAAGTGCTACAATAAAATACAGACTACAACCCTTCAAGACGCACGGCAAATATTCAAAATAGGTTGCGTCTAATTAAAATAGAGATATTTATTGAAGACAAAAATTATAAATAAGCCAAGAATCGAAAATAGCCCTACCTGTTTGACAAATAGTAAACAGAGCAACAGGAGAACTAGGTATTAAGAAATAAACAACTCACGCGCTCTTGCTGTTCTCACAGAGTGACTGCTAGCTTGTTCTCTGCGTACGAGTAGAAACATCTGCAAACAAACCAAGAAAGTCAAACACCAACTCTGTCAATTCTGACCTTTTCAACCCCGACAAATGTGAAAGAAAACCCTCCAAATTCTGAAGGGTTTCTGAATTCTTCAACCTTGGAAGCAAAACACAGTCTCCCGGTGCAATCACATCTCCCCTCCTTCTATAAAAAAAGGTTGAGAATTATCACGAGAGACATTGGCAACAGTAACAGCTGGATTAACCAGTTTAGAGTCAGAATCACGAGAATGATAAGGCTTAAGTAAGTTTACATGAAAACACTGTTTAGCTTTACGCCGATCTGGAGTTGCAATTTGATAATTTTGGTCAGTCTTTTTACAAAGAACAGTGAATGGACCAGTAAATCGTGCGCAAAAAGGAGAGCCAGATGAAGGTAACAAAACCAACACCTGATCACCTGGTGTAAAAACACGGCATTCTGTATGTCTCTCAAAGTGTCTCTTCATTTTACTCAGTGCACCGATAAGATTTTTCTGAGCACTCATTCCAGCCAAAGACAAACGTCTACAGAAACCCTCTACATATTCCAACAAATTTTTTAGGAGGATCTTCTTCAACCAATTGACCCTTCGCTAAGCCCCGCCCTCCCTAGTTACTGTTGCTACGCCTGTCAAGCTTTCGCGTCTGGCACGTCTATTACAGTGTGTATGCACCGGTGTCAGACATTCCCAATGAGATAATTAGTATTTTTTGGCGAACATGTGAAATATCTGAGAGAGCAAGACAAAAGGGACTGCAGTATGCATTCGAGGGATATATCCACGACAAAATATGCAACCGATTAGAGAATAATTTCATAAAAATTGAAGCTAAAGCCTATAGTCCCAGCGCACGCAGCAGCCGCCTCATACGCTGATCATTCAAATGGGAAACACACAAATTGAGGAACAGCTATGTTCGTGCACAGCAGGGTAAGTGAAATGTGAAAATAATCTAATAATTATAAGTCAAACAGTTTATCCAGATTTATCCATAAATCTTGTGGAATAACACTAACACCGGGAGTTAGTGTTAGTGTAATGTAAAGTTAACGTTACTCAGTCAGGCCGTCGATTAACAAAATGCTTAAATATATTTTAAAGTATGTCAGTGAGCCTCCGTCTTGTCTTTAATCGTCTTATTTTACGTTAAAATATATGCATTATGAACAAAGAACCGTCATTATTTCCAACTTCCAAGCAATAGGTGTTTTTGTTAATCCTGTCGACATTTAGTTGTGAATGGGGTCTCCCGCACTGCTTGATCCACGCCCATCATTTCTCCCCTTGGCTTTTAGATTTTTCGGGAAGGAAAACAATTCCAAACTTTTAGGATACCGGGTATCAGATTTGCACAATCCATACACACAACGCTCCTCGCTCGAAAGCTTGCCAGACCTCCCGCGCCTAGTTACGGTTGCTAAGACACGATTGGCCAGTGGCGGTTTTCGGGCGTGGCTTAGCGAAGGGTCAATTCTTCCCTCAAAACAGAAAGAGGTCCCCGTACATTGTGACCGAACACAAGATCATTCGGACTAAAACCTAAACTTTCTTGTTGTACTTCTCTACCTGCCAATAGTAACCAGGGTAAGCCTTCCTCCCAGTCACGGTTCAACTCCACACAGTACGCACATAATAACGCTTTCAAGGTTTGGTGAAACCGTTCAAGCACACCTTGACTTTGGGGATGATATGGGTTTGATTGATTGTGCCTAACCTTAAGCACTCTCAAAATCTCAGCAAACATACGTGAAGTGAAATTCGACCCTTTATCACTCTGAATAATCTTTCGAATTACAAAAACAGAAATTAACTGAGTTAACGCTTTCACAACTGCTAGTAATTTTCCAGATTGGATAAGCTGCTGGGTATCGAGTTGCCTGACACATCACAGTCAGCAAATATACATGACCTGATTTAGACTTAGGTAATGGGCCCACACAGTCAATTATTAGATGCTCAAAGGGCTTGCTTGTAACTGCTATAGGACACAAAGGCACTGGTCTCAAAGATTGATTCGGTTTCCCTGTTAACTGACATGTGTGGCACGTTTTAATGAAGGCTGAAATGTCCTTCTTCAAGCACGGCCAATAGAACTGTCTCAAAACTCGGTTATATGTTTTATTTACTCCTAAATGACCCGCAACTTCACCATGTGCAATTCGGATTACCACCTCTCGAAATTGCTTTGGCACCACTACCTGAATTAAAGATTTTTTCCTTAAGAGAATCTCATCTTGGAAAAAATATCCACTGGCAGCACTTCTTACCTCCTGGATTGGAATAACATCCTCAAACATTTTCTGTAACCCAGGATCACTCTGTTGTGCAGTCACCAACTCCCTATGAGAAATAGGAAAAAGAGTAGACAAACCAGGCACAACACATTTCGAGAATTTTTCCTCCGATGATATCTCATGACTCCTCGAACGAGTTACTGCATACGCTACAAATACCTCAGGAAATTTTTGCTTTAGTACATCGGATTCTTCCATCAACGGAGTAGGCACTACTACAGGCGGTGGGGTTACATCTCGCCATACCCTACCTCCTGCTAAATTATTCCCAAGTATTACCATTACCCCCTCCACTGGTAATGATGGATGCACTCCCAGAATTATTTCTCCACAGACCAACTCCGAAGTCAGATCTATTCTGTGCAAAGGAACAGAAAGATTCCTGATTAAAACATTCCTTCCTTCACTTGATGCATCAGAAAAAGGAAGACCGATTCAAGAATAAAAGATTCTGAAGCGCCAGTATCTCTTAAAATCTTAACTGGGACTTTCTCTTCAGAATTAATCAAAGATACGAACCCGTGCGTAATAAAAGGTGCAAAGTGTTTTGTGCTTTCAGTTTTTGACTCAGACACTGCCTTCCCTAGTTCCATAGATACACTACCCTCAAAATGAATTCCTGTAGTCTCCGTCATCAAAACAGGACTAACATTTGCATGGGTCTTATTCTTTTGACTGAATTTCAACTTTGAGGCCAAAACAGGAAACGTCTGGTTGGAGACGATGTGTCATCGACGCCATGGGAACGCCCCCAGCGTGAATGCGTCTGAAGCATCTATGTCAACTAGTCCAATGGAAAGAATGAGTGTCACAGGCGGGTGACGTCATGACCAGGAAATGATAAAAGCACATCCGGTGCAAACCGGCATTAGCTTCGAAATTGCCGAAGCAAGCCGATCGCAGGGATGCAGGAAGTATGGCAGGGTGACGCATCGTCTCGTTCCCTGTTCTCAGGGAACTATGGTTACATTAGTAACCTGAGACGTTCCCTTTAGAAGGGAACTTCACGATGCGTCATCGACGCCATGGGAACGAGAATACCCAAAGCGCCAGAATTCCAAGTACCTGAGTGTCAGTCTGTTGTAACTAAGCACTAAGCACCTGAGAACTGTAAAATCAAACGAATGTGAGCGGAAAGGACCAGCCCGCCGCATCACAGACGTCTTGAAGAGAAACCCCATACAGTAAGGCTTTAGAAGTAGCCATACTCCTAGTCGAGTGAGCTCGGACCACCAAAGGACACGGCTGGTCCGAGTACTCGTATGCAAGTGCAATAGCCTCAACTATCCACTTACTAACCGTCTGTTTAGAAGCAGGAAGACCCTTCTTAGGTGATCCAAAGCAAATAAATAAATGGCCGGACTTCCTCCATGAAGATGTCCGAAACACATAAGTGTTCAGTGATCACACTGGGCACAAGAGGTTAGCTTTTCCTGGTCCGAAAAATGGGGGAAGACAGAAACCTGCAGCACAATAGGCCTCGGAATAATGGTAGGCAACTTTGAAACATATCCATGTTTCGGGTAAGATTGCCTTGGCCATCCCCGGTGCACTCAAGGCAGGTGGGGACCGAAAGGGCCTGAAGGTCTGACTCTTATAGGGACGAAATAGCTAGCAGAAATAGTCTTAAAAGAAAGGAACTTCTCTGAGACCAAATCTAAGGGCTCAAAGAGAGCCCCAGATAGGCCTAAACTATTGTAAGGTCCCAGGCCGCGCACCCTAGTGCAAGTTGCAGGCCTCAGCCTCAAGGTGCCACGAAGGAAACGAGTGATCAGGGGGTCTCGACCCAAAAACGTACCATCCACCAGGGCGTGGAAAGCTGCAATGGCCGCCACGTATACCTTAAGCTTGGAAGGACATAGACCTGATACAAAGCGTTCTTGCAGAAACTCAAATACTGTGTTTACTGAACAGTTAACCGGATTCCACTGGCGCTGGTAACACCATTAGAAGTGAAAAACTATCGAAATAGTGAAATAGTTTCCTCGTAGAGGGAGCTCTGGAGCTAGAACGGTCTCAACAACCTCAGTTGAGAGACCACGCTATATGAGTTGGGCCCCTTCAGAGGCCAAACCCACAGTAGAACTCCTGGGAGCAGAGCAACAAGGGGAAAAGCGTACAGACGTAGCCTCGGTCACGTCTGCACCATAGCATCCAGCCCCAATGGGGGCTGGTTGAGCGTGGGAGAACCAGAGTGGACAGTGCGTCGTATGTTGAGCCGTGAACAGATCCACTTCTGCCTGGCCGTAAAACTCCCATATTTGCTCCACCGCCTCAGGGTGGAGTCCCCTGGCTTCAGCCCCTGCCTCGACAGCGTGTCTGCTCCAATATTCTGGCCCCCTGGAATATAGGTGAGGGAAGCATCTGTCGAGATCACAACTCGATGCAAAGAGCTCCCAACACCGGACCCTGGGTTAAGAACCAGTGTTTACTACATATAACCAAGGCGCAGAGGAACCGCCGCGTGATCTTGATCATACAAAGTGGGTTTCCCCTCGGGGAGAACCCTCTGGTCCTGAGCCACCACTGTAAAGGTCTCATGTACAGCATGCCAAAAGGTATCCCGTTGGACGCTGCTGCCACAAGACCCAACAGTCTCTCGAACTGTTTTACAGTGCGTGACTGGCCTAGCCTCAGCTCTTTTGTGGCTGTTAGGATAACAGATACACGAACGGGCGACAGAGTGGCCCGCATCGTCACTGAATCCCATACCAAACCAAGGAAAGTGGTTCTCAATACTGGAGAAAGCACACTCATGTTGGTATTGAGCCTCAACCCCAACATCTGCATATGAGCGAGAATGACACCTCAGTGCCGAACCGCCAACTGCTCTGATTCCGCTAGAATCAGCCAGTCGTTGATGTAGTTTAGAATACGTATGCCCTGAAGCCTGAGAGGGGCTAGAGCTGCATCCACGCATTTCGTGAACGTGCGGGGTGATAAAGCTAGACCGAAAGGAAGAACCCGATATTGGAATTATTTGCCCCCGAAAGAAAACCTTAGGAACTTCCTGTGCTGAGGGAGGATGGAGATATGGAAGTAAGCGTCCTTCAGATCTATCGTGACAAACCAGTCCTCAGATCTGATTTGAGTCATGATCCGTTTGAGTGTCAGTATCTTGAACTTGAGTTAATGTACTGAACGATTTAACAGACGAAGATCTAATATGGGACGCAACCCTCCATCCTTTTTTGAAACAATAAAATAACGGCTGTAAAAACCCGACTCTCGGTCGGGTGAGTACACCTGTTCTATAGCTTCCTTTGCTAACAGGGCCTATACCTCTTGCTCCATTACCAGAGCCTGCTCAGTATGCACCACTGAGGGCAACACCACGTTGTAACGAGGAGGACGAGAACCAAACTGGATTCTGTATCCTTACTCTACAATCTGCAGGACCCAACGAGAAATATTCGCTGCCAGAAAATTTACTAAGGGAACCAGCCTCTCGAGGCTGGTCTCTGGTGTTACTGAGACAGCTAATTCAGGAGCCTGAAACATAATGGCAGGAACTACCTGAACTGGCTGCTCTAAAACCCCCCTCAGAGGGCGCGAAACCTATGCTGTGCCGCAGCATAGCATCAGTGACTCGCTGGGGACCGCTGCGCCCCGAAGCACCAAGGGTGGCGGGGTTGGCAGAACGGTCCCGTGAGGACCCCGAAGTGGAACGGGCACCGTAATATGAGGTGTACACCGCTCCACTTCGGTCGGGGCTGTCCTCACAGGTCTGACGCATAAACATCGGGACCTTTTTTATTGAACCGAACCCTTCTTCGCCTGAAGAACGGTCCTCAGATCTGGCTTCGACTTAGAAGACTTCGGTTGAGAGGGTTGCGTCTGTCTCCAGTGTCTACGTGGAGGTGCACGAGACGCAACACTATCTTTCTGTTGCACACGATATGATGAGCTAGACGGCTGGGGCTGCTCATGCCCAGCAGCCCCAGGGGGCTGGACACGGCGAGGGATAAACTTTTTAAAAGCGTCAGCTTGTTTTTTAGACTCCTGAAATCTCTCGACGACCACGTGGACTGCGTCGCCGAAGAGACCAGAAGGTTCAAGCGGAGCATCTAATAAAAAAGTTTGATCTTTTTCTTTTATCTCTGAAAGATTTAACCATAAGTTTCTCTCAGTAGCTACCAAGGCTGCCATAGACCGCCCAATTGCTCTGGCGGTCTCCCTAGTAGCCCTGAGAGAAAGATCGGTAGCCCGACAAAGTTCTCGAATATCGTCATGACTAATTCCCTCACTACTATCCAGATCCCCCAGCAGGTCAGCTTGATAAGCCTGGAGCACTGCCATTGTATGCAGACATGCTCCAGCTTGACCTGCTGCCGTATAAGCTTTGCCCACTTAAACCGAGGTGGCTTTAAGCGGTCTAGTGGGCAAAGCCGAGGCTTTCAAAAACGATGCGGGACCAGGAAAGACGAAAGATAGCTGGAAAGATAGCTGGCTAAATTCTGTTCCGCCTGGGGCATCGCCTCATAACCATACTCTTTCAGCCCTCTTATTCTCGAATAAGTGTTAACTTGAGGGCTAAAAAGTCAAGATGAATATGGTTTGTTCCACGATTTGGATATCTCATTGTGCAAATCGGGAAAGAAAGGAAGCCCTCGTGGTGGACATAATGTCGATGAAGATAAAACGCGCTCATCTAATTTACTTTTAGGACGAGCGCCCTTATTCTCAGATGGCCATTCAATATTTAATTTCTCTACAGCCTGCGACATAACATCCACCAGCTCATCATATGCTGGGGAAATAAATTGTGAATCTCTTTCCCCCATGTGTGTGCTTTCACTCTCCATACTCATAACATCGACCTCCTCGGAGGAAGAGCATTGAAGTAATGGAGGGCTCTCTCCCCGGGTGGAAGAAACCACAGAGCGTGCTTCCGACACCGGGGGGAGAGCGCTGGATCTTCCGGGTAAGGAAGGAGAAAAGGCCCGCGGACCCGTCTCCAACCCCTCCGAAAGATCCTTTTGCGATCCCCAGGAATGCATTCTCCGCGCTGCCTCGACAGACGCAGGTCCTGATCCCTGAGGATCGCGAGCCTGCCCACTCTCATCAAAGAGTGACGGGCGAGAGCGGAGCGGTAGCATTTCACAGTGTTGGCACTCAACCCCCTCGAAGGCTGAGACCGCATGCTCCACTCCCAAACAAATCACACAAAGCTCGTGTGTGTCCCCACCCGTTAAATAACGCGGGCAGGGAGAAACACACTGCTTGTAAACTTGTTTCGCCATAACGTTTCCGAATATATTGCAACAGACAACAATAAATAGACAGAGACAGTATAACACAGATCGCTTGCTGAGGCAACAGAAGCTAATGCCGGTTTGCACCGGATGTGCTTTTATCATTTCCTGGTCATGACGTCACCCGCCCGTGACGCTCATTCTTTCCATTGGACTAGTTGACATAGATGCTTCAGACGCATTCACGCTGGGGGCGTGATTGCCCATGGCGTCGATTGACGCATTGTAGAGATTCTGGATGCAATCATCATGAACTCTCTTTTATTGAATCACGAACTCGCAACAAATTTAAATCCAGAACAAAGGACCTTAACTTTAACAAACATTCCTAAAAGGCCATGTGGTCAGCCGAGGGACCCCTATCTCCCGAACTGGCGTCTCAGAGTCTAGAATGACACCCTAAAGGTGCCATTTAGGCTGACAAATGGTTTTGAGTGGTCCCCAAACAGCGGGTTTCCTCACTTGAGACAACAAACAGGCCTTCTTCACCCCACCCCGGACGGAAACGGGGGGGGGGGAAGCACAGAACATACGTTCCTTTGTCTGTTTTCCCGCCGAGAGCAATACACATTCACGCACATACACCTACGCACATACTTACACACGCAGGAAACTTTAAACGTAGGACTTTACATCCTAAGTCGTTACTAAAACATCTTCAGTGTGTTAAAGTACATGTAGAAGAACTGTAAATGTGCAAACTTGTATTACGAATGTTTTCATGAATGTAAAATACTTATAAGTGCCTGAAAGTACGCTTTGAGATGTAATTCTGCAAGTGTATGTTTTTAACGTATGATGCTTGATACGGTTGTGACCCTTTTAATCTGATCTATCCATTAAGCTGTATATCAATATCGTGAAATGTATAATCACATGTATAATCCCATTTCCCAAAGCAAGCTTAATTTTCTTCTTGATCATAAAGTTGCAAACTGACTCCGAATAACACCCACTCAGGGGGCGTACGCGCTCCTCGATATGGGATGCTGTCATTGGCCGGCGCACCTTACCCAGGCGTGTCTAGCTCATCTTTATAATCTCCAAAAAGAGAGACGCTCTCTCTCTGTCCGTGTGTTCCTGTTCCTGTGTATTCTTTGTAATCTTCGTATTTTATTTTAATGTTCCTGTTTTATTGTAACTTCGTTTTATTTTGCGCATAGCCAGTCCGCTCTTAGGTTTCTCGTCTCCCGACTGAGACCTCCACGTGCGTTTCGTAAGTCTTCCAGCACTCCGGTGAAAAGACTCCCTTCGCATACAGAACTAAGTCAGGACGTTTGAATCTCCTGCGAACCAACCACGCTGGGAACCAAAGAAACCCGCTCTCCATCTTCTGGACGCCGCACGTTGCTCCCGCACACCAAAACTTACAGGTCTGAATGCAAAACTTGTTCAATACAAAATTTAGACGTTGTAAAGTATATCTCCTGTGGCTGTCTCTAAAGGGTCTACTCTAAACTGTGCTAGCGATTGTATTTTCCTTGTGTTTTTCCTTTCTTATTGTTTTTATTTTATTTTGTTTAATCTATATCCTTGTGTAACATGTAGTGTAGTTCATTCATTAAACCTAATTTTATACTTTATTGACTCTGTGGTTGTTGCTCGTATAACAAAGCCTCTTTAATATAAAAGATCCTAGCTACAATCTGATAATCGTTGAAGGGCACAAAACATTGTCAGTAAATTTAAGCTAAAATAGACCATAGGCCGTTGATCACCTCCATCGAACAGCACGGCGGACGTCTTGACTGTGAAGGAGGCATCAACAGTTTTGGTATCTTGTAAAGATCAGCTATATCTCTCTGTGTAGGATGTATATAACTAATTAATCATAATTCGTTGTGTTTGATTGTTATATACATGACCTGGACAGACGTGTATGCTGTATAACCCCTTTGGTGGGTAATTTAAATACGTAAGGACCCGGTTCAAACTGTATTCAATAATTTGTTGATCATAGATTAATAATTATTGAATATCTATCCCCAAATCAAAATTTGATTAAAGAGCTTATGAACCCCAGAATCTTTACAGCATCGTGGAGTTCCCTTCGTAAGGGAACTTTCAAATGTATTATTGACTAAACATTGATTAGTGACTTTACATTCAATAAGGCCAGATTCCAATGATATGCTATACTCTTCTGATTTTACTGCTCTACAAATATTATATTGTTGCAGAGAAAATCTAACATAGGAAGTGATGGGTCAACAGCCCAACTAAAGAAAACACTGATCTCCATAATGGTGGCATTGTATTTTACCAATAAAACATCAACATCTAAACCTCTGTTAATTCTCAAAAGTAACTTTTGTAGAAGCATGGCAGAAATCAAATCAATCTGGTTAGAAATAAGTGAAGCTGGTAATGCTGTTTGTGGAGTTGTTTAATCCTCCTCTGCTGAGATCTTCACAGATTTAATGTCTTCTTTTATCTTCAGTTGATTTCATCTTAGGGGCTTTCACACTGGCAGTTTAGTTCGGAACGGGGCACGGTTCACATGAAAAATTGCTAATGTGAACGTTGTCATGGGACCCGGGTGCGCACTGGGGTACCGAACCCGAGACTCAGTTAAATAAAACGCTTGTAAGGGATGATAGTGTTGATGATTTACCTAGGATACGAGCAAAAGTGAGCCTGCAGTGTATTCGTGCATTGCACGTGGAATCAGGGCAACAAAGTTGGAAATCTACTGTCTCCTCAAAAGAGTCTGTTTGCAAGCAGCAGAAGTCCACCTTATGTGATACACGCACAGTAAACCTGTAGTGTTCACTCAACTGCGCATAATAGCAGCAAATTAATAAAAAAAACACAATATTGACTCGCGTTCTGTTTTCTATCATGCGCAGTGCACGTTTGCGATGACGTCATATGCACGCAAACGCACCAGGGTTTGATAGAATCAAGTTGTGTGTGAAACCAGACCAACGCTGCGGGGGGCACCGGGAACAAACGCGCTCGGGCCGCAGCAAACGAGCCCAGTGTAAAAGCCCCCTAAGACTGTGTCTGAAGTCAGTTGTAGTACTTGTGTTCCTCTTTCCTTCAGTGATTCTGCTTGTTAACAGCAGGTGCATCACTAATGCTTAATCATCTTTTAATTAATCACTTAATTATCTTTAACACTTTTAACACTCTGTAGATTAAGACAATATGTACTTGAGAAATGTTGATTTAACACTGGGGATTTTGTTGTGTGCCTGTAAAGTTGTAGTAATCATGAAGACATTGATTAGCTTGTTCAGGTGTGTTTGATTAGGGTTGGAGCTAAACTCTGCAGGAAAGTGGATCTCGCAGTCCAGAGTTGAGGACCCCTGCCATAAACTGTTCAATGCAATAAAACCTAAAATATTACTACAGTATTTTTTACGGTAAAGCTCTTGCAACCAGCTGCCAGTTTTTTACCGTAAACTTTAGTTCAGTGCCGTAAAACCTAAAATATTTCTACCGTAGTTTTTAAGGTAAAGTACTGCAACCACAGCTGCCAGTTTTGTACCATAATCTTTAGATCACTGCCATAAAACCTAAAATATTACTACCATATTTTTTACGGTTAATCGCTTGCAACCTAGCTCCCAGTTTTTTACGGTCAACTTTAGTTCAGTGTCGTAAAACATAAATATTTCTACCATATTTTTTTATGGTAAAGGACTGTCAACTGTTAAGCAATTAACATGTCTTTTCTGTTGCTTTTGTACAGTTTTTTACTGTTAAAATAAAAAACATTTTTTACTGTGTATTCTATCCAGTTACACTCTGTGTTGTTTTTTAACACATCGTGAGCTTAGAATTATACAGTTCTATCTCCGTTTTGGGTAGTTCTGAGATATTGAGCATCAAAGTTTTTACATCCCAGTTGGCAAAACTGTTGGAACCTTTTTATTTTATTAATAACTACTAACAAAATATTTTGTTTACAAAAATAACACCACACCGGCATTAATACAGTAAACACCTAATGGACCAGATTATGTCAAAAACTCAATTTCGACCAAAAGTGGAGATAGAACCGTATAATTCTAAGCTCACGACATCTCTTTTGACAATGCAGAACCTATATTTCCGTCAACCCTGCCAGCCCAGGCTCATTAGAAAAACGTACACGTGGCAACACTTTTGCTAAACGTGAAATACGTTGCATCGTGCATGTTTCGCGACAGTTTCAAAGCAATATGTCCATTGAGTGACGCTAAAAGCGTGTTTAGTTTTTTTCCGGAACAGATTTATTACATTGGATTTTGAACGTATCACCACAGTTCTGAGTTGAAATGTCCGGTGAGTGGTGATAAAAGCTCAATGCTGATCAATTTTTAAATAACGTAGGCTACAACTAAACCCTAAACCTACCCGATAGTGTTAACAAAAGCAAACATCACATAACAATGTAATTGTAACCATGGCGTTTTAGCTTGTTTTTTTACTCTTTTATTGTTACTCCGTTTATCACGGGATTCGTATACCCGAACTCTCCACATCACAATAATTGAGCTACTGAGCAAGCTTAGCATTTCAGTAAAACTGAATATATGGAGCTGGTTCTGTAATGAAAACTGCAGTGATATGTACGTATTTTGCATTATGCAAAAATGTTGTAGCTACATTTTTCCAATTAGCCTGTGTTGCCTAAAACACAACACACTAATACAATGCGTAGGCCTAATTAAAAATACGGGTAAAAAAATTTTAAAAAAAAAAACACCAATAAATTTTCATATTTTTTTAAAATATTTTCAATATCTTAAAACAGTAGCCTATATTGTGCCCTACCTGGAAGGTTGTTTCCATCACAGCATAAAAAAAATATTAAAAAAGTTAATTGCTACATTTTAACAATTCTGACTGGTTTTCCTCTAAATTCTGAGTTTACATCTCACAATTTTGAGATTATATAAAAAGTCAGAATTCTGTATTATAAAAAAAATAATACCTTTTTTTGTTTACTTTTTTTCTCCCATGACAAAAGGAACCCAGTTTCCCCTTTACATACTTTTTGTAGTGTATTAATGTCAGTGCTGCATTCAGCAGCTTTATTTTTCAAACTGTGCATCTAAGACACTTAATTGGAACAAAGTTATATTTTTTCTTATCGTTATATACAATGTAATATCGTTATTCCCTCAGCATGTCAATAGCTTTTAATGTGTTACACCTGTGTGTGTGTGTTTGTTTCTACTAGTGTGTCTTTGTCATTATAAGATCAGTTTTCTATCTGCTTCACTATGCCCTGAAGAAGGCTCCATGCCGCTACGCGTGGGCGTTTTAAAGTTGTCCGTTTAGGACATGTCATTTTTCTAATAAAGACATTTTAACTAAGGAGTGCCTTGTCATCAGAGATTTCTTTTCTCTACACTGTCTCTAAAGATGTTCTACCTTGGACCGAAGAGCACCCAAATCAGACTCAAAAGGAATTGAGCACGTCATTCATCTTGAATCTAAACAGCTTTTAATGTGTTGTAGCCTAGTTCACATAACTGCAACCTCACTGACCTGTTTTTCTCATCTGATTGTCTTTAGTATGGATTCAGTGGGAGTGGCCGTGATAAAAAAAGCAGCTTTGGGGAGATCCGTCCAGTTGGACATGCTGTGTGACTGCAGAAGAGATGCATTAATACCAGGTACTAACATATATATATATATATATATATATATATATATATATATATATATATATATATAATATATATATATATATATATATATATATATATATATATATATATATATATATATATTGGGTGATTCTTTAACTATGGTACTTCACCCTAAGGGGAACTTATAAAAAATGTATCATGGCTCAATCATTCTTTTTATTATATATTATGAGGCCTTTTATGCATGATTTTTACTGTTTTCCCTCTGTCCCTAAGCCAGACGTTGTACCTTCAAACTTGCTTAATTCTAAATTAAATACTTAAATAATGTAGGTTTTAGGTAAAAATTGGGTCATTCTTCAATTGTGGTAGCAAATGAGAGGCAGAAATTGTAAAATTGTTTGTTTTCTTTTAATAAAATGTATTGCTATGCATTTAAAATTAGTTTAATATTCTATATCAATTAAAATTGAAGCTTAATAAGATTTAGATTTTTAAATAATTTGAATCAAACACTGGTGAAACAACCACTTATGTCTATGGTGCAATATTTGAAGTAACATTTTAATTTATTCTAAATAAACAGGCATATGCAACTTTACGTAATACGTAATAAATAAATAAATTACTTTAAGGACTCAGTTTCATTGATAATTTAAATATATATTTTTAAAATAAATGTTTAATTGTTCATCTTGTTCCCTATTTTTGCCAAAGAAGAGTTGTTTCTTTTTTTTTTTATTGTATGTACATAAAAAAGGCAGGAAAATGGTCTTTGCTACCTTTATAGTATTTCTTCTAAAATATTAAAACCATTTTACAGTCTAAAAACATTAAACTATAAGATTAAATTGCTCTGAAGGAAAGAAATGTCGGATACGTTTTGAAGTAGCACCACAGACGTAATATAACACCACAGACATATTGCATAAATGGTTTAACAATTAAAAGTTTATTGAGCAAAATAATGAAATTAATCATGAATAGGATTACAAGTAATTGCTCTGATAAAAGAACATTTAGAGATGTCCTGTGTGTTGTATTAAAAATACAACATTATTGGTATATTGTCTGTGGAGTTATAGAGTCTGTGGTGTTACCAGGAAAGACAGTAACACCACAGACAGTAACACCACAGACAAATTAGCCTAAATCCAGACTTTTCTAAAATGGAGGCTGCCATCATGATGATTTCAAGATCAGAGGACATTCTAGAAATATTAATAAGTATGCATTTATCAAATTTTTGATTAAAATATGTCAAATCTGCAAGTTATCAACATAACACCACAGACACTAATAAAGTGCGACACATGAAATTGTCAGGAATTTAGCTAACTTTAAGAAAATTAATAAGAAAGAATGTACTCCCCATGCACCCCTCAGATCAACCAGCACCTGCAATGACCTTTACACACATGAAGTAGTCCAAACAGATTTCCCCCTTTTCTTAAAGGGGCGATATCCATTGATGTAACACCACAGACATGAATTTGGGGAACACTACTTTTTTCATGAATATTACAAAATATGTATTTTTTAAAACAATTTAATAAAATTGTACATGTTAAATAAAAACTATATTCATAATATAATACTTTTTTTTGTTAAAAAAATGTATATTGTTGTAATTAAATTCCATGATATCTCTCTGAGATATGGTGGGGACATACATATTTAGTTATAAATGCAATCTCTCAAACTCAATTAAATATGTATTTTAAAACTAAAAATTATCTATTAATAGTGCACGCATTGTGTTTATCCTACAGAATACAAAAATGAAAACATTTTATAATTTATTGGTATTTAAAGTTCATTTCAACTGTTGTAAAGTAGAGGGACACCACTTGCCACCACAAATGAAGAATGACCCAATTATAAAATAATATCTATTTCAATTATACATATTATATATTGCAATGTTTATTCACATTTTCCTATATTTTTCATAAGTAGAACCCCTGTCCCTTGGGTTCACTGTCATTTCCACCACACTGTAGAAAATACAATCCTGGGATCATTGTTTTAGGTTTGTTTACTTAGTAACCATAGCAACAGAAACTCCACAGTGGAGCACATGTCTGGGTGAAAGGGTGACATCTTTAGGGGGTAATGAAAAGAAGAAAAATCAAGGAAAATATGACTAAAACTGAGAGTATGTTTATTGGTCTTCATTTCCAAACAGCTCATATTTCACATGGACGTAAAAATAACTGGATAAATTTAATTTAATAATGGGTAATTTGTGTATAGAGATTTTTTACATCTTATAAGATTTTCTAAATGTGATAGACCACAAACATGAGGAGAAACAATCCTAGATGTAACTGTTTTGCTCCTATAGTGTGTGGTGTGTCATGATGTGACGAAGACAGCACACCACACACAAACAGATTTTTAACCAGAGTCTCGACTGTGAACACAGGAAATCTCTCAAAATCTCGCGATACTTCAGAATAAGCACGGTGGACGATATGCAGGAAAAAATTGCGATGATAGTGTTTGGAATGATGTTCACAGAAAATTCACGTAAAAAAAAGAACGTGAAGTCGTGCAGATGGTGGGAATTTAGTGACTTTAGTAAACTTCTCAGATAAAGGTTGTGGTAATGCACACACGCTGGCCCTGTCTCTCTCCCCTTACGAAATTTACAATGGTTTTACTACAAATAAAAAATAAAACATGGATATTGTAGTTAAACCATGATAACCACAAATTAACCATAGTTTTGCTAAAAGAATTTTAACTAAAGTATTTATTTGGTTATACAAATGTTCAATACAATAAAACAATCTCTCTCTCTCTCTCTCTCTCTCTCTCTCTCTCTCTCTCTCTCTCTCTCTCTCTCTCAAATTTGCAACTTGTAACGAGTGGAAATAAGCTCCTTTAAGAGCTGTGCACTCCTTGTTGAACTGTCGGCAGTATTGTATTGTATGTCCCATGTGCCTCGAACACCCCTTTTACTGTCTATGCGAACACCCCGTATATGCGGGTAATTTCTGTTTGATGCTAATTTTTATCTTATTTTGTTTATTAAGTAACGAGTACACGAGTTCGATTTGGGAAAAAAGTGCGAGTTGTGAGATGCCAATCGCCTCCGTGAGTCTGTCTGGCCTCTGCATGCAATAACTTCAGTTGTGAGCTATCCCTATTCTCCCTGAAGCAACGCGTTAACTGTACTTCAGTTTCTTTGCGGGGACACAACCTTCACCTGCCATCATGTCTATCGGCTCGCTTTCGGGTTAAACTTTCCGCGTGCGCGCAACTGGGTTATAGGTTGCCAGGTTGAGGTGACAAAAGGGTTGAAATTGTAAATGGTCTGTGGATTGTGTGAATATAATGCATTTAATCAAATCTGGCAACTGGTCAACATTAGACAAACATATTGGTCCGATTATTCATAAAGGAGTTTGGGCCATGCAAAATACGGGAGTTTCCCGGGAAAAATAACAAACCGGGAGGGGTCCGGGAGATAGGGCTAAAAAACGAGAGAAACCCGGGAAAAACGGGAGTGTTGACAGGTATGCACCACAGTCATTTCCACCACGGTGTTCATTGTGGTGGTAAAGACAGGTTGTGGTGGAAATTACATTGTTCGTGCTAAACAGCAAATTATTTGGGCTATAAAACTAAAATTTAAATGTAAAAAATATTTTGTTATTTTTTATAAAAATATATTGGTATTAAATGCATTTTCTAAGAATTTATATTTCAAGTTTTGACTGCAAATGTCAAGTACATAACGCTGAAATTGCCCAATTTTAATTGATCCTCAATAGTTTTGTGGTGTAGGTCTACGAATTTTATAATGTTAAGTTCAAATAATACTAATAGTAATTTAATGATGTGGTAGCAGTTATTATTATTATTATAGTATAATAATTTGCATAGTTAATATTGTTCTTTGGTGTTCAGTTTATACAGGGTTTTCAAATGTTATTTAATAAAAATATATTTTCTTTCTCAAAATCTCTTTTTTTTTTCACCCCTAAGCCCCGCCCCCGTTATAGAATCATGATACTAACCGAATCGTGGGTCAAAAATCGTGATACGAACCGAATCGTGGGTTTGGTGTATCGTTACAGCCCTAACAAATAGTCACTGTCATCTAATCCTGTTTTCTTTCAGTTTTCTTTTTTGCAATAGCAAATGTATTTAAAAAACACAGTTCCCTTTCGTTGTCACTCCGAGTTCCGTCGGATGACGACGAATGAGGTTTCGCTTAGAAAGCCTGTCAGCTTCGAGTATACAAAACGAGCCAATGGCAAGCAAATGCCATGGGTCTGCGGAATTTGCATGACGTAACTCCGCCCCACCTCGTGGGTATATAAGGAGGAAGTCCTGCATCTAGCAGATATGTTTCTTCGCTGAGGAGCCAAGACTGAGCTCAGGCGATCCCCGCGGTATACAGCGGAAGTGGCAAGAAGACGGAACGTCTCCGTTCCCTACTCAGGGAACGAGGGTTACATCCGTAACCGAGACGTTCCCTTTCGTTGTCACTCCGAGTTCCGTCGGATGACGACGAATGGGGTTACCAGTCTAATCACGCCACCTTCACAGCTGTCTTCCAGTGCCCTGCGTAAATCTGAGATCCCAGTCACTTACTGGGACAAGTGGGACTCCTATTTAACACAGGAATACCAAGGTACACTGGGGAGCATATACCACAGATTTAGCGGATATGCAAAATATACCCAGCCCAAGCGGGGGGGGGGGGGGGGGGGGGGATTTAGAATACACATATGACCCATAGGATGCATAGGGGAATACAATGGGGTATCCAGCCGCCGGTGGAAAAGTTTTAAACCCCAGGGAGTGGCAAGGTGGCCAAGGGAAGACACATGCTCAGAGAGGCTTACAGTGGGAATACACATGTGGGGGTAGCTCCGTAGAGGGACCATGCACACGGGAGGCACCTAGCCGACGCACAGGTACAAAGACATTGGGTCGACGTCAGGAGTGCAGGAGGAACTCAGGGCTTTCGGAGAAGCTCACCTGAGGAAAATATCGCACGTATCCAGTCCGTGGAGTGGACAAGCGAAGACACCTGAGCGGGTCCTAGTACCGGCTGGTTGAAGCGAGTACACGAGAGGACACAGGCTCCACTCGGAGATTATAGAATCTGGCGAATGTGTTAGGTGTCGCCCAGCCTGCAGCTCTGCAGATGTCTGTTAGCGAGGCGCCATGCGCTAGAGCCCAAGAGGACGCCACACTCCGGGTGGAGTGGGCGGTCACACCAAGGGGGCACGGTCGACCTTGCTGCTGGTATGCCAAAGCAATGGTGTCCACTATCCAGTGAGACAACCTCTGCTTGGAGAGAGCTCTTCCCTTCAGCTACCCACCATAACAGACAAAGAGCTGGTCTGAGGTCCTGAAACACTGCGTCCTGTCTACATAGGTGCGGAGAGCACGTACTGGACAGAGCAGTGCCAAGGCTGGGTCTGCCTCCTCCGGGGACAGCGCTTGCAGGTTCACCACCTGGTCCCGGAAGGGAGTGGTAGGAACCTTGGGCACATATCCAGGCCGGGGTCTCAGGATCACGTGAGAGTAAGCCGGCCCGAATTCCAGGCACGCTTCGTCAACGGAGAATGCGTGCAGGTCCCCTACCCTCTTAATAGAGGCCAGTGCAACCAGGAGCACTGTCTTCATCGACAGGAGCTTGAGCTCGACTGTTTGCAAAGGCTCAAAGGGAGCATGCTGCAGGGCAGTTAAGACCACTGCGAGGTCCCAAGAGGGAACGAGAGGAGGGCGAGGAGGATGTAATCTCCTGGCTCCTCTAAGGAACCTGATGACCAGGCCGTGCTTTCCCAGAGACTTACCTTCTATCAAGTCATGGTGTGCGGCGATAGCGGCAACATAGACTTTGAGGGTGGAGGGAGACAGCCTTCGCTCCAACCCATCCTGAAGGAAGGAAAGCACGACGCTGATCGGGCATTTCCGGGGGTCTTCTCGGCGAGAAGAGCACCAGCTGACGAAGAGGTTCCACTTCAACGCATAGAGGTGTCTCGTGGACGACGCTCTAGCGGAAGTGATGGTTGCCACCACCGGAGGTGGAAGGGTACTCAAACCTACCTGGTCCCGTCCAGGAGCCAGACGTGGAGGCTCCAAATATCGGGACGAGGGTGCCACAGGGTGCCCCGTCCCTGAGAAAGAAGGTCTTTCCTCAGAGGTATGGGCCAAGGAGGTGCTGTCGCGAGGAGTATGAGTTCGGAGAACCAGGTCCTGGTGGGCCAATAGGGCGCAACCAGAAGGACCTGCTCCTCGTCCTCCTTGACTTTGCGCAAGAGATGCGCAAGAAGGCTCACTGGGTGAAACGCATACTTGCGGCCCCGCGGCCAGCTGTGCGCCAGTGCATCCGTGCCGAGCGTGCCCTCGGTCAGGGAATAATACAGGGCGCAATGGGTCGAGTCGGGGGAGGCAAACAGATCTATCTGTGCGTCGCCGAACTGGTCCCAAATCAGCTGAACCGTCTGGGGATGGAGTCGCCATTCGCCAGGGAGGGGCTGAAACCGTGACAGCTCATCGGCTGCACAGTTCAGGGCTCCGGGAATGTAAATAGCACGAAGGGACCTCAGATGCTTCTGACTCCATAGGAGGAGGTGGCGAGCGAGTTGCGACGTACGGCGCGAGCGTAGACCACCTTGATGGTTGATGTACGCTACTGTGGCGGTATTGTCTGATCGGACTAGTACGTGCTGACCCCTGAGCAGCGCTCGAAAGCGGTGCAGGGCAAGGCGTACGGCCAGCAACTCGAGGCAATTGACATGCCAAAGGCGCTGGGGTCCTGTCCAGGAGCCCGCGGCAGCATGACCATTGCACATGGCACCCCAGCCCGTGGCGGAGGCATCTGTCGATACGACAACATGTCTCGTGGCCTGTTCTAGGGGGACACCGGCCCTGAGAAAACTGAGGCTCGACCACGGGGTGAAGGTCTGACGGCAGCTCGAAGTAACTGGTACTCGGAGCGTGCCTTGTTGCCATGCCCACCTCGGTACTCGGTCGCGAAGCCAAAGCTGATGCGGTCTCATATGAAGCAATCCGAGCGGCGTTGCCGCGGCTGCAGATGCCATATGCCCCAGGAGCCTCTGAAAAAGTTTCAGTGGAACCGCACTCTTGTCCTGGAACTGTCTCAGACAAGTGAGCAGTGACTGCGCGCGCTCGCTCGTAAGCTGCGCGGACATGGTGACCGAGTCGATGTCCATACCGAGAAAAGAGATCCTCTGCATGGGGCAAAGTTTGCTCTTTTCCCAGTTGACCCGAAGGCCCAAACGAGCTAGGTGCCGGAGCACTAGGTCCCTGTGTTCGCAAACCTGGTCTCGAGGGGGAGCTAGGATCAGCCAGTCGTCGAGATAGTTCAGGATGCGAACCCCGTAAACCCGAAGGGGAACAAGGGCTGCCTCGACGACCTTCGTGAAGACGCGAGGAGACAGGGCTAGCCCGAAAGGGAGAACCGCGTACTGGTATGCCTGCCCCTCGAAAGCAAACCGAAGGAACGGTCTGTGTCGAGGAAGAATGGAGACATGAAAGTAGGCGTCCTTCAGGTCGATCGCTGCAAACCAATCCTGGGGCCGCACACATTCGAAAATGCGTTTGGCAGTGAGCATCTTGAACGGCATCCTGTGTAAGGAGCGATTCAGCACGCGCAAGTCCAGGATTGGTCGTAACCCACCAGTTTTCTTGGGGACAATGAAGTAAGGGCTGCCCTCTTGGGACCTCGCAGTGGTCTTAACTGCCCTGCAGCATGCTCCCTTTGAGCCTTTGCAAACAGTCGAGCTCAAGCTCCTGTCGATGAAGACAGTGCTCCTGGTTGCACTGGCCTCTATTAAGAGGGGGGACCTGCACCCATTCTCCGTTGACGAAGCGTGCCTGGAATTCGGGCCGGCTTACTCTCACGTGATCCTGAGACCCCGGCCTGGATATGTGCCCAAGGTTCCTACCACTCCCTTCCGGGACCAGGTGGTGAACCTGCAAGCGCTGCCCCCGGAGGAGGCAGACCCAGCCTTGGCACTGCTCTGTGCAGTACGTGCTCTCCGCACCTATGTAGACAGGACGCAGTGTTTCAGGACCTCAGACCAGCTCTTTGTCTGTTATGGAGGGAAGCTGAAGGGAAGAGCTCTCTCCAAGCAGAGGTTGTCTCACTGGATAGTGGACACCATTGCTTTGGCATACCAGCAGCAAGGTCGACCGTGCCCCCTTGGTGTGACCGCCCACTCCACCCGGAGTGTGGCGTCCTCTTGGGCTCTAGCGCATGGCGCCTCGCTAACAGACATCTGCAGAGCTGCAGGCTGGGCGACACCTAACACATTCGCCAGATTCTATAATCTCCGAGTGGAGCCTGTGTCCTCTCGTGTACTCGCTTCAACCAGCCGGTACTAGGACCCGCTCAGGTGTCTTCGCTTGCTCGCCATTCCACTCCACGGACTGGATACGTGCGATATTTTCCTCAGGTGAGCTTCTCCGAAAGCCCTGAGTTCCTCCTGCACTCCTGACGTCGACCCAGTGTCTTTGTACCTGTGCGTCGGCTAGGTGCCTCCCGTGTGCATGGTCCCTCTACGGAGCTACCCCCACATGTGTATTCCCACTGTAAGCCTCTCTGAGCATGTGTCTTCCCTTGGCAAGCCACCTTGCCACTCCCTGGGGTTTAAAACTTTTCCACCTGCGGCTGGATACCCCAGTGTATTCCCCTATGCATCCTATGGGTCATATGTGTATTCTAAATCCCCCACCCCCCCCCCCCCCCCCGCTTGGGCTGGGTATATTTTGCTTATCCGCTAAATCTGTGGTATATGCTCCCCAGTGTACCTTGGTATTCCTGTGTTAAATAGGAGTCCCACTTGTCCCAGTAAGTGACAGGGATCTCAGATTTACGCAGGGCACTGGAAGACAGCTGTGAAGGTGGCGTGATTAGACTGGTAACCCCATTCGTCGTCATCCGACGGAACTCGGAGTGACAACGAAAGGGAACGTCTCGGTTACGGATGTAACCCTCGTTCCCTGAGTAGGGAACGGAGACGTTCCGTCTTCTTGCCACTTCCGCTGTATACCGCGGGGATCGCCTGAGCTCAGTCTTGGCTCCTCAGCGAAGAAACATATCTGCTAGATGCAGGAATTCCTCCTTATATACCCACAAGGTGGGGCGGAGTTACGTCATGCAAATTCCGCAGACCCATGGCATTTGCTTGCCATTGGCTCATTTTGTATACTCGAAGCTGACAGGCTTTCTAAGCGAAACCCCATTCGTCGTCATCCGACGGAACGTCTCCGTTCCCTACTCAGGGAACGAGGGTTACATCCGTAACCGAGACGTTACCACTTCAAAAGTGAAGGGTCAAGAGCCCAACTAAAGCAAACACTGATCACCATCATGGTAACATCAAATGAAAATAAAATTACATCTAAACCTCTGTCACCTTTTAATGATAACTTCTGTAGACCTCAGACATAAAGTCAAACTGGTTAGTAATAAGTGAAGCTGGTAATGCTGTTTGTGGAGTTGTTTAATCCTCCTCTGCTGAGATCTTCACAGATTTAATGTCTTGTATCTTCAGTTGATTTCATCTTTTTTCTGTTCCTCTTTCCTTCAGTGATTCTGCTTGTTAACAGCAGGTGTTCATCTGTGTCTGAATTAACTCACTTGTTTTAATCATAGTCAAATGGACTATATTAGTGAACTAATGTAGGGATAATTCGGCAATGAATAAAAACTCTGGTGTTCTCCAGAACGCGAAAAAAAATAAGCACAAATATGCACTGGAGCGTTTGGCAAATCTATTTCGCCAATATATTATAACAGTATCAATTGAGGGTCTTGCTTGTGTTTGAGGGTGTATAGCACCCCTATAGAACCGGGGCTGAGGGAGAGAGAGCGCGAGAGAGTGCCTTTGAGAAACCGTGCTAGGCCTAACGTTAACGTTACTTCAAAACGCCACACACATTTAACTGGCGAGTAAAATATGCTATAACTGGTCGTAAAAAATACAGAAAACCTTTGTGTAAATAATAGATTGGGTCCATCTTCTGGAAAAGACAGACAGTCAATTGTATGACATTTAAAGGGATATGAAAGCGGTAGTTTTTGAGGAAAACTAAGGTTCCTTCAGACAGTTCTGTTAGCTCAGCTGTTATTAAAAGCCTATTAGATTTTATTATTTACTTTCTTCATAAATTTAGCTATAATTAATTGATATTGGTAATGGTTTACTTTGTAAAAGTAACTTATACAAGAAATTTGTTCAGTAAAAAGTACTTATCTCAGAAAAACCCACAGTTGGCGTCTAGCGATAGCGATCCACTCCTCCCAGCAGGGATGGAATGTTGGCATTAGTGGAATTGCACTAGCATGGTTTAAATCATACTTATCTGAACGTTATCAGTTTGTAGCAGTAAATTAACCCTTAATCACTCTTTGGGGTCATTTTGACCCCACTGGACTTTTCCTTGATTTTTAAAAAATGTTCCCTTCATCTCAAGGCCATGAAACTCGGTGACTTTTCCTAAATAATCTATCTAAACATGCACAAAAAACTGGGTTCGATTCGGTTGTTCTAAAGGTGTGTAAAAAAAATTACCGTTTAAGGCCTTTGGGGTCAAAATGACCCCAATTGAAAATGAATGGGAAAATGAAAAAAAATGACTTTTTTTATTTTGTTTGTCAAAAAAATAAAAGTAAATCCATTATAAATCTGAAATGTTCTACATATAAACCAAGGTCTGGTCCTAGAGCATAAATAGAAAGTAGAACAAACTTTCTGTCTCATACACACACACAGCCACACACACACAAACACACACATGTCATGACTGCAACAGAGAGCATTTTTACAGAAATTGGCAAATAAAATAAACAAAACTGGCATAAATCTAAAAAAAATTACATTTAAATCAAGGTCTGGTCCTAGAGCATAAACACAAAGTGGAACTAGCTTTCTATCTCACACACACACACACACAGCCACACACACACACGTATGCATATGTATGCATCCTGTTCATTACAGTTTATTGGTGTTGTTGTTTTGTGTTATATTGGTTTATTTACTTGGTTTATTAAATTTATTTTGTTCTAAAATCTCTTGTTCTAAAAAAATTAATAATTGTAAAATAATATAATATAATAATAATAAAAATAAAATAACAATTCACAAAATATATATCATATATATATTAAGTTGTGAGGAGAATTTGAAGCATCAAGAAAAATGAAGTGAAAATTAATGAGTCTCTATGGACCTCTACTGGAAATATGTGGTCATTGCACTTTCTTTCTTTAATTATAATTTCTAAAGTTTTTCCACAAACCTGCAGATGGCAGTATTCTATTCCTAACACATAGAGCAATGTCCAAAAACTATTTAGATTTAATTAATATCATAATTTAAGTGATTTTTTCTTTAAAAAATCATTTTTCATGTTCCAATTTATGGCTTAGTTATGTAATTGTGTAGTAAATAAGTAAAAAACTTCAAAATTTCAACAAAAACACAGCATAAATGTATAGTTGAGAAGTAAATAAAAAAATATATATATAGCTTTTCATATAAAAAATGTATATTTCCTTATGCAATCACTCTTTAAAAGTTTGGGGTCAAAATGACCCCAAAGACCTTAAGTGTTGTCCTTTTCTAGGAGTGATTAAGGGTTGGGAGATGTCTTATCAATCACAAGTTCAGTATGGCGTACCACAAGGCTCAGTACTAGGAGCGCTGCTGTTCACTCTGTACATGCTACCATTAGGAGATATCATTAGGAAACATGGAATTAGCTTTCACTGTTATGCATAATGCCGATGATACTCAGCTGTATATTTCTTCAAAACCTAACGAAGCTTACCAATTTACAAAAAATTAACGGAATGCATAGCTGATATAAAAAATTGGATGACTAGTAATTTCCTACTACTAAATTCTGAAAAAACAGAGATTCTAATTATTGGACAAAAAACTTCCACACGTAATAACCCAGAATACTGTCTAACACTTGATGGCTGCCTCTCTTAAGTCCTCGTCGTCGGTTAGGAACCTGGGTGTGCTCTTTGATACCAATCTTTCATTTGAAAGTCACGTGTCTAGTATCTGTTAAACCGCATTTTTCCATCTTAAAAATATATCTAAATTACGATATATGCTCTCATTAACAAATGCGGAACAGTTAGTTCATGCGTTCATGACATAAAGGCTAGATTATTGTAATGCTCTACTGGGTGGTTGCCCTGCACGCTTAATAAACAAACTACAGCTAGTTCAAAACGCAGCAGCTCGAGTTCTTACCAGAACCAGGAAATATGACCATATTAGCACGGTTCTGTCAACACTGCATTGGCTGCCTATTAAACATCGTATACATTTTAAAATATTGTTGATTACTTACAAAGCACTAAATGGTTTAGCTCCGCAGTACTTGAGCGAGCTCTTAACGCATTATAGTCCTTCACGTCTATTGCGATCTCAAAATTCCGGCCAGTTGATAATACCTAGAATATCAAAATCGACTGCTGGCGGTAGATCCTTTTCCTACTTAGCACCAAAACTTTGGAACAGTCTTCCTACCATTGTCCGGGAAGAAGACACACTCTGTCAGTTCAAAGCTAGACTAAAAAACAATCTCTTTGACCTAGCATTCACATAATACATTATAGACTTCTATAATTCAATGTTAGGCTGCATAGATTAGGTCAGCCGGAACTGGGAACACTTCCCTTAAATCCTGATGTACTCGCTACATCATAAGAAGAATGGCATCTACGCTAATTTTAGTGTCTTTGTTTATCCCGAGGTTTTCCCACAGCCTGCCGGATCCAGGCCGTATCCAGATCTGACTAGGAGCTTCTCCTGGACCCGATGACAACGCAGTGCTGAAGTGCCAACTAGCCTCTCCCTATGGAGGATCTCTTTCCCACACTACAGATAAAGCGTTCTGAATCCGGTTTGCGTACCCACCCCGAAGTGATAAAATAAAATAAAATTCTGTATCAAATTATAGGCAAGAACAAGGCGGATTTTGTGGCATTTGTGTCCCTCCTGGCCAGACGTCGGGTTTTACTGCATTGGAAATCATCTGTTCCACCTACTCACTCCTTGTGGATTAGAGACGTTTTTCACTTTATTAAACTGGAAAAAATCAGAAGCTCTTTCAAGAACTTTTACAAAATGTGGGGTTCTCTCCTTGCATATATGGAAACATACACTCCCTGCATACTGGAAAATAGTTAATTGTATTCTCTACTAGTGTGCTACTGCTCCTGTAATAACACTTATATTTGAATAATGTGGTTAAACATTTACCTTGGCTGGCACGTTTTTTTTTTTTTCTTCTTTTTTTGGGTTGAGGGGTAATTTTTGCATATTTGATACTTTATTAGGTATATTTGTACATTCTTATTTGGGGTCAACAAATGTTCCCTTTATATTAAGTAGGTTCTGGATCCCTGCCTATCTTCTGATCCTGCCCCCTTTTTTTTCTCCTACATATGTTAAATTGTACAACTTTATTATGGAATGTTTGGAATTTTGTAATATGTGGAGAAATCAATAAATAAAGTGAGGGAAAAAAAATTATAGGCAAGACAAGTAGTTTGTTTAGGCATGGTTTGTAGGAAATTACAAACCTGACAACATATATTCAAAAGCACATAACTATAGAATCAATTCTTAATGCGCGTGTGAACGCCATCAGCGTTTATCACAGGTTCAGTTTAACCCTTTAAGACCGACGCTCCCGTTTAACCCTCTGGGGTCGGCCGTCACGTGGGCGTGATTTGCTCACTTTTTTTCTCATCAGTGCAAAAGAGACTCAAATTACTCTGTTGATTTTGATCTTGCATGTAAGTGTTATACATCATTCAAAACTGTTAAATGTCTTCTTTTATTTGTGTACACTCATAATAAAAACAAAATGTTGTGTTTTTCGTAAAATAAAGAAAATGAACATGATGCGCGTTCTCCCGTCTCTCTAAATGTGAAGCTCATTCTGAAACGCGACAGAACATGACCTGTAACTCAGCTAATACTTGTCACTGTGACATGAAACATATGTCTTTACAACACTTTGAGTCTCTATTTTTAAATGATGTAAATCATATCAAAAACAATATTCTCTGTTTAAGTAATTCGTATGAAAGCAAGGACATACAGTTTCTCCAGCCTGAGCTCATTAAAGTTAATGTGACCACGCCCGCGCGCAACAGCTGCTCGCATACTAATGAGCCATGTGGAGGAACGCAAACTGTTAACGACCTCAAAACAGAGAATCCGCGACTTCAGTCTTCAGTCCTGCTCTACTTTTCAAGAGTGTGCTGTGCTGTTTATCTTGGATTTACATCAGACGAGTTAGAAGAACACAATTCGATTATAAGATGGATTTATAATAAGGTAAGACATGTCATTGTTAGTAGCATGTTATTGTTGCATAAACTTGTAGCTACTAGTTAAACTGGTGCCATACTAAAATGTACGTTATGAAATGTGATTGGAGTAAAACATGAAGCCTAATGCTAAATGTATATACATAAAAACATATGTTCGATAATTAAACAGCACGATACAGAAGGCTCGTATGATTGTGAATATTATAATGTTTAGACTTGTGTTTATTGTGTTTGTGGATATCTGCTCACACGAAGATATGTATAATTATGTAAGAATATGCGATCGAGCCCGGACCAAAAAACTATGTTATATAATATTACGTTTCATAGTTTGGTCCGGCTCGATCGCATTCAGTGTTTGCACGCGCTGAGTTTGAGTCACGCGCGCTGTGGGTTTGGAAAGTAAAACAAACCAATCATTAGGCTTTATGGTTTTACTCCAACAATCTCATCTCATAACGTTGTAACGAATGGAAACGTTTTAAGTAACATGATAATCCATATAGTTTTCTCTAATGTAGTGTTACTGAACTTTTTAGTGATTTATAGGCTGCCTAGCTGCTACAGGCTATTGTTATTATTTCATGCAGCCCTACATAGGCCTACAACTACAAGGCACAACATATATTGGGAGTTCATATATACTGTATATAGTATATGTATGTATTTAGTAAATTTCATAATTTGAACCAGAAAAATCTAAAATAGTTTCTCCTGATATCAGCATGTTCACAGCTGTTTTTTTGTTTTATAAAAAATGTTTTTACAGGGACCAGCACTGATGAGTCCAGCTGACATTCACGTGAGTCTCTGTACATGAACATGGTGAAAAATCAAACACCTTGGAGATGACAGGTATGTAACCTATATGTTTTAGGAATGGCACAAAGCTGTGTGACTGTCCAAGTCTCTGTCTTTAGATCAGTGTGTTTTACTAATGTGCTTTTTTGTCTTTGGTTGTGTATCTTTTTGATTGTGTTGTAAATAACTTGGTTGTGTTGTAAATAAATCCAAACCATCTTAAAGCCATTCTTTTTTAAGTCTCTCCTCCTTCTTTGTGCAAGGCTTCTCACAATGACAGCACCTGATAGCACCTTATAGGGCTATTAGGGGAGGGCCTTTGTCTTTCTCAGGTGTGAAAACACTATATACTAATGGGTTGTTAACGCCCCTCCGCATAAAGCTTTCTTACACAAAACACGTCTTACAAATTTTAAGTCAATATATTGTCTTATCTGAATGAGTAGTCAGGATGATTTTCACATAGTTTTGAAGCAAATATTCTAGGCCACATGATACAATTTTTAAAAGTCTTGTGAAGAAATAATTAGTATGGGTTTAATGACCTTATTTCAGTGACAATGTTTTTTTGTTTTTTCACAAACCACGCATAAACGTCATTATCTCAAAACTAAAAACTTGTACATACATGCTGCTGACATATTACTGTAGCAGAGTTTGTGCTGAATACTGTGTAATCAGACTTTAGCCATGAAAATGTCACAAGTTACAGAAATAAGCACAAATGTCAGAGCATGACAGATCACCTCCAGAACCCAGAAAACACCTCAGACCCCAGAGGGTTAAGTGTGTGTCTGTTTAAAAGCATATAGAAACTGAAACCAAATGGCTAGCTCAATCATTCTTTTTGCATACAAAACCAGAGATGTAACATGTTCAGATCAAGCCTCCAACATGCCCATGTTGCGTTGTTTTCAGCCTCTAATCAGTCTGTACAAACTGCGTAATATGCGTTTACAAAAAAAAACACAAAAATGCATTGCACGTCTTTGCACACATTGTTCTGTAGATCTGCGATTAAAAGTTACGTCTTCCGATGGCTCATTGACGTATTACGTTCTGTGCACTAATACCCCCGGGTGTGTCGCATGTTGTGACGTCACAAGCTGCATCATTTGACCATGCGTTTGACCAGAGCCCGTCTAACGGAGAGCCTTGGCACTTCCTATTAGCCCCATTGTTTATCATCTTGGTCGCAGTTCCATTAGAATTCCACTGGAGGTGATCGCGGGCGAGTGCAGAATGAATGGGAGTCTATGGAGCTAAACGGCTAAATGTATCTCTTTCTCCTGCTTGTCGTTGAATCAACATAGATTTTATTGTTGATTCCGCAAGTTCAATATAGATTAAAGGCCAAAAGTCGAATGAACGAGTACTTATGTCCTTTCGATTTCTTACAGGTTAGGCCGTTGTTGGCCGGAACACGCTAGCATTGTGCTATTGTGTGACGTCATCACATTTTTTAACGGATTTTTAGAACAGATAAGTGAACTTAAAAATGCAATTTTCAGCTGAGTGTATTATCTTAGCCCTCCCTTTTGAATGCAACTTTCAAATTACTTGACAAAAAATTACATCCTGAAAAAAGTGGATTTCTGGGGGTGAAACCCCATAGACACCCATTCATTCTGCACTCGACCGCGAGCGCCCCCGCATGGACAGAGCCGTGTTACTGCAGCCACTCCAGAAACCGGAAGTAACTAGACAGTGCCAATTCTCTTCAATTAGACATTCTCTGGTTTGACTCGCGTGATTTTTTTTTCCAAACCACTTCAGCGGAAATCCCGCCCTGCAGCCGATTCTAAAGTTTTCATTGGTCATGTCAATCACTGTACAGATTGCCTACACCAAACACTGATCCCTAAACCTACCCGTCACGGTAACCTAAACCAATGAAATCGGCTGCAGGGCGGGATTTCCGCTGAAGTGGTTTGGGGAAAAAGAAATCACACGTTTGACTCCCATTTGCTATATGTTCCTTCTTATCATTATTGTATTTTTACCATTGCTTTATTTTATCATTTCTTTCTCCTTTAGACACTCACAAATACAAGCACATTCACACACACACACACACACACACACACACACACACACGCACGCATGCAACGTTATGTCTAAACGAAAGTACATGGACGCGGAGGTTTTGGAAATACTAATTGCGTCCAATGACGATGAACTCTCCGTCTGCTCATCTATTTATTTTATATCTTAACCAATTCAATGTTCAATCAATATTCAAAAGCAAAATGTTATCTGTTTGACCACAAATGTAATTGAATATTTTACATGGCATTTCCCCTCCCTTTTTAGAATGAGTTTAAAATTAGTCTATCTTAAAAACTAATTTATGTAAACAGTTCAAATCAATTCTGTATAGTTTTATGCACGTTTTTCACATTGACAAGTTTGAGGTTGACATTTATCCATTTTTTGTATTGAATAAAATATGTAAAAAAAAAATAGTTTTTCTTTTTGTTTATTGCACTTTTGAGATATTTATCTAGTTACTATTGATTTTTACAAACATATCCTTCAAATTAGGAGAGTAAGGATTATTTTGATGTATGGCATATGAAAATGACAGATTTGTGAACAATATTTTTGATAAATTGGCCTTTTGTGTACATAGAAAAAGTCTTAGACCTTTGAGTTCAGCTCATGAAAAATAGGGGCAAAAACAAAAGTGTTGCGTTTATAATTTTCTTCAGTGTAGTTATCAGTATCCCAGAAACTATCAATGTGTTGGACCTTCTAGAGGTATGTTACCCATGAATTCTGACTATGGTGTTTCCCACCGGTCACTATTGTGACCGAGTATAAAACCTAATATTTCACTAACTTAACCAACATAAAATCAAAAAGGGCATAATGTTTGAGTGTTAGGGAGGTCCAAGGAGTAAAATGCATGTACTCAAATTGCAAGAAAAAATTTGTGATTAAACGGGTTAAATATTGAATGAATGATATCTGCAAAACATTCATGTTGGTTCTGTTCTGTTTACCCTAAGGGGGGTTATTGCTGCTCTTATCAACGCTAGGCTGCATGGATGTGCAGGAATATCTCGCCCAGAACAGAACCATACCGCCAATTCAAACTGTATGCTAACTGTCAATTGTATTTGACGATAGGGGTCCTGATAGAGCTGCAGTTTCAGGCCCCAAAAACACTGTAGTCATGTAAATGAATGGCCAAACGCATAAGAAGTTTTTAGTTGAAAACGGTGAATGTTTAAATGTCTATGTGTGTGTTTCAGTGAGTGATCTGAGGATTGTTCTGCTGGGGAAGAGCGTGTCAGAAAACAGTGCAGTGGGAAACTTCCTGTTGGGACGAGCAGCGTTTGACAGTGAAGCTCCTCCAGATGTTGTGGAGAGAGTCGGAGGAAGACTGAAGGACAGATGTGTGATGGTCATCAACAGTCCTCAGCTGCTCCAGACACACATCTCAGATCATCACATCACACAGACCGTGAGAGAGTGTGTGTATCTGTCTGATCCAGGACCTCATGTCTTCATACTCGTACTGCAGTACAATGACTTCACTGAGGAGGACATGAGAAGAGTGAAATATGTGCTGAAAGAATTCAGTGAAGAGGCGATTAAACACACCATCGTGATCACGACTGATGAAGAGAGACATGATGCTCAAGGGGCATCTGTGATAGTTAATGAATTCATTCAACAATTAAAGGCAGAGTGTGGAGGAGGACATATTCAGCATAAGAATGATATAACATTTTGCTGTTCTGTGATTTTCAAAAAAATACAGAAAATACAGAAACAACAAAAAAGAAATGATAAATATCTCAGGTGTGACACATTGAAAATAACACAAGAGTTTGGCTCATCTGTCAACAGAGAAGCCCGTGGATCTGTGGATTCTGATCTCAAAGAGAAAAAGGAAGAACAAAGCGGTGAGATTCCCAACATTTTTAAGTCTTCAAAATTATGTTTACCTTGAATATTGTCATAATTCAAGTCTGTGTTCCCCTGTCTCATCATATGTTTTCAGTTCCCCATTAGTTTGATTAGTCTCCCCAGGTGTTTCTCGTTAACCACACCCCCGTGTTATCTTGTCTAGCTTGTTTTCCCCTGTATTTATACCCCTGTAGTTGAGTTGTTCCTTGTCAGTTGTTGGCGTTACTGTCTCGCTGTTCCGTGTTCCTGCCCTGAGTTTCTGCTTATGTTACACGTTTTTGTTTCATTAAATAAGTCCTGCACATGGATTCTCTCTCCACTTCATTCCTTGCCCCAGTGTGATAAATATAGTGATCCCAATTAAGATAGACACTTATACCTAATTTTTTATGGCGAATAATAATTGTCAGTCAAACACACAAGAGAAAAAACGTCTCAGGTTACTATTGTAACCATAGTTCCCTGAGAAACAGGGAACGAGACGATGCGTCGAACGACACGGTGGGAACGCCTCTTGCGTGATTGCGTCTGAAGCATCTATGCCAACTAGTCCAATGGAATGAGAGAATGAGCGTCACGGGCGGGTGACGTCATGAACCAGGAAAGGATAAGAGCACTTCCGCTGCTCGCCGGCATTTAGCTTCGACAGTTGCCGAAGCAAGCCGATCGCAGGGACGCAGGAAGTATGGCAGGGGGACGCATCGTCTCGTTCCCTGTTTCTCAGGGAACTATGGTTACAATAGTAACCTGAGACGTTCCCTTTATCGAAAAAGGGAACTTCGAGATGCGTCGAACGACACGGTGGGAACGAGAATACCCAACCCGCCATAATTACAAGTACCTGAGTGTCAGTCTGTTGATCTAAGCACTCAGCACCTGAGAACCTGGGGCAGCATCCAGGTCCAAACTGTAAAATCTCACGAATGTGAGCGGAGAGGACCAGCCCGCCGCATCACAAACATCTTGAAGAGATACCCCCTGCAATATGGCTTTAGAAGCCGCCATACTCCTGGTCGAGTGAGCTCGGACCACCAAAGGACAAGGCTGGCCCGAGTACTCGTATGCCAGTGAAATAGCCTCGACTATCCACTTACTGACTGTCTGTTTTGAAGCAGGAAGACCTTTCTTAGGTGATCCAAAGCAAATCAGTAATTGGTCGGACTTCTGATTGAGGAAGTCCGCCGTACATAAGTGTCCAGTGCTCGCACTGGACACAAAAGGTGCAGTCTTTCCTGGTCCGCAGTTGCAAAAGGAGGAGGACAGAAAGCCTGCAGCACAATAGGCCTCGGAGTCAAGGTCGGAACCTTAGGGACGTATCCCTGTTTTGGATATAGGAACGCCTTGACCATCCCCGGTGCAAATTCAAGGCAGGTGGGGGAGACCGAAAGAGCCTGAAGGTCACCAACTCTCTTTAGGGACGAAATAGCTAGCAGAAAGATAGTCTTGAAAGTAAGGAACTTTTCTGAGACCGAATCTAAGGGCTCGAATGGGGCCCTAGACAGGCCTTCTAGAACTATAGTCAAATCCCAAGCTGGCACCTTAGTGCGAGTTGCAGGCCTTAGCCTCAAAGTGCCACGAAGGAAACGTGTAATCAGGGGGTCTCGACCCAAAGATATACCTCCCACCATAGTATGGTAAGCCGCAATGGCTGCCACGTAAACTTTTAGTGTGGAAGGACAAAGACCTGACACAAAGCGCTCCTGCAGGAACTCGAGTACTGTGTTGACAGAACAGTTAACTGGATCCCACTGATGTCGGTGACACCACAAGGAGAAAACTCTCCATTTAAGCGCATAAAGTTTCCTCGTAGCCGGAGCTCTGGAGCTTAGGATGGTCTCAGCAGCCTCAGCTGAAAGACCACTATCTATAAGTTGGGCCCCCTCAGAGGCCAAACCCAAAGATTCCACATGTCTGGTCGAGGGTGAAATATTGTGCCCCCGGCCTGAGACAGAAGGTCCCTCCTCAAAGGGATCTCCAATGGAGGCCCGTCTAGCAGAAGGATCAGGTCCGCAAACCAGATCCGACTTGGCCAGCGTGGTGCTACTAGCAGTAGGCTTATTCCATACCGACGGACCCTCTCCAGAACTCCTGGGAGCAGAGCAACAGGGGGAAAGGCGTACAGACGTAGCCTCGGCCACGTCTGCACCATGGCGTCCAGCCCCAGGGGGGCTGGGTGCGTCAGAGAATACCAGAGAGGACAGTGCGTCGTGTTCTGAGACGCGAACAGATCCACCTCTGCCTGACCATATGCCTCCCAGATTTTCTCCACCGCCTCGGGGTGGAGTCTCCAATCCCCTGGCCTCAGCTCCTGCCTCGACAGGATGTCTGCTCCTATATTCTGGTCCCCAGGAATATACACTGCCCTCAGAGAGAGTACCTTCCCCAGAGACCACAGGAGGATCTGGTGCGCCAGTTTGCAAAGCGGACGCGAGCGCAGACCCCCCTGGCGGTTCAGATAAGAGACCACTGATGTGTTGTCTGTTCGAACGAGCACATGATGGCCTCTTAGGTCCGGAAGGAAATGTCTCAACGCATTGAAGACGGCCATCATCTCCAGGCAATATATGTGCCAAGAAAGATGATGGCTTTTCCACAGACCCTGAACCGAGCGGCCTTCCATTACCGCTCCCCAGCCGGTGAGAGAAGCATCTGTCGAGATCACTACTCGATGGCAAAGAGCTCCCAACACCGGACCCTGGGTTAAGAACCAGAATTTACATATAACTAAGGCACGAAAGCATCGCCGCGTGCCTTGATATGCAAAGTGGGTTTCCCCTCGGGGAGAACCTTCTGGTCCTGAGCAGCACACTGTAAAGGTCTCATGTACAGCATGCCAAAAGGAATTCCGTTGGACGCTGCTGCCAGTAGACCCAACAGTCTCTCGAACTGTTTTACAGTGCGTGACTGGCCTAGCCTCAGCTCTTCTGTGGCTGTTAGGATAATAAATCCCATACCACACCAAGGAAAGTGGTTCTCTGTACTGGAGAAAGTACACTCTTCTTGGCATTGAGCCTCAACCCCAACATCTCTATAGCCCCTTTCACACAGCACTTTGAACCCGGCAAATTGCCGGCAAATTGCCAGAGTGCCTTCTGTGTGAACGCAAACACGACCCGGGATTGATGCCGGGATCGATCCCGGGTTGAGGACCTAGTAACATTGCCGTGTTCAGACCCGGAACGCGCGCTGTGTGAACAAAAGCCAGAACCAATGCCGTAAGGGGTGTGTCATAGTGATGACGCATGTGCCATCGCGCGACTCTGTTGCTCTTAGAAGAAAGTTTGTGTTCGTCAACAACAAAGAAAGAACGAAAAAATGTCTGCAAACTGGAATGAAGCAGAGACAGGAGCTCCTCACTATCCGCGCTGAAGCTGCGATCGTTCGCCAGCTCTGTGGAAAGGTGCGCGCGTGCACATGTTTCCGACGCGTACGTTACACGTCTCATCCTGACGTCACGCGGCTTTCCGGGACATTAACGGGTTGTGTGTGAACGCACTCACAGATCCCGGCAAATCACTGGCAGTGTGAATCAAGCAAAATCAAACGAACCCGGGTCAAATCCCGGGTCACATTATCCGTGTATTTTCCGGAATCTCTGTGTGAAAGGGGCTTATATGAGCGAGAACGACACCTCAGTGCCGAACCGCCAACTGCTCTGATTCCGCTAGAATCAGCCAGTCGATATAATTCAGAATGCGTATGCCCTGAAGCCTGAGAGGGGCTAAAGCTGCATCCATGCATTTCGTGAACGTGCGGGGTGACAAAGCTAGGCCGAAAGGAAGAACCCGATATTGGTATTCTTTGCCCCTGAAAGAAAACCTCAGGAACTTCCTGTGCTGAGGGAGGATGGAGATATGGAAGTATGCATCCTTTAGATCTATCGTGACGAACCAGTCCTCGGATCTGATTTGGGTCACGATCTGTTTGAGGGTCAGCTAACTTGAACTTTAGTTTCTGAACTGACCGAATAAACAGGCGAAAATCTAAAAGGGACGCAACCCTCCATCCTTTTTTGGAACAATGAAATAATGGCTGTAAAAACCCGACTCTCTGACGGGTGAGTACACCTGTTCTATAGCTTCTTTGCTAACAGGGCCTTTACTTCTTGTCCCATTACCAGAGCCTGCTCGGGATGCACCACTGTGGGCAGCACCCCGCTGTAATGAGGAGGACGAGAGCCAAACTGGATTCTGTATCCCTTCTCTACAAACTGCAGGACCCAATGAGAAATATTCGGCAGAAGCATCCACGCTGCCAGAAAATTTACTAAGGGAACCAGCCCCTCGAGGCTGGTCTCTGGTGTTACTGAGGGAGCCAAATCTGGAGCCTGAAACATAATGGCAGGAACTACCTGACCTGACTACTCAAAAGCCCCCCTCAGAGGGCGCGAAACCAATGCTGTACCGCAGCATAGCATCAGCGACTCGCTGGAGACCGCTGCGCCCTGAAGCACCGGAGGTGGCAGGGTTGGCAGGAGGGTCTCGTGAGGACCCCGAAATGGAACGGGCACCGTGAAATGAGGTGTACACCACTCTACTTCGGTCGGGGCTGTCCTCACAGGCCTGACGCCTAAACGTCAAGACCCTTGAACCGAAATTTTCTTCGCCTGAAGAACGGTCCTCAGATCCGGCTTAGGCTTAGACGACTTCGGTTGAGAGGGTTGCGTCTGTCTCCAGTATCTACATGGAGGAACACGAGACGCAGCACTCTCTTTCTGTGCACATAATATGATGAACTCGACGGCTGGGGCTGCTCACGCCCAGCAGCCCCAGGGGGGCTGGACACAGCGAGGGAGAAACCTTATTATTTATATATATATATATATATATATATATATATATATATATATATATATATATATATATATATATCTTGTATCACCTAACAACGACCGCATGGAATGCGTCGCCGAAGAGACCCGAAGGCTCAAATTTCGCTATATCCAGAACCCCAGCAGATCGGCCTGATAAGCCTGGAGCATAATAATATAGATTTCTATAAACATTCTCCAGCTGACCTGCTGCCGTATAAGCTTTACCCATAAAACCAAAGTAGTTCTGCTTAAACCTACGCGCTGCCTCGGCAAACGCGAGATCCCAGCCACAGAATCTTATTTTTGCAAAATACACTCGAAATCTAAGCGGTGCCTCGGCAAACGCGAGATCCGAGCTAGATTCTGATTACAACATTAAACCTACACGCTGCCTCGGCAAACGCGAGATTCTTTAGTATAGGCTTATGAGCAAAGCAGAGGCTTAAATGATGATACTGGACCAGGTGAAAAAATAGCATTTTCCTATTTTTATTTCTGTTCATCCTGGGGCATCATATCATAACCGTAATCTTTCAACCCTCTAATCTTGAATAAACATTTAACACGAGGGCTGAAAGTAGTGATAAATACGGTTTATTCCATAATTTAAA
The DNA here is from genome assembly GCA_036326025.1 of Chrosomus eos. NCBI lineage: Eukaryota > Metazoa > Chordata > Actinopteri > Cypriniformes > Leuciscidae > Chrosomus > Chrosomus eos. The sequence continues at coordinate 331,402 of JAZAVI010000032.1, forward strand.
TATTCAGTGTGTAAATCAGGGAAAAAATGGAAGCCTCGTGGTGAAGATAATGTGATAGAAATAAGAAAACGCTCGTCAAGTTTCTTAGGACGAGCGTTCCTTTTTCTCAGCTGGCCATTAAATATTTAATTTACTAACAGCACGGGACAAAACCTCCACCAGTTCATCATATACTGGAAAAATAGATGGCGAATCTAATTCAACAGTGTGTGTGCTTGCTTTCACTTTCAATATTCTCAAACACAAACCTCCTCGGAGGAAGAATATGAAGGAAAAAGGGCTCTCTCTCTCCCCGAGCGGAAGAAACCGCAGAGCGTGCTTCCAACACCGGGGAGATAGAGCTGGATCTTCCGGGCAAGGAAGAAGAAAAGGCCCTCGGACCGTTCTCCCACCCCTCCAAAAGATCCTTTTGCGATCCCCAGGAATGCATTCTCCGTGCCGCCTCGGCAAACGCGGGTCCTGCATCCCGTGAGAATCGCGAGCCTGCCACTATCATAGTGACAGGCGAGAGCAGAGCATGCTAATCTGGTAGTTTCACTTTCACAATGTTAGCACTCAGCATGCTCTTACTCTCAAACAAAATGACACAAAGCTGTGTGTGTCCCCACCCGTTTAAATAAACTCGGGCAGGGAGGAACACACTGTTTGTACATTTGTTTCGCCATAACGTTTCCGACAATATTGTAACAGACAACAATAAATAGACAGAGACAGTTTGACACAGATCGCTTGCTGAGGCAACAGAAGCTAAATGCCGGCGAGCAGCGGAAGTGCTCTTATCCTTTCCTGGTTCATGACGTCACCCGCCCGTGACGCTCATTCTCTCATTCCATTGGACTAGTTGGCATAGATGCTTCAGACGCAATCACGCAAGAGGCGTTCCCACCGTGTCGTTCGACGCATCTCGAAGTTCCCTTTTTCGATAAAGGGAACAGGCATTAGCAAAATTATCATATGGATTCCAAAAAGTAAAAAATAAATAAAAAAATAATCACATTTGAATTCATTTCCCTGTACAAATATACTATTTTAATTAGTACTAATTAGGTTTTTATTTAGTAAAAAAACACTAAACATTAATTATTAAACACAAGCAATATTAATCCAACAAATTCATAAAAAACAAAACATTAAATTGCATACCGTGTCACTAAGCCTGAAACAATCATTCAAAACATCACACAATATTTACACAATAAATTTGGTAAACTTGACCGCCAAAAAAATAAAAAATATAAACTCCCTACACCAAAATCCTCTTTAATAAACCACACTAATAATCCCATGAAACCCCGCACAAGATGATCACATCCGAATTGGAAATAGTTCTCTCACAAACACTCCATTTACACGTGCACTGCTCTCAAATCAATTTTCCAATGCTTTATGAAATTCAATGAGGAAAAACCTATTCCTCAAAATATGAATCATAAGCATTAAAAACAAAAAAGAACCCCAACATGAAATGTAGCATTAGCACTCATTTTCAATGCAGAGCAGGGCTACAGATGGGAAGTCCGGTTCTTTTCCGCAAACCGTTTCTTTCGGACAGTTCGTTTCAATGTACCGGTTCAAAAAGTTATTGTACGTCCTCACGTAATGACGTAGTTTCTATTATACCGGCAGATGAAAATACATTAGAATAAAGTAATTTGTAATCATAACTTCAGTTAAATAATAGTAGCCTATCATCATTATCATCATCTTGAATATTTACGTTTTGCAAATGAACCACTGATGTGCAAACGTGGATGTTATGGCTTAAAGATATAAAGTGAATAAACTAGTCTTCATCAACTTTTTACAGAAACCAGGATCCAGTTCATAAAGCTTAAAATATAGGCTAATGTGCTTACACAATAGTAAATAGTAAAATACATTTAGGCCTACATGTTTTGACTGAACAGTTGTTGCATGTTCATCATGTTAATTGTTATCAAATAAACGTACATTTCACCAAATTCGCCCCCTCATTCAAGTCCTCGGTACACCGTCCCACACTCATAGTACATCAGCACAGCATCAGTTGTGCGAAAGAAAGTTGGGTTCAGACGGTGCTACTGATGCTGTGCTGATGCTCAGTATCTCCAGCTCATCGGTTCACCATATCCAATGTGTTCGAAAGAAACAGTTTACGGTTCTGTACTGGTGATTTGAGAACCTCTGCAACAACAGTTCTTGACTTGAGAACCGCTGAAGCAGTAGCCTGCGTGTAAGTGTGCTGATCTGAGAACTGCTGCAATCTGAATATAGTCAACCAAACTAAAAAGTCGACGCATGTCTCAAGGTATTTTTAATATGTTTCTACTGTTTTGATTAACACATTATAAACATTACACCCTTAAAACCTTGGCAAAAGATAACGTCTCAGGTTACTATTGTAACCATAGTTCCCTGAGAAACAGGGAACGAGACGATGCGTCAGCTGACACGGTGGGAACGCCCCTTGTGTGAATGCGTCTGAAGCATCTATGCCAACTAGTCCAATGGAAATGAGAGAATGAGCGTCACGGGCGGGTGACGTCATGAACCAGGAAAGGATAAGAGCACTTCCGCTGCTCGCCGGCATTTAGCTTCGACAGTGCCGAAGCAAGCCGATAGCAGGGACACAGGAATTATGGCAGGGGGACGCATCGTCTCGTTCCCTGTTTCTCAGGGAACTATGGTTACAATAGTAACCTGAGACGTTCCCTTTACCGAAAAAGGGAACTTCGAGATGCATCAGCTGACACGGTGGGAACGAGAATACCAAAAGCGCCATAATTACAAGTACCTGAATGTCAGTCTGTTGATCTAAGCACTCAGCACCTGAGAACCTGGGGCAGCATCCAGGTCCAAGCTGTAAAATCTCACGAATGTGAGCGGAGAGGACCAGCCTGCCGCATCACAAACATCTTGAAGAGACACCCCCTGCAGTAAGGCTTTAGAAGCCGCCATACTCCTGGTCGAGTGAGCTCGGACCACCAAAGGACAAGGCTGGCCCGAGTACTCGTATGCTAGTGAAATAGCCTCGACTATCCACTTACTGACTGTCTGTTTTGAAGCAGGAAGACCTTTCTTAGGTGATCCAAAGCAAATCAGTAATTGGTCGGACTTTCTGATTGAGGAAGTCCGACGTACATAAGTGTCCAGTGCTCGCACTGGACAGAAAAGGTGCAGTCTTTCCTGGTCCGCAGTTGCAAAAGGAGGAGGACAGAAAGCCTGCAGCACAATAGGCCTCGGAGTCAAGGTCGGAACCTTAGGGACGTACCCCTGTTTTGGATATAGGAATGCCTTGACCATCCCCGGTGCAAATTCAAGGCAGGTGGGGGAGACCGAAAGAGCCTGAAGGTCACCAACTCTCTTGAGGGACGAAATAGCTAGCAGAAAGATTGTCTTGAAAGTAAGGAACTTTTCTGAGACCGAATCTAAGGGCTCGAATGGGGCCCTAGACAGGCCTTCTAGAACTACAGTCAAATCCCAAGCTGGCACCTTAGTGCGAGTTGCAGGCCTCAGCCTCAAAGTGCCACGAAGGAAACGTGTAATCAGGGGGTCTCGACCCAAAGATATACCTCCTACCATAGTGTGGTAAGCCGCAATGGCTGCCACGTAAACTTTTAACGTGGAAGGGCATAGACCTGACACAAAGCGCTCCTGCAGGAACTCGAGTACTGTGTTGACAGAACAGTTAACTGGATCCCACTGATGTCGGTGACACCATAAGGAGAAAACTCTCCATTTAAGCGCATAAAGTTTCCTCGTAGCCGGAGCTCTGGAGCTTAGGATAGTCTCAGCAGCCTCAGCTGAAAGACCACTATCTATAAGTTGGGCCCCCTCAGAGGGCAAACCCAAAGATTCCAAATCTCTGGACGAGGGTGAAATATTGTGCCCCCGGCCTGAGACAGAAGGTCCCTCCTCAAAGGGATCTCCAATGGAGGCCCGTCTAGAAGATGGATCAGGTCCGCAAACCAGATCCGACTTGGCCAGCGTGGTGCTACTAGCAGTAGGCTTATTCCATACCGACGGACCCTCTCCAGAACTCCTGGGAGCAGAGCAACAGGAGGAAAGGCGTACAGACGTAGCCTCGGCCACGTCTGCACCATGGCGTCCAGCCCCAGGGGGGCTGGGTGCGTCAGAGAATACCAGAGAGGACAGTGCGTCGTGTTCTGAGACGCGAACAGATCCACCTCTGCCTGACCATATGCCTCCCAGATTTTCTCCACCGCCTCGGGGTGGAGTCTCCAATCCCCTGGCCTCAGCTCCTGCCTCGACAGGATGTCTGCTCCTATATTCTGGTCCCCAGGAATATACACTGCCCTCAGAGAGAGTACCTTCCCCAGAGACCACAGGAGGATCTGGTGCGCCAGTTTGCAAAGCGGACGCGAGCGCAGACCCCCCTGGCGGTTCAGATAAGAGACCACTGATGTGTTGTCTGTTCGAACGAGCACATGATGGCCTCTTAGGTCCAGAAGGAAATGTCTCAACGCATTGAAGACTGCCATCATCTCCAGGCAATTTATGTGCCACGAAAGATGATGGCTTTTCCACAGACCCTGAACCGAGCGGCCTTCCATTACCGCTCCCCAGCCGGTGAGGGAAGCATCTGTCGAGATCACAACTCGATGGCAAAGAGCTCCCAACACCGGACCCTGGGTTAAGAACCAGTGTTTTTTCCATATCTCTATGGCACGAAGGCATCGCCGCGTAACCTTGATCATACGAAACGGGTTTCCCCTCGGGGAGAACCCCCTGGTTCTGAGCCACCACTGTAAAGGCCTCATGTACAACAGGCCAAAAGGTATCACGTTGGACGCTGCTGCCAGTAGACCCAACAGTTTCTCGAACTGTTTTACAGTGCATGACTGACCTAGCTTTAGCTCTTTGATGGCTGACAGGATAGCAGCTACACGAACGGGCGATAGGTTGGCCCTCATTGTCACTGAATCCCATACCACACCAAGGAAAGTGGTTCTCTGTACTGGAGAAAGTACACTCTTCTTGGCATTGAGCCTCAACCCCAACATCCGAATATGAGCGAGAACGACACCTCGGTGCCGCACCGCCAACTGCTCTGATTCCGCTAGAATCAGCCAGTCGTCGATATATTTCAAAATGCGTATGCCCTGAAGCCTGAGAGGGGCTAAAGCTGCATCCATGCATTTCGTGAATGTGCGGGGTGACAAAGCTAGGCCGAAAGGAAGAACCCGATATTGGTATTCTTTGCCCTTGAAAGAAAACCTTAGGAACTTCCTGTGCTGAGGGAGGATGGAGATATGGAAGTATGCATCCTTTAGATCTATCGTGACGAACCAGTCCTCGGATCTGATTTGGGTCACGATCTGTTTGATGGTCAACATCTTGAACTTGAGTTTCTGAACAACCTCTCGAGGCTGGTCTCTGGTGTTACTGAGAGAGCCAAATCTGGAGCCTGAAACATAATGGCAGGAACTACCTGACCTGACTGCTCTAAAACCCCCCTCAGAGGGCGTGAAACCGATGCTGTGCCGCAACATAGCATCAGCGACTCGCTGGAGACCACTGCGCCCTGAAGCACCGGAGGTGGCAGGGTTGGCAGGAGGGTCTCGTGAGGAACCCGAAATGGAACGGGCACAGTGTGATGAGGTGAACACCGCTCCACTTCGGTCGGGGCTGTCCTCACCGGCCTGATGCCTAAGCATCAGGACCTTTTTTGTTTTTTGAGCCGAAGCCTTCTTCGCCTGAAGAACGGTCCTCAGATCCGGCTTAGGCTTAGACGACTTCGGTTGAGAGGGTTGCGTCTGTCTCCAGTATCTACGTGGAGGTGCACGAGACGCAACACTCTCTTTTTGTTGCACACGATATGATGAGCTAGACGGCTGGGGCTGCTCACGCCCAGCAGCCCCAGGGGGCTGGACACGGCGAGGGATAAACTTTTTAAACGCATCAGACTGTTTTTTAGTCTCCTGGAACCTTTCCACTGCAGCGTGGACTGCGTCACCGAAGAGACCAGAGGGTTCAAGAGGAGCGTCTAATAAAAAAGTTCGATCTTTATCTTTAATCTCAGAAAGATTTAACCATAAGTGCCTCTCAGTGGCTACCAAAGCTGCCATAGACCGCCCAATTGCTCTAGCGGTCTCTTTAGTAGCCCTGAGAGAAAGATCGGTCGCCCTACGAAGTTCTCGAACATCGTCATGGCTAACACCCTCACTATTATCCAAATCCCCCAGCAGGTCAGCCTGATAAGCCTGAAGCAGTGCCATGGTGTGTAAGCATGCTCCAGCCTGACCTGCTGCCGCATAAGCTTTGCCCACTAAAGTAGATGTAGTTTTGAGCGGTCTAGTGGGCAAAACTGGGGCTTTCATAGCAGATGCTGGACCAGGCGCGAGATAACTCGCTAAATTTTGCTCAGCCTGGGGCATCGACTCATAACCATATTCTTTTAGCCCTCTAATTCTTGAATATGTAGTGGTTTGAGGGCTAAAAACACGAGAAGAATAAGGTTTATTCCAAGATCTAGATATTTCACTATGTAAATCAGGGAAAAATGGAAGCCCTCGTGGTGGACATAATGTGGCTGAAGAGAGAAATCGCTCATCTAACTTGCTTTTAGGGCGAGAGTTTTTATTCTCAGATGGCCATTCAATATTTAATTTCTCTACAGCCCGTGACATGACATCCACCAGCTCATCATTCGCCGGGGAAATAAATTGTGTATCCCTTTCCCCCGTGTGTGCATTTTCACTTTCAACACTCATGATATCAACTTCCTCAGAAGAAGAACAATGCAGAAAGGGAGCGCTCTCTTCCCGGGCGGGAGAAACCGCAAAGCGTGCTTCCGACACCGGGAGAGGAGAGCTAGATCTCCCGGGTAAGGAAGGAGAAAAGGTCCGGAGACCCGTCTCCAGCCCCTCCGAGAGATCTAACTGCGATCCCCAAGAATGCATTCTCCGCGTTGCCTCGGCAGACGCGGGTCCTGATCCTTGTGGATCGCGAGCCTGTCCACTCGCAGTATCAAAGAGTGACAGGCGGGAGCGAAGCATGCGAAGCGGTAGCTTCTCACAGTGTTGGCACTCAGCCCCCTCGAAGGCTGAGGCAGCATGCTCCGCACCCAAACAAATCACACAAAGCTTGTGTGTATCACCACCCGTTAAATAACGCGGGCAGGGAGGAACACACTGCTTGTAAACTTGTTTCGCCATAACGTTTCCATCAATATTGCAACAGACAACAATAAATAGACAGAGACAGTTTGACACAGATCGCTTGCTGAGGCACAGAAGCTAAATGCCGGCGAGCAGCGGAAGTGCTCTTATCCTTTCCTGGTTCATGACGTCACCCGCCCGTGACGCTCATTCTCTCATTTCCATTGGACTAGTTGGCATAGATGCTTCAGACGCATTCACGCAAGGGGCGTTCCCACCGTGTCAGCTGACGCATCTCGAAGTTCCCTTTTTCGGTAAAGGGAACTTCAAAGATTTATATCAACTTACTTAGAAATGAAATAAGCTGTTCCTGAAAATAATGTTTTAGTAAAATAATAATGTTGTACAATCCATTAATTGTGTTTCCAATCTTTAAAATAATACAGTGATAAGACAGTCATTATGTGATAAACATGTTTCATTTGTTTACACTTACAGATGGTACTCAAACGCTAAGTGGCGCTGTAATCACAGACTTTGAAAAGTGTCTGTTTATTCTCTTAATTGCGTAAGCTGCCGCCGCGCCGCTGCTCATTCAGAGCGATTGAAAGCTGGTAGCAGATGAATTCAAGTGAAACGTAGTTAAAATAATTCATAATCACAATACTGAAAATAAATCGAATAATGAAAACATTTCAACATAAAACATTGCAATAGAAACATATTAGGCTACCTTAGGCTTCGGAAGAGCACAAGACGTTGATTTAACAGCGTTCAGGCGGTAGCTCTGTGGTTAACGCAACGACACGGAGCTTCTGGAGACCCGAGATTGAATCTCAATATATCATGATGTTGACCGACAGCATTAATGTTTTACCGTCATTGATGCTTAAACAGGAAACTGTTTATTAGCGAGTTTATTAACTGTTTATTTTTTAAAGCCAAGCATTTTGTTTAATTATCAATGGCACATTACAACATAAATTTGCTACATTACTGTAGAGCCGCTGCACAGACGACACAACTGTTGAAGGAAGATTGTCAGCCGATTGCGTCAGAAAATGAAAACGAAGAAGCTCGTCTTTAGTCTGCTAAATTATTGTGTAATGTAAAAAACACTAAAATTACTTACATTTGGAACCCCATCAAACAATTCAAGGTTTAAATAAAGTGTCGGGACAGTTTTTTAAATTTAAAACAGGGTTGCATTTAGACTTTATTTCCTTTGCGATGCAAAATAATAAACACAGAATCTTATTCTTGCGACATTTTAAATTTATATTGCCAAAGAAATTGCAGCTAAATTAAACGATTAAAATAGTACAAAACGAAAATAGTCCAAAGCAACAAATTAAAAACATGAGTTTTGCCTCTCTCGTGCTGGATCTCTTTTTAGCAAGTTTATTTAGTCTCCCTTGCTCAAACATTCTAAAACTCAAAACCAGTTGTAGCAACTGGATTGAACACTTCAATTTAAATTTACAAATAGTCATTTAACAGACGTGTTGGGTTTTGCCCCACTGAAACTGGTGGATTATATTATTGACTGCTGTAGAACTATGGTCAGGGAGTCGGAGTCATCAGATGTAGTTTAGCTGTTTATTGTACAAGAGTGACCATACACATAATAGTGTATTTGAGGTAGTTTCTGAAATAAATAATATAACAGAAATAAATACTCACTGTCTAAGCATATTCAACAACTTAAGAGATTACAAACCCAAATATAAACATATCTGTAAAGTGCACTGATACATGAAATGTAAATGTAGAAATATATTAGTATTAGTCTGCAATAACAAACTGCATAGTGCAATGAAACATTCTCATTAATACAGGCAGTAATAATTTACAACCAGTGAAGAATATTATCCCACGGAGAAATGCACTTAAAGGTTATAACTAAACATAAACAATACGAGCCGTGATGCTAGCGGGCTAATCCGCTCGTTAAGCAGGATCAAATTACACTTAGAAAGATCGCTAAACATCAACTACACTGGTGCTGGTTGGGGAGAGAACCCCTGATATGATTGTAAAGCGCTTTGGGTGTAAAGAAGTACATATGAAAGCGCTATATAAATGCCTCATTCATTCATTCATTCATTCATTCATTCATTCATTCATTCATTCATTCATTCATTCATTCATTCATTCATTCATTCATTCATTCATTCACTACACCACAAACATGGTCTAACTTAGCGCATTTGGGATACAGTGTGACAATCTGCGTTATTAACAATATACAGAAGGAAACTTACTTTGTCACAAATTTTATCTTGCACATAAACACTGCACATGAACGCAAGCACGCGATATGATCGCTCTACTGGAGTAGCTTAGTGAATAAGCAATTACACTGAGTCCGTACGTGCTGAGAACGAAGCACGACGTTATTTGCGTACAACACAACTTAAAACGTCAACCACGTAACCAACTCAATATCTAAAGGGAGAGAATTCACAACAGCCGCCCCCACAATTGAGCAGCAATTGTGTAATCAAGAGAATTCTCTAACTGTCTTTAGTGTTACCTTCTAGAGCAGGCAACTGTATAAAGCGAGCAACTGGTCTAGTGTAAGCTTTACCGTCAATGACAACTTCCACAGTTCGCACACATCCATCACTGCTGGGCAATGTCTTCTGAACTCTGCCTATGGGCCACTGAGCTCTTGGGAGTTGCGGATCCACAATCAGTACAACGGAGTCAACATCCAGGTTTTCTGAAGCTTTATGCCACTTTTGCCTGGTCTGAAGCGTAGGCAAGTAGTTTCTGGTGAACTGTATCCAGAATTGGTCCGCCATGTTTTGACAGTGACGCCACCTCCGCCGCCCCATGTTTCCTGGAGCATATGCCACCTGAGGGAGAGATGCATCCCGCCGCCCCATAAGGAGAAGGTTAGGAGTAATTGGATCGATGTCGGCCACATCTGTTGAGGCATATCCCAGAGGTTTCGAATTGAGAATCCCCTCCACTTCCACTAGGATTGTGGACAGAACATCCTCTGTGACTGCTTGGTTCATAATGGCTACCTGTAGAGCATTTTTTTATAAAGCGGACCTCACGCTCCCATATTCCGCCGAAATGTGGAGCGCTGGGCGGGTTGAACTTGAAGTCAATTTGGTGGTCTGCAAGACGGATTTGGAGTTCTGACTCCATACTAAAGAAGGCTTCCCGTAGCTCTCTTTTTGCCCCGCGGAAGTTGGTGCCACAATAGGAACGGATCTCACAGGGTTGACCTCTTCTGGCTATTAGCCGGTGGAGTGTAAGAAGGAAGGCGTTGACATCCATTGAGTTAAGAAGCTCGATATGAACTGCCCTGGTTGTGAGACATTTGAAGATCAGGCCCTAGCGTTTCTCATTCCGATTTCCTATTTTGACCAGGTATGGGCCAAAGCAGTCAACACCCGTTGAATAAAAGGGTGGACAGAGCAGACGGAGGCGTTCTGGTGGCAAACCTGCCATTTGAGGTACCTTTGGCTGCGCTCTCCAGCGCTGTTGATGGTGCTTGATAGCCTGGCGTCCTCTGAGAATCCAGTACTGCCTCAGTATCTCAGCGTAGACTCTCTCAGCTCCTGGATGTAACAGACGCTCGTCAAATTCTTGAATAAGGAGCTTTGTTACTGCGTGTCTTGGGTCCAGTACAATGGGATGAATTTGTTCTGGGTCTGAATTTGCAAGCCTTCTTAGACACCCCCCAACTCGTATCATGTTGGTCAGGGGGTCCCACTCTGGAGCAAGGTTGACTAATCGACTGTGCACAGGAATCAATTTCTGTGCTCTAAGGGCAGCTACCTCTTCTGGGAAGCTCTGAGCTTGACATGCCCTCAGCAGGACCGCTTCCGCCTCTCTGTTAGTCATTGTTACACTGTTCGATGCGGCCACCCCTTGACAGGCTCGTAGAGTTGCCCCCACTAACTCTCGCCAGGTCTTGAATTGCGTAACATCGGGGAGGTTGGACTCTGTTTCAACCGCCATTACGGAGTAGCATGTTAGACTTTTCAATTCAGAAACTACTTCTGATCGTGCGACTTCAAAGTCTTTTAGGCCAGTGCTCTGGACTTTGTTTCAAGAATGGAGGCCCTTGACTCCACCGACTGGGCTCAGCCAAACTTTGGAGAGTTTTGCCTCTCGTAAGGTCATCAGCTGGGTTCTCCTGAGTATTAACATACCTCCATGAGCTGTGGTCTGTTAATTCTTGGATCTCTCCTGAATAGATTGAAGCCTTTTCAGGGTCCTTCTGGAGTCTCCTTTTAGTGCTCCTCAGATTTGCAAAAGGAAGGATTGCACTGAGCCCTTAAGTTCTGGAGCACCTGGGTTCCACAGAAGGGGGGTGGCGTAACACTGTACTCCCTTGACATTGACTTGCTGCGTTTGAGACTCAAGAAACTGCATAGCCTCTTTTTCTTGCCTAGACCGGACAACCGGTTCCTCGTTACGAAAGGGCAGCACAACTAGTTGCCATAACCTCTCCACATTTCTGTAGGGAAGATCGTCTGGGCTGTCAGTGGAGATGAATAAACACTGCTGCACTGGTTCTTGGCCTGTGGTACTCATTTCCGCCCCTTGAAGTGCCCAGCCGAGAGCTGTACAAACTGCCACGGGTCCCCCTTTGATGCCTTGACGAATAGGCTCCTTAGCAGTAATAAGGTGAACTTGGTCTGAACCTATTAGCACCAATGGACGTACCTTGTGAAATGGCTGTAACGGAACTCCTCTTAGATGTGCATACCGTCTCTGAAGAGTCTGAACTAGGTATGACTGTTCCACCAGATCAATGCCAGAAGCTGTGAATGCTCCAAACACCTGATAGCGTTTCTCTGGGTTATCTCTTGGAGAGATATCAAAGGTGAATTTCGAGCCATTGAGGTGAGTAGTGTCTGGTCGGACTGTACGAAGTGCTAGGGTCTAAGGTTCACCTTTAAGCTGGAGCTGATGAACGGCAGTAGGTAGGATCATGGTGCGCTGTGCTCCGTCATCTAATATAGCATAAGTCTCTATTGTCTTTGATTTGTGGTGCAACAGCACAGGCACAACTTTCAGAAGGACTCTGCCTGATGCAAAGGATGGCAGGAGTTATTTGCGGCTCTCCGAGGTAGCTGATGATGTATCGGTTGCATGCCTTCGGGCCACGCCATGAAGCACTTGAAGGTGAATACCACCACAGTTATGCAGGGTTTCTTCAGATTACATGTCTCAGGCGCATGGGAACGGGCACATTTCCAGCAGCGCGTCCCCGCTGAAATCCACTTACAAAGATCAGCCACTGTCTGTTCTTTAATACTGCCGCATCGAGTGATGTAGTGGTCTTTGCTGCCACATAAAAGGCAGTTGATTTTGAGGGGGGTTTTCTTCTAAGACACCTTAGGACCGGGGGATGCTGTATCCTCAGTGGGTGCTGCACCATGATACAAGGCTGTACTTTGGCTTTTTGGTTTAACAGCACTTTTCTCCTTTGAACCGCTGGGATCTCTTTCATACTGGTAGCGTTGCACTAACCTACTAGACAATCTCTGTTGCTGAGCTTTGACGTGAAGCCACCCTGCAAAGTCTTGTAGGTTGTACGGGTTAATACTGGGGGAGTTGAGCTTTCCTTGTAGCTGGAGAAACTCTATGAAACCATCTCGCAGGTACTTCGGCAGCTTACTAAGCAAACGATCCACATGCGAGCAGCAGTTCAACTCCATCCCTCTAGGTCCCTCCAAAGATAACAGCATGCTCACTAAGAGGTGGACACGGAGAGCGAAACTCTGAAAACTGCGTGCATCGTTTGGTTTCACCTCTGGTGCTGTGAGGATTGCTGCTATTTCGCTCTGCGCTAGCTGATGGGGTTGGCCATATTGTAACTGAAGAGCTTGCATAGCTGCGGAGTACGGGTATGGATGATGGCGGCACGACTGGCCAATCATTTGTGCCTCAGGCAGTTTAAGGTGTTCCAGGAAGATGTGGTACTTGTATTTCTCATCTAGCTCCGCATGAGGTTCAAGAAGATTGTCCAATGCTAACTTCAGGTTAGCGAATTCCCTTTCGTTGTCATTTACAAAATCAGGAATCTTTGGCTGGGGGCAGCATGCAAAGGGCGGTGAGGCACCAAGTATTCTGGTCGCTTCATTGGCTGGCTCAATGGATGTAGAGAAGTGCCTGCGAGAGCAGGAATATTCATGGCAGGAACTGAAGCACGGTGCAGGGTTTGAGGCACTGGCACTACTGGAGGCATTGTAGTATAATGAGGAACTGAAAAACTGGATGCAGATGGAGCCGCGGTAGGTTGTCATAGAGAAGGTGCCACTGTTGTATAGTTGTAAGGCACTCTGGGATGCTGGTAGGTTGGCGTGGGAGCTACTAGCTGTGGCTGCACCTGAGGCTGAAAGGCAGATCCACCATCGTCATAAGGGCAAAACTGTGCATTAACCCTTAGGGGTCTGAGCTGTTTTGGGGCTCTTTCGGTGTTTTGATATGCCCTGACATTTGTGCTTATTTCAGCTACTTAAAACATACCATTTGCCAACATATAAATTTGCTGTATTCAGCACAAACTCTGCTACAATAATATGTGAGCAAAATGGATGTACATGTTTGCATTTTATAGAAAAAAAAATAATATGCGTGGTTAGTACGTTTTGGGAAAAAAAATGTCACCGCAATAAGGCCATTTAACACATACTGAATAGTTGTAAACAATACTTTTGAGTTACTATTCTTGTAGGCCAGAATTTTTACTTCAAAATGAAGTGAAAATCATTCTGACCACTCTTTCAGAAAGATCAATATAACGATTTGAATTTCTTACATCAGTTTTTGGGTCATTACTGCTGTATGCGTGGGAGTGTTAATGTCCATGAATATTAATGCGATTTACACCTGGGAAGACTAAAGACACTCCCCAATGTGCTAATGCCCCATCAAGGTGCTGTGAGGCAGCCTGAACTAAGAATGATTCACTGATGAATAAAAAGTTAAAAAGAACAGCATTTATTCAAAATAGAAATCTTTCCTAAGAACATAAAGACTTAAAGTCATTCATATCACTTAACACTTCCTTTCAAAAAAAAAAAAAAAACATAAAAAGACCAAACTTATTTTTTTTTATATAAAAACATATTAAAATATTGCTTAAATAGTGGTTATATAAAAAAAAAAAGTGCATTCAAAGAATCCTAAAAAACTATCACAGGTTAAAAAAAATTAAGCAGCACAGCTGTTTACAACATTGATTTAAAAAAAAAAGTATATCAGAATGATTTCTGAAGACTGATGGTGACGATGTAAACACAACAAAACAAAAGCAAAAAACTATTAGCACATTATCCAAAGTAAACTGATGGACAATTATGAATATAGATGCACAATGTATTTGTTGATGGACAGAGAAACATCTATTGATGGGTAGACCGCGTAACCGCGGGTATCTGTTTATGGCCCATATAGACCGCACGCATTTACTGATACACTCAATGAACGGCTGTACCTAATACAAATAAAACATCCCCAGTTAACTAGCAGAGCATTAATTTAGTCCGCTCTTAAATAAGAGATCTAGAGCTAAAATGTTTTGTTTTTGAACTCAAGCTGAGTGCTCGTGTCCTGCTATCAGTGTCATGGATACAGTCTCTTGTGGCGGCGCGCGCGCGCGGTCTTCACTCGCTCTTAGGACGTGCTCTTCAATCTATTGCCATTGCGGACACTATTCATTCCGGTGAAATCACAAAATAAAATGCACACAAACGGGTGTCCTATATACGTGTGTGCTTGATATAGATTGTAACCACTGATGAACATATTCGGTTTTGATGAGAGAAAAAAATATGCCGGGGGCAGATTCGAACCCGTAACCTCTGACACTTTGGCAACCGATCTAACCACTAGACCACAGAAGAACTCAAACAAAACACGCAGATCGATATATTTCACTAAATCATTATAACCTAAGCAGTTATTTAAAAAGTTTACACGAGCGTATAGGCCTGCTACACGAATGTTGTGTTGAGGTAATTACTAGGCAAAATATAGTCTGAAAATGCATTTGAGCTCTATGATCAGAAAAGGAATTATAAAACACTAAACAACTTACCGGTAGCCTACTCCGAACTTGAATCCTCGGGGTCAATTCGTTCTTCAGAATGGAACGTTCGTCGTCTGAGTTTCAAATTCCACTAAGAAAAAGGTGAATTATTCCCATTTGTCCATAATCCTCTGAAGGAGTAACGTTAGCGTGCTTCCATCCCTAAAACGCGATGAACTATCTGTGAATCTCTGATGAAGAATCTGTGTTTGGCATTGATCGGGGGGCGTGCCGCGTGTGATGCATATTTACCATGTCAAAAGCGCTGGGGGTGTGGCGGGCTCACCTGATTAACTATAATGAAGGGAGAGCGAAAAAAACTGTAACTCTCTTTGTTTCAAACGGATTACATAAACTGTAAATATATTTTTTTGGAATAAAATACTTCATTTAAAAGAAGAGAATCTCAGCTTCATAAAGAGACATATCTCGTATCTCTGTGACAAGTATTGTGAGAGTTACAGTTAATATTTTGGACGCGTTTCAGAACGGACCTCACTGACAGAGACAAGTTAAAACGTGCATCATGTTTATTTTTCTTTATTTGACGAAAAGCACAACACTTTGTTTTTATTGTGAGTATCCACAAAAAAAATAAAAACTTCAGGATCTAAAACAGGATCTAATGATGTACAACACTTATATTTAAGATCAAAATCAACAGAGTAATTTGATTCTCTTTTGCACTGATAAGGAAAAAATCCAGCAAAACGCGTGGACACGGTTTTCGACCCCTAAGGGTTAAGCAGTAGTGGCAACGTGTCTGCTCTTGTAACATGTCGGTGTTGGCGCACAGCGGCAGGTAATGTACCAGACGAAATTGTTGAGTACAAAGGGAGTGAAGTGACTGGCTGTATTGGTACAAAACCAGGGTTTAAAGTGCTCTGCCTCTGCAGTAGGTGTGCTTACATTTATTTGTCTGGCACTCACATGTCTTTGTTCTTCGGTATGTAACTCAATGTCAGGTGACTCATCTCTTTCCTTCTCGGAGACTTCATTAATTCCCTCAGTGAACTCATACTTAATAAGTCTGTGGAGCTTGTGGCTGGATGCTCACCCTGGCTGGAGGCTGGTCGTGATTGACTAATTATGCCCACTGCGGCTGCTGCTCCTCTCTGCTCCGCTGGCACCTCTGCTGTAGATGGGGAGGAAAGAGCAGGTCGGTGATGGCTGTAGTCAAGGAGATACTCCTCCAGATGCTTGGGGGTGCGACGATGCCGTGAGGGTCTGTCTAACGTCTCAGCATGAGGGAGAGAGGTTGATCGCTCTTCCGATGACATCACTGCAGTAGTCAATAGCTCCGGCTCGAAGGACCATTTGTTGGGTTTTGCCCCACTGAAACTGGTGGATTATATTATTGACCACTGCAGAACTCTGGTCAGGGAGTCGGAGTCATCAGATGTAGTTTAGCTGTTTATTGTACAAGAGTGACCATACACATAATAGTGTATTTGAGGTAGTTTCTGAAATAAATAATATAGCAGAAATAAATACTCACTGTAAAGGATTTCGTGGTTCACAAGCTCTTTAGTCGATATCAATTTTGGTGAAAAATATTCAACACTTATTAATCTCTGATCAACAAATTATCGAATATAGTTTGAACCGAGTCCTTACATAAATCAATCACCCAACGAGGGGTTATACAGCATACATGTCTGTCTAGGGCATGTATATAACAATTAAACACAACGAATTATGATTAATTAGAGGGGAGTTCTTATCAGTGGCCACATGGCCTCAGGAATGTGTGTTAGTTAGTTCTCTTTGTCTTCCTTTTAAATTTTTTGCGAGTTCATGATTTAATAAAAAAGAATTAATGATTGTGTCACTTCAAACTGTACATCAATGTCTAAGCGTATTCAACAACTTAAGAGATTACAAACCCAAATATAAACATATCTGTAAAGTGCACTGATACATGAAATATAAATGTAGAAATATTTTAGTATTAGTCTGCAATAAGAAACTGCATAGTGCAATGAAACATTCTCATTAATACAGGCAGTAATAATTTACAACCAGTGAAGAATATTATCCCATGGAGAAATGCACTTAAAGGTAATAACTAAACATAAACAATACGAGCAGCGATGATAGCGGGCTAATCCGCAAGTTAAGAAGGATCAAATTACACTTAGAAAAGATCGCTAAACATCAACTACACCACAAACATGGTCTAACTTAGCGCAGTTGGGATACAGTGTGACAATCTGCGTTATTAACAATATACAGAAGGAAACTTACTTTGTCACAAACTTTATCTTGCACATAAACACTGCACATGAACGTGTGCACGCGATATGATCGCTCTACTGGAGTAGCTTAGTGAATAAGCAATTACACTGAGTCTGTACGTGCTGAGAACGCAGTAACGACGTTATTTAACGCAACTTAAAATGTACTAAAAAATGGACTAAACCAAATGAGTCATCGAGGCAAAAACAACGCAAGAAGTGCTCAAAATACAAAGTTCAAACACTAAGAGAAGCATAAACCTAACAAGTGAGGATTTAAAGATTTTTTTAATTATTATTATTATTTTGAGATTATTTTGAATGAAATATTGAAGTTTACAATTAAGTGTTTTGGCAAACCACGCCGAGTAGCTCTATGCTTTTTTCTTAAATCGGGTTTTATTCTGGCATATTGAGTAGGCCTAGTGTTCGACAAACGCGGTGGCGCGTTCATTTGATTTATTTGCCGGTGGGGGATTTCCCCCTCCACAGTAGGCTAATCAATGCTATAGGCCTACCCTAAAAAGACCATATCAAATATATATATATATATATATATATATATATATATATATATATATATATATATATATATTTTTTTTTTTTTTTTTTTTTTTTCAAACAATAAAATCTGAACCAGCGCTTCTGCTCCTGTATTGAGAGATAACATGCAGCACGTTTCAGTTACGATCCTGGTTCCAGTGGCCTTATTACATTGATTCACGGCTTTTTAAAATGTCACAACGCGTTTTTAGGTGGTTTTGAACGAAATATGGCTATAGCATTGATTTTATTTGTATCAATTTGTGTGTGAAAAAAACTTTAAATAGGCTACAATAAATAAACTACAATATTTAGAATTTAATAAGACATGGGGCCTACATTTGGACACATCGAGAGATTTATCCTTAAAATAATTTTGCCTTTGCCTGCTCATCAGGCTGGCTATCCGACACTCTCCATATGAAAGAGGAACATTAACACCTATTGTCCTGCGGCACCCTGAACTGTCCCTCCAAACCCCCCCCAGGCTCTCTGAGTCTGAGACTGACTTAAAACAAAGAGAAGTCGCAATTCACAGTTAAATCGCTCTTCTATTAAAGTGTTGATAATGAAGGATTAAATTATTTAAGCTACATGTAGGCCTAGTGATATTTCTGTCATAAAAGTGTATTACTAAATATTTCATTATTTCAATAATTTAAGAAATAAAACTGGTTTGGGACAGCTTTTTCCAAGCAAAACTATATATAATCTTCAAACGTTCATGTTGTCATGAACAAAATTTTCAACTCAATATTCAATTCTACAGGGATCTTTGGATCCTTACAACTAGGCATGCAATTTGTGAATTAGTTTTTTTTTAATATTAGGCTATTATTCAAATAAATCTCAAACCACGGTGCTTCGTGGTACTGCTGCTAAACTAAATAACATTTAGGCTATAAAATAATTATGAACTTAAATGAAACAATATCACAACATTTCGAAAAATAAATGATTTGATCTGTTTTTACATTTTAATTCAGGGCGATTTAGTCTCTACATTTAATTAGAGCGAGGTTTTCAGCATTTCATGTCATTTTCTCATGGGAAGCGCTCACCATATCTAAACCTGTTTGAGCAGATCCTCTGTACCTCTCGTTTTCATATGGATTACATAATCAGATAACATTTATTAGCCTAAATATTTAGACATTTAAAGGCTTTAGACATAGCCAATTTCTTATCGTGACTGAGCTGAGACAAGTGGCTTTCGGTTCATTTTTTGTGACGCGCAGTTCCCGGAGACATAGAGAGACGACAGATAAACTTTTGTCATTAGCCTAAAAAAAGTTTACAGTTTTGAACGATGTAGGCTACTCTACTCTTATCTGTATGACCAAAAAAATCTGTATGACCAAAAAAATCACAAATAGCCTATGAAGTTATTTTAGTTGTTATGAGAAAAATAAATCAAATGAACGCGCAACCGCGTTTGTCGAACACTAACTCAACATGCCAGAATAAAACCCGATTCAAGAAAAATGCATAGGGCCACTCGGCGTGGTGTGCCAAAAACACTTAATTATAAACTTCAATATTTCATTCAAAATAATCTCAAAATGCGTTGGGACATTTTGAAAAGCCGTGCATGCATTAATGACACTGGAACTAATGAACAACTGGTTTTATATAACAATAAATGGTTTTATTGTTTGTCGTTTATAGGCTCTCTTTATTTTATATATTTTATGGTATATTGGTGAAGTAGCCTATAGCATTGATTACTGTGGAGGGAGGGGTATAATTCAGCATATTGAGCATATTCAGCAGGGATGTTTAGACCAGAAGGATATCCCCGTCCCCCTGGCAAATCGTACTTTATTTAAAACCATGTTTTTAAAAACTCTATGTAGGCTATAGGGAATAAAACAATATATAGGCTAGGCCTAAATATATATATATATATATATATATATATATATATATATATATATATATATTATATATATATATATATATATATATATATATTACAGTTGCTTTTGAAATTACGATTGTTATTATTATAGCTATATGTCGTTCTGTCGTTCTGTTGGATACTATTTGTTCCTTAGTGTAAAATGGAAATGCATGATCATTTTATTTTATAAATATAAGCAAAAAACGTCTCAGGTTACTATTGTAACCATAGTTCCCTGAGAACAGGGAACGAGACGATGCGTCGGATGACGCCGTGGGAACGCCTCCAGCGTGAATGCGTCTGAAGCATCTATGTCAACTTAGTCCAATTGAAAGAGAGAATGAGCGTCACGGGCGGGTGACGTCATGACCAGGAAATGATAAAAGCACATCCGCTGCAAACCGGCAGTTAGCTTCGAAATTTGCCGAAGCAAGCCGATCGCAATGATGCAGGAAGTATGGCAGGGAGACGCATCGTCTCGTTCCCTGTTCTCAGGGAACTATGGTTACAATAGTAACCTGAGACGTTCCCTTTATCGAAAAGGGAACTTGCGATGCGTTGGATGAGAATACCCAAAGCGCCAGAATTCCAAGTACCTGAGTGTCAGTCTGTTGTACTAAGCACTAAGCACCTGAGAACCTGGGGCAGCATCCAGGTCTAAACTGTAAAATCTGACGAATGTGAGCGGAAAGGAAGTCCGCCGCATCACAGACATCTTGAAGAGAAACTCCATACAGTAAGGCTTTAGAAGCCGCCATACTCCTAGTCGAGTGAGCTCGGACCACCAAAGGACAAGGCTAGTCCGAGTACTCGTATGCAAGTGAAATAGCCTCAACTATCCACTTACTGACCGTCTGTTTAGAAGCAGAAAGACCTTTCTTAGGTGATCCAAAGTAAATCAGTAATAGGTCGGACTTCCTCCATGAGGATGTCCGATACACATAAGTGTCCAGTGGTACACTGGGCACAAGAGGTCAGCTTTTTCCTGGTCCAAAAAATGGGAGAGGACAGAAACCTGCAGCACAATAGGCCTCGGAATAATTGTAGGCAACTTTGGAACATATCTATGTCTCGGGTAAGATTGCCTTGGCCATCCCCGGTGCACTCAGGCAGTTGGGGACCGAAAGGGCCTGAAGGTCTGACTCTAGAGGGACGAATAGCTAGCAGAAATAGTCTTAAAAGAAAGGAACTTCTCTGAGACCAAATCTAAGGGCTCAAAGAGAGCCCCAGATAGGCCTAAACTATTGTAAGGTCCCAAGCCGGCACCCTAGTGCAAGTTGGAGGCCTCAGCCTCAAGGTGCCACGAAGGAAACGAGTGATCAGGGGGTCTCAACCCAAAAACGTACCATCCACCAGGGCGTGGAAAGCTACAAAGGCCTCCACGTATACCTTAAGCGTGGAAGGACATAGACCTGACACAAAGCGTTCTTGCAGAAACTCCAATACTGTGTTACTGAACAGTTAACCGGATTCCAATGACGCGGGTAACACCAAGACGTGAAAAAACTCTCGAAATAGTGAATATAGTTTCCTCGTAGCGGGAGCTCTGGAGCTAGAACGGTCTCAACAACCTCAGTTGAGAGACCACTCTAAATGAGTTGGGCCCCCTCAGAGACCAAACCCACAGGTTCCAAACCTCTGGTCGAGGATGAAATATTGATCGGGATCTCCAATGGAGGACCGTCTAGAAGATGGATCAGGTCCGAAAAAAACAGATCCGACTTGGCCAGCGTGGTGCTACTAGCAGTAGGCTTATTCCATACCGACGGACTCGCTCCAGAACTCCTTGGAGCAGAACAACAGGGGGAAGGCGTACAGACGTAGCCTCGGCCACGTCTGCACTATAGCATCCAGCCCCTTTTTTAGGGGGCTGGGTGAGTAAGTGAAAACCAACGAGGACAGTGCGTCGTATTTTTCTGAGACGCAAACAGATCCACTTCTGCTTGGCCATAAACCTCCCAGATTTTCTCCACCGCCTCGGGGCGGAGTCTCCAGTCCCCTGGCCTCAGCTCCTGCCTCGACAGGATGTCTGCTCCTATATTCTGGTCTTCAGGAATATACACCACCCTCAGAGAGAGTACCTTCCCCAGAGACCACAGGAGGATCGGGTGCGCCAGTTTGCAAAGCGGACGCGACCGCAAACCCCCCTGACGGTTCAGATAAGAGACCACCGATGTGTTGTCTGTTTGAACAAGCACATGATGGCCCCTTAGGTCTGGGAGGAAATGTCTCAATGCATTGAAGACAGCCATCACCTCCAGGCAATTTATGTGCCGCGAAAGATGATGCCTTTTCCACAGACCCTGAACCGAGCGGCCTTCCATTACCGCTCCCCAGCTGGTGAGGGAAGCATCTGTCGAGATAGTATCTCGATGGCAATGAGCTCCCAACACCGGACCCTGGGTTAAGAACCAGTGCTTCCTCCATATAACTAAGGCACGAAGGCATCGCCGCATGACCTAGATCATATGAAGTGGGTTTCCCCTCGGGGAGAACCCTCTGGTCCTGAGCCACCACTGTAAAGGCCTCATGTACAGCAGGCCAAAAATAATTCCGTTGGACGCTGCTGCCAATAGACCCAACAGTCTCTCGAACTGTTTTACAGTGCGTGACTGGTTTTGGGTTAAGAACGTCTCGGTTACGTATGTAACCCTCGTTCCCTGAGTACAGGGAACGGAGACGTGTCGTCGGGGGAGTTCCCTGACGAATTGGGATCACGCTAGGGAGCCAATTGTCTTCGAGAGAATTAAAAACGAGCCAATGGAGATTGGCATGCAAGGTTTGCATTCCGCGACCCGCCTACCAGCGTGGGTATAAAGGGCGGAAGTAAACATTGCGCAATGCTTTTCGCTGAGGAGCCGAACAGTGTCCAGCCCTCCGCGAAGGTACAGCAACATGGCGAAGGGACGACACGTCTCCGTTCCCTGTACTCAGGGAACGAGGGTTACATACGTAACCGAGACGTTCCCTTTCGTCCTGGGAACTCCGACGTGTCGTCGGGGGAGTTCCCTGACGAATTGGGATCCCAAATAAAACGCCATGGTGCTGGCCTCTTCCAGCGCCCAGCTAAGCTACCCAGCAGCAGTTTCTTGAATAAGTAGCGGGAGCTAGCTAGGGAATCACACTGCTGTTCCGCAAGACCCGCTCAGTGGATATTGGATAACACTGGGAAAGCGTTCCCCAAGGAAAAGGGGAGAACGCTGCGGAAGCCCCAGCCTGCCTGAGAAGGGCTAGGAATACACATATGTACTAACCCAGTGGGAAAGTAAAACATATGGCAGTCCCTGAGGTAGTCCCAATCCAAGGAAAGTGGGAGCACACTCAACAGGGACGACAGAACGAGTCCGTCAAGGGGAAGACACGGCTAAACTGCACGCGGCAACAAGGGTCACCTGAAGAGACCACTGGAACACCCAGTCTACTAGCAACTCCACCTAGAGGTAGCAGACCTGGTGCCGGCGGTCCGCCACGCCTGGCACCGGAGGGGTGATGGAGGAACTCACGAGGCTCACCGACGTAGGGCGCCAACGGAGCAAAAGACGCACGTATCCGGCCGAGGCACGGAGTGGCGTAGCAAGCCGACACAACCTAATTCCTCGCACCACTGGCCGTAGCGAGTACTCGGGAGGAAACAGGTTCTACACGAAGGCTATAGAACCTAGCGAACGTGTTCGGTGTCGCCCAGCCCGCAGCTCTACAAATGTCTGTCATAGAGGCGCCTTGAGCCAAAGCCCAGGAAGCGGCAACACCTCTAGTGGAGTGAGCTCGCAACCTGGGAGGACAAGGCTCACCCAAAGACTCATAAGCTCGGGTGATAGCATCCACTAACCAGTGGGCTAACCTCTGCTTGGAGACAGCCTTCCCCTTCTGCTGGCCTCCGTAACAGACAAAGAGCTGATCTGAGGTTCTAAAGCTTTGCGTTCTGTCGATATAAACCCGCAGAGCGCGGACAGGACAGAGAAAAGCTAGGGCTGGGTCTGCCTCCTCCTGGGGCAGCGCTTGCAGGTTCACTACCTGATCCACGAAGGGAGTGGTAGGAACCTTGGGCACATATCCGAGCCGGGTTCTCAACACAACGTGAGAAAGGCCCGGTCCGAACTCTAGGCACGATTCGTCGACCGAAAAAGCCTGCAAATCCCCGACCCTCTTAAAAGAGGCCAATGCTAACAGGAGCACTGTCTTACTGGACAG
This sequence comes from Chrosomus eos, assembly GCA_036326025.1. Lineage (NCBI taxonomy): Eukaryota > Metazoa > Chordata > Actinopteri > Cypriniformes > Leuciscidae > Chrosomus > Chrosomus eos. Next base: position 355,441 of record JAZAVI010000032.1, read on the forward strand.
GAAATTAAGCTCTACTGACAACAGAGGCTCAAAAGGTGGACTTTGAAGAGCCCTAAGTACCAGAGCTAGGTCCCAAGAGGGTACAGAGTGCAAAACACGAGGTGGATTTAACCTCCTAGCACCCTTAAGGAATCTGATGACCAGGTCGTGCCTCCCCAAGGACTTACCTTCTACTACATCGTGATGCGCGGCTATTGCAGCGACATACACTTTGAGGGTGGAGGGAGACAGCCTTCGCTCCAACCCATCTTGCAGGAAGGAAAGCACGACTCTGATCGGGCAAGTTCGGGGGTCTTCCCGGCGGGAAGAACACCAATCGATGAATAGGTTCCACTTCAACGCATAGAGGCGCCTCGTAGAGGGGGCTCTAGCGGAAGTGATGGTGTCCACCACTGCCTGTGGTAGACCACCTAGAACCTCCGCGTCCCGTCCAGGGACCAGACATGGAGTTTCCAGAGGTCTGGACGCGGGTGCCATAGAGTGCCCCGTCTCTGAGAAAGAAGGTCCTTCCTCAGAGGAATCGGCCAAGGAGGGGCTGTCGTGAGGAGCATGAGTTCCGTGAACCAAGTCCTGGTGGGCCAATATGGCGCCACTAGAAGGACCTGCTCCTCGTCCTCCCTGACCTTGCACAAGGTCTGTGCAAGAAGGCTCACTGGGGGAAACGCATACTTGCGCAGGTCCCGGGGCCAGCTGTGAGCCAGGGCGTCTGTGCCGAGGGTCCCCTCGGTCAGGGAGTAAAACCACTGGCAATGGGTCGTGTCTGGAGAGGCAAACAGGTCTACCTGTGCGACTCCGAAGACACTCCAAATCAGCTGGACCGCCTGGGGATGGAGTCGCCATTCTCCTGGCAGGGGAGGCAGCCGTGAGAGCTCGTCTGCCACACGGTTGAGCTCCCCTGGGACATGAGTGGCACGAAGCAACCTCAGATGCTTCTGACTCCAAAGGAGGAGGTGGGAGGCGAGTCGCGACATACGACGGGAGCGTAGACCACCTTGTCGGTTGATGTACGCAACGGTCGCAGTATTGTCCGAACGGACCAGTACGTGCTTGTGATTGAGAAGCCCCTTGAGGCGACACAAGGCTAAGCGTACTGCTTGCAACTCTAGGCAGTTGATGTGCCAATGCAGCTGAGGCCCCGTCCACAGACCCGAAACTGCATGCCCGTTGTACGTGGCCCCCCAACCCATGGCAGAGGCATCCGTGAAGACCACAGCATGCCTGGAAACCTGGACTAAGGGCACTCCGGCCCGAAGAAACGCAGGATCCGACCACGGGGAGAAGGTTTGGTGACAGTGCGTGGTCACTTTGACCCGGAACGTGCCACTCTGCCACGCCCACCTCGGGACTCGATCGTGAAGCCAGTGCTGAAGCGGTCTCATATGCAACAAGCCGAGCGGCGTTACTGCGGCTGCGGCTGCCATATGCCCCAGGAGCCTCTGAAATTGTTTCAGTGGAACCGCTGCCCTGCCTCGAAAAGACCTGAGGCAGGTGAGCACTGACTGGACGCGTTCCTCCGTGAGGCGCGCCGTCTGAGCGACCGAGTCCAGCTCCATACCGAGATAAGAGATCCTCTGCACTGGGCAGAGTTTGCTCTTGTCCCAGTTGACCTGAAGTCCCAACCGGCTGAGGTGCCGAAGCACCATGTCCCTGTGATCGCACAACACGTCTCGCGAGTGAGCTAGAATGAGCCAGTCGTCGAGATAGTTCAGAATGCGAACGCCCTCTCATGGGAACAAGGGCCGCCTCCACGACTTTCGTGAAGACGCGGGGCGACAGGGCCAGCCCGAAGGGAAGGACTTTGTACTGATACGCTCGACCCTCGAAAGCAAACCGCAGAAACGGTCTGTGACGAGGAAGAATCGAGACGTGAAAGTAGGCGTCCTTCAGGTCGATCGCTGCAAACCAATCCTGGGGACGGATGCATTCGAAAATGCGCTTCTGCGTAAGCATTTTGAACGGGAGTTTGTGCAGGGCCCGATTCAAAACTCGCAGGTCCAGGATTGGCCGTAACCCACCGCTTTTCTTGGGCACAATGAAGTAGGGGCTGTAAAACCCAGACCTCATCTCGGCAGGAGGGACCGGCTCGATCGCGTCCTTCGCCAACAGGACATCGATCTCTTTCCGCAAGACAGGAGCGTCCAGAGACCGCACACGGGTGAAGTGGACGCCTCTGTACCTGGGAGGCCGGCGAGCAAACTGAATTGCATAGCCGAACCGAATGGTGCGGACGAGCCATCGGGACGGGCCCGGAAGCGTTAGCCAAGCTTCCAAAAACCGACTCAACAGCCCTACCCGAACCACCGGCGTGCCCGCGGAGGGTCAGCGGGGAGGAAGACAGGGACCCGGCTGCGGTGGCAATGTAGCCACCGCGAGCGGGGTCTGGGTGCGGTTTAGTTCGACACCAACCTGCTTCCCCCGGGAGGCAGACGGCAGGGAAGGCCCGTAGGCTTTCAGCTGCGGGCTGCCCCGAGGCGAGGGGAGGGGGAGAGACGAGGAATGAGGCCCTGCCTCCTCGTAAACTGGCCTCTGACCCAGGGGGCCCGACCACAGACCGGAACGACGTACCTGATGATGCGTCGCTGCTACCTGCAGGCCGGGAAGAGGGGAACGGGAGCGACGCTGCTCGAAGACAGGGTCCACTGCGGTTCCGAGCCTCTTGGAAGGAGGAGACTGTGTGCCCACCAGTCTCGACCGAAGATGACCTGAAGGGGAAGGGAGAAATTGCTCTTTTATTGAGAATTTGGTCAGCGGCGGAACAGAAAGAAAAGGAAACACAAAATTCTCCGCCCGGCCCTCCCCCGGGGGAAGGAGGTGTGCAGAGGCACCCTCCTGAAGAGCAACAACTCGAACCTCCTTCAGGTCGCCCGTCTCAGGAGCGCTTCCCTCCCTTCTTCTTACGGGAAGGGGCCGGGGGCGTCTGAGCGGGCGGGGGCGCCCTCTTGCGACCAGACTTCCGTCCCCCAGGGTTGGACTGCTGCCCTGGAGGAGGAGCCGGCGGCGGAGGACGCCCTCGGCGACGGGAAGCAGCCGGAGGCGCTACGGCGACAGTAGACGGGCCAGCAGCAGCCCGTTTCCTGTGCAGGACGTGCCGTATTGCCTCTGACTGCTTCTGGGCGGCGGAGAACTCTTGGGCGAAGTTCTCCACCGCGTCGCCGAAGAGGCCGCCTTGGGATATGGGGAAGTTGAGAAGCTTATTCTTCTCGCCTTCGCGCATATCCGCAAGGGTAAGCCAGAGGTGGCGCTCCTGGACCACCAAGGTGGACATCGCCCGACCCAGCGAACGTGCGGTGACTTTCGTCGCCCGGAGGGCGAGGTCCGTCGCCGCACGCAGCTCCTGCAGCAGCGCTGGGTCAGGACCACCCGCCTGCAAGTCATGGAGTGCTTTAGCCTGATGGACTTGGAGCAGCGCCATGGCATGCAGGGCGGAAGCGGCGTCTCCACAGGCCATGTAGGCATCCTTGGTCAGACCAGAGGAAAACCTACAGGCGCGGGAGGGGAGTGAAGGGGCACCCCGCCAGGAGGAAGCGGTCTTCGGACACAACTGCATCGCAACCGACCGCTCCACTGGGGGGATTCCCTCGTACCCATGCGCCGCCCCGCCATCGAGGGTGGTGAGGAGGGAGGCGCGAGGTTGTCTCCGTCTGGTCGCAAAGGGAGCCAGCCAAGACTTCCTCAGCTCCTCATGCACTTCAGGGAAGAATGGGACTGGAGCGGGCCGCGGGGCAACAGAATGGCCCGCTCCCAGACACCAATCATCCAGCCGCGAAGGTTCGGGACCCGGAGGAGGGTTCCAGACGAGCCCGACATTCGCAGCTGCCCTTTCGAGCATAGCGGCCATTTCCGGATCCGGCTCAGCCGCAGCCACCACACCCGAAGGGGGTAGACCCGCTAAGTCATCACCAGAAGATGACCGCTCCTCCTCCGATGCCGCGATCGACATCTGATCCTCAGGCGGTGCCCCGAAAGAGACAAACGGAACCGCACGAGGCAGCGCCGAAAGCTCCGCCGAGACACCCGATGGCAACGAGCTACTAGAGGCGTGAGAAGCCCGTGAGGATCTCTCACCAGACGGGACATTCTGCACGGTAACCCTCATCCGCTCACCAACAGGAATCACCGAAGTAGCCGTCCGCCGAACTGAACCGGCAGATGAACTAGATCGGGGATTATCTGAAGGGACTCCCCCATGTTTCAGGGATCTCAGTCTTGAAAGCAGCATCGCCAGAGTCATGCCCCCGCAATGAGAGCATGACTCGTTCACAAACGCTGCCTCAGCGTGCGCTAAGCCCAAGCACGAGAGACAGTGTTCATGACCATCTTCCTGAGGGAGAAGTCGACCGCATCCAGAAACACACGAGTGAAACGTCATCCTGAAAAGGACGCGATCTTCACTCGTGTTGCTCTTTTAGAAAAAGAAAGTGCTCTTTTAACGTGCCGAGGCACCGAGGGATCACCGCGGCAGACACACGAGAAAACTGCAAGCCCGTGTGCTGCACTCAACCAGTACCAGCCGTGAAAACGGCTCTTTTTTTTTTTTTAAAGAGGGAACACAGCCGATAGCGGGAGCGATGATCACTTGAAGCGCCGTCACACCAGCAACAAAGAGGACCTTCCTTCTTCAAGAGAACTCGTTTTCTCAAAAGACTTCAGTAGAACAGCAGCTCAATGAGACACACTGTGAGGCTCCGAAGAAAAAAGCATTGCACAATGTTTACGTCCGCCCTTTATACCCACGCTGGTAGGCGGGTCGCGGAATGCAAACCTTGCATGCCAATCTCCATTGGCTCGTTTTTAATTCTCTCGAAGACAATTGGCTCCCTAGCGTGATCCCAATTCGTCAGGGAACTCCCCCGACGACACGTCGGAGTTCCCAGGACGAAAGGGAACCAGTGTTTACTACATATAACCAAGGCGCGGAGAAACCGCCGCGTGATCTTGATCATACGAAGTGGGTTTCCCCTCGGGGAGAACCCTCTGGTCCCGAGCCAGCACTGTAAAGGTCTCATGTACAGCATGCCAAAAAGGAATCCCGTTGGACGCTGCTGCCAGTAGACCCAACAGTCTCTCGAACTGTTTTACAGTGCGTGACTGACCTAGCTTTAGCTCTTTGATGGCTGCCAGGATAGCAGCTAAACGAACGGGCGATAGGTTGGCCCTCATCGTCACTGAATCCCATACCACCCCAAGGAAAGTGGTTCTCTGTACTGGAGAAAGCACACTCTTCTTGGCATTGAGCCTCAACCCCAACATCTGCATATGGGCGAGAACGACACCTCGGTGCCGAACCGCCAACTGCTCTGATTCCGCTAGAATCAGCCAGTCGTCGATGTAGTTCAGAATACGTATGCCACGAAGCCTGAGAGGGGCTAAAGATGCATCCACGCATTTCGTGAACGTGCGGGGTGATAAAGCTAGGCCGAAAGGAAGAACCCGATATTGGTATTCTTTGCCCCCAAAGAAAACCTAGGAACTTCCTGTGCTGAGGGAGGATGGAGATATGGAAGTAAGCGTCCTTCAGATCTATCGTGACAAACCAGTCCTCGGATCTGGTTTGAGTCACGATCTGTTTGAGTGTCAGCATCATGAATTTTAGTTTCTGAACTGACCGAATTAACAGACGAAGATCTAAAAAGGGACGCAACCCTCCATCCTTCTTTGGAACAATGAAATAACGGCTGTAAAACCCCGACTCTCGTTCGGGTGAGTACACCTGTTCTATAGCTTCCTTTGCCAACAAAGCCTTTACCTCTTGTTCCATTACCAGAGCCTGCTCGGGATGCACCACTGTGGGCAACACCCCGTTGTAACGAGGAGGACGAGAACCAAACTGGATTCTGTATCCTTTCTCTACAAACTGCAGGACCCAACGAGAAATATTCGACAGAAGCTTTCACGCTGCCAGAAAATTTACTAAGGGAACCAGCCCCTCGAGGCTGGTCTCTGGTGTTACCAAGACAGCTAATCCTGGAGCCTGAAACATAATGGCAGGAACTACCTGAACTGGCTGCTCTAAAAACCCCCCTCAGAGGGCGCAAAACCGATGCTGTGCCGCAGCATAGCATCAGCGACTCGCTGGAGACCGCTGCGCCCTGAAGCACCAAGGGTGACAGGGTTGGCAGAACGGTCTCGTGAGGACCCCGAAATGGAACGGGCACCGTATAATGAGGTGTACACCGCTCTACTTTGGTCGGGGCTGTCCTCACAGGCTTGATGCATGAACATCATGACCTTTTTATTTATTATTATTTTTTAAGCCGAAGTCTTCTTCGCCTGAAGAACGGTCCTCAGATCCGGCTTCGACTTAGAAGACTTCGGTTGAGAGGGTTGTGTCTGTCTCCAGTGTCTATGTGGAGGTGCACGAGACGCAGCACTCTCTTTCTGTGCACATAATATGATTAACTCGACGGCTGGGGCTGCTCACGCCCAGCAGCCCCAGGGGGCTGGACATGGCAAGGGAGAAACCCTTTTTTATTTTTTTTGCTATATTCAGATCCCCAGCAGATCAGCCTGATAAGCCTGGAGCAATGCCATAGTTTTGTATAAACATTCTCCAGCTTGACCTGCTGCCGTATAAGCTTTACCCATAAATTGTTTAGTATTAGACTTAGTGGGCAAAGCAGAGGCTTTAGATGACGATGCTGGACCAGGTGAAAAATAGCATTTTTCTAATGTTTTCTATTTCTGTTCAGCCGGGGGCATCATATCATAACCGTAATCTTTCAACCCTCTAACTTTGAATAAACATTAACATGAGGGCTGAAAAGAAGTGATGAATACGGGTTTATTCCACGATTGAGATATTCAGTGTGTAAATCAGGGAAAAAAGGGAAGCCTCGTGGTGGAGATAATGTGATAGATATAAGGAAACGCTCGTCTAATTTGCTTATAGGACGAGCGTCCCTTTTTCTCAGCTGGCCATTAAATATTTAATTTACTAACAGCGCGGGACATAACCTCCACCATCATATGCTGGAGAAATAGATGGCGAATCTAATTCAACAGTGTGTGTGCTTTCACTTTCTATACTCATAAATAGACCTCCTCGGAGGAAGAGCATTTGAAGTAAAAAAAGGGCTCTCTCCCCGGGCGGAAGAAAACCGCTGAGCGTGCTTCAGATAGCGCTGGATCTTCCGGGTAAGGAAGAAGAAAAGGCCATCATACCCGTCTCCAACCCCTCCGAAAGATCCTCTGCGATCCCCATGAATGCATTCTCCGCGCTGCCTCGGCAAACGCGGGTCCTGATCCCTGAGGATCGCGAGCCTGGCCATTATCATACAGAGTGACAGGCGAGAGCAGAGCATGCTAAACGGTAGCATTTCACAGTGTTGGCGTCTCAGCCCCCTGAGACCGCATGCTCCACTCCCAAACAAATGACACAAAGCTGGTGTGTATCCCCACCCGTTAAATAACGCGGGCAGGGAGGAACACACTGTTTGTACATTTGTTTCGCCATAACGTTTCCAACAATATTGCAACAGACAACAATAAATAGACAGAGACAGTTTTGACACAGATCGCTTGCTGAGGCAACAGAAGCTAACTGCCGGTTAGCAGCGGATGTGCTTTTATCATTTCCTGGTCATGACGTCACCCGCCCGTGACGCTCATTCTCTCTTTCCATTGGTCTACGTTGACATAGATGCTTCAGACGCATTCACGCTCGAGGCGTTCCCACAGCGTCATCCGACGCATCGCGAGTTCCCTTTTCGATAAAGGGAACAATATGGTGTAACAGAGTTTTAGAACTAGACAAATGCATTAATAGCAAAATATAAAATTTAGTTACAGTAGGCTAGTCTATGTTTGCTCGGGATTTGAACCTGTGTCATCTTAATGATCGAACCGTAAGTTCTACCGCTCGGCTATGACTCAACTCACTGACAAATGCCCAAACATTTGTTTCTCCAGTGTGTGTTCGCTCACACGAGCGAGAAAACGTTTTGTCGTTAGCCTATTGTGAGTGTAGGCATACTTTACATGAATAAAAGTAGACCTTTTACAGTTTTAAAATATGATATCTTATCTGTATGACCAAAAATTACGAGTAGGCTATAGTCTATTAAGTTATTTTAGCTTATGAGAAAAATAAATTCAAGGGAATGTGCCGCCACGTTTGTCAAACTCTAATTCAATGGTAAAATAAAACCCGATTTTAGAATACGCACTCGGCGTGGTGTGTCAAAATACTTAATTATAAACTTCAATATTTCGTTCAAAACCACCTCAAAACGCGTTGTGACATTTTAAAAAGCCGTGAATCAATGTAATAAGGCCACTCGAACCAGGATCGTAACTGAAACGCGCTGCATGTTATCTCTCAATACAGGAGCAGAAGCGCTGGTTCAGATTTTATTGTTTGTTGTTTAAACATGCGTGTTGTATATTAAAAAAAAAAAAATATATATATATATATATATATATATTTGATATGGTCTATTTAGGGTAGGCCTATAGCATTGATTACTGTGGAGGGGGGAAATCCCCCACCGGCAAATCGCATCTTGCTTATAGGTAGCCTAACCATGTTTTTAAAAATTCTTTCTGCATGGAACCCCATGAAGTTTTATTTTCTATTTTTTTAACAGAACTGCTTTTGAAGACGTAACCTAAATCAATTTGTTGGATGAGATGTGTTCCTTAGTGTAAAATGGAAATGCATGGTAATTTTATAAATACCATGTTTATTCAGGATTTGAACCCGTGTCATCAAAATTATTGAACTTTAAATTCTACCACTCGACCACAACTTTTTTCACTGAGGAATGCCCAGAAGTTTGGTTGTTTAGCAGACAGTGTGCGCGCACACGAGAGAAGCGCTCTTCAATCTTCTTATTCGTCAATAGTTTAACGTCATTGATTGCACCTAATTTATTTTCACTGACTGCGAGATAGGGGGATCTGTTAGGTACCAACTGTAGAATCTGCCTTATTTTTAACCCACCTACATTTTAAAATACGGCAATTGCTGCTGTTTTGCACAATGTCCCTTTGTGCCACCTGACGGTCATTTCGTGAACGACTTTGAAATGCGACTGGTTTATTTTTGCCGCGGTGGATTTGCCGCGGCACGAGTCGCGGCGGTAATATGCATTCTGGTTGGACACCTACTGTACTACCCGCCCACACACTCGTTCTTCAGAAGAATAGCCTACGCCTTAAAGCCCCACACAAACAGAGCACATAACACATGAAAGAACATACATGCACCTAAAACACACCTGATATAGAACATAAAACAGTCTTTAAACTTGCTACAATATGTTGTAGTAACAAATTTGATGGTTGTTGTTAAAGGTGTAAGTGCCACCAGAAAACAGAAGCTGAACTTGGTGCTGTGTGGAAGTGATGAAACACTGAAGAACTCTGTATACAAACTTATAAGCGAGAAGAAAGACGAGGATCTTCATGTTCGTGTGATCAGTCTGGTGGAGCTTCCAGCTCTGTTCAACACTCGGCTCTCAGAGGAGGAAGTGATGCGTCAGACTCTCCGCTGTGTGTCTCTCTGTCATCCTGGAGTTCATGTTTTCCTCCTCATTATTCCTGATGCTCTGACTGATGAAGACAAAGCAGAAATGGAGGAGATCCAGAGGATATTCGGCTCCAGAATCAAAAACCACCTCTTGGTTCTCACAATCCATGAGAAGAGCATAACTAGTAAACTGATAAGTGATATCAGTCCATTTACTTCTTCAGCAACTGAGGCCAAGACATCTCTTCAGATGTTTGGAGGTCAACATTTTATTTTAGAGAACCCCTCACAGGTTCCAGCTCTACTTCAGGAGGTCGAGAACATGGTACAAGAAAACAGAGGAAGTTTCTACACCACCTTCATGTACCTTCAGACTCGAGTAGAACAGGAGAAAAACAAACACAGAGCTGAAATAGAGGACCTAAGAAGATCTATGATGAAAACAGCAGGTATGTGTTTAAAAGTGTGTTATTTATACTGTCAATGTCACAATTTTTATTCCTTATGTTAATTTTATAACATGCCCTGTTAGACCTTACCAGGTTTTTTTTTTTTTTTTTACAGTAAAATACTGGCAACACTTTTGCCAGTAAGTTACTGTTAATTGTACAGTTCTTTACTGTAATCTACAGTATGTTACTGTAAAAATGCACTAAATTAAAACTCAAGTTAACTAATTTCACTTGCAGAAACCGACTGCCTTAAATTGACCAACTCTCATTTAAATGTATCAACTAAAATTTATAATATACTAATAATGTGAAAAAAGTAAATTGAACTTATTTCATTTGACACCACTTCAATTTACACTTTCCACTGGATTTTTCTCTTTCCACTGGATCAATATAAACCTGTTTTATAACATACAGTTTATTACTGTTAAAATACATTTAGTGGGTGTGTCTTTTTATCTTTTTATCTTTTTATCTTTACACTGTTAACCCTTTCAACCCCACAGGAAAATATACACTACAAAGAGTAAAAAGTAACACTGACAGTGTTGCAGTGAGATAATTCAGTGAATATGTAAGTGATTGTTGGGCATTAGTGATGAACACCTGCTGTTAACAAGCAGAATCACTGAAGGAAACAGGAACACACACTCAAAAAAAAAATGATATGTTGGCTTTAATTAACTTTTTTATGTTAACAGGTTCCATAAATTAACTTTATGTCAACAGGTTCCACATAACTGGGTTACTTTAAACAAATATAATTTGGTCACGTAACTTCAACATCATGGAATTAAGTCATTTTAAGCGACCCAATTAAACTCTGAGCAGAGTGTTAACTCTGAAGCAATGTTAAAGTTAATGAGATCATTTAGTGAATAATTGAGTGATGATTGAGCATTATTGAAGACACCTGATGTTAACAAGCAGAATCACTGAAGGAGAAAACCTGAAGTTTAAGTCAACATTATGGAGATCAGTGTTTGATTTAGTTGGGCTATTGACCATTAAATTATAATCATTTGACATGAATCACTGAACTCATATAGCACCCAATTTCTGATTAAAGTTTACCTTATGGATTATAGCAGCACTGTCATTGTAGAGCATACAATTTTTAGCATTTTAAAAAAAAATCCAAATGATCAAATCAATAAAATAAAAGAAACGTCTAAGAAATGTGTCCATATATGAGTTCAGTAATTCAGATCAAATGTTTGTAAAATAACGATTATGTTAAAACACAACCAACACCATCAGATCACATTTTCTATTTGTTCATCTGGCTGTTAGAACTCATGTACAGCAGCCAAACAACATCTAAACTTATTGATTTAATGCCCAACTAAAGCAGACACTGATCTCCATAATGGTGACTTTAAATTCAGGTTTTCTCCTTCAGCGATTCTGCTTGTTAACATCAGGTGTCTTCAATAATGCTCAATCATCACTCAATTATTCACTTAATTATCTCATTAACTTTAACACTGCTTCAGTGTTCAATTAACACTCAGCTCAGAGTTTAATTGGGTCGCTTACAGTTTTTCTCAATTGTTTACACACAAATTCTGGTACTTGAGACACAATGACCACAACATGTAACTCATTCACCAACAGTGTTGGGAACGTTACTTTAAAAAGGTAATTAGTTATAGTTACTCACTACTTGTTCCAAAAAGTAACTGAGTTAGTAACTCAATTACTCTATAATAAAAGTAACTCGTTACCAGGGAAAGTAACTATTTGCGTTACTGTAAAAAAAAAAAAAGTTGCTATATGTCAAAAAATGTGGATTTTTTTTGCAGTTTTCACAAGTCAGTTGAAATGAGTAGAACAGACAGGTGTTTGTACATAACTTTCTATATTTATTGCACGTCGACAGACAGCAAGAGGTTTATGCTGCACTTCACTTCACTGCACTTATTAACCCTCCTCCTCACTAGCTGTGTGAGCCAGGGGTGCGTTCGGATTACCCAGTTTATTCAATCAATGCATAGTAACGCACATAGGTGTCGATTTTGTCACGAGTCATTTTGTACTCACCACTTTTTGAAACAAATAAATAAAACTTCTCCAGTTAACTAGCAGAGCATTAATTTAGTTCGCTATTAAATAAGAGATCTAGCGTTAAATTGTTTTGGTTTTGAACTCAAGCTGAGCGCTCGTTGCCGCAGTTGCATACAGTTGTTTTCTTGTGGCGCGCGCGCCGCGCGCAGTCTTTACTCGGACGCGTGCGTTCTTCAATCTATCGCCGTTGTGGAGACTCTATTCATTCCGGTGAAATCACAAAATAAAAAGCACACAAACGTTTCCCTGTTTGATATGGACTGTAACCACTGATGAACATATTCGGGTTTGAATATACGGGGGAAAAAAAAACTATAAAACTAATAAAACTATAAAACTAAAAAACTAAAAAAAAACTATAGCCTACTAGCGTGGATTAGAACCCGTAATCTCTGACACGCTTGGCAAACAATCTACAACTAGACCACTTAAGAATTCAAACAACATTTGCGGATCAATGGATTTATTTACGGGTTGAGCAGAGAGGCTGCACACAGTGCACAGTTTGACAAGTTTGTAGGCTACCCATCACTTTTGAAAATGCACTTCCGAATGCATCTCTGTCCCCAGCACATTGCAAACCAAACTGACGCCCGTGGTAACGCATCGCATTTAACGTCCAGTAACGTTAACGGCGTTGTAACGACGGGAAAAGTAATTTATTAGATTACCCCGGTACTGGAAAAATAACGTCGTTACCTAACGCTGTTATTTTAAACGCTGTTATTCCAAACACTGTTCACCAACCCCCTGAACCAATTCTGCTAAACTACAAGCACAATTCCTGCTTTACACTCAAATTGCAGTTCTAAAACACAAGTTTTTCAAAACACTACACACAATTCTCTGCATTTGGCACAATTTTCATGCACAAAATCTCTTGTTTTCACAAGGAACACACTGCCATTCAGATCTGCACACTGACTCGTCACATGGGCAAACACATGTCACACAGTTTTACAATTAGCAATCAGAGCTTTAGCATAAAAGACCGAAGCAGAAGAGAAGATGCAGCATCGTTTTTTTTTTTTTTACTGTAACTGCATACAGTACATTTTTCTGTTGTTTTGTATGTAGACCACTGTATGTGCAACTTTGTGTTGGTTGGGATGTACGAAATGTGCGATCTATCTCCCATTGTTTTTGTGGGAAAAATAAAACACATTTGTTGCCGTGTATTTGTGTGTTCTGGGTATAAAAACAATATTCCCAAATATTTTACAACACACTTATGTATGTACTGTCTGTAGTAAGTGTAACACTGAACAAAAAAGGCCTGAGTCATTATGATGAATGGAGAAGAAGTGTTTTCCATTCATCACAGTGTTTTACATTGAGCACATCAGTGTTCAACTGGTTCTTATAAATGTCTATTCATATGATGGTTTGTGTGTGTCATTTGAAAACAAAATACCATTTTGACAAGACATAACATTGTTTTGAATGTAAAGTTTCATTTTGCAGGAGAATTGAGGGGTTTTGCCCATTGTGTGTGTGTTTTTTTTATTTGTGTGTAGAGTTCTGAGAATATGAGGCATTCTTTCAGAAAATTGGTGTAAACAATCGAGAAAAACTGTAAAATGACTTAATTCCATGATGTTGAAGTTAACTCTGGCTGCTATAACTCTCTGGTTTGTAAACTGTTTTCACACTCAGTGTGGCTGGAAGTCAGTTGTAGTTCTTGTGTTTCTCTTTTTTTCTGTTCTTGTTTCTCTTTCTTTCAGTGAATCTGCTTATCGGGTGTTCATTAGTGTCTCAATTCACTCACTTCTTTTCATTTAAGTGGACTATATTAGTGAACTAATGTAGGGAATAGTGAATGAGGGTATCGGGTGTGATTGTGAACACAGCCTCTGAGTGTCGACTTTGGGCGCTGTTAACTCACAGTATATTCCTGTAGGCTACTTTCTCGAAAATGCAAACATTACCCAGAATGCATAGTTTTCTACGGTATATTACTGTTTTAATGGAAAATGGTATGATACTGTCACTTTTTTTACAGCAAGGGTTAACAGTGTGCCCATTACGGGATAATATCTTATATCAGTTAGTAAGTAAAATATATGTGACACTGAAACTGCAGTGTCTTTTCTTAATATTTTCAACTATGATACATATTTCTGATTTGCTCACGGTCCATAAAATTTTTCTAATGTCACAAAAAAAAATCATTTTAATATCACATGTGAAGATGCTTTGGTGTTAAATTCTTTTTGAATAATATCACTGCAATAGCTGTTTTGGTTTTGCTCTTGGCAGGTTTAACGCACAGTGATGATGATGATGATGATGATGATGATGATGATGATGATGATGATGATGATGATATTGGTGTGAGGATTGTTTTGTTTGGAAAGACGGGTGTTGGGAAAAGTGCAACGGGAAACACCATACTGAGAAAAACTGCTTTTGCGTCAAAACTGACTGCATTCTCAGTGACCCGAGAGTGTCAGAAAGAAACAGCTGAGTTCAACAGAAGACAGATCACTGTGATCGACACTCCAGGCCTGTTTGATACTGGAGTTGATAATATTGAGACCAGGAAGGAGATTGTGAAGTGCGTCTCAATGGCGGCACCTGGTCCACATGTGTTTCTGCTGGTGATTCAACTGGGACGATTCACTCAAGAGGAGAAAGATGCAGTGAAGATGATCCAGGACACTTTTGGTGATGAATCCAGAATGTACACCATGGTGCTGTTCACCAGAGGAGATGACCTTAAAGGAGAAAGGGTTGAAGATTTTATTGAAGAGCATGATAGTTTAAAGAACCTCATCCAGCAGTTTGGGAAGAGATACCATGTGTTCAATAACAACGAGACTAAAGATCAGACACAGGTTTCTGAGTTGCTGGATAAGATTGACCGAATGGTGGCAGTAAATGGAGGGAGTTTCTACACCAATGAGATGTTCCAGCTGGTGGAGAAGAACATCAAAGAGGAACAAGAGAGAATACTGAAAGAGAAAGAAGAAGAGATCAAGAGAAAAGAAGAAGAGCTGAAAACCAAATATGAAGCTGAAATAGAACAAATGAAGAAAGAAAATGAGAGAGAAAGACACAATGAACTGAGAAAAAGTGAAGAAGAATTCAAAAAGAAAGAAGAGGAGATCAAGAAAGAAAAAGATGAAAACCTACAAAAAGAGCTGCAGAGAAAACTGGAGGAGCAGCAGAAACAGTTTGAAGAAGATAATAAAAGAAAAGAAAAGGCTTTAGGAGAACAGCAAGAGAACTTAATAAAACACCTGGGAAAACAACATGAGAAAGAAAAACAAAAACTCCAGGAGAAAATTCAACGTGAAACTAGAGAACAAGCAGAACGTGAATTTAGTGAAAAACTTGAGAAAGAAGTGGTTAGAGTTTTAGCAGAAGCTGAAGCAAAAATGCCACGCAAAGCAAAACGAGCTCGTGACATGAGTAAGGATCTTGGATCAGTTGCTGAAAAAGCTTTTGGAGGAGCTGTTGGAGCTGTTGGAGGAGCTGTTGGAGGAGCTCTTGAAGGAGTTGTTGGAGGAGTTTTTGGAGGAGTTGTTGGAGGAGCTGTTGGAGGAGTTGGAAGAGTTGTTGGAGGAGCTGTTGGAGGAGTTGTTGGAAGAGTTGTTGGAGGAGTTGTTGGAGGAGCTATTGGAGGAGCTGTTGGAGGACTTGTTGGAGGAGTTGAAGACATTGTGTTTTTGCTTTTTAACAAGCCCTAAGCATCCCGCCGGCGGGACCCCCCCCCCCCCCCCCCCCATAAAAATAATAATAATCAAATTACTAAGCAACCACTGAATGTAATAACACAAAATAGGTATCATTTTAAAGCTTAGAATCTCAGCTTTTCAATGCAGGCGCTGAGTTATTCCATTAGAACGGAGTGTACCACCGGGGGGCGCCACCTAGCTATGAAAAAAATTAACTGTCATATTTTTCAAAACTACTGCATTGATCAACACAAAATAGGCATCATTTGAAAGCGTGGAGTCTAAACTTTACAATGAATGGAGCCATTATGATTATCTCCAAAGTAGTGCTGAGTTATTTGCTAATAAAATGAAAAATAAATAAATGATCATTTATGAGGAAGGGAAAATTATTATGTACCGCAATGTGTCAAAAACATTATATAGCTCAGATAGTCATGTGTCATATGTCATTTGAAAGGTATCATGGAGTAGAACACAACAAGTCCAATTATTTTGGGCTTTGACTAAACTTGAGTCCTTTTTTGTTAGTTAAGCCCTGCAAGACCCATATGTAAATAATATACTGATGTGGCATTCATGTGGCGTTCTTTCACTCGTAACTTCATGAAATATGGAAAATTGCACATCATTATTTAAAGCAGATTCTCACGATTAAAAAGAGCCTAAAGACACCATAATCCATCACTCAGATCTAAATATATTCCTCGTTATGTTATAACACACAAAAAAACAGCACAGATGCACATGAGTAAAAAAGTTGCGAAGACTTGGCTTTTTTGTGGGTAACTTCATGAAACATGCTCCGATCGTTAAAAATGGCACATCCATATTTACAACACGATTAAAAAAAGACCAAAGGCACCAAAATCCGTCACTCAGATCTAAAGATATCCCTCATTGAGTTATAACACATATAACCTCAGAGGCGCAAATAAGCTAAGTAAACAAATGTAGCTTTAAAGTAGCATTTAGGATTTTAACTTCATGAAACATACTCCGATCGTTGAAAATGGCACATCCTTATTTACAGCAGACTCTGCCGATTAAAAATAGACCAAAGTCACCAATAATCCGTCGCTTAGATCTAAAGATATCACTCATAGAGTTCCTCATAAGCCCTACAAGACCCATAGGTACATAATATACTGATGTGACGTTTTCCACTGTAACTTCATGAAACATACTGCAATCGTTGCAAATGAGACTTCCTTATTTACGGCAGACTCTTACGATTAAAAAGAAACCACAATCACCATAATCCGTCACTCAGATCTAAACATATCACTCATAGCTTAGCTAATGTGTGTCTGTGGGGTTATGTGTTATAACTCTAAGTAAACAAGTGTAGCAATGAGTGTATGCTATCATCATAAAATAACGATCCAGGTGCAGGCCATACATAGGGGAACATCACAAAAAAAGAATTATTTTGCTACCTTATTTCCTTCCTGAGTTATTGCATGTCAAATAAGAAAGATATGTAAATTATTAAATAATAATAATAATATTTGTGTCTTTTATCAGCAGTTTCTTACCGTTAGATTGTCCAAAAGTAATAAAAATTTATATTTTCTAAAAATATAAAAAGTTTCCTAACAAATGATATCTACCTTTTGACTCTCCTTGCTATAGTTTTGAAGTTATGAGTCTTTACTTTTTTGTGTGTCACTCAGACAAAAAATCCCAAAAATGCCTTCAGGGGTTAAGGGGTTAAAGACTGTTATATAAAGTATCCAATTTGTTCAGTTATTCCCAATTAAGATGTTTAAGAGATTTAGACAAGTATTTTATGATTAAGACAGTATTTTATGTTATGTTACAGCTTTTATATGAAGACTTTATAAGAATAGTCTTTTATTTTATGATACAGTTTTAATATGTAAACTGTTTATGAAGACTTTATAAGAAAAGTCCTTTATTTTATGTTACAGTTTTTATATGTAAACTGTTTATGAAGACTTTATAAGAACAGTCTTTTATTTTATGTTACAGCCTTTATATGTAAAGCTGTTTATATAAATTACACAGAGACATGATTCGATAGAAATGTTTTATTGGGTTTATAAAAATTACACAGAGACATGATTTAATGAAAATGTTTTATTGGGTTTATAAAAATTACACAGAGACATGATTTGACAAAAGATGTTTTATTGATAATATTGATTTACTTTTATTGAAGTAAATAAAATGTAACCAGTATTAAGAAACAAATATTAAGCATGCATGTAGTATTACCTTGATGACTGTCTTATAGACCCGAAGGAGAAGGATGCTGAGAGAACGAGCCAAGAGAAGAAGACAGAAGAAATACAAAACTTTTTATAAGAAAATTGTGAGAGGATTAAAGGAGTTATGAAAATGCATGCTACATACTACATACTACATGCATGCTTAATATTTGTTTCTTAATACTGGTTACATTTTATTTACTTCTTGCTTCAATAAAGTACTTTTCTCAAGTTTGGCTCACTGTGTTCTTTTTTCAATAAAACATCTTTTGTCAAATCATGTCTCTGTGTAATTTTTATAAACCCAATAAAACATTTTCATTCATTGTTCAAGATCTGGGATTGGATAAATTGTGCATATGATATTGAATATGTAATGAAGAGGTGTGATATGTAATATGCATTATAAAAAGTACTGTATGACATAAATGTTCAGACGCTGGAAGATGAGCCAGCCTCTCCATTGTTTGATGATCCAAGCCTGACACCTGCTGGTGAAACTTGTGAACTGCTTTTGTTAAACTTTAACTTGTTACTTTGTATTGGAACTTTGAGAAACTAAATAATAATAAAAATACTTAAAATTATTATAAAAAAGATTGTAAAAAAGATTGCCTGCCAGCAGTCTCTGCTTTCTATAAAGAACTAAACCATGGAGGGGTCTTTCTACTAAGACTGTAAGTATGAATTTGCATACTTATTATAAACAAAATAAGGTAGAAGGTGCTAATGATCTATATATAAAAGAAGAGAGTAGGTCCTGCACCATAAAACATGGCGCCCAACATGGGGCACATTGATTATTGATTTCTGGACAAAATCAATAACCAAGTGCTCAGGAGAAATGAGAATTATTGTGTAGATACATAATAATTAAATAAGTAACGAATGTGTATAACCTAATGGAAAGGTTAAACAAATAAGTAGTGTTAGGATCTCAAAAGTGAGATAGAGTCTAGGAAGAAAGAATCTTATAGACGAAAAATAATTCATAATAGAATTATTAAAAATAACCTGGGCTGGGTTTCCCAAAAGCATCGTAAGCTTAAGTTGATCGTAGAACAATTGCCACCAATGGTCTCTACGATCAACTTAGGCTTACGATGCTTTTGGGAAATACAGCCCTGGTCAGGGTTATAAAGTGCATGCACGACACTACTAAGATCTCTATTGTCTAAGGATAATATGAAATAGGAAAACGGAAAGACGTTAAAACCTATTAAAGAAAAAAAGTATTCTAAACGAAAGATTAGAAGATATTCAAAAAGGAGAAACAATAGAGATTAGAATCTACTTTGAAGAGATTTAATGTAGACTGCATGAACTGTCCAGCGAAGTGCACATCGTTGGATGGAGATTGCAGTACAAAACCAAACCCACATTAGGATTTATCCTAAAAATGATCCTAGAGTAATTATATGGGAAGAGAGAGAGCGTTACAAGAAAATAAATTAGCAATAGAAATAGATTATAATTTATTTCTATTTTGGATTCCATCCAGAGAACAAATAAGCAGAGAAAAATCCAATGAAACGCAAATAGCCACTAAAGTGATAGAGTGGGCAAAAAAAAACATTTTGGGGTGAATTGTTAGAGAAAGCTCTGTATATATACAGTGCAAGGATAAAGAAATAAAAATATTGTCACTTGATGGCTCATTGTTCAAATAACATATTGTTTTATTTTAAAAAGTAAAGAAATTGTAATTCTAAAGTGTTTTTTTCTAAGTGTAATATTTCTGTAAAGGCTAGGGACAGAAAAATGGACATTTCCATAGAGTGACCCAAATCAGCATCTTCAAGGGAAATGAGTTTGGAATAACAGCAAGTTATTATGACTGACCGGTAGCCTACAGTCTATTGTAGCAACAAAAGACCAATTAAATTAATCAGAATAACTTTTTGTTTGTTTGTTTGGTTGACTGTTTTATTGTAATAATGAACAGGCTGCGATGTCAAGTTAGCAATGCCAGAAGTGAACTGATACTGCGCGATGCGGCCACGACTTGGATTTGTGAGAAATAACTAACACAGTCTCATCCCAAGAAGTCATATATTGACGTCTTGGGACGTCTTTTGACCATACGTCAATATCCGCCTTTTTAGGGTACCCTTAAAGGCCATGTTGCAGGTTAAACACCACTGTCGATTAATGGGTACATAAAGCAGTTAAGATATGTATATAAAGTTAGAAATGTCTCCAAAATGGTGTTAAAGTCCAGTTTTTGTAGTTTTTGGTTAGTGACGGTTATTTTTTACGCGACTCGGCGATGACGTCACATGAGGTAGACGCAGGCTGCAGGCAGAGGCAGAGGGCGCGCTTCAGAATCGGTTCAGTTACAGTTCTCATGGCCGAGGAGATCGATGTTCTCGTCAGGGCTGTAACACTCGTGTTTAAATAGTTTCCCTTATAATAATGCATCGTTTGCAAAAAGTAAAAGGCATCTGTGTAGATGAGAGAATCATTTACAGTGGATGCACGTTGTTCACTCTGTATTATGGCCAAGCATGCGCGCTTAAAATAGCATCTGAATGTACGCGCAACGCCACAGACTTTAGACTAGGTTAGGGTGACCAACAGTCCTGTTTTCCCAGGACATGTTCTGTTTTCACGTCCTGTTTTAGCTGTTTTTTTTTTAATTATGAAAATGTCCTGGTTTTCAAAAAACTTCTGGGAAAGATCAGCTCTAAAACAAAACATAGATGGGCAAACAAGGAGGATGAGGATTGAGGAAGAAAAATATGATAAAGAGGAAGAAAAAAATATACATTTTGTTAGTTCATTTTTGTAAGTTTGTGAGAGCTATTTTTGTTAAATTTGGAGGTATTGCTTTTAGTTATTTCTTATTTATATATTTATTTTTCTAATACAGATGAGACATTATTTCATTCATTCAAACCTGTAATAAAACAGGCTTTGAGAAGCCTATCTGAATTTGTGTCTTGTAATAAAACCATTTTCTATCCATACAGAGGAGGCATAGGCTACTTTAAATATACTAAAATTAATAAGGCATCATTGAGTAAATTTCGAGTATAATTTGAGTATCTGTTTGCTCGGCCGAGTGTCCTGCTTTTACCTCTATCTCCGGTGAAAATGTTGTTTGCAAATGTAGCTGACGACGAGTAGGCTGGTCATGTCTTCAGTGTGGTGAGTATGTTCATGGTTTATGTTTACTTTACCTTTTTATTTTTTACACGGAGTCCTTTGAACAACAGCTATAGGTGACAGGAGATGTGTTGCATACACAATAAACATGCATCAGATATGTTTCCAACATACTTACAGAGTTTAAAACTTAAGAATCTTTCCTACTTATCCATGGCAATACCGGTACACTGCGTGCAGAGGCTATACGCTGGGCTTATGGAGTTTTAGGCAGGAGTATAAAGAAGCCTCTCGTGTGGTTTCAACCATCAGACAACAATTCCAAAGTTGTGACCAGACCTATCAGGGCTTTCAATTGCCTCGTTTGGATGAAAATGAATAAAAATAATAATTCCTTATTCTGTTGTGATCGCCCAATTGCCCTCAAAATGTTATAAAGTACACAGAACACATGGATTTTTATAAGAAAAAAACTGTTTATTGGCATTGCTTGTAATGGTTACTAAACATTTACTGAACAAGGACAAATATTACTGAACAAAGACACAGGTTGCAAGTAAACAAATCTATATAAAAAAGCCCACTGATGAAGGGCTAGACCTGAAATGTTTGCACATTGTTTCTTTTGCCTGCAATAGTGTGGTCCAGAGCCATAGAGAGAGAGTTACGACACTCCCATAGACCGCCATAGGAACTCTGGGATGAGGAAGTAACGCGTGTCGTGGAGCAGCCAATAGTTCCAAACATTGATAGTTCCACCATTGAACCCCATTCATTTTCAGAGCTTCCGAAGTACGCTCGCTGGTAAATTAATGAAATTACTGTATTTTTTTTTTTACTTTTACACACATTAGCCGACCTCTCGTGAATCTAGTCAGTATATTTTATGTGGCCAGTTTTAGTTAATGTTTTAGATAATGGGTTAATTGCAGCTAGCTATAGCTTACATGACCAACTCTTCATTTAAGTTAACTAACTTATGGTAACCTGAAGTATATACATATACATAACCCTAACCCATTTAAATAAATGAATTTGTGTGTGTGTGTGTGTGTGTGTGTGTGTGTGTGAATATATTATGTGTATGGGTTAAGGTTAGTTATGTGTGATTCAAATATACATGTGTACTGTACATCGTATACATGTATTTGTGTGTGTTTTCTGATATGGTTTAGTCTATGATTAAGGTAGGACGAAGGGGTACATTAGCCATACTGAAATGAATCCTGTTAACAGTTATGGATCATGTTTAGTTAATTCACTCATTAACTATCTCTCCGGTTTCAAGTTTATATTTACCGAACATTACTGCAAATTTGTACATGCACACTTATATTTTGTTGGTTGTAATTCTGAACGGACCGCCGCTCCAGACCTCTTTGCGTGATCACAAAGGTAGGCTAATGGCTGAATCGGAATTCAATTGAATTCAATTCAAATAAACACGGGAATCAATAGCCTAAGAAAAAAAGTAATGATTTTGTGCAAAGTAAAACCAAAGCACCGAAACCACCACTAAATGAGATGACAGGGACAGAAGGAAAGAAGATAACTAACAACTAAAATAAATAGGGCTAGGTAGAGTCTGACGGCCTCCTCCACAGGAACCTGTTTGAAGGATTTGGCGATGGGGGCGGCCAGGTGCATCAGGACAAACTGGCGCTAACCTCTCGAAGAGCTGCAGGTGAATTGGTGAAGCTTTCCCAAAGGGCCTTCATTAATGATGTTGCATAACCTGCAGACATAATAATAATACTGTATAAAGATCATTGCCACGAATGGAAAGTTTGAAAACACATGAAATGGTCCTGCATATGAATTATAGCAAACATAAACAGTAAACAGAATGTTATGAGATTGCCAGGGAGATTACAGTACAGTGGACCCTGATATGCGCTACTAAATGAATACATAAAAGAAATCCAGAACATATTCGATGATTTGAATGTTACTATTAAATGTTTACACCAATACTAGTGCTAATACATGTGGTAAAGTTACATAAACTCTATGAGGTAGTGAATTTACTGAGAGGTAGCTAAACTCTGAAGTGAGAAGTAGATAAACTGTTTCTGACATAATTTCAGCGGTGGGTAAACTGCGTTTAGCCTCCACTACAGCCCTGACGACACGGTCACGGTCAAATGTGAAAGAGAACCGTAGCAGTCTAACACAAAACGCAAACGCACGATTGCGAAAGCCGCTTGATGATCATTACCACTGGTCCAAACACTAACGTTAGCCATGAAGCTTTCATAACGACATGGGCATTTAGTTCAGGGCAATTTTGTTTTGGCTCAAATTCGTGAATCACGAAAAATGCTCTTCTAATGTCAGAGTGATCGTGCTTGTAGTGGAGGCTCTGTCAAAGGGAACACGGTAGCTATAACGTTACAAAATACACACAGAGCTAGCTAACACGCAGCTTGTAAACATTAACGTTAGCATGATGAACTTACCGTGGCAATATCTCGCTTGCGGCAGACGGTGTCTCTCGGCCTCGGGACAGGGCAAGCAGAGAGGTTTGCATTCACAGACGGCACGGCGGTAGGAAGTAACTTAGCCATCCTCTCACTCTTTAAACCAAATGAGACCATCTTGGCATCCCCTGAGTGGTAATCCTCCTCTTTGAAATGCGCGCTGCATATTCTCGAGTAACTGCGGCGACAGAGCTAACGTTAACTTAGGTGAAAAATCTGCTCGCCTAATCTTGACAAACTGCACCCAGCTTCGGAAGATCTATCTATCTATCTATCTATCTATCTATCTATCTATCTATCTATCTATCTATCTATCTATCTATCTATCTATCTATCTATCTCGATATATTTACTTATATCTGACACTGTCACTCTTTCACTAGCTAACGTTAGCTACTACTCGCGGGCTTTCGTCTGTTGTCCAACAGCGTACCTCATGTGACGTCATCCAATGCATTGTGGGAGAAATTAGAATCCTCGCTAGCTGTTAGCCAAATGCTAACATATCACCTACTTTCCCGTATTATATTTCTTTTTTGTAATCCCCTACAACATCAAATACAACGGATAACTGTTTAAATGTTTATTACCAACTAGAAAACTGCCAGAAAAGAAAAAAAAAAAAACCTGCACCATGGCCTTTAAACGTCGGGTATATGACGATCCTGGGACATCATACAACTGACGCTTTACCTTTAACGTCAGTTAGGTGATGGGGTAGGTTTAGGGGTAGGTTTAGGTCTGGGGTAGAGTTAGGATCCGATAACATCATCTAACCGACGTTTAAGGGTAGCCTACCCTAAAAAGGCGGATATTGACGTATGGTCAAAAGACGTCCCAAGACGTCAATATATGACTTCTTGGGATGAGACTGCGCTGAAATAACTTAATACTCTGTCGTTTAATACTCTGTCATTCGAAACAGTAAAATGTATATTTTAATTTGTGTAGCCTACATTCAAAATGACTACAAAATGTCATGCCTTTGAAAAATAAACAACATGATGCGCTGCTTTTAACATCTTTCTGGCGCACACCAAAAATTAACCAAAATACAGCAAATAGTCTTCTTTGTGCGCCTACTTTTGAAAAGTCAACATTTAGATTATTTGAAGTAAAATGCATTATATACTTATAAATATCCCTAAGTCACTTAGGAATAAATCACAGCGTGCTTCATGATAAAAAACGGGACATTACAGTCCAGAAAATATAAGAAAATAGCTAATTATTTCACGGACCCCCTGGTACTTAATAACTGCTTGTCTACACAAAAGAAAGCCCTGTCTAGGCTCTTCCCATGTACGGGTTGTGTCGAGCCATTCGTTAGTCTGGTTGTTTGATGAGAAAAAAGATTAAATGTAGTTGCAATAGGATCGGCTCATCAACTGCAGCAGCGGAGGACTCTTATAGCTTGTTTTCATATGACGTCATGCCACTGCGTTGCCATGGCGCCAAATGCAGATGGAGGGCAGGAAGTGATTTGGTACATGTAGAAAGCAATATAACAAACTCAAAATGCCTATGTTTTGCGTCGTTTATGGTTGCTCAAATCGTGTGCCAAAAGTTGTTGTTCTTAAGGGGGAAAATACAAGAAATTGACAGAAAAAACACAGGGAAAAATGCCTTGCAAACCTACGTCTGCGGTAAAATGGTAAAATGCCCGTGTGTGTGTGCAGTGATCACTTCGTCAAATGTGAGTTAATACATTATTTATTTGGCTTATAATTACATTATTCAGGTGTTTAAATACACTTATGTGGTTGTTTGTGTAACGTACCAGTTTCTGAACTTTGTAAAGTTAAAGTATGGCTGTAAGACGAGGTAGTTGCTGATATCTACCGCCTCGATGGCAGGCAAATCTCTCTATTCAGTTGAAAATCGGTCCTCTTCATAACGTAAGCATCACGTCCAACATATGTTTCGATTCTTTGTTTATATATTTCTCTTGCAATAGCGTCTAAAGTAGTACAGTAGGACTTTCCTCCATCTCGTCCATTGCGCTCTTCACTTCCTGCCCTCCATCTCAATTTCGCACGTCAACACAATCACGTGACTGCAAACCACCTATTCTGCAGTGCGGAAAAGGGGAAGAACTGATGACGCAACAGTTTGATCTATGGCTGACAAATCAGAGGAAAGGGGCGTTTCATTCCCGCCCACGTGTAGAAATCGAATATTTAAGCTGTTTATTCATTTTTCGACCTCAGAACGAAAAAAGGAAAATCAAGCTGAATTCTTGTTTTTTGTTTTTTGGGGAAAATTCAAAAACGAAAAAGGAGCTGTTTTCTCATTTTTGTACTTTCAAAATCAAATAAAAAAATTAATGGACGGAAGATACCCTGATTGTGATTGATGAATCACAATCTGAATTCCTGAAAAAACGACATTTATAAAATAGTGTAAGATTAGTTTTGGATGATATTCAGAACTGATTGATAATGGGTTTATACAATTATTCGTTTTTTATAAAGCATTACTCAATAGTCATTACTAAAGATCAGCACAAAAGGTGTTTACGTAATTTCAATTCTATTGTATATATATATATATATATATATATATATATATATATATATATATATATATATATATATATTTTTTTTTTTTATATATGTACTATATATGTGCATATGTATTTTATTTTACATGTACATTCTTTTCACTTTATGCATAGGCCTACATATATAATAAAATAAAACATTGTGTTAAATTTCAGTTAAATAATGTTTTATATTTTTTAAATGAAAACAAAAAGAGGCAGGGTGTATATTTCATGTTGTTATATATACAGTGAAGATAATAAATGTACACGTTGCCTGAACCACATTTGTGTAGCCTTTAATATGTTTAAGTTTTTTTTTATTTTATTTTTTTTTAAAAGAGGCAGAATAGTGTTTTATAACTTATTTCGTTTTATTGTTACCTACAATGTCTAAAGAGATAACCAGAGCGAGCTGAGTGACGCGATCAAGAATGCTGCTGTTCCAGTTGCAGGATTACCCATAGATGGGATTACCGGTGTGGCATTGAGATGAGTCCGACATGGAGACAAAGAACGTATATTGACAAGAAGTGAAAGCCAATAGAACTTTCCATTGCAACACCAGCGCCAGCAGCAGCGCTACGCTTCCGCCATTTTGGGGTGAAAGCCACTCGGCAGTCATATATTATACATGTACACTGTTAGCAATTGAATGTATTGACCAGCAGCCATATCACCCTGTAGCCCAAGACTGGTTGCCCACTGAAGCTAAGCAGGGCTGAGCCTGGTTAGTACCTGGATGGGAGACCTTCTGAGAAAACCAGGTTGCTGCTGGAAGAGGTGTTAGTGAGGCCAGCAGGGGGTTCTATCCCTGTGGTCTGTGTGGGTCCTAACACCCCAGTATAGTGATGGGGACACTATATTGTCAAAAAAGCACCGTCCTTCGGATGAGACGTTAAACCGAGGCCCTGACTCTCTGTGGTCACAAAAAATCCCAGGATGTCTTTCGAAAGAGTAGGGGTGTAACCCCGGCATCCTGGCCAAATTTTCCCCTTGGCCTCTGTCCATCATGGCCTCCTAATCATCCCCATATACTGATTGGCTTCATCACTGTCTCCTCTCCACCAGTAAGCTGGTGTGTGGTGAGCGTTCTGGCGCAATATAGCTGCCATAGCATCATCCAAGTGGATGCTGCACATTGGTGGTGGTTGAGGAGATTCCCCCCCTTCTATGTAAAGCGCTTTGAGTGTCCAGAAAAGCGCTATATAAATGTAATGAATTATTATTATTATTATTTATTAGGTGTTCAAGCACGAAGTGCTGAAAACCTATTGTAATTGTACTGATTTTTATTATGGGTTCAAGCACGAAGTGCTGAAACCCTATTGTTATTGTAAGGATTTTTATTAGGTGTTCAAGCACAAAGTGCTGAAAACCTATTGTATTTGTGCTGATTTTTATTATTATTAGGTGTTCAAGCACGAAGTGCTTCAATCAATCAATATCAATAATTATCGAAAAAAAAGGCCGTGGCAAAATACGGTCAAAAGCCTATAAATCTTACAAAAAAAGTCAGAACTTCACCAAAATTGATGAGCATATGTGTCATAGCATGGTGAAGAAGCATGCAAAGTTTCATGGAGATCGGACAATAGGTGGCGCTATAACCGTCAAAAAGGTCTCATTGTTATTAGGTGTTCAAGCACTTTAGTGCTGAAATCCTATTGTATTTGGTATTTGAAAAAAAACCTAAAACGCATTGTGCAGCCCAAACCGTAAGGCCTAGAGACTTGAAACTCGCCCAGATGGTAGGCCTCAAATATGGGGACAACCTAACAGAGTATGACCCCATTTGGCCCATAGGTGGCGCTACAGCAACCAAAAGTACTTAATTGCTCATAACTCCTAGACCGTTTGACTTAGAATCAAGCTTTTTACACCACTGTAATCTTTGGCTCAAGTCGAACAAGATGTATATCTCCAATTTCGATTTGGGCATAAAAAAAAAATGTTATGGCCAATTTTGTTCAAAACCTACTTTTGCAAACTAGTCCCTGGTTTTTTTCCCAATCGGAACCAGACCAGTGCAGAAATGTTCTCTGGAGTCTGAATATCAATAATTATCGAAAAAAAGTTGAAATTTGCCCTTTGGTTCACTATAACCGGGTCATTTAGGAAATGGACCGTGGCAAAATACGGTCAAAAGCCTATAAATCCTACAAAAAAAGTCAGGACTTCACCAAAATTGATGAGCATATGTGTCATAGCATGGTGAAGAAGCATGCAAAGTTTCGTGGAGATCGGACAATAGGTGGCGCTATAACCGTCAAAAAGGTCTCATTGTTATTAGGTGTTCAAGCACTTTAGTGCTGAAAACCTATTGTATTTGCTATTTGAAAAAAAAAAAAAAAAACCTAAAACGCATCGTGCAGCCCAAACCGTAAGGCCTAGAGACTTGAAACTCGCCCAGATGGTAGGCCTCAAATATGGGGACAACCTAACAGAGTATGACCCCGTTTGGCCCATAGGTGGCGCTACAGCAACCAAAAGTACTAAATTATGCATAGCTCCTAGACCATTTATCCTAGAATCAAGTGTCTTATATCCCTGTAATCCTTGGCTAAAGAGGGACAAAACGTATATCTCCGATTTTATTTGCGCATGGAAAAATATTCCACCATCTTGGATTTTGACCAAAACCTACTTTTACAAACTAGTCCCTGGTTTTTCGCCCGATCGGAACCAAACCAGTCTAGGACAATTTTGTGGACTCGATAGATCAATAATTATCGAAAAAAAGATGAAATTTGCCCTTTGGTTCACTAAAACAGTGTCATTTAGAAAATGGGCGTGTCAAAATACACTCAAAAGCCTATAAATCATAGATAAAAACTCAGAACTTCACAAATATTGATGAGCATATGTGTCATAACATGGTGAAGAAGCATGCAAAGTTTCATGGAGATCGGACAATAGGTGGCGCTATAACTGTTGAAAAGCTTTAAAACCATGTATTTCCTATGGTAAATTGCCTGTATTGCCTGTAAATGGTGTGTTCCATCTATGATCATATAATCTTTATATCATAATGCTCAAAATCAGTGCAGTACAATTCTCTGGACTCTCTAGGTCAATAATTATCAAAAAAAAGTTGAACTTTGCCCTTTGGTTTGCTACAACAGGGTAATTTAGAAAATGGGCGTGTCATAATACACTCAAAAGCCTATAAATCATAAATAAAAACTCAGAACTTCACAAAAATTGGTGAGCATATGTGACATAACATGGTGAAGAAGCATGCACAGTTTCATGGAGATCGGACCATAGGTGGCGCTATAACTGTTAAAAAGCTTAAAAACCATGTATTTCCTATGGTAAATTGCCTGTACAATGTATGTGTGTGTGTGTGTGTGTGTGTGTGTGTGTGTGTGTGTGTGTGTGTGTGTGTGTGTGTGTGTGTGTGTGTGTGTGTGTGTGAGCATGCATAATGGAGTTAACATAGAAAAACTGGTTTGCTTTAGTGAATACTGGTGAAACCAAGTAGTTCAAAATGAAAGTGAGCCAATAAGTGGTCTTCTACTGCCCTCTGCTGGCCATTCTACTTATTAACAGTCTTTTCACATGTGCATTCATATATTTTGACTGTTAAAAATCCCTTATATAACTATTACTATTATAGCACAATCATATTTTGTCAGTTTATCACTTCATTTGTTCTGATGCTTCACATAATGGCTAGCCACGTGGTAAATCATGGTAAATAAAGCTAGAAACATGGTAAATCATAGTAAATAAGGTAAATCATGCTAGAATCCTGGTAAATCATTCTAGAATGTGGTATATCATGGTAAACTATGGTAAATCATGCTAGATTCATGGTAAATCATACTGGAACATGGTAATTCATGAAAAATCACACTAAATGTGGTATATCATAGTAAATCATGCTAAAACATGGTCTATTCACTCTATGATGTCAGTGGTTAAATGCTTGCTACATGAAACTTAATGTCTTTTGATGCTTGTGTGCTTAAAAATCTTAAAGGCCTTAACAGCTTGAACACTGCTAAATGCTGCTTGCAGCTTTAATTAGGTGTTCAAGCACGAAGTGCTGAAAACCTATTGTATTTGTAAGGATTTTTAGTTGTTCAAGCACGAAGTGCTGAAAACCTATTGTATTTGTACTGATTTTTATTATTAGGTGTTCAAGCACGAAGTGCTGAAAACCTATTGTAATTGTACTGATTAGGTGTTCAAGCACGAAGTGCTGAAAACCTTTTGTAATTGCTATTTTGAAAAAAAAAAAAACCTAAAACGCATCGTGCAGCCCAAACCGTAAGGCCTAGAGACTTGAAACTCACCCAGATGGTAGGCCTCAAATATGGGGACAACCTAACAGAGTAAGACCCCGTTTGGCCCATAGGTGGCGCTACAGCAACTAAAAGTACTAACTTTTTCTTACCTCCTAGACCGTTTGAGTTACAGCCAAGTATTTTACATCACTGTGACCCTTGGCTCAAGACGAACAGGATGTATATATCAGATTTCGATTTGGGCCTCAAAACAAAAATTTATGGCCAGTTTTGTCCAAAACCTACTTTTGCAAACTATTCCCTGGTTTTTTCGCCCAATCAAAACCAAACCAGTGCAGAAATGTTTTCTGGAGTCTGAATATCAATAATTATTGAAAAAAAGTTGAAATTTGTCTTTTGGTTGCCTGTAACAGGGCCATTTAGAAAATGGTCCGTGGAAAAATACGGTCAAAAGCCTATAAATCTTACAAAAAAAGTCAGAACTTCACCAAAATTGATGAGCATATGTGTCATAACATGGTGAAGAAGCATACCAAGTTGAATGGAGATCGGACAATAGTTGGCGATATAACCGACAATATGTGTCATACCATGGTGAAGAAGCATGCAAAGTTTCATAGAGATCGGACAATAGGTGGCGCTATAACTGTTAAAAAGCTTTAAAACCATGTATTTCCTATGGTAAATTGCCTGTACAGTGTGTGTGTGTGTTGTGTGTGTGTGTGTGTGTGTGTGTGTGTGTGTGTGTGTGTGTGTGTGTGTGTGTGTGTGTGTGTGTGTGTGTGTATGTGTGGCCTGGTAAACCCTACGTTATGGGGACAAAATGTCCCCACAAGGATGGCAATATCCGAAATCCTTGTTCATGTGGGGACATTTTTTGGTCCCCATGAGGAAATCAGCTTATAAATCACACTAAGTGATGTTTTTTGAAAATGTAAAAATGCAGCATGTCTCCTGTGATGGGTAGGTTTAGGGATAGGGGCAGTGTAAGGGGACAGAATATATAGTTTGGACAGTATAAAAACCATTACGCCTATGGAAAGTCCCCATAAAACATGAAAACACAACATGTGTGTGTGTGTGTGTGTGTGTGTGTGTGTGTGTGTGTGTGTGTGTGTGTGTGTGTGTGTGTGTGTGTGTGTGTGTGTGTGTGTGTGTGTGTGTGTGTGTGTGTGTGTGTGTGTGTGTGTGTGCATGCATAATGAAGGTAACAGAGAAAAACTGGTTTGATTTAGTCCAGAATAATGGGGTAACCAAGTAGATTAAAATGAAAGTGAGCCAATAAGTGGTCTTCTGCTGCCCATTATACTTATTGACAGTCTTTTCACATGTATTTTTGCATTCATATATTTAGACACTTAAAAATCCCTTATGTAACAACACAATTATATTTTGTCAGTTTATCACTTCATTTGTTCTTATGCTTCACATAATTGCTAGCAACGTGGTAAATCATGTTGAATAATGCTAGAAACATGGTAAATCATAGTAAATATGCCAAATCATGCTAGAATCCTGGTAAATCATCCTATAACATGGTAAATCAAGGTCAACTAAGATAAATCTTGCTAAAATCATATTAAATCATACTAGAATGTATTAAATCATGGTAAAACATGCTAGAACAGGGTCAATCATGGTGAATCATACTAGAATTTGTTATATTACATCTGTGATGGCAGTAGTGAAATGCGAGATATAAGTGAAACCAAATTTCCATTACTTTATTCATTTCAACTGTTCGTTTGCTGTAATACCCACTGTTGTCCACTAGATGGAGCAACAGCATTAGAGATTTTTCTTTAATCTTTTTAACCAGTTTTCAGCATTTGCTAACAAACAAATGCTTAAAACAATATTTGTATTATTATTATGAGGGACTGTTAAATATAGTGTGTGTGTGTGTGTGTGTGTGTGTGTGTGTGTGTGTGTGTGTGTGTGTGTGTGTGTGTGTGTGTGTGTGTGTGTGTGTGTGTGTGTGTGTGTGTGTGTGTGTGTGTGTGTGTGTGTGTGTGTGAAGCATATGTCTAAAAATGAGTGCAAAACTTTTTATTAATAAGTATAATGTCCAGCAGAGGGCAGTAGAAGACCACTTATTGGCTCACTTTCATTTTGACAGACTTGTTTATCACCAGTTTTCTGCACTTAAGCAAACCAGTTTTTCCATGTTAAGCCAGGCATATTTTGTCAGAGTTTATCACTTCATTTTTATTGACACTTCACATCAATGCTAGCAATGTGGTAAATCATGGTAAATCACGATAGAAACATGATAAATCATTGTAAATAATACTATTACATGGTGTATCATGGTAAATCATGCTAGCAGTGTGATGAATACTGGTAAATCATGCTAGAATGTGTTATATCATGTTAAATCATCCTACAACATGGTAAATCAAGGTAAACTATGACAAATCATGGTAAACGATGGTAAATCATGCTAGACTCATGGTAAATCATGAAAAATCACACTAAAATGTGGTATATCATAGTAAATCATGCTAAAACATGGTCTATTCCATCTATAATGTCAGTGATTAAATGCTTGCTACATAAACCTTAATATCTTTTGATGCTTTTGAGCTTAACTGTCTTAACTGTCTTAACTGTCTTAAATGCTTGAACACCGCTAAATGCTGCTAGCAGCTTTAATTATAAGGTGTTCAAGCACGAAGTGCTGAAAACCTATTGTAATTGTACAGATTTTTATTAGGTGTTCAAGCACGAAGTGCTGAAAACCTATTGTAATTGTACTGATTTTTATTATTAGGTGTTCAAGCACGAAGTGCTGAAAACCTATTGTATTTGTACTGATTTTTATTAGGTGTTCAAGCACTTTAGTGCTGAAAACCTATTGTATTTGCTATTTGAAAAAGAAAAAAACCTAAAACGCATCGTGCAGCCCAAACCGTAAGGCCTAGAGACTTGAAACTCGCCCAGATGGTAGGCTTCAAATATGGGGACAACCTATCAGAGTATGACCCCGTTTGGCCCATAGGTGGCGCTACAGCAACCAAAAGTACTAAATTGCTCATAACTCCTAGACCGTTTGACTTAGAATCAAGCTTTTTACACCACTGTGATCCCTGGCTAAAGACGAACAAGATGTATATCTCGGATTTCGATTTGGACCAAAAATTTGTTATAGCCAATTTTGTCCAAAACCTACTTTTGCGAACTAGTCCCTGGTTTTCTTCCCAATCGGAACCAGACCAGGGCAGAAATGTTCTCTGGAGTCTGAATAGCAATAATTATCGAAAAAAATGTTGAAATACTGCATTTGGTTGGTCATAACATGGTCATTTAGGAAATGGTCCGTGACCAAATACGGTCAAAAGCCTATAAATCCTACAAAAAAAAGTCAGAACTTCACCAAAATTGATGAGCATATGTGTCATACCATGCTGAAGGAGCATGCAGAGTTTCATGGAGATGGTTATAATGTAAAAAAAAAAAACATATAAAGGGCTGACCGTTAGTCCGATTGACTTGAAAATTGGTATGCAGTGTCTTGGTCCAAGGTGCCATGTATGTGTAAAAGGATATTGGCGTATCTAAAAAAACGTGGCCGCCATTAGCCAATGAAATTCAAGCACCTATTAAACAAGGTTAACGGAGTCCGATCGGAACGAAATTCGATGGGCATGTTCGACTCGTGGCCCAAGAGGTCTGTAAGAGTTTTGAAAGAAATCGGCCACTAGTTGGCGCTAACGAGTTTTACGCCTCTGTAATCACGTGGTGTTGCTCTTCATGCTGAACAACTTTGCCTCTAGAACCATTGCTGTCAGTCAAATCGGTCATTAAATATTCACGAATATGTTAAAAACCTATTTTTGCGAACTAGTCCCTGGTTTTTCGCCCGATCAGAACCAAACCAGTGTAGGAGAATTCTCTGGACTCTCTAGGTCAATAATTATCAAAAAAAAGTTGAAATTTGCCCTTTGGTTCACTATAACAGGGTCATTTACAAAATGGCAGTGTCAAAATACACTCAAAAGCCTATAAATCATAAATAAAAACTCAGAACTTTACAAAAATTGGTGACCATATGAGACATAACATCATTAACAAGCATGCCAAATTTTATAGAGATCGGACAATAGGTGGCGCTATAACTGTTAAAATGCTATGGTAAATTGCCTGTATTGGCTGTAAATGGTCTTTTCCATCTATTATGTCAGTGATTAAAAGCTTCCTAAATAAAACTTAATGTCTTAAATGCTTATGTCCTTAAAGGCCTTAACTGCTTGAACCCCGATAAATGCTGCTTGCAGCTTTAATTAGGTGTTCAAGCACGAAGTGCTGAAAACCTATTGTAATTGTACTGATTTTTATTAGGTGTTCAAGCACGAAGTGCTGAAAACCTATTGTATTTGTAAGGATTTTTAGGTGTTCAAGCACGAAGTGCTGAAAACCTATTGTAATTGTACCGATTTTTATTATTAGGTGTTCAAGCACGAAGTGCTGAAAACCTATTGTATTTGTGCTGATTTTTTTAGGTGTTCAAGCACGAAGTGCTGAAAACCTATTGTATTTGTGCTGATTTTTATTAGGTGTTCAAGCACGAAGTGCTGAAAACCTATTGTAATTGTACCGATTTTTAGGTGTTCAAGCACGAAGTGCTGAAAACCTATTGTATTTGTGCTGATTTTTATTAGGGGTTCAAGCACGAAGTGCTGAAACCCTATTGTTATTGGAAGGATTTTTATTAGGTGTTCAAGCACGAAGTGCTGAAAACCTATTGTATTTGTGCTGATTTTTAGGTGTTCAAGCACGAAGTGCTGAAAACCTATTGTATTTGTGCTGATTTTTATTAGGGGTTCAAGCACGAAGTGCTGAAACCCTATTGTAATTGTACTGATTTTTAGGGGTTCAAGCACGAAGTGCTGAAACCCTATTGTTATTGGAAGGATTTTTATTATTATTATTTTTCCGCCATAAAACGCATCGTGCAGACCAAACCGTAAAGGCTAGAGACGTGAAATTTGGGCATAGGGTAGTACTCATCCTCGCTACTCAGATACACGGACTCAGCCCAATCGGCCCATAGGTGGCGCTATAGCAATCAATTGCGCGAAACTGATCATAACTCGTAGACCGTAACTCGTAGACTCATGTGTCATATATCATTGGAAAGCTGGAGGCCTGAAGGACAAAACGTATATCTCCGATTTTATTTCCGTCATGATAGATTTTCCGCCATTTTGAATTTTGTCCAAAACCTACTTTTGCGAACTAGTCCCTGGATTTTTGCCGGATCGGAACCAAACCAGTGCAGAAATGTTCTCTGGAGTCTGAATATAAATAATTATCGAAAAAAAGTTGAATTATTGATTTTCGGTTGCTAGGGGGCGCAAAATGAACGTTGTGGGAGGAGCCTGATTTTCTAAATTGGCTATAACTCGAGAAGTAAATGAGATAGGTTCACCAAACTTGGTACACATGTCAAAGAGGACAATCTGAGGTCACAGTAAAAAAATCGCGACGATTGAACACTAGGTGGCGCTATACCATGGAAAAAACATAAAAATGGCTGTGACCACGTGACCGTTAGTCTGATTGACTTGAAAATTGGTATGCAGTGTCTTGGTCCTAGGTGCCATGTATGTGTAAAAGGATATTGGCGTATCTCAAAAAACATGGCCGCCATCGGCCAATGAAGTTTGAGCACCTATTAAACAAGGTTAACGGAGTCCGATCGGAACGAAACTCGATGGGCATGTTCGACTCGTGATCCTAGAGGTCTGTAAGAATTTTGAAAGAAATCGGCCACTAGTTGGCGCTAACGAGTTTTATGGCTCTGTAATCACGTGGTGTTGTGTCCATCCCCACAAAATGCATATCAGTCAATAGATCTCCTCATGCTAAACAACTTTGCCTTTATAACCATTGCTGTCAATCAAATTGTTCATGAGTTATTAACGAAAATGTGAAAAACCTACTTTTACGAACTAGTCCTAGGTTTTTCACCCGATCGGAACCAAACCAGTCTAGGAAAATTCTCTGGACTCTCTAGATTAATAATTATTAAAAAAAAGTTGAACTTTTGATTTTTTCGTATGGCTATAAATGGGTCATTTAGAAAAGGGGTGTGGCTAAATACACTCAAAAGCCTATAAATCCTAAATGAAAACTCTGAACTTCACAAAAATTGGTGAGCATATGTGAGATAACATCATTAACAAGCATGCCACATTTTATAGAGATCGGACAATAGGTGGCGCTATAACTGTTAAAATGCTATGGTAAATTGCCTGTATTGGCTGTAAATGGTCTTTTCCATCTATTATGTCACTGGTTAAAAGCTTCCTAAATAAAACTGAATGTCTTAAATGTTTATGTCCTTAAAGGCCTTAACTGCTTGAACCCCGATAAATGCTGCTTGCAGCTTTAATTAGGTGTTCAAGCACGAAGTGCTGAAAACCTATTGTATTTGTGCTGATTTTTATTATTATTATTAGGTGTTCAAGCACGAAGTGCTGAAAACCTATTGTAATTGTACTGATTTTTAGGTGTTCAAGCACGAAGTGCTGAAAACCTATTGTATTTGTGCTGATTTTTATTATTATTAGGTGTTCAAGCACGAAGTGCTGAAAACCTATTGTAATTGTACTGATTTTTATTAGGTGTTCAAGCACGAAGTGCTGAAAACCTATTGTATTTGTGCTGATTTTTAGGTGTTCAAGCACGAAGTGCTGAAAACCTATTGTAATTGTACCGATTTTTAGGTGTTCAAGCACGAAGTGCTGAAAACCTATTGTATTTGTACTGATTTTTAGGTGTTCAAGCACGAAGTGCTGAAAACCTATTGTATTTGTAAGGATTTTTATTATTATTATTTTCCCCTAAAACTGATCGTACAGCCCAAACCGTAAGTGCTAGAGACTTGATATTTCGGATTAGGGTAGCACAGAAATCGAGGAGAGGTTGAGAGAGTATGAGCCCGATTGGCCCATAGGTGGCGCTATAGCAACAAAAACGCGAAACTGCTCATAACTCCTAAACCGTAAAGCGTAGACTCAAGTGTCTTATATCATTGGAAAGCTGGACTTCTGACTTAAAAAACGTATATCTCCGATTTTATTTGCGGTATGCAAATTTTTCCGCCATTTTGAATTTTGTCAAAAAACTACTTTTGCGAACTAGTCCCTGGTTTTTTGCCCGATCGGAACCAAACCAGTGCAGAAATGTTCTATGGAGTCTGAATATCAATAATTATCGAAAAAAAGTTGAAATTTCGATTTACGGTCGCTAGGGGGAGTAAAATGAACGTTGTGGGAGGAGCCTATTTTACTAAAATGGCTATAACTCAAGAAGTAAATGGAATATCGTCACCAAACTCAACAGACATGTGTAAGAGGACAGTCTGAGGTCACATTAAAAAAATTGCGTCGATTGGCCACATGGTGGCGCTATAACATTAAAAAAACATAAAAAGAGCTATGACCACATGACCGTTAGTCTGATTGACTTGAAAATTGGTATGCAGTGTCTTGGTCCAAGGTGCCATGTATATGTAAAAGGATATTGGCGTATCTCAAAAAACATGGCCGCCATCGACCAATGAAGTTTGAGCACCTATGAGACAAGGTTAACGGAGGCCGATCGGAACGAAACTCACTGGGCATGTTTGACTCATGGCCC
Organism: Chrosomus eos; assembly: GCA_036326025.1. NCBI lineage: Eukaryota > Metazoa > Chordata > Actinopteri > Cypriniformes > Leuciscidae > Chrosomus > Chrosomus eos. The sequence continues at coordinate 393,376 of JAZAVI010000032.1, forward strand.
TAGAGGTCTGTAAGAATTTTGAAAGAAATCAGCCACTAGTTGGCGCTAACGAGTTTTACGGCTCTGTAATCACGTGGTGTTGCACACATCCCCACAAAATGCATATCATTTGATAGATCTCCTCATGTTGAACAACTTTGCCTCTAGAATCATTGCTGTCAATCAAATCGTTCATTAAATATTCACGAATATGGTTAAAACCTACTTTTGCGAACTAGTCCCTGGTTTTTCGCCCGATCGGAACCAGACCAGTCTAGGACAATTCTCTGGACTCTCTAGATAAATAATTATCGAAAAAAAGTTGAAATTAGTCCTTTGATTCACTATAACAGGGTCGTTTAGAAAATGGGCGTGTCAAAATACACTCAAAAGCCTATAAATCATAAATGAAAACTCAAAACTTCACAAAAATTGATGAGCATATGTGTCACACCATGGTGAAGAAGCATGCAAAGTTTCATGGAGATCGGACCATATGTGGCGCTATAACTGTTGAAAAGCTTTAAAACCATGTATTTCCTATGGTAAATTGCCTGTATTGGCTCTAAATGGTCTTTTCCATCTATTATAATATAATGTTTAAATCATAATGTTCAAAACCAGTGCAGTACAATTCTCTGGACTCTCTAGATCAATAATTATCAAAAAAAGTTGAAAATTTGCCTCTATAACAGTTAAAAAGATGAAAATGATAAGAGCATAATGGCTTATTAAGCCAATAAGTGGTATTATACTGCCCCCTGCTGTTTAAAATAGTCATTTGTCATGTTACTGACTAATATTATACTATAATTCTTATTTAGACTTTATAAAATCACTCTTTTAACATTTATACTCAAATTTAGTCAAAATTAATCTATTGAAGTATTACTACTGACTATTTAGCTCATAGAGAAATGTAAATCCTGAAGGACACTTGCAGTAAACATTTTGTTTTCCCATCACATAGTTCAAATGTCTGTATCTACAACAGAATGTGTGTGTGTAGTCCTAGGTTTCTGAATAAATGCTGAATAATCTGATTAATAGTTTACAAAGACATTATGTGAAATGCTTATGACCATTAAAGTATATTTTCATAATGACACATCCCAATAGCATTGAAAAATAAAATTAAAAAAAATTGTGTGTGTGTGTGTGTGTGTGTGTGTGTGCAAATGTCTACATATGAGTGCAAAATCACCTGTGAAAACACTTTATTAATAAGCAGAATGGCCAGCAGAGGGCAGTAGAAGACCACTTATTGGCTCACTTTCATTTTGAACTACTTGGTTTCATCAGTATTATGTACTAAAGCAAACCAGTTTTTTCCATGTTAACTATTGTAATACAATACATTTTTTTGTCAGAGTTGATCACTTCATTTTTATTGACACTTCACATCAATGCAGCAATGTGGTAAATCATGGTAAATCACGATAAAAACATGGTAAATCATAGTAAAAAATACTATTACATGGTGTATCATGGCAAATCATAATAGCAATGTGATGAATCATTGTAAATCATGCTACAATCCTGGTAAATCATCCTATAACATAGTAAATCATCCTATAACATGGTAAATCATGCTAGAATCATATTAAATCATACTAGAATGTGTTCAATTGTGGTAAATCATGGTAGAACAGGGTAAATCATGGTGAATCATACTAGAACTTGGGAAATCATGCTAGATTCATGGTAAATCATACTGGAACATGGTAAATCATGAAAAACCACACTAAATTTGGTATATCATGGTAAATCATGCTAAAAATGGTCTATTTCATCTATGATGTCAGTGGTTAAATGCTTGCTACATAAAACGTAATGTCTTTTGATGCTTTTGAGCTTAAAGGCCTTAACTGCCATAATTGCTTGAACACCGATAAATGCTGCTTGCAGCTTTAATTATTATTATTATTATTATTATTATTATTTTCCCCTAAAACGCATCGTGCAGACCAAACCGTAAGTGCTAGAGACTTGAAACTTCGGATTAGGGTAGTACAAAAATCGAGGAGAGGTTGAGAGAGTATGAGCCCGATTGGCCCATAGGTGGCGCTATAGCAACCAAAAGCGCAAAACTGCTCATAACTCCTAGACCGTATGTCGTAGACTCAAGTGTCTTATATCATTGGAAAGCTGGACTTCTGACTTAAAAAACGTATATCTCCGATTTCATTTGCGCCATATTGGATTTTCCGCCATTTTGAATTTTGTTGAAAAACTACTTTTGCGAACTAGTCCCTGGTTTTTTGCCCGATCGGAACCAAACCAGTGCAGAAATGTTCTCTGGAGACTGAATATCAATAATTATCAAAAAAAAGTTGAAATTTCGATTTACGGTCGCTAGGGGCAGTAAAACAAACATTGTGGGAGGAGCCTATTTTACTAAAATGGCTATAACTCGAGAAGTAAATGAGATATCCTCACCAAACTTGGTACACATGTGCATGAGTTCAATCTGAGGTCACAGTAAAAAAATCGCGACGATCGAACACTAGGTGGCGCTATAACATTAAAAAAACATAAAAGGGGGTGTGGCCACCTGACCGTTAGTCCAATTGACTTGAAAATTGGTATCCAGTGTCTTGGTTCAAAGTGCCATGTATGTGTAAAAGGATATTGGCGTATCTAAAAAAACATGGCCGCCATTAGCCAATGAACTTCAAGCACCTATTAAACAAGGTTAACGGAGTCCGATCGGAACGAAACTCGATAGGCATGTTCAACTCATGGCCTAAGAGGTCTGTAAGAGTTTTGAAAGAAATCGGCCACTAGTTGGCGCTAACGAGTTTTACGGCTCTGTAATCACGTGGTGTTGCACACATCCCCATAAAATGCATATCAGTCGATAGATCTCCTCATGCTGAACAACTTTGCCTCTAGAACCATATCTGTCAATCAAATCGTTCATTAAATATTCACAAATATGTTAAAAACCTACTTTTGCGAACTAGTCCCTGGTTTTTTGCACGATCGGAACCAGACCAGTCTAGGACAATTCTCTGGACTGTCTAGATCAATAATTATCGAAAAAAAAGTTGAAATTTGCCCTTTGGTTCACTAGAACAGGGTCATTTATAAAATGGGCGTGTCAAAATACACTCAAACGCCTATAAATCATAAATAAAAACTCAGAACTTCACAAAAATTGGTGAGCATATGAGTCATACCATGGTGAAGAAGCATGCAAAGTTTCATGGAGATCGGACAATAGGTGGCGCTATAACTGTTGAAAAGCTTTAAAACCATGTATTTCCTATGGTAAATTGCCTGTAATCATGATAGAAACATGGTAAATCATAGGAAAAAATACTATTACATGGTGTATCATGGCAAATCATGCTAGAAATGTGATGAATCATGGTAAATCATGCTACATCCTGATAAATCATTCTAGAATGTGGTATATCATGGTAAATCATCCTATAGCATGGCAAATCATACTCAAATGTGTTCAGTTGTGGTAAACCATGCTAGAACAGGGTAAATCAAGGTGAATCATACTAGAACTTGGTATATCACTGGTTTGCTTTAGTGAAGAATACTGGTGAAACCAAGTAGTTCAAAATGAAAATGAGCCAATAAGTAGTATTCTACTGCCCTCTGCTGGCCATTATGCTTATTAACAGTCTTTTCACATGTGCATTCATATCTTTAGACTCTTAACAATCCCTTATATAACTATTACTATTATGACACAATCATATTTTGTCAAAGTTTATCAATTCATTTGTTCTAATGCTTCACATAATGGCTAGCCACGTGGTAAATCATGGTAAATAAAGCTAGAAACATGGTAAATCATAGTAAATAAGGTAAATAATGCTAGAATCCTGGTAAATCATTCTAGAATGTGGTATATCATGGTAAACTATGGTAAATCATGCTAGATTCATGGTAAATCATACTGGAACATGGTAAATCATGAAAAATCACACTAAATGTGGCATATCATGGTAAATCATGCTAAAACATGGTCTATTCCATCTATGATGTCAGTGGTTAAATGCTTGCTACATTAAACTTAATGTCTTTTGATGCTTGTGTGCTTAAAAATCTTAAAGGCCTTAACAGCTTGAACACCGCTAAATGCTGCTAGCAGCTTTAATTATTATTATTATTATTATTCTGCCGTAAAACGCATCGTGCAGCCCAAACCGTAAGAGCTAGAGACTTGAAACTTTGGCACAAGGTAGTACAAAAATCGAGGAGAGGTTATCAAAATATGAGCCCATTTGGCCAATAGGTGGCGCTATAGCGCAAAAAAACAAAAAAAAATCACTATTTTGCTTAAATCTCAAAAACACTTTATCGCAGCCTCATGTGTCTTATATCATTGGAATCCTTGGCTCAAGACGAACAAAAAACCCCCCAGGTGTTTTATTTCCGGTATGCAAATTTTTCCGCCATTTTGGATTTAATCCAAAACCTACTTTTGCGAACTAGTCCCTGGTTTTTCACCCGATCGGAACGAAACCAGTGCAGAAATGTTCTCTGGAGTCTGAATATTAATAATTATCAAAAAAAAGTTGAAATTTTGATTCATGGTCGATAGGGGGCGCAAAATGAACGTTGTGGGCGGAGCCTATTTTACTAAAATGGCTATAACTCGAGAAGTAATTGAGATATCTTCACCAAACTCGGTACACATGTGTATGAGGACAGTCTGAGGTCACAGTAAAAAAATCGCGTCGATCTACCACTAGGTGGCGCTATAACATCAAAAAAACATAAAAAGAGCTATGACCACCTGACCGTTAGTTCGATTGACTTGAAAATTGGTATGCAGTGTCTTGGTCCAAGGTGCCATGTATGTGTAAAAGGATATTTGCGTATCTCAAAAAACATGGCCGCCATTAGCCAATGAAGTTCAAGCACCTATTAAACAAGGTTAACGGAGTCCGATCGGAACGAAACTCGATGGGCATGTTCGACTCGTGGCCCAAGAGGTCTGTAAGAGTTTTGAAAGAAATCGGCCACTAGTTGGCGCTAACGAGTTTTACGGCTCTGTAATCACGTGGTGTTGCACAAATCCCCACAAAATGCATATCATATGATAGATCTCCTCATGCTGAACAACTTTGCCTCTAGAACCATTGCTGTCAATCAAATCGTTCATTAAATATTCACGAATATGTTAAAAACCTACTTTTGCGAACTAGTCCCTGGTTTTTCGCCCGATCGAAACCAGACCAGTGTAGGACAATTCTCTGGACTCTCTAGATCAATAATTATCGAAAAAAAGTTGAAATTTGCCCTTTGGTTCGCTATAAAAGGGTCATTTAGAAAATGGGCGTGGCAAAATACACTCAAAAGCCTATAAATCCTAAATAAAAACTCTGAACCTCACAAAAATTGGTGAGCATGTGTAACATACCATCAATAACAAGCATGCCAAATTTTATAGAGATCAGACGATAGGTGGCGCTATAACTGTCAAAAAGCTTTAAAACCATATACTTCCTATGGTAAATTGCCTGTATTGGCTATAAATGGTGTTTTCCATCTATTATGTCAGTGGTTAAATTTATGCTAAATAAAACTTAATGTTTTTTGATGCTTTTGAGCATAACTGCCTTAACTGCCTTAATTGCTTGAACACCGCTAAATGCTGCTAGCAGCTTTAATTATTATTATTATTATTATTCTTCTGCCGTAAAACGCATCGTGCAGACCAAACCGTAAATCCTAGAGACTTGAAACTTTGTCAGATGGTAGTACAAAAATCGAGGAGAGGTTATCAAATTATGAGCCCGATTGGCCCATAGGTGGCGCTATAGCAATCAATTGCGCGAAACGGCTCATAACTCCTAAACCGTATGTCGTAGACTCAAGTGTCTTATATCATTGGAAAGCTGGACTTCTGACTTAAAAAACGTATATCTCCGATTTTAATTCCGCCATATTGGATTTTCCGCCATTTTGAATTTTGTCGAAAAACTACTTTTGCGAACTAGTCCCTGGTTTTTTGCCCGATCGGAACCAAACCAGTGCAGAAATGTTCTCTGGAGTCTGAATATCAATAATTATCGAAAAAAAGTTGAAATTTGGATTTACGGTCGCTAGGGGGAGTAAAACAAACATTGTGGGAGGAGCCTATTTTACTAAAATGGCTATAACTCAAGAAGTAAATGAGATATCATCACCAAACTCAACAGACATGTGTATGAGGACAGTCTGAGGTCACATTAAAAAAATTGCGTCGATTGGCCACATGGTGGCGCTATAACATTAAAAAAACATAAAAAGAGCTATGACCACATGACCGTTAGTCTAATTGACTTGAAAATTGGTATGCAGTGTCTTGGTCCAAGGTGCCATGTATGTGTCAAAGGATATTGGCGTATCACAAAAAACATGGCCGCCATCGACCAATGAAGTTTGAGCACCTATGAGACAAGGTTAACGGAGGCCAATCAGAACGAAACTCGCTGGGCATGTTTGACTCATGGCCCTAGAGGTCTGTAAGAATTTTGAAAGAAATCGGCCACTAGTTGGCGCTAACGAGTTTTATGGCTCTCTAATCACGTGGTGTTGCACAAATCCCCACAAAATGCATATCATTTGATAGATCTCCTAATGCTGAACAACTTTGCCTCTAGAACCATATCTGTCAATCAAATCGTTCATTAAATATTCACAAATATGTTAAAAACCTACTTTTGCGAACTAGTCCCTGGTTTTTCGCACGATCGGAACCAGACCAGTCTAGAACAATTCTCTGGACTGTCTAGATCAATAATTATCGAAAAAAAGTTGAAATTTGGCCTTTGGTTCACTAAAACAGGGTCATTTATAAAATGGGTGTGTCAAAATACACTCAAACGCCTATAAATCATAAATAAAAACTCAGAACTTCACAAAAATTGGTGAGCATATGAGTCATACCATGGTGAAGAAGCATGCAAAGTTTCATGGAGATCGGACAATAGGTGGCGCTATAACTGTTGAAAAGCTTTAAAACCATGTATTTCCTATGGTAAATTGCCTGTAATCATGATAGAAACATGGTAAATCATAGCAAAAAATACTATTACATGGTGTATCATGGCAAATCATGCTAGAAATGTGATGAATCATGGTAAATCATGCTACATCCTGATAAATCATTCTAGAATGTGGTATATCATGGTAAATCATCCTATAACATGGCAAATCATACTCAAATGTGTTCAGTTGTGGTAAACCATGCTAGAACAGGGTAAATCAAGGTGAATCATACTAGAACTTGGTATATCACTGGTTTGCTTTAGTGAAGAATACTGGTGAAACCAAGTAGTTCAGAATGAAAATGAGCCAATAAGTGGTCTTCTACTGCCCTCTGCTGGCCATTATGCTTATTAACAGTCTTTTCACATGTGCATTCATATCTTTAGACTCTTAAAAATCCCTTATATAACTATTACTATTATGACACAATCATATTTTGTCAAAGTTTATCAATTCATTTGTTCTAATGCTTCACATAATGGCTAGCCACGTGGTAAATCATGGTAAATAAAGCTAGAAACATGGTAAATCATAGTAAATAAGGTAAATAATGCTAGAATCCTGGTAAATCATTCTAGAATGTGGTATATCATGGTAAACTATGGTAAATCATGCTAGATTCATGGTAAATCATACTGGAACATGGTAAATCATGAAAAATCACACTAAATGTGGTATATCATGGTAAATCATGCTAAAACATGGTCTATTCCATCTATGATGTCAGTGGTTAAATGCTTGCTACATAAAACTTAATGTCTTTTGATGCTTGTGTGCTTAAAAATCTTAAAGGCCTTAACAGCTTGAACACCGCTAAATGCTGCTAGCAGCTTTAATTATTATTATTATTCTGCCGTAAAACGCATCGTGCAGCCTAAACCGTAAGTGCTAGAGACTTGAAACTTTGTCAGATGGTAGTACAAAAATCGAGGAGAGGTTATCAAATTATGAGCCCGATTGGCCCATAGGTGGCGCTATAGCAATCAATTGCGCGAAACGGCTCATAACTCCTAAACCGTATGTCGTAGACTCAAGTGTCTTATATCATTGGAAAGCTGGACTTCTGACTTAAAAAACGTATATCTCCGATTTTATTTCCGCCATATTGGATTTTCCGCCATTTTGAATTTTGTCGAAAAACTACTTTTGCGAACTAGTCCCTGGTTTTTTGCTCGATCGGAACCAAACCAGTGCAGAAATGTTCTCTGGAGTCTGAATATCAATAATTATTAAAAAAAATTAAAAAATTTGATTAACGGTCGCTAGGGGGCGCAAAAAGAACGTTGTGGGAGGAGCCTATTTTACTAAAATGGCTATAACTCCAGAAGTAAATGAGGTAGGTTCACCAAACTTGGTACACATGTGCATAAGTTTAATCTGAGTTCACAGTAAAAAAATCGCGACGATCGAACACTAGGTGGCGCTATAACATTAAAAAAACATAAAAGAGGGTGTGGCCACCTGACCGTTAGTCCGATTGACTTGAAAATTGGTATGCAGTGTCTTGGTCCAAGGTGCCATGTATGTGTAAAAGGATATTGGCGTATCTCAAAAAACATGGCCACCATCGGCCAATGAAATTTGAGCACCTATTAAACAAGGTTAACGGTGTCCAATCGGAACGAAACTCAACGGGCATGTTCGACTCGTGGCCCAAGAGGTCTGTAAGAGTTTTGAAAGAAATCGGCCACTAGTTGGCGCTAATGAGTTTTATGGCTCTGTAATCACGTGGTGTTGCACAAATCCCCATAAAATGCATATCAGTCGATAGATCTCCTCATGCTGAACAACTTTGCCTCTAGAACCATTGCTGTCAGTCAAATCGTTCATTAAATATTTACGAATATGTTAAAAACCTACTTTTGCGAACTAGTCCCTGGTTTTTTCGCCCGATCGGAACCAAACCAGTCTAGGACAATTCTCTGGACGCTCTAGATCAATAATTATCAAAAAAAAGTTGAAATTTGTCTTTTGGTTAACTCTAACAGGGTCATTTAGAAAATGGCCGTGTCAAAATACACTCAAAAGCCTATAAATCATAAATGAAAACTCAAAACTTCACAAAAATTGATGAGCATATGTGTCATACCATGGTGAAGAAGCATGCAAAGTTTCATGCAGATCGGACCATATGTGGCGCTATAACTGTCAAATAGCTTTAAAACCATAGATTTCCTATGGTAAATTGCATGTATTGGCTCTAAATGGTCTTTTCCATCTATTATCATATAATGTTTAAATCATAATGTTCAAAACCAGTGCAGTACAATTCTCTGGACTCCCTAGATCAATAATTATCAAAAAAAGTTGAAAATTTGCCTCTATAACAGTTAAAAAGATGAAAATGATAAGAGCATAATGGCTTATTAAGCCAATAAGTGGTATTATACTGCCCCCTGCTGTTTAAAATAGTCATTTGTCATGTTACTGACTAATATTATACTATAATTTTTATTTAGACTTTATAAAATCACTCTTTTAACATTTATGCTCACATTTAGTCAAAATTAATCTATTGAAGTATTACTACTGACTATTTAGCTCATAGAGAAATGTGAATCCTGAAGGAGACTTGCAGTAAACATTTTGTTTTTCCATCACATAGTTCAAATGTCTGTATCTACAACAGAATGTGTGTGTGTGTGTGTGTGTGTGTGTGTGTGTGTAGTCCTAGGTTTCTAAATAAATGCTGAATAATATGATTAATAGTTTACAAAGACATTATGTGAAATGCTTATGACCATTAAATGAAATTTTCATAATGACACATCCCAATAGCATTGAAAACAACAACAACATTTGTGTGTGTGTGTGTGTGTGTGTGTGTGTGTGTGTGTGTGTGTGTGTGTGTGTGTGTGTGTGTGTGTGTGTGTGTGTGTGTGTGTGTGTGTGTGTGTGTGTGTGTGTGTGTGTAAGCATGCATAATGGAGTTAACATGGAAAAACTGGTTTGATTTAGTGAATACAGGTGAAACCAAGTAGTTCAAAATGAAAGTGAGCCAATAAGTGGTCTTCTACTGCCCTCTGCTGGCCATTCTCCTTATTAACAGTCTTTTCACATGTGCATTCATATATTTAGACTCTTAAAAATCCCTTATATAACTATTACTGTTATAACACAATCATATTTTTTCAGAGTTTATCACTTCATTTGTTCTGATGCTTCATATAATTGCTAGCCACGTGGTAAATCATGGTAAATAAAGCTAGAAACATGGTAAATCATAGTAAATAAGGTAAATAATGCTAGAATACTGGTAAATCATTCTAGAATGTGGTATATCATGGTAAACTATGGTAAATCATGCTAGATTCATGGGAAATCATACTGGAACATGGTAAATCATGAAAAATCACACTAAATGTGGTAAATCAGGGTAAATCATGCTAAAACATGGTCTATTTCATCTATGATGTCAGTGGTTAAATGCTTGCTGCATAAAACTTAATGTCTTTTGATGCTTGTGTGCTTAAAAATCTTAAATGCCTTAACTGCTTGAACACCGCTAAATGCTGCTAGCAGCTTTAATTATTAGGTGTTCAAGCACGAAGTGCTGAAAACCTATTGTAATTGTACTGATTTTTATTATTATTATTAGGGGTTCAAGCACGAAGTGCTGAAACCCTATTGTATTTGTAAGGATTTTTATTATTATTTTTCTTCTGCCGTAAAACGCATCGTGCAGCCCAAACCGTAAGTGCTAGAGCTCTGAAACTTTGTCAGATGGTAGTACAAAAATCGAGGAGAGGTTCAGAGAGTATGACCCCGATTGGCCTATAGGTGGCGCTACAGCAATCAATTGCGCGTAACTGCTCATAACTCCTAGACCGTAAGTCATAGACTCAAGTGTCTTATATCATTGGAAAGCTGGACTCCTGACTTAAAAAACGTATATCTCCGATTTTATTTCCGCCATATTGGATTTTCCGCCATTTTGAATTTTGTCCAAAACCTACTTTTGCGAACTAGTCCCTGGTTTTTTGCCGGATCGGAACCAAACCAGTGCAGAAATGTTCTCTGGAGTCTGATTATCAATAATTATCGAAAAAAAGTTGAATTTTTGATTTCCGGTTGCTAGGGGGCGCAAAATGAACGTTGTGGGAGGAGCCTCATTTTCTAAATTGGCTATAACTCGAGAAGTAAATGAGATAGGTTCACCAAACTTGGTACACATGTCAAAGAGGACAATCTGAGGTCACGGTAAAAAAACCGCAACGATCGAACTGTAGGTGGCGCTATACCATGGAAAAAACATAAAAATGGCTGTGACCACGTGACCGTTAGTCTGATTGACTTGAAATTTGGTATGCAGTGTCTTGGTCCTATGTGCCATGTATGTGTAAAAGGATATTGGCGTATCTCAAAAAACATGGCCGCCATCGGCCAATGAAGTTTGAGCACCTATTAAACAAGGTTAACGGAGTTCGATCGGAACGAAACTCGATGGGCATGTTCGACTCGTGATCCTAGAGGTCTGTAAGAATTTTGAAAGAAATCGGCCACTAGTTGGCGCTAACGAGTTTTACGGCTCTGTAATCACGTGGTGTTGTGTCCATCCCCACAAAATGCATATCAGTCAATAGATCTCCTCATGCTAAACAACTTTGCCTCTAGAACCATTGCTGTCAATCAAATTGTTCATGAGTTATTAACGAAAATGTGAAATACCTACTTTTACGAACTAGTCCTAGGTTTTTCACCCGATCGGAACCAAACCAGTCTAGGAAAATTCTCTGGACTCTCTAGATTAATAATTATTAAAAAAAAGTTGAACTTTTGATTTTTTCGTATGGCTATAAATGGGTCATTTAGAAAAGGGGTGTGGCTAAATACACTCAAAAGCCTATAAATCCTAAATGAAAACTCTGAACTTCACAAAAATTGGTGAGCATATGTGAGAAAACATCATTAACAACCATGCCAAATTTTATAGAGATCGGACAATAGGTGGCGCTATAACTGTTAAAATGCTATGGTAAATTGCCTGTATTGGCTGTAAATGGTCTTTTCCATCTATTATGTCACTGGTTAAAAGCTTCCTAAATAAAACTGAATGTCTTAAATGTTTATGTCCTTAAAGGCCTTAACTGCTTGAACCCCGATAAATGCTGCTTGCAGCTTTAATTATTATTAGGGGTTCAAGCACGAAGTGCTGAAACCCTATTGTATTTGTAAGGATTTTTATTATTATTATTATTATTCCGCCCTAAAACGCATCGTGCAGCCCAAACCGTAAGTGCTGGAGCTCTGAAACTTTGTCAGATGGTAGTACAAAAATCGAGGAGAGGTTATCAAATGATGAGCCCAATTGGCCCATAGGTGGCGCTATAGCAATCAATTGCGCGAAACTGCTCATAACTCCTAGACCATATGTCGTAGAGTCAAGTGTCTTATATCATTGGAACGGTGGACATCTGTAGAAAAAAATGTATATCTCCGATTTTATTTCCGTCATGATAGATTTTCCGCCATTTTGAATTTTGTCCAAAACCTACTTTTGCGAAGTAGTCCCTGGATTTTTGCCGGATCGGAACCAAACCAGTGCAGAAATGTTCTCTGGAGTCTGAATATCAATAATTATCGAAAAAAAGTTGAATTTTTGATTTCCGGTTGCTAGGGGGCGCAAAATGAACATTGTGGGAGGAGCCTGATTTTCTAAATTGGCTATAACTCGAGAAGTAAATGAGATAGGTTCACCAAACTTGGTATACATGTCAAAGAGGACAATCTGAGGTCACAGTAAAAAAATCGCGACGATTGAACACTAGGTGGCGCTATACCATGGAAAAAACATAAAAATGGCTGTGACCACGAGACCGTTAGTCTGATTGACTTGAAATTTGGTATGCAGTGTCTTGGTCCTAGGTGCCATGTATGTGTAAAAGGATATTGGCGTATCTCAAAAAACATGGCCGCCATCGGCCAATGAAGTTTGAGCACCTATTAAACAAGGTTAACGGAGTCCGATCGGAACGAAACTCGATGGGCATGTTCGACTCGTGATCCTAGAGGTCTGTAAGAATTTTGAAAGAAATCGGCCACTAGTTGGTGCTAACGAGATTTATGGCTCTGTAACCACGTGGTGTTGTGTCCATCCCCACAAAATGCATATCAGTCAATAGATCTCCTCATGCTAAACAACTTTGCCTCTAGAACCATTGCTGTCAATCAAATTGTTCATGAGTTATTAACGAAAATGTGAAAAACCTACTTTTACGAACTAGTCCTAGGTTTTTCACACGATCGGAACCAAACCAGTCTAGGAAAATTCTCTGGACTCTCTAGATTAATAATTATTAAAAAAAAGTTGAACTTTTGATTTTTTCGTATGGCTATAAATGGGTCATTTAGAAAAGGGGTGTGGCTAAATACACTCAAAAGCCTATAAATCCTAAATGAAAACTCTGAACTTCACAAAAATTGGTGAGCATATGTGAGATAACATCATTAACAGGCATGCCAAATTGTATAGAGATCGGACAATAGGTGGCGCTATAACTGTTAAAATGCTTTGGTAAATTGCCTGTAAATGGTCTTTTCCATCTATTATGTCAGTGGTTAAAAGCTTCCTAAATAAAACTTAATGTCTTAAATGCTTATGTCCTTAAAGGCCTTAACTGCTTGAACCCCGATAAATGCTGCTTGCAGCTTTAATTATTATTATTATTATTATTATTATTCTGCCGTAAAACGCATCGTGCAGCCCAAACCGTAAGTGCTGGAGCTCTGAAACTTTGTCAGATGGTAGTACAAAAATCGAGGAGAGGTTATCAAATTATGAGCCCGATTGGTCCATAGGTGGCGCTATAGCAACCAAAAGCGCGAAACTGCTCATAACTCCTAGACCGTATGTCGTAGACTCAAGTGTCTTATATCATTGGAAAGCTGGACTTCTGACTTAAAAAACGTATATCTCCGATTTTATTTCCGCCATGATGGATTTTCCGCCATTTTGAATTTTGTCGAAAAACTACTTTTGCGAACTAGTCCCTGGTTTTTTGCCCGATCGGAACCAAACCAGTGCAGAAATGTTCTCTGGAGACTGAATATCAATAATTATCGAAAAAAAGTTGAAATTTCGATTTACGGTCGCTAGGGGGCGCAAAAAGAACGTTGTGGGAGGAGCCTATTTTACTAAAATGGCTATAACTCAAGAAGTAAATAAGATAACTTCACCAAACTTGGTACACATATGTATGAGTTCAATTTGAGGTCACAGTAAAAAAATCGCGACGATTGAACACTAGGTGGCGCTATAATGTGAAAAAAACATATAAAGGGCTGACCGTTAGTCCGATTGACTTGAAAATTGGTATGCAGTGTCTTGGTCCAAGGTGCCATGTATGTGTAAAAGGATATTTGCGTATCTCAAAAAACATGGCCGCCATTAGCCAATTACCTTCAAGCACCTATTAAACAAGGTTAACGGAGTTCGATCAGAACGAAACTCGATGGGCATGTTTGACTCATGGCCCAAGAGGTCTGTAAGAGTTTTGAAAGAAATCGGCCACTAGTTGGCGCTAACGAGTTTTATGGCTCTGTAATCACGTGGTGTTGCACAAATCCCCATAAAATTCATATCAGTCGATAGATCTCCTCATGCTGAACAACTTTGCCTCTAGAACCATTGCTGTCAATCAAATCGTTCATTAAATATTCATGAATATGTTAAAAACCTACTTTTGCGAACTAGTCCCTGGTTTTTTGCCCGATCAAAACCAGACCAGTCTAGGACAATTCTCTGGACTGCCTAGATCAATAATTATCGAAAAAAAGTTAAAATTTGCCCTTTGCTTCACTATAACAGGGTTGTTTATAAAATGGGCTTGTCAAAATACACTCAAAAGCCTATAAATCATAAATAAAAACTCAGAACTTCACAAAAATTGATGAGCATATGGGATATAACATCATTAACAAGCATGCAAAGTTTTATGGAGATCGGACCATAGATGGCGCTATAACTGTTAAAAAGCTTTTAAACCATACATTTCCTATGGTAAATTGCATGTATTGGCTGTAAATGGTGTTTTCCATCTATTATGTCAGTGGTTAAATTTATGCTAAATAAAACTTAATGTATTTTGATGCTTAACGGCCTTAAAGGCCTTAACTGCTTGAACACCGCTAAATGCTGCTTGCAGCTTTAATTAGGTGTTCAAGCACGAAGTGCTGAAAACCTATTGTATTTGTGCTGATTTTTATTATTATTATTATTAGGTGTTCAAGCACGAAGTGCTGAAAACCTATTGTATTTGTGCTGATTTTTATTATTATTAGGTGTTCAAGCACGAAGTGCTGAAAACCTATTGTATTTGTGCTGATTTTTATTATTATTAGGTGTTCAAGCACGAAGTGCTGAAAACCTATTGTAATTGTACTGATTTTTATTAGGTGTTCAAGCACGAAGTGCTGAAAACCTATTGTAATTGTACCGATTTTTATTATTATTTTTCTTCTCCGCTAAAACGCATCGTGCAGCCCAAACCGTAAGTGCTGGAGCTCTGAAACTTTGTCAGATGGTAGTACAAAAATCGAGGAGAGGTTCAGAGAGTATGACCCCGATTGGCCTATAGGTGGCGCTATAGCAATCAATTGCGCAAAATGGCTCATAACTCGTAGACCGTAAGTCATAGACTCAAGTGTCTTATATCATTGGAAAGCTGGACTCCTGACTTAAAAAACGTATATCTCCGATTTTATTTCCGCCATATTGGATTTTCCGCCATCTTGGATTTTGTCAAAAAACTACTTTTGCGAACTAGTCCCTGGTTTTTTGCCCGATCGGAACCAAACCAGTGCAGAAATCTTCTCTGGAGACTGAATATCAATAATTATCAAAAAAAAGTTGAATTTTCGATTTTCGGTCGCTAGGGGGTGCAAAAATAACATTGTGGAGGAGCCTATTTTACTAAAATGGCTATAACTCCAGAAGTAAATGAGGTACGTTCACCAAACTTGGTAGATATGTGCAGGAGTTCAATCTGAGGTCACAGTAAAAAAATCGCGACGATCGAACACTAGGTGGCGCTATAACATTAAAAAAACTTAAAAGGGGGTGTGGCCACCTGACCGTTAGTCCGATTGACTTGAAAATTGGTATGCAGTGTCTTGGTCCAAGGTGCCATGTATGTGTAAAAGGATATTGGCGCATATCAAAAAACATGGCCGCCATTGGCCAATGAAATTTGTGCACCTTTTAAACAAGGTTAACGGAGGCCGATCGGAACGAAACTCAATGGGCATGTTCGACTCATGGCCCAAGAGGTCTGTAAGAGTTTTGAAAGAAATCGGCCACTAGTTGGCGCTAACGAGTTTTACGGCTCTGTAATCACGTGGTGTTGCACACATCCCCATAAAATGCATATCAGTCGATAGATCTCCTCATGCTGAACAACTTTGCCTCTTGAACCATTGCTGTCAATCAAATCGTTCATTAAATATTCACGAATATGTTAAAAACCTACTTTTGCGAACTAGTCCCTGGTTTTTTCGCCCGATCGGAACAAGACCAGTCTAGGACAATTCTATGGACTCCCTAGATCAATAATTATCAAAAAAAAGTTGAACTTTTGCATTTTGCGCATGGGTATAACAGGGGCGTTTAGAAATTAGACGTGTCAAAACACACTCAAAAGCCTATAAATCCTACAAGGAAACTCAGAACTTGACAAAAATTGATGTGCATATGTCTCATACCATGGTGAAGAAGCATGCAAAGTTTCATGGAGATCGGACAATAGGTGGCGCTATAACTGTTGAAAACCTTTAAAACCATGTATTTCCTATGGTAAATTGAATGTATTGGCTGTAAATGGTGTGTTCCATCTATAATCATATAATCTTTATATCATAATGCTCAAAATCAGTGCAGTACAATTCTCTGGACTCTCTAGGTCAATAATTATCAAAAAAAGTTGAACTTTGCCCTTTGGTTTGCTATAACAGGGTCATTTAGAAAATGGGCGTGTCAAAATACACTCAAACGCCTATAAATCATAAATAAAAACTCAGAACTTCACAAAAATTGGTGAGCATATGTGTCATAACATGTTGAAAAAGCATGCACAGTTTCATGGAGATCGGACGATAGGTGGCGCTATAACTGTTAAAAAGCTTTAAAACAATATATATCCTATGGTAAATTGCCTGTACAACGTGTTTGTGTGTGTGTGTGTGTGTGTGTGTGTGTGTGTGTGTGTGTGTGTGTGTGTGTGTGTGTGTGTTGTGTGTGTGTGTGTGTGTGTGTGTGTGTGTGTGTGTGTGTGTGTGTGTGTGTGTGTGTGTGTAAGCATGCATAATGGAGTTAACATGGAAAAACTGGTTTGCTTTAGTGAATACTGGTGAAACCAAGTAGATCAAAATGAAAGTGAGCCAATAAGTGGTCTTCTGCTGCCCTCTGCTGGCCATTCTCCTTATTAACAGTCTTTTCACATGTGCATTCATATATTTAGACTCTTAAAAATCTCTTGTAAAACTATTACTATTATAACAAAATCTTATTTTGTCAGAGATTATCACTTCATTAAGTTGGCTTGAGAAAGCCAACTTACTGAAATCCTATTTAAACTTATTATTATTATTATTATTCTTCTGACTCTAAAATTTAAACTCTAACTCGTCCTAGAGCTTTAACTCTACAAACTCCAAACTTGGGTCAGACCTTCAAACTGTTCTGACTTAGTGTGCTATATCTTTTCAGACTGATTTGACTTTCAGATTTCTTAAAAATTAATATTAAAAATCATAAAAATCCCATTGACTTTCATTGGAACAGTTCAAAATGAGCCAAGACTACGGTGGCCCAGTAGTCTACACCAAATAAACTCAAATCTAAATTCCCTAAAGCCTTGGACTCAATTAAACTCCCATTCTATATGTACTAATGAACTCTCTATCTATCTATCTATCTATCTATCTATCTATCTATCTATCTATCTATCTATCTATCTATCTATCTATCTATCTATCTATCTATCTATCTATCTATCTATCTATCTAACTAATCTATCTTTCTTTCTTTCTAACTAATCTATCTATCTATCTATCTATCTATCTATCTATCTATCTATCTATCTATCTATCTATCTATCTATCTATCTATCTATCTATCTATCTTTCTTTCTTTCTTTCTTTCTTTCTAACTAATCTATCTTTCTTTCTAACTAATCTATCTCTTTCTAACTAATCGATCTCTTTCTAACTAATCTATCTCTATCTATCTATCTATCTATCTATCTATCTATCTATCTATCTATCTATCTATCTATCTATCTATCTATCTATCTATCTATCTATCTTTCAAAGTAATCTTTCTTTCTTTCTAACTAATCTTTCTTTCTCTTTCTTTCTAATCAATCTATCTTTCTTTCTAACTAATCTTTACTTCTTTCTAACTTTCTATCTTTCTAACTAATCTTTCATTCCAACTAATCTATCTGTTTTTAACTATCTATCTTTCTAACTAATCTTTCTTTCTCTTTCTAACCAATCTACATTTCTTTCAAACAAATCTTTCTATCTTTCTAACTAATCTTTCTTCTTTCTAACTAATCTATCTTTCTAACTATCTATCTTCTAATGTATCTTTCTTCTAACTAATCTATATATCTTCTAACTAATCTATCTTTATTTCTTTCTACATCCTTTCTTCTTCTTCTTTCTTTTTTCTTTCTTTTTTCTTTCTTCTTCTTCTTTCTTCTTTCTTTCTTTCTTTTTCTTTCTTCTAACTAATCTATTTTTTTTTCAAATATCTATCTTCTTTCTTCCACTAATCTATCTTTCTTTCTAACTAATAATTTTTCTTTCAACTAATCTATATTTCTTTCTTCTTTCCAACTAATATATCTTTCTTTCAATAATCTATTTCTTTCTATCTTTCTTCTAACTAATCTATCTTTCTTTCTAACTAACTATCTATCTTTCTTCTAACTAATCTTTTTTTCTTACTTATCTATCTTTTTTAATAATCTATCTTTCTTTCTAACTAATCTATCTTCTTCTTTCTAATAATCTAACTAATCTATCTTTCTTCTTTCTAACTAATCTATCTATCTATCTTTCTAACTAACTATATTTTTATTTCTAACTAATCTACTTTCTTTCTAATAATCTATCTATCTTTCTTTCTAACAATCTATCTTTCTTCAAACTAATCTTTTTTCTTATCTATCTTTCTTCTACTATCTATCTATCTTTCTTTCTAACTAATCTATCTATCTATCTTTCTTTCTAACTAATCTATCTTCTTTCTTTCTTTCTAACTAATCTATCTTCTTTTTTCTAACTAATCTATCTATCTATCTTCTAACTAATCTTTCTTTCTCTTTCTAACAATCTACATTTCTTTCAACAAATCTTCTATCTTTCTAACAATCTTTCTTTCTAACTATCTATCTTTTCTAACTATCTATTTCTAATGTATCTTTCTTTCTAACTAATCTATATACTTTCTACTAATCTATCTTTCTTTCTTTCTAACCAATCTTTCTTTCTTTCTTTCTTTCTTCTTTCTTTCTTTCTTTCTTTCTTTCTTTCTTTCTTTCTTTCTTTCTTTCTTTCTTTCTTTCTTTCTTTCTAACTAATCTATTTTTCTTTCTAATAATCTATCTTTCTTCTTCCAACTAATCTATCTTCTTTCTTTCCACTAATATATTTTCTTTCCAACTAATCTATCTTTCTTTCTTTCTAACTATTCTATCTATCTTTCTAACTATTCTATCTATCTTTCTAACTAATCTATCTTTCTTCTAACTATCTATCTTTCTTTCTAATCTATCTATCTTCTTTCTAACTAATCTATCTATCTTTCTTTCTAACTAATCTTTTTTTCTTACTTATCTATCTTTCTTTCTTTCTAACTATCTATCTTTCTTTCTAACTAATCTTTCTTTCTTTCTAACTAATCTATCTATCTTGCTTTCTAATTAATCTATTTATCTTTCTTTCAAACTAATCTTTCTTTCTTTCTAACTAATCTATCTTTCTTTCTTTCTAACTAATCTATCTATCTCTCTTTCTAACTAATCTATCTTTCTTCTTTCTAACTAATCCATCTATCTATCTATCTATCTATCTATCTATCTATCTATCTATCTATCTATCTATCTATCTATCTATCTATCTATCTATCTATCTATCTATCTATCTATTCAATTATCTTTTTTCTTTCTACCTAATCTTTTTTCTTTCTTTCTACAATCTATATTTCTTCAAAGAAAAACTAACTTTCTTTCTTTCTAACTAACATATCTTTCTTCTTCTTTCTAACTAATCTCTTCATTCAACTAAATACTTCTTTTTTTAACTAATCTTTCTTTCTTTAACTAATCTTCTTTCTTTCTTCTAACAATCTACTTTCTTTCAACAAATCTTTCTTTCTTTTCTAACTAATCTATCTTTCTTCTAACTAATCCATCTTTTTCTTCTTCTATTATCCATATTTCTTTCTTTTCTAACTAATCATTTTTCTTTCTACTAATCATCCCCTTTTTTTCTTTCTACTTTCTTCTTCTTTCTTTTTCTTTCTTCTTTCTTATCTCTTTTCTTTCTTTCTTTCTTTTTTCTCTATCTATCTTCTCTTCCATCTTCTTTCTTAACAATCTCTTTTTTCTAACTATCATCTTTCTTTCTTCTTCTACATCTCTTTCTTTCTTTCTTTCTTTCTTTCTTTCTTTCTAACTTCTATCTTTTTTCTAACTAATCCATCTTTCTTTCTAAAAAACATATTTCTTTCTAACTAATCACTTTCTTTCTTTTCAACTAATCCATTTTCTTTCTTTCTTTCCCTTTTTTCTTTCTTTCTTCTTCTTTCTTTCTTCTTCTTCTTTCTTTCTTCTTTCTTTCTTCTTCTTCTTTTTCTTTCTAACAAAACATCTTCTTTTTTCTTTTTTCTATCTTTCTTTTTTCTAACTTTCTATCTTTCTTTCCTTACTAATCTATCTTTCTTTCTTTCTAACTAACTCTTTCTTCTATAATCTATCTTCTTTTAACTAATCTATCTTTCTTTTCTTTCTAACTAATATATTTTTTTTTCTAACTAATCTATCTTCTTCTTTCTAATAATCTATCTTCTTTCTTTCTAACTAATCTACTCTTTCTTTCAACTAATCTTTTTTTCTATCTATCTTTCTTTCTAACTAATCTATCTATCTTTCTTTCTAACTAATCTATCTTTTATCTACTACTCTTTCTTTCTAACTAATCTATCTTTCTTTCTTTCTTTCTAACTATATCTCTTTATTCTTTCTAACTAATCTATCTATCTATCTTTCTAACTAATCTATTTTTCTCCTTTCTAACAATCTACATTTTTCAACAATCTTATCTATCTTTCTAACATCTTTCTTTCTAACTAATCTATCTTTTTCTAACTATCTATCTTTCTAATTATCTTTCTTTCTAACTAATCTATATATCTTTTCTAACTAATCTATCTTTCTTTCTTTCTAACCAATCTATCTTTCTTTCTTTCTAACTAATCTATCTTTCTTTCTTTCTTTCTAACTAATCTATCCTTTCTTTCTTTCTAACTAATCTTTTCTTTCTACTAATCTATCTTTCTTTCTAACTAATCTATCTATCTTTCTTTCTAACTAATCATCTTTTTCTTTCTAACTAATCTATTTTTATTTATTTCTAACTAATCTATCTATCTTTCTTTCTAACTAATCTATCTTTTCTTTCTAACTAATCTATTTTTATTTATTTATAACTAATCTATCTTTCTTTCTTTCTAACTAATTATCTTTCTTTCTTTCTAACTAATCTATCTTTCTTTCTTTCTAACTAATCTATCTTCTTTCTTTCTTTCTAACTAATCTTCTTTTTCTTCTAACTAATCTTTTTCTTTCTTACTAATCTATCTTTCTTTCTAACTATCACTATCTTTTTCTAACTAATCTATCTTTTCTTTCTAACTAATCTATTTTTATTTATTTCTACTAACTATCTATCTTTCTTTCTATATCTACTCTTTTCTTTACTAATCTATTTCTTAATTTTTATAACTATCTATCTTTTCTTTCTAACTAATCTTTCTTTCTTCTTTCTTATCTAACTTTCTTATTTTTTCTAACTAATCTATTTTTCTTCCTTTAACTAATCTATCTTTCTTTTCTTTCTACTAATCTATCTTTCTTCTTTCTAACTAATCTTTCTTTCTTTCTTCTCTTTCTTTCTTTCTTTCTAACTAATCTCTTACTTTCTTTCTTTCTAACAAATCTATCTTCTTTCTTTCTAACTAATCTTCTTTCTTCTTCTTTTTTCTAACTAATCTATCTTTCTTTCTAACTAATCTATCTTTCTTCTTTCTAACTAATCTTCTTTCTATCATCTAATCTTTCTTCTTTTTTATTCTAACTAATCTTCTGTCTTTTTCTAACAATCTATCTTTCTTTCTAACTAATCTACTCTCTTTTTCTTTCTAACTAATCTATCTTTCTTTCTTTCTTCTTTCTAACTAATCTATCTTTCTTTCTTTCTTTCTAACTAATCTTTCTTTCTTTCTTTCTTTCTAACTAATCTTTCTTTCTTTCTTTCTAACTAATCTCTTTCTTTCTTTCTAACTAATCTATCTTTATCTATCTTCTATCTATCATCTATCTATCTATCATCTATCTATCTATATCTATCTATTCTTATCTATCTATCTATCTTTCTATCTATCTAAACTATCTTTTCTTTCTAACTAATCTATCTTTCTTTCATTCCAACAATCTATCTTTTTCTTTCTAACTAATCTATCTTTCTTTCTTTCTAACTAATCTATCTTCTTTATTACATATCTTTTCTTCTAACTAATCTATCATCTTTCTTTCTAACTAATCTATCTTTCTTTCTTCAAAATCTTCTTTTTCTTTCTAACTATCTTTCTTTCTTTCTTTCTAACTAATCTATCTTTCTTTCTTTCTAACTAATCTATCTTTCTTTCTTTTAACTAATCTATCTTTCTTTCTTTCTAACTAATCTTCTTCTTCTATCTAACTATCTTTCTTTCTAACTAATCTATTTTTCTTTCTTATCTATTTTATTTCTTCTACTAATCTATCTTTCTTTTCTAACTATCTTTCTACTATCTTTCTTTCTTACTTTCTCTTATTTTTTCTAACTAATCTATCTATCTTCTCTTTCTTTCTTTCTTTCTAACTAATCTATTTCTTCTTTCTAACTAATCTATCTTTCAACAATCTATCTACTTTCTTCTTTCTTTCTAACAATCTATCTTTCTTTCTACTTCTATTTCTTCTTATTAATCTTTTTCTTTCTAACTAATCTATCTATCTTTCTTTCTAACTAATCTATCTCTTTTCTTTCTACTAATATCTTCTTTCTTCTAACTAATCTATCTTTCTTCTTTCTTTCTTTCTAACTAATCTTTACTTTCTTTTCTAACTAATCTATCTATCTTTCTTTACTAATCTATCTATCTTTCTTTCTTTCTAACTAATCTATCTTTCTTTCTAACTAATCTATCTTTCTTTCTTTCTAACTAATTTATCTTTCTTTCTAACTAATCTATCTTTCTTTCTTTCTAACTAATCTATCTTTCTTTCTTCTAAATAATCATCTTTCTTTTCATACTAACTAATCTGTCTTTCTTTCTAACTAATCTATCTTTCTTTCTAACTAATCTCTTTCTTTCTTACTAATCTATCTTTCTTTCTAACTAATCTATCTATCTTTCTAACTAATCTATCTTTTCTTTCTAACTAATCTATCTTTTCTTTCTAACTAATCTTTCTTTCTAACTAATCTATCTTTCTTTCTTTCTTTCTTTCTAACATTCTCTTTATTTTTTCTAACTTATCTGTCTATCTTTCTTTCTTTCTAACTAATCTATTTTTCTTCCTTTCTAACTAATCTATCTTTCTTTCTTTCTAACGAATCTATCTTTCTTTCTAACTAATCTATCTTTCTTTCTTACTAATCTATCTTTCTTTCATTCTAACTAATCTATCTTTCTTTCTAACTAATCTATCTATCTTTCTTTCTAACTAATCTTTCTTTCTTTCTAACTAATCTATCTTTCTTTCATTCCAACAAATCTATCTTTTTCTTTCTAACTAATCTATCTTTCTTTTCTTTCTAACTAATCTATCTTTCTTTCTTTCTAACTAATCTATCTTTCTTTCTTTCTAACTAATCTATCTTTCTTTCTTTCTAACTAATCTATCTTTCTTTCTTTCTTTCTAACTAATCTATCTTTCTTTCTTTCTAACTAATCTCTTTCTTTCTTACTAATCTATCTTTCTTTCTTTCTAAATAATCTATCTTTCTTTCATTCTAACTAATCTGTCTTTCTTTCTAACTAATCTATCTATCTTTCTTTCTAACTAATCTATCCTTTCTTTCTAACTAATCTATCTTTCTTTCTTTACTTCTTTCTAACTAATCTATCTTTCATTCTAACTAATCTATCTTTCTTTCTTTCTTTCTTTCTTTCTAACTAATCTTTCTTTCTTTCTTTCTTTCTAACTAATCTTTCTTTCTTTCTTTCTTTCTAACTAATCTCTTTCTTTCTTTCTAACTAATCTATCAATCTATCTATCTTTCTTTCTTTCTATCTAATCTCTTTCTTTCTAACTAACCTATCTTCTTTCTTTCTAACTAATCTATCTTTCTCTCTTTCTTTCTAACTAATTTATCTTTCTAATCTATCTATCTTTCTACCTAATCTTTCCTTTCTTTCTAACCAATCGTTTTCTTTTTTTAGAACTATTCTTTTTTTCTAACTAATTCATCTATCAAACTTCAAACTACTTTAAACTTCTTCAAACTCTCTGGTCCGGCTTTCTCAAGCCAACTTAAAGTTTGTCTCATCAAACTTTTTTTCTAGTTTGTTCTGATGCTTCACATAATGGCTAGCCACGTGGTAAATCATGGTAAATAAAGCTAGAAACATGGGAAATCATAGTAAATAAGGCAAATAATGCTAAAATCCTGGTAAATCATTCTAGAATGTGGTATATCATGGTAAACTATGGTAAATCATGCTAGATTCATAGTAAATCATACTGGAACATGGTAAATCATGAAAAATCACACTAAATGTGGTATATCATAGTAAATCATGCTAAAACATGGTCTATTCCATCTATGATGTCAGTGGTTAAATGCTTGCTACATAAAACTTAATGTCTTTTGATGCTTGTGTGCTTAAAAATCTTAAAGGCCTTAACAGCTTGAACACCGCTAAATGCTGCTTGCAGCTTTAATTAGGTGTTCAAGCACGAAGTGCTGAAAACCTATTGTATTTGTAAGGATTTTTATTATTATTATTTTCCCCTAAAACTGATCGTACAGCCCAAACCGTAAGTGCTAGAGACTTGATATTTCGGATTAGGGTAGCACAGAAATCGAGGAGAGGTTGAGAGAGTATGAGCCCGATTGGCCCATAGGTGGCGCTATAGCAACAAAAACGCGAAACTGCTCATAACTCCTAAACCGTAAAGCGTAGACTCAAGTGTCTTATATCATTGGAAAGCTGGACTTCTGACTTAAAAAACGTATATCTCCGATTTTATTTGCGGTATGCAAATTTTTCCGCCATTTTGAATTTTGTCAAAAAACTACTTTTGCGAACTAGTCCCTGGTTTTTTGCCCGATCGGAACCAAACCAGTGCAGAAATGTTCTATGGAGTCTGAATATCAATAATTATCGAAAAAAAGTTGAAATTTCGATTTACGGTCGCTAGGGGGAGTAAAATGAACGTTGTGGGAGGAGCCTATTTTACTAAAATGGCTATAACTCAAGAAGTAAATGGAATATCGTCACCAAACTCAACAGACATGTGTAAGAGGACAGTCTGAGGTCACATTAAAAATATTGCGTCGATTGGCCACATGGTGGCGCTATAACATTAAAAAAACATAAAAAGAGCTATGACCACATGACCGTTAGTCTGATTGACTTGAAAATTGGTATGCAGTGTCTTGGTCCAAGGTGCCATGTATATGTAAAAGGATATTGGCGTATCTCAAAAAACATGGCCGCCATCGACCAATGAAGTTTGAGCACCTATGAGACAAGGTTAACAGAGGCCGATCGGAACGAAACTCACTGGGCATGTTTGACTCATGGCCCTAGAGGTCTGTAAGAATTTTGAAAGAAATCAGCCACTAGTTGGCGCTAACGAGTTTTACGGCTCTGTAATCATGTGGTGTTGCATACATCCCCACAAAATGCATATCATTTGATAGATCTCCTCATGTTGAACAACTTTGCCTCTAGAACCATTGCTGTCAATCAAATCGTTCATTAAATATTCACGAATATATTTAAAACCTACTTTTGCGAACTAGTCCCTGGTTTTTTGCCCGATCGGAACCAGACCAGTCTAGGACAATTCTCTGGACTCTCTAGATAAATAATTATCGAAAAAAAGTTGAAATTAGTCCTTTGGTTCACTATAACAGGGTCGTTTAGAAAATGGGCGTGTCAAAATACACTCAAAAGCCTATAAATCATAAATGAAAACTCAAAACTTCACAAAAATTGATGAGCATATGTGTCATACCATGGTGAAGAAGCATGCAAAGTTTCATGCAGATCGGACCATATGTGGCGCTATAACTGTTGAAAAGCTTTAAAACCATGTATTTCCTATGGTAAATTGCCTGTATTGGCTCTAAATGGTCTTTTCCATCTATTATAATATAATGTTTAAATCATAATGTTCAAAACCAGTGCAGTACAATTCTCTGGACTCTCTAGATCAATAATTATCAAAAAAAGTTGAAAATTTGCCTCTATAACAGTTAAAAAGATGAAAATGATAAGAGCATAATGGCTTATTAAGCCAATAAGTGGTATTATACTGCCCCCTGCTGTTTAAAATAGTCATTTGTCATGTTACTGACTAATATTATACTATAATTCTTATTTAGACTTTATAAAATCACTCTTTTAACATTTATACTCACATTTAGTCAAAATTCATCTATTGAAGTATTACTACTGACTATTTAGCTCATAGAGAAATGTAAATCCTGAAGGACACTTGCAGTAAACATTTTGTTTTCCCATCACATAGTTCAAATGTCTGTATCTACAACAGAATGTGTGTGTGTAGTCCTAGGTTTCTGAATAAATGCTGAATAATCTGATTAATAGTTTACAAAGCATTGAAAAAAAAAAAAAAAAAATTGTGTGTGTGTGTGTGTGCAAATGTCTACATATGAGTGCAAAATCACCTGTGAAAACACTTTATTAATAAGCAGAATGGCCAGCAGAGGGCAGTAGAAGACCACTTATTGGCTCACTTTCATTTTGAACTACTTGGTTTCATCAGTATTATGTACTAAAGCAAACCAGTTTTTCCATGTTAACTATTGTAATACAATACATTTTTTTGTCAGAGTTGATCACTTCATTTTTATTGACACTTCACATCAATGCAGCAATGTGGTAAATCATGGTAAATCACGATAAAAACATGGTAAATCATAGTAAAAAATACTATTACATGGTGTATCATGGCAAATCATAATAGCAATGTGATGAATCATTGTAAATCATGCTACAATCCTGGTAAATCATCCTATAACATAGTAAATCATCCTATAACATGGTAAATCATGCTAGAATCATATTAAATCATACTAGAATGTGTTCAATTGTGGTAAATCATGGTAGAACAGGGTAAATCATGGTGAATCATACTAGAACTTGGGAAATCATGCTAGATTCATGGTAAATCATACTGGAACATGGTAAATCATGAAAAACCACACTAAATTTGGTATATCATGGTAAATCATGCTAAAAATGCTCTATTTCATCTATGATGTCAGTGGTTAAATGCTTGCTACATAAAACGTAATGTCTTTTGATGCTTTTGAGCTTAAAGGCCTTAACTGCCATAATTGCTTGAACACCGATAAATGCTGCTTGCAGCTTTAATTATTATTATTATTATTATTATTTTCCCCTAAAACGCATCGTGCAGCCCAAACCGTAAGTGCTAGAGACTTGAAACTTTGTCAGATGGTAGTACAAAAATCGAGGAGAGGTTATCAAATTATGAGCCCGATTGGCCCATAGGTGGCGCTATAGCAACCAAAAGCGCGAAACTACTCATAACTCCTAGACCGTATGTCGTAGACTCAAGTGTCTTATATCATTGGAAAGCTGGACTTCTGACTTAAAAAACGTATATCTCCGATTTAATTTCCGCCATATTGGATTTTCCGCCATTTTGAATTTTGTCGAAAAACTACTTTTGCGAACTAGTCCCTGGTTTTTTGCCCGATCGGAAACCAAACCAGTGCAGAAATGTTCTCTGGAGACTGATTATCAATAATTATCAAAAAAAAGTTGAAATTTCGATTTACGGTCGCTAGGGGGCGCAAAAATAACGTTGTGGGAGGAGCCTATTTTACTAAAATGGCTATAACTCAAGAAGTAAATAAGATAACTTCACCAAACTTGGTACACATATGTATGAGTTCAGTTTGAGGTCACGGTAAAAAAATCGCGACGATTGAACACTAGGTGGCGCTATAATGTGAAAAAAACATAAAAGAGGGTGTGGCCACCTGACCGTTAGTCCGATTGACTTGAAAATTGGTATGCAGTGTCTTGGTCCAAGGTGCCATGTATATGTAAAAGGATATTGGCGTATCTCAAAAAACATGGCCACCATCGGCCAATGAAATTTGAGCACCTATTAAACAAGGTTAACGGTGTCCGATCGGAACGAAACTCAATGGGCATGTTCGACTCGTGGCCCAAGAGGTCTGTAAGAGTTTTGAAAGAAATCGGCCACTAGTTGGCGCTAATGAGTTTTATGGCTCTGTAATCACGTGGTGTTGCACAAATCCCCATAATATGCATATCAGTCGATAGATCTCCTCATGCTGAACAACTTTGCCTCTAGAACCATTGCTGTCAGTCAAATCGTTCATTAAATATTTACGAATATGTTAAAAACCTACTTTTGCGAACTAGTCCCTGGTTTTTCGCCCAATCAGAACCAGACCAGTCTAGGACAATTCTCTGGACTCTCTAGATCAATAATTATCAAAAAAAAGTTGAAATTTGTCTTTTGGTTCACTATAACAGGGTCATTTAGAAAATGGCCGTGTCAAAATACACTCAAAAGCCTATAAATCATAAATGAAAACTCAAAACTTCACAAAAATTGATGAGCATATGTGTTATAACATGGTGAAGAAGCATGCAAAGTTTCATGGAGATCGGACAATAGGTGGCGCTATAACTGTAAAAAAGCTTTAAACCCATATGTTTCCTATGGCAAATTGCCTGTATTGGCTGTACATTTTGTTTTCCAGAAAAGATATGTCCACGAGAGGGAGCAACAGCATTAGACATTTTTAATCTTTTAAAGCAGTTTTCAGCATTGGCTAATAAACAAATGCTTAAAGCTATTTATTATGATGGAAATAATATTTATGATAAATAATATAATAATAAATAAGGTTGGCTGTACATTTTGTTTTCCATCTATGAGCATATAATGTTAAAATCAATGTTCAAAACCAGTACAGTACAATTCTCTTGACTCCCTAGATCAATAATTATCAGAAAAGATATAACTTATTTATTTGGATGGCTATAATAGTGACACTTCAATATGTAGCATTGATCAAGTGTCCCTGAAAGCCTATATCTCTTCAATGAATGCTCATATCTTCTTAAAAACAAGTTTGAACATGTAAAACTAAATAAGCACAACATTTTTCAGACAGATTCGGACAAAATATACCCTTTATAGCAGTTAAATATGTGAAAATGATGTGAATATAAAGGCTTAAGCTAATAAGTGGTATTGTACTACCCCCTGCTGTTTAAAATAGTCATTGTGTCATGCTACTAACTAATATTATACTATAATTCTTATTTAGACTTTATAAAAATCACAATTTTAACATTTACACTCACATTTTGTCCAAATTCATCTATTGGAGTATTGCTATTGAGAATTTACTATTAGTATCACATTAAAATCAACATTAAAGCCTTAAAACGAAACTAAATCCTTTAGGCCACGCCCCTACAGTACAAATTCACTCATAACTCGAAAACGAAAAGTCACTGCGCGCTCAATTTTGATGGTGAGGTCCTCTCCGGGCTCTTGATCCAAATCTAGCGTCACGGGCTCGGGAGAACCCCCCACCCCCCGCGGATCTCTAATTCGTGAGACCCCCAACTCTAAATGGCTTTATCTCCCGATCTAGAGCACCTACATCCTTGTGGGAGAGCTTGTTGGAAAGGCCCCGTCCTCATCTAGCTTCGATTCGAGTATGGTGCGATTTGGCCTGGGCATTCCCGAGTTATAAGCCCACAAGATATGCATTTCAACATACATAACTCCTGTCCCCGATCACTCAGGAACACCGCGATGGTCTTGTTCAACAGAGCTCCTCTAACACTATCTAAGTTCTGAGTTTCAGATTTTTTCGCTTTCTCATTCCCGAGATATAAGTAAAAAAAAAAAAAGAATCCTGTCATTCATTTCAACTGTATTGTAATACCGCTGTTGTCCACGAGAGGGAGCAACAGCATTAGACATTTTTAATCTTTTAAAGCAGTTTTCAGCATTGGCTAACAAACAAATGCTTAAAGCTATTTATTATGATGGAACTAAAATTTATGATAAATAATATAATAATAAATAAGGTTGGCTGTACATTTTGTTTTCCATCTATGAGCATATAATGTTAAAATCAATGTTCAAAACCAGTACAGTACAATTCTCTTGACTCCCTAGATCAATAATTATCAGAAAAGATATAACTTATTCATTTGGATGGCTATAATAGTGACACTTCAATATGTAGCATTGATCAAGTGTCCCTGAAAGCCTATATCTCTTCAATGAATGCTCATATCTTCTTAAAAACAAGTTTGAACATGTAAAACTAAATAAGCACAACATTTTTCAGACAGATTCGGACAAAATATACCCTTTATAGCAGTTAAATATGTGAAAATGATGTGAATATAAAGGCTTAAGCTAATAAGTGGTATTGTACTACCCCCTGCTGTTTAAAATAGTCATTTTGTCATGCTACTAACTAATATTATACTATAATTCTTATTTAGACTTTATAAAAATCACAATTTTAACATTTACACTCACATTTTGTCCAAATTCATCTATTGGAGTATTGCTATTGAGAATTTACTATTAGTATCACATTAAAATCAACATTAACGCCTTAAAAACGAAACTAAAACCTTCAGGCCACGCCCCTACAGTACAAATTCACTCATAACTCGAAAACGAAAAGTCACTGCGCGCTCAAATTTTGATGGTGAGGTCCTCTCCGGGCTCTTGATCCAAATCTGGCGTCGCGGGGCTCGGGAGAACCCCCCACCCGCGGATCTCTAATTCGTGAGACCCCCAACTCTAAATGGCTTTATCTCCCGATCTAGAGCACCTACATCCTTGTGAGAGAGCTTGTTGGAAAGGCCCCGTCCTCATCTAGCTTCGATTCGAGTATGGTGCGATTTGGCCTGGGCATACCCGAGTTATAAGCACAAAGATATGCATTTCAACATACATAACTCCTGTCCCCGATCACTCAGGAACACTGCGATGGTCTTGTTCAACAGAGCTCCTCTAACACTATCTAAGTTCTGAGTTTCAGATTTTTTCGCTTTCTCATTCCCGAGATATAAGTAAAAAAATAAAAAAAAATCCTGTCATTCATTTCAACTGTATTGTAATACCGCTGTTGTCCACGAGAGGGAGCAATAGCATTAGACATTTTTAATCTTTTAAAGCAGTTTTCAGCATTGGCTAACAAACAAATGCTTAAAGCTATTTATTATGATGGAAATAATATTTATGATAAATAATATAATAATAAATAAGGTTAGCTGTACATTTTGTTTTCCATCTATGAGCATATAATGTTAAAATCAATGTTCAAAACCAGTACAGTACAATTCTCTTGACTCCCTAGATCAATAATTATCAGAAAATATATAACTTATTATTAATATATAATCATTTATTTCAAATATATATCCAACAATTGTGTAAGCACATTCATTAGAGTTAATATGAAAATGTTCCATTTAAAAAAAGGTACATTGAATTCAAACTAAAATACAAGATCATTTTAAGACAGAATGAAAAAAAAAAACCAATGCATATGAAAACAAGACATATGAAATGGTAAAGACAATAATTCAGTGGGCGTTCAGCTCATAGACCAATCCTCAGGATGATAGGGTGGTAAGGCTTCGTCCATGCAGGACAACACCACAAATACCCTCAATGTACAGACAACACTGGCCTCTGTCAAACACAAAAACACTGTCCAGATAAAACTGTGATAAGCATTCAGAATGGTCACAATTTCAGTATGTGCTGAACTGAGCACACAGATGTAGTCCACAATGTGATGGTGGTGTGATGATCTGAATGCTGAAACTGAGACACCAGATGAGTCCACAATGGTGATTGTGGTGTGATGATCTGAATGCTGAACTGAGTCACACAGATGTAGTCCACAAAGGTGATGTGGTGTGATGATCTGAATGCTGAAGAGACCCCAGATGTAGTCGACAATGGTGATGGTGATAATCTGAATAATGACAAGAGTCACACAATGTAGTCCACAATGTGATGTGGTGTGATGATCTGGATGCTGAACTGAGCCACACAGATGTAGTCGACAATGGTGATGGTGATAATCTGAATAATGAACTGAGCCACACAGATGTAGTCCACAATGGTGATGGTGGTGTGATGATCTGAATGCTGAACTGAGCCACACAGATGTAGTCCACAATGGTGATGGTGATAATCTGAATAATGAACTGAGCAACACAGATGTAGTCCACAATGGTGATGGTAGTGTAATGATCTGGACATGGTTTTTCTGCAGTCAAACTGATTCCTTGATTTGCATTGAATAGAATCTTCAGCTGGTTCTGGAGTTGAATATTGTCCTATAATGAAGATGATCTTGTCATCAGAGCAGCGTAAGACATTTGATGTACCTAAAGACAATGAGGATTTGATTAGGATTTTTTATTTTATTTACACTTTACAAGTGAATTATGTACTTCTAAAACATTGTGTTTAAAAGCAACTATTTATTTAACAGAATATCCTTATAACAGAAACAAATATTACAGAGTATTCTAGGCATATTATGTCAATGTAATAACAGTTATAACTAATTTAAAAGATAAAAATAGTCTTACCTGTTTATCAATACTTGAAGTGTTGGAATATGATGAGAATGAAGCAGCAAATATGGTCTAATATATCTCAAAGTTCATTGTCTTTCCTTTCTTTTTTCTCTTTCTGCTGCAAAGAATTTGTTTCATTTCTTACATCACCTTTTGTTGTAACTACTTCATTATAAACCTGCCAAATGTATGATGCAAGTCTCTATACAAATTCATTATAAAAGGACATTACACAGACATTTTAAACAATAAAACACAAAGAAACAAATAAAAAGAATGACTAAATAAATGAATGAATGAAGATTAATAAATAATTATTGTATGTTAAAAAGCTTTAAAACCATGTATTTCCTATGGTAAATTGCCTGTATTGGCTGTAAATGGTATTTTCCATCTATGATAATATAATCTTTATATCGTAATTCTAAAAATCAGTGCAGTGCATTTCTCTGGACTCTCTAGATCAATGATTATCAGAAAAGGTCTAACTTCTTCATTTGGATGGCTATAATAGGGTCACTTAAATATGTAGCCATATGTGTCCCTGAAAGCCTATATCTCTTCAATGAATGCTAGAATCATATGAAATCATACTAGAATGTGTTCAATTGTGGTAAACCATGCTAGAACAAGGCAAATCATGGTGAATCATCCTAGAACTTGGTATATCATGGTAAACTATTGTAAATCATGCTAGATTCATGGTAAATCATACTGGAACATGGTAAATCATGAAAAATCACACTAGATTTGGTATATCATGGTAAATCATGCTAAAAATTGTCTTCCATCTATGATGTCAGTGGTTAAATGCTTGCTACATAAAACGTAATGTCTTTTGATGCTTTTGAGCTTAAAGGCCTTAACTGCCTTAATTGCTTGAACACCGCTAAATGCTGCTAGTTAGGTGTTCAAGCACGAAGTGCTGAAAACCTATTGTATTTGTGCTGATTTTATTATTATTAGGTGTTCAAGCACGAAGTGCTGAAAACCTATTGTATTTGTGCTGATTTTTATTATTAGGTGTTCAAGCACGAAGTGCTGAAAACCTATTGTAATTGTACCGATTTTTAGGGGTTCAAGCACTTTAGTGCTGAAACCCTATTGTTATTGTTAATTTTCCCATGATGCAACATTCAGACATAAAACTGATCGGGGAGAACGAACCGTAAGTCGTAGAGCTTTGAAACTTTGGGGGCTGGTAGTACTCAAAACCGCCTACAGCGTCACCGAGGCACGCCCCGATCGGCCTGACGGGGGCGCTACAGCGGACAAAAGTACGAAACGGCTCATAACTCCTCAACCGTCGGGCGTAGGCTCAAGTGTCTTACATCGTTGGAATCCTTGGCTCAAGGCGGACAAGATGCATGCCTCGGATTGGCTCGTCACCCTGGGTACATTTTCGGGTATTTTGGGTTTTTTCCAAAAACCTACTTTTGCGAACTAGTCCTAGGTTTTTGGCCCAGCCAGAACCAAACCAGTGCAGCAAGATTCTATGGGGTGTGAATGTCAATAATTATCAAAAAAAAGTGGAAATTTCGGTTCACGGGCCCCAAGGGGCGCCAAAACGTTCCAAGTGGGAGGAGCCCCTTTTACTAAATTGGCTATAACTCGTGAACGGAACGAGATATTTTCACCAAACTCAGCGCACCTGTGTAAGAGCTCATTCTGTGGTCGCCTGAAAAAGGGCGCAGCAACTGGCCACTTGGTGGCGCTATAACTGTTAAAAAGGTGTCAAAATGATGTTTTTCTATGGCAAATCCCATGAAATGGCTAAAAGCGGCCCTCTTCCTGCCTCATTTGCATACAACCTCACAAAACCGGGCGTGCACATGCGTCACCTGATCCTAAAGAGGCTTGGAAACTTTTATGGACGTCGGGCCATCGGTGGCGCTTTAACTGCTATAAAGGTGAAAAATGCTCTATAATATCCTATGCAAAATGACATTTAAATGACTGAAAAATGGTCTGCTCTGCTCAGAACTTCACCAAATTAGCTGAGCACATGCGCCATATTATTCTAAGGAAGCGTGCACACTTTTATGGAGATCGGGCCATCAGTGGAGGTGTCACAGTTTAAAAGGTAAAAAAAAAATTCACCACATTTGCATGATAAATGAGCTAAAAGGGCAAAAAACCTACTTTTTCCTCTCCGAGGCACACGTTAAAAGCTGATAAAGTTTTTGGAACGCAGCAGCGCAAGCGGCAAGTGCCTAGACCCTATGGTTTTTTTTTTTAGAGGCCTTTTGTGGCCCTTTTTAGGCCCTTATTAGGGGTTCAAGCACTTTAGTGCTGAAACCCTATTGTTATTGTTAATTTTCCCATGATGCAACATTCAGACATAAAACTGATCGGGGAGAACGAACCGTAAGTCGTAAGCTTTGAAACTTTGGGGGCTGGTAGTACTCAAAACCGCCTACAGCGTCACCGAGGCACGCCCCGATCGCCTGACGGGGGCGCTACAGCGGACAAAAGTACGAAACGGCTCATAACTCCTCAACGTCGGCGTAGGCTCAAGTGTCTTACATCGTTGGAATCTTGGCTCAAGGCGGCAAGATGCATGCCTCGATTGGCTCGTCACCCTGGTACATTTTCGGGTATTTTGGGTTTTTCCAAAAACCTCTTTTGCGAACTAGTCCTAGGTTTTTGGCCCAGCCAGAACCAAACCAGTGCAGCAAGATTCTATGGGTGTGAATGTCAATAATTATCAAAAAAAAGTGGAAATTTCGGTTCACGGGCCCCAAGGGCGCCAAAACGTTCCAAGTGGGAGGAGCCCCTTTTACTAAATTGGCTATAACTCGTGACGGAACGAGATATTTTCACCAAACTCAGCGCACCTGTGTAAGAGCTCATTCTGTGGTCGCCTGAAAAAGGGCGCAGCAACTGGCCACTTGGTGGCGCTAAACTGTTAAAAGGTGTCAAAATGATGTTTTTCTATGCAAATCCCATGAAATGGCTAAAAGCGGCCCTCTTCCTGCCTCATTTGCATACAACCTCACAAAACCGGCGTGCACATGCGTCACCTGATCCTAAAGAGGCTTGGAAACTTTTATGGACGTCGGGCCATCGTGGCGCTTTAACTGCTATAAAGGTGAAAAATGCTCTATAATATCCTATGCAAAATGACATTTAAATGACTGAAAAATGGTCTGCTCTGCTCAGAACCTCACCAAATTAGCTGAGCACATGCGCCATATTATTCTAAGGAAGCGTGCACACTTTTATGGAGATCGGGCCATCAGTGAGGTGTCACAGTTTAAAAGGTAAAAAAAAAATTCACCACATTTGCATGATAAATGAGCTAAAAGGGCAAAAAACCTACTTTTTCCTCTCCGAGGCACACGTTAAAAGGCTTGATAAAGTTTTTGGAACGCAGCAGCGCAAGCGGCAAGTGCCTAGACCCTATGGTTTTTTTTTTAGAGGCCTTTTTGTGGCCCTTTTTAGGCCCTTATTAGGGGTTCAAGCACTTTAGTGCTGAAACCCTATTGTTATTGTTAATTTTCCATGATGCAACATTCAGACATAAAACTGATCGGGGAGAACGAACCGTAAGTCGTAGAGCTTTGAAACTTTGGGGGCTGGTAGTACTCAAAACCGCCTACAGCGTCACGAGGCACGCCCCGATCGGCCTGACGGGGCGCTACAGCGGACAAAAGTACGAAACGGCTCATAACTCCTCAACCGTCGGCGTAGGCTCAAGTGTCTTACATCGTTGGAATCCTTGGCTCAAGGCGGACAAGATGCATGCCTCGGATTGGCTCGTCACCCTGGGTACATTTTCGGTATTTTGGTTTTTCCAAAAACCTACTTTTGCGAACTAGTCCTAGGTTTTTGGCCCAGCCAGAACCAAACCAGTGCAGCAAGATTCTATGGGGTGTGAATGTCAATAATTATCAAAAAAAAGTGGAAATTTCGGTTCACGGGCCCAAGGGGCGCCAAAACGTTCCAAGTGGGAGGAGCCCCTTTTACTAAATTGGCTATAACTCGTGAACGGAACGAGATATTTTCACCAAACTCAGCGCACCTGTGTAAGAGCTCATTCTGTGGTCGCCTGAAAAAGGGCGCAGCAACTGGCCACTTGGTGGCGCTATAACTGTTAAAAAGGTGTCAAAATGATGTTTTTCTATGGCAAATCCCATGAAATGGCTAAAAGCGGCCCTCTTCCTGCCTCATTTGCATACAACCTCACAAAACCGGGCGTGCACATGCGTCACCTGATCCTAAAGAGGCTTGGAAACTTTATGGACGTCGGGCCATCGGTGGCGCTTTAACTGCTATAAAGGTGAAAAATGCTCTATAATATCCTATGCAAAATGACATTTAAATGACTGAAAAATGGTCTGCTCTGCTCAGAACTTCACCAAATTAGCTGAGCACATGCGCCATATTATTCTAAGGAAGCGTGCACACTTTTATGGAGATCGGGCCATCAGTGGAGGTGTCACAGTTTAAAAGGTAAAAAAAAAATTCACCACATTTGCATGATAAATGAAGCTAAAAGGGCAAAAAAACCTACTTTTTCCTCTCCGAGGCACACGTTAAAAGGCTTGATAAAGTTTTTGGAACGCAGCAGCGCAAGCGGCAAGTGCCTAGGACCCTATGGTTTTTTTTTTTAGAGGCCTTTTTGTGGCCCTTTTTAGGCCCTTATTAGGGGTTTCAAGCACTTTAGTGCTGAAACCCTATTGTTATTGTTAATTTTCCCATGATGCAACATTCAGACATAAAACTGATCGGGAGAACGAACCGTAAGTCGTAGAGCTTTGAAACTTTGGGGGCTGGTAGTACTCAAAACCGCCTACTAGCGTCACCGAGGCACCCCGATCGGCCTGACGGGGGCGCTACAGCGGACAAAAGTCGAAACGGCTCATAACTCCTCAACCGTCGGGCGTAGGCTCAAGTGTCTTACATCGTTGGAATCCTTGCTCAAGGCGACAAGATGCATGCCTCGGATTGGCTCGTCACCCTGGGTACATTTTCGGGTATTTTGGGTTTTTCCAAAAACCTACTTTTGCGAACTAGTCCTAGGTTTTTGGCCCAGCCAGAACCAAACCAGTGCAGCAAGATTCTATGGGGTGTGAATGTCAATAATTATCAAAAAAAAGTGGAAATTTCGGTTCACGGGCCCCAAGGGGCGCCAAAACGTTCCAGTGGGAGGAGCCCCTTTTACTAAATTGGCTATAACTCGTGAACGGAACGAGATATTTTCACCAAACTCAGCGCACCTGGTAAGAGCTCATTCTGTGGTCGCCTGAAAAAGGGCGCAGCAACTGGCCACTTGGTGCGCTATAACTGTTAAAAAGTGTCAAAATGATGTTTTTCATGGCAAATCCCATGAAATGGCTAAAAGCGGCCCTCTTCCTGCCTCTTTGCATACAACCTCACAAAACCGGGCGTGCACATGCGTCACCTGATCCTAAAGAGGCTTGGAAACTTTTATGACGTCGGGCCATCGGTGGCGCTTTAACTGCTATAAAGGTGAAAAATGCTCTATAATATCCTATGCAAAATGACATTTAAATGACTGAAAATGGTCTGCTCTGCTCAGAACTTCACCAAATTAGCTGAGCACATGCGCCATATTATTCTAAGGAAGCGTGCACACTTTTATGGAGACGGGCATCAGTGGAGGTGTCACAGTTTAAAAGGTAAAAAAAAAATTCACCACATTTGCATGATAAATGAGCTAAAGGGCAAAAAACCTACTTTTTCCTCTCCGAGGCACACGTTAAAGGCTTGATAAGTTTTTGGAACGCGCGCGCAAGCGCAAGTGCCTAGACCTATGTTTTTTTTTAGAGGCCTTTTGTGGCCCTTTTTAGGCCTTATTAGGTTCAAGCACTTTATGTGAAACCCTATTGTTATTGTTATTTTCCATGATGCAACATTCAGACATAAACTGATCGGGAGAACGAACCGTAAGTCGTAGAGCTTTGAAACTTTGGGGGTGGTAGTATCAAAACCGCCTACAGCGTCACGAGGCACGCCCGACGGCCTGAGGGGGCCTCAGCGGACAAAGTACGAAACGGCTCATAACTCCTCAACCGTCGGGGTAGGCTCAAGTGTCTTACATCGTTGAATCCTGCTCAGGCGGACAAGATGCATGCTCGGATTGGCTCGTCACCCTGGTATTTCGGGTATTTTGGGTTTTTCCAAAAACCTACTTTTGCGAAAGTCTAGGTTTTTGGCCACCAGAACAAACCAGTGCAGCAAGATTCTATGGGGTGTGAATGTCAATAATTATCAAAAAAAAGTGGAAATTTCGGTTCACGGGCCCCAAGGGGCGCCAAACCGTTCCAAGTGGGAGGAGCCCCTTTTACTAAATTGGCTATAACTCGTGAACGGAACGAGATATTTTCACCAAACTCAGCGCACCTGTGTAAGAGCTCATTCTGTGGTCGCCTGAAAAAGGGCGCAGCAACTGGCCACTTGGTGGCGCTATAACTGTTAAAAAGGTGTCAAA
Source organism: Chrosomus eos (assembly GCA_036326025.1). Classification (NCBI taxonomy): domain Eukaryota; kingdom Metazoa; phylum Chordata; class Actinopteri; order Cypriniformes; family Leuciscidae; genus Chrosomus; species Chrosomus eos. The sequence goes on from JAZAVI010000032.1 coordinate 432,987, forward strand.
ATGATGTTTTTCTATGGCAAATCCCATGAAATGGCTAAAAGCGGCCTCTTCCTGCCTCATTTGCATACAACCTCACAAAACCGGGCGTGCACATGCGTCACCTGATCCTAAAGAGGCTTGGAAACTTTTATGGACGTCGGGCCATCGGTGGCGCTTTAACTGCTATAAAGGTGAAAAATGCTCTATAATATCCTATGCAAAATGACATTTAAATGACTGAAAAATGGTCTGCTCTGCTCAGAACTTCACCAAATTAGCTGAGCACATGCGCCATATTATTCTAAGGAAGCGTGCACACTTTTATGGAGATCGGGCCATCAGTGGAGGTGTCACAGTTTAAAAGGTAAAAAAAAAATTCACCACATTTGCATGATAAATGAGCTAAAAGGGCAAAAAACCTACTTTTTCCTCTCCGAGGCACACGTTAAAAGGCTTGATAAAGTTTTTGGAACGCAGCAGCGCAAGCGGCAAGTGCCTAGACCCTATGGTTTTTTTTTTAGAGGCCTTTTTGTGGCCCTTTTTAGGCCCTTATTAGGGGTTCAAGCACTTTAGTGCTGAAACCCTATTGTTATTGTTAATTTTCCCATGATGCAACATTCAGACATAAAACTGATCGGGGAGAACGAACCGTAAGTCGTAGAGCTTTGAAACTTTGGGGGCTGGTAGTACTCAAAACCGCCTACAGCGTCACCGAGGCACGCCCCGATCGGCCTGACGGGGGCGCTACAGCGGACAAAAGTACGAAACGGCTCATAACTCCTCAACCGTCGGGCGTAGGCTCAAGTGTCTTACATCGTTGGAATCCTTGGCTCAAGGCGGACAAGATGCATGCCTCGGATTGGCTCGCCCTTCAGGCTCCAATTTCGAGTAAATCGCGTTTTTGTGTAAAACCTACTTTTGCAAATTACTCGTAGGTTTTTGGTCTGATCGGAACCAAACCACTGCAGAAATATTCTATGGAGTCTGACTTTCAATAATCATCCAAAAAAAATTAAATTTCAATTGTCGGTTGCTAAGGGGAACCAAAATATTTGATGGCACCAGAGCCACTTTTACTAAAATGGTTATAACTTGTGAACGGAAAGAGATATTTTCGCTAAATTTGGGACACATGTTTATGAGCACAGCCTGAGGTCACATGAAAAAAATGGCGACGATTGGCCACTTGGTGGCGCTATAACATGGAAAGAAATCATGAAAATGGTTATAACCGCATCCAAACGTTAGTCTAATGAAAGATGGCATGCAGTGTCTTTGTCTAGGGTACCTTGATATTCTATGAGAACATTGGCGTATCTCAAAAAACTCAGTATACGTCATCGGCACAATGCCCTGAAAGAGCCTGAGACTTGTCAAGCCAGCATTTTTTTACGGGAGTGACCTCCTTATACTCCTAAATACTTGCCGAGTCCAACAATACCAAACATGCCAAGTTTTGCCTTTTGATTTTTGTAACGGTGTCATTTAGAGCTTAAAGAAATAGTGTTATCTTCAAAGACCATTAGTCCGATCGAGACAAAAAAAAAACAAAGCTATGAAACCATAGGTAAATATCCAAACAATAATGCCCAAATGTCAAAATTATGATATGAACTGAAAAAAAAAATCCAATCAATATCACCCATGGATCATTTTTATGCTCTCATAAATATAAGGTTCTCAACTTCAAAACAAAATGAGATATTTACAACAAATTTGAGACATATGGGCACACTTTGAGAACAATAAAAGTGGTGGAGATCAGGCAAGACAAGGTGCTATAACTGTCAAAAAAAAAACTTAAAGGGGGGGTGAAATGCTGTTTCATGCATAGTGAGTTTTTTACACCGTTAAAGAGTTGGATTCCCATGGTAAACATGGACAAAGTTTCAAAAATGAAGTTGTAAGTTTGATGGAGTATTTCTGTTCCAAAAATACTCCTTCCGGTTTGTCACAAGTTTCGGAAAGTTTTTTTCGAATACGGATCTACGTGACGTCAGAGTGGGCGGAATTTTCTTATACGGTCTTAAGGCACTTCTCCCGGAAGGGCGCGCGCAGCTGTAGCCAGTGTGTGCGAGAGTACGCCTATGCCCGTCAGAGCGCGCTGGGCTCGGCTGCGCTGCAATCAAAAAAATGGCACCAAAAAGTGTGTTTTTGGTTGCCAGGGCAAGACAACACTGCACAAAATTTCCAAAGAACCCAGAGTTAAGGGACCTGTGGATGGATTTTGTTTTTCCAGAGCAGCAACGGAGTTGCGCAAGTGTTCTTGTCTGTTCCCTTCATTTCGACGGTAATAGTTTTATAAACAAGGCACAGTTCGACGATTTGCAGATCGCCTAATACTTAAAGATGGAGCAGTCCCAACGATAAAGGTTCACGGAACAGCAGGCGGTGAGTAAAACTGCTTCAAATGTCTGTGTGTTGTTAACTATCGCCGTGTAACTTAAGCACAGCAAGTAAACAACATGATCACGTACAGTTTATGTATCGATGGAGCATGCGATGTATGGTGTGTGTGTTTGTGTTTGTGTGTTTAAATACATGTGTTTAGCAGGACACTGTAGGTGTCAGTTTGTTTATTGTAAATATAAATCATGTCCTCATAAACCACAAGTCTGTCTGTTTACAACACACGCAAAAGCTTCGCGCGCTCCCGCCCACACCGCACGCCTCCACCCGCTAAGGTTTTTTCCGGTAAGACTCGGTAGAGCCTATATTTCTTTTATAAATTTAATAAAACTAAAGACTTTTTGGAGATATGAAGGATGCAATACTACTCTATAGGTACTCAAGATTAACATAAGATTGAGTGAAACTGAGTGTTTCACCCCCCCTTTAAAAATAATATTGTTCCTTAGTAAATTGCCTGTATTGGCTGTAAATGGTCTTTCCTATGATCTAAGATTATTTGTTTAAGTACATTAGCCAGTACATAGGCAGAGGCTTCTCTTCCTGGGGTCCCAACAATTAAATACAAATACTACATTTAATCAAAAACAAGAAAAAGTTAAGTCAATGAACCTAACATTCATTCCAAATATCAAAATCAACAATTTACTATATATAGTTCTATTAAGTGTTCCTTAAAATATTTTTTAAAACTTTTTTTTTTAGAGTGTCTCTTGTCACAATGTGAAATATCAATGGGAAATACTTCCATAGTTTCATTCTTCTATGCATTATACAGTCCGATGTTTTGCAGTGGTTTTCGAAAAGAAAAAACATCCCTTTTATGCATGCCTGGTGTTAAAATTATGACTACCACTACTATACAAAAATTGAGAGTACAGGAAATTAGTAATTCTAGACACAGAAATATTTCTTATAAAACAAAGCAGAGACAATCTTTCACCTGTACATTCTTATTCTGTAAATCTCTAAATCTAGACTAAATCTCTGGGCAATAATCTAAGCTAGAACCACTGTTTTAGAAATACAGTTGTAACCCGGGTAACCCAGGCTACCAGTAAATGACTTGAGAATTGGAAAAAGTTAAGAAAAAGAAAGAATTAGTGTTCTACAAAGAAACGCGATTCATCCAATCACTGATTGTGCTGCAGTGACTGACAGCCCTGAGAGCCAACAGTAGCGGCATATTCATAAGGCCCGCCCACAGTTCGCGTCGGCGCCTGCCGTCAGTCAGCATTCAACAGAGGGAATCAGATGAGAACAGGTCAGACGAGGCAGCAGCGGAGCATTTCTACACAAACTCCTTTCACGAAATCATAATCGAACGGGAACTGTGATTTATGAACTGTGAGTGCATTTGGAAACTTTGGATGCGTCAGGCTGGTGTGTTGTTGTCAGAGAGAGGAAAGTGGAAATCAGTATTGAATGATCTTTTTTAAGTGAATATGTGATGCAATCTCTTTTTGGTAAGTGATTTTTTTTTTTAAAATATTAAATCTGAATATAAAAAGACATATGAAAGACATAGATATGTCAATTTCAGAAATGATTTGATATAACTTGAGTAGGCCGCACTCACAGCGCGAGCTGAACTAGTTAGCTAAAGCTACCATGTGTAACGATGCTTATTGTATTATGAGTTGAGACACAATGGGTGAGTTATGAGTGTTGATGAGTTGTATAAATGTCGAGAAGTTATATTAATGTGTCATTTGAGATGCGCATAATTAATTATTGTACGTTTGTCTTGTGTTTTGCAATGCTGGGTTTTCTGTTCTCAATTTTTTTCCTATGTGAACGTGATCCGCAAGTATCCTGTTTTGTGCCATAAATAATCCACTAGAGATGAATCATCTGCCTTGTGGATGCTATTAAATGTGCACAAATGCCGAGCTGACAGTGGCTATGGACCTGTTTGACCTTTGAACCGTCATTTGAAACTATCAACTGGTAAGATGTTTCCAATTTTCTTTTGTTTTTAGGATTCAAAGGACTTTGGTTCATGGGATTAAGTGATTGATTGGTTGATTTTTGCTTCTGAAATGGACAGACTTTGTTTTTGTACTTGAACTGATCTAGAGAAGTTTGATCAACTCTTTAAAGTAAACTGAATCCTTTGATTCACGAACTTTGATCAACTGAGTCGTTTTAGTCTTGAACTTTGTTCAAATGAATCTATTAATATTTCCAGCATTTCCAATTCATATTGTTGAACATACTGTTTACTATTGAAACTAAAGGTGGTTTATTGGAAGGAATTCTGAATCAATGGGTCTCATTCATGAAACATTATTTAGGTTCACGGTTTCGGTATGTGCTATGTTCAGGGAAAAAAAGACTGCTGTCAAATAAAATAAAGGAACAAATAATCTAACAACAAGCAAAAGCACAAATAAATACAATAGAGTAAACATACTAATAAAATAAATTATGCTTTTCAGGTAGGTCTAACATTAGTTTTCAGGTACAGAAATTGAATAAAATAATCAAATGTAAAACAACATTGCATATTTGACTGTATAAATTAAAGATTAATCCTTATTAAAGTTACAAAAGCTATTCAATTCAGAGCTGATTCAGTAGATAAGTTCACTTAAGGCATAACAGAAACAGACTATGTCTGCTAGGATACTCATCAAGATGGACATGTTGACTTACTTTTTGATGTAAATTTGTCCATTCAAGTGCAAGACTTGAAAGAGAACTCAATATTTGCGCGCTGTCATACATCTATGGCTGTTTGAGTACATCTATGTAGCCTACACATACACATACACACAGACACATACACACGCGATCGATTGCGCACAGATCTTCTAGACGCGAGTTCTCTTTCGCGTCTTGCTTTTAAATGTTTACATTGGCAAAGCTTAAATGAGTTTAGTTTAAGCTTTGCCAATGTAAAGCTTAAATGAGTTTAGTTTAAACACCGATGGTAACGTCTGCATTTCAGGTCTCGCCTGCGCTCGTGCGCTATCAACTCCCGGGTGATGACGGCGTAAATGACAGGTCATATTCAAGCATTTGGCACTCCCATTGAACAGTGTTTACAAAGAGTAGTCGTTTTGTTCATGTTTTTTTTATTATCGCTGTTGTAAATTTATTATTTTGGAAGCCAGCAAGTGAATTTAATGGCTCGTTTCCACTGAGCAGTACGGTACAGTACAGTACGGTTTGGTTCTGGTCAGGTCAGTAAACCATGATCCGGCTAGCGTTTCCACCGCCAACAGTACCCTACTTGATATAGGCGTGGAGTTTGCTGGAAAGAAGCGATCAACGTCATTTTCACTCGAAGAAGAAAGCGACAAAGTAAACACCAATGGATGGCATACACAGCAGATCTTGTCCTTGCTTCTCGGCATGTTTATCACAAGAAGATGCCGACATTAGGCATTTCTCAATACCAACTACGCAAAGTTCTCAGCAGAAGCACTCCCGAGGACGCAAGCCCTGTAATTCTCTCAATTGAACAGCGCGTTCTGAAAGCGTCACTCGGCTCGCTCTGCTTTTAGGCAACAATAAAACGAAATATGTTATAAAACACCACTCTGCCTCTTTTCGGTTTCATTTAAATACATTTTAAACATTATAGGCACACAAGTGTGGTTCAGGCCATGTATAACGTTAGACCTGATTATATTATTCACTGCATGTATAACGTTAGCCTATTTATAACAAAACGAAATATAAAACACAACCCTGCATCTTTTCGTTAAAATATTAAACATATTCCAGACAATATGCATTTGTACAAATGCTGCAATAAACAACATACAGTGATAATCTTGTAATAAAATAAATAATGACAAAACTCAACCCCATCTCTTTTTGTTACATTTCAGTTTTATTAATAATAGCCATTATAAAAGTATAAGTAGAAAGTAACGTTACAAGAAGCTATACAATAAGGAATAAAGCAAACAATTCAGTCAAAATACCAATTCAGCGCTAGTCTAACGTTAACGTTACAACGGAAAAGTTAAATAGCCTAAATATTAGGGCTGTCACTTTTGAGAAAAATCACATTCGAACGGATATCGAATATCAAGCAATATATTCGAATATATTCGAATATCTACGAGTAAAATGTAAAAGTTAATGAACAACCTCGAACCATCAGGAAACGCCATATATGGTCGCTGTCGCTGAATTTAACTGTCCTTCATGAAGAGTTTTTCTTTTGCGTGAAGAAGCCGTTCGCCGGAGATGTGTTAAAAGATAGCGGAGTACATTCATGATTCATGATACACACATTCATACCAGTATAATAATCCTCCTGGCGCCGGGTCTGGGTGAGTAATTTACTCTCTTACCTTTGTTCTTTGACACTTTAAGACCAGCCGTTGCTGAAGGAGACGCGATCTGACCACACAGAGATCGATCTGACACGCGTCCCATTTTCTCGCAAATCTCTACGTTCATTTAAGGCTTTATTTAAATAATTTAAGACTGCTCTTACATTCATTTGACATAATTTGTGTGTTATGGTTTGTTCAAGCCCGAAAGAGAACTCGATACTTACACGCGTCTTTTCTGTGGGTCGTGTGTGTGTGTGTGTGTGTGTGTGTGTAATAGGCAGGAATTATAGCGCGGTTTCTTTCGCCTTGTCTTTATCTTCCATTTTCAAAACAAGCTGGCTATATTGGCTATTATTCGCTTGATTTGGTCATGGGCTTACGCTACAATATGTTTAGAGCGGCCGCTACTGGATGAGATGGCAAACAATAAATAAAAAGCAAATGATAGACTGTAAAAAATGCGCAAAACATGGCACTTTAAAAACCGGATAGTTTATTTATATTCGATTTCGGATATTTCACGTCATATTCGAATGCATATTCGAATATCGAATAAAAAGTGACAGCCCTACTAAATATATGAAACTTCACTTAGCCCTCAGCCAAAACTAGGGGTGTAACGGTACATGTATTCGTATTGAACCGTTTCGGTTCGAGGCTTCCGGTTCGGTACGCATACAAACTGAACGATTCCTTGGACCATTTTTCCTGCCGACAAAATCCGCGCTGGCGCGAGCGCGACCGCCACAGCGTTGCGCAACATCACATGGCAAACGTAATCTGTAAAACCTCATTTTTTAATCTTAAAAATATATCTAAATTACGCTGTTATATATCTAAATATGCTGTTATTGACAAATGCGGAACAATTAGTTAATGCTTTCATGACATCAAGACTAGATTATTGTAATGCTACTGGGTGGTTGCCCTGCACACTTAATAAACAAACTACAGCTAGTTCAAACGCAGCAGCTCGAGTGCTTACCAGAACCAGGAAGTATGACCATATTAGCCCGGTTCTGTCAACACTGCATTGACTGCTTATTAAACATAGTATATATTTTAAATATTGCTGATTACTTACAAAGCCCTAAATGGTTTAGCTCCGCAGTACTTGAGCGAGCGCTTAATGCATTATAGTCCTTCACATTTATTGCGATCTCAAAATTCTGGCCAGTTGATAATACCTAGAATATCAAAATCGACTGCTGTGCTGGTGGTAGATCCTTTTCCTATTTAGCAGCAAAACTTTGGAACAATCTTCCTGTAGATTAGGGGCTCATTCCCCCTCAGAGTGTTTGTTTTGTTTGATTGCCATTTGTTTGATTTAAGACAGTAAATTAATTTGTATTTTGTGGAGTTAAGTTATAGTTTTATTAAAAGGCTCAAGGTCAAACTGCAATCCTGACTCCTGATCTCCTGTTTGTGCTTTGGTAAGGTGTTATCTTTCGATTTCAATCTTTGTTTTAATATAGTACAAGGTGCCATATGGAATGTTTCATCATTAAATGTATTTTAAATTTGAATTTCTCAACATTTTTCTCACCACTGATAATGGGCTTTGGACTAAATGTTAGTGTTCCATTTTCTTTCATTTTGTACACCTCATACATAGAGAGACAGAACACCCTTTTTGTCATGCTATATTTACTTATTTGGTATGTCTGGATTCAGCACAACCCCACCTTTCCAACTAGTCATCATATGTGTTTCTATGATAATCCCTGGCAAAGCAACCATAAAGTAAATGAAAACACTCTGCATGGATATTCAATTTGTGCAAGTCCGCTTATTTTAGGTATGTGTTTATATGTCTCTATTTATTCCATACATCAAGATATTCACATCCAGTCTTTTCTAGTAGTTAAAACAACTTCCTGACTACAAACATGTCAAGTTTCAAAGCTCTCAGAGCTTTTGTGATTTTGTACTAGTTTATATGCCTTAACTCCCATACGGACAGGCTATATTTTAGTCCTTTTTTGGTTTTGAGGTGTATGACAATATCTGTTAATTTAACAATCTTAGCAGTAAAATATTTTGAGACAAGAATCCATTTCATAGATGGGAGACCTTAAGCCGCCTTTCCACTGCACACGACATTCGCATACGATTGTCGCATTTCGCCCCCTAGTGTCAGTCGCACGGAACTTTGTAATTGGTCGTGAAGCAACCGTTACCCTCGGATATTCACAATGGTAAAATGAATGATTTGAATGAATGTAATGCATGCATGAATATATCCACACAAAACAAATGACCCCCCTCAATAGATCTAAAATAAAACAGATAGATTTTATAGAGCTAATCAATATAAATAATGATTTAATAATTATAAACTGTTTTTTTTCTGCCATAATTATTAATAACCGAGATTTTACAGGAATAGCGTTTAGAGAATAACATTAGTTTTGATTAGAAAACATCACATCCGGTCGGCCGGTCGGATACGGTCTAGCCGCAGAAGTTCAGATATTTCAACGGATCCAAAGCTCAAATCGGATCCGAATTTTCCGCATACGCATATGATCGGAAATCCCCGCAGCTCCCGTACGACTCTCCATTGGAAATGAATGACTTCCGGTTTGACGGCTGTCGTTTGTCGTGTGCAGTGGAAAGGCGGCTTTAGAGATGAGGAAAAACATTGTTGGGTTTAGTTCTACCTCCGGTAGGGTTATCTCAAAAACTAAAGCACTTTTTGACCATTTGTCACTAGCCTAGATTGAAGGTTGCAGGGATGCAAAGCAGGTATCGTTTACGAACTCAAGTTCGTTATTTCAAATGTATGCGCGCTCATAATGGAACCGTTGGGGTGCGACGTGCTCGTTTTTTCCAAGCGCCTCCGCACCGCATCAAATAAAAACATCTCAACTTTTCAGAATGGCGCAAGCACACTGTAGGTCACGTGACAAGATCCTATTATATTTAGAAAACAGTCATATATAACTGCTTATAAAGGAATATATATGAATAAATATGAAGGAGTAAATCAATAAATTTATTTCTGTTGGTAAAAAAAAAACAAATGATGCAACTGATCAACCAATGAGAATATCAGTCGACCAAGACGGCATCGACCGATTAGTCGACTAAATTTGACAGCCCCACTTGTCGATGATGTCTGTTTTGATTTATTGACTGTTATCAATTGTTCATATTTGTCACTCATCTTTCTGAAACAAACTACAAAGAGAACTATTTCCTTTTTATAAGAAAATAAATATAATTTTCTCTTTGATAGCAATACCACAGTCACATCACGCCTACCCCAGGTCTGAGCGCGTCACTGTCATCACTGCAAAAAAAGGCCTTTAAATGTTAACGTTGTCAAATAACATGGATTCATTGATGACTCATGGATGACATGGATTGTATCCAATTGCATATCCATCCTTTCGCAAGTTGGGTAATTTTTAAATAAGTGGCCATCCCAGAAAAAAATATTCTAATGTTGATCTAGCTTACTGCTAACATTAGTCTCATACAAACAAACTAACACATAAAATAACATTATAACTTTCAACACACTCAAATCCTGTTTAGTGTGATAGTATAATGTTAGACCAAGTGAAACAGCGCTGCGTTACCTCACAAGTTTCATTCGTCTATTAAACTGACGTGTGAGTAGTAATTCAGCACTTGCGGGTGGTTTCGTAGAATGAAATGTCCTCATTCCTTTATATCCGCGGGACTCGCGTGTGATATCTGTCTCTTATTCTAATCACAACCTGCTTCACATCACTATAATGTTAAAAAGCATGAATGTTTTCACTCATCCATAAACATTATTAGATACATCAGCTTGAGAGCAAGTCCCATCATTCAGCTTATCACTACGTCATAAACATACACATTTGTTATTGTAGAGATTAGCGACATATTGTGCCTAACTTCTTAAATGCTTATGTACTTAAAGGCCTTAAATGCTTGAACCCCGATAAATGCTGCTAGCAGCTTTAATTATTATTATTTTTCTTCTCCGCTAAAACGCATCGTGCAGCCCAAACCGTAAGTGCTGGAGCTCTGAAACTTTGTCAGATGGTAGTACAAAAATCGAGGAGAGGTTCAGAGAGTATGACCCCGATTGGCCTATAGGTGGCGCTATAGCAATCAATTGCGCGAAATGGCTCATAACTCGTAGACCGTAAGTCATAGACTCAAGTGTCTTATATCATTGGAAAGCTGGACTCCTGACTTAAAAAACGTATATCTCCGATTTTATTTCCGCCATATTGGATTTTCCGCCATCTTGGATTTTGTCAAAAAACTACTTTTGCGAACTAGTCCCTGGTTTTTTGCCCGATCGGAACCAAACCAGTGCAGAAATGTTCTCTGGAGACTGAATATCAATAATTATCAAAAAAAAGTTGAATTTTCGATTTTCGGTCGCTAGGGGGTGCAAAAACAACATTGTGGGAGGAGCCTATTTTACTAAAATGGCTATAACTCCAGAAGTAAATGAGGTACGTTCACCAAACTTGGTAGATATGTGCATGAGTTCAATCTGAGGTCACAGTAAAAAAATCGCGACGATCGAACACTAGGTGGCGCTATAACATTAAAAAAACATAAAAGGGGGTGTGGCCACCTGACCGTTAGTCCGATTGACTTGAAAATTGGTATGCAGTGTCTTGGTCCAAGGTGCCATGTATGTGTAAAAGGATATTGACATATCTCAAAAAACATGGCCGCCATTGGCCAATGAAGTTTGTGCACCTTTTAAACAAGGTTAACGGAGGCCGATCGGAACGAAACTCAATGGGCATGTTCGACTCATGGCCCAAGAGGTCTGTAAGAGTTTTGAAAGAAATCGGCCACTAGTTGGCGCTAACGAGTTTTACGGCTCTGTAATCACGTGGTGTTGCACACATCCCCATAAAATGCATATCAGTCGATAGATCTCCTCATGCTGAACAACTTTGCCTCTTGAACCATTGCTGTCAATCAAATAGTTCATTAAATATTCACGAATATGTTAAAAACCTACTTTTGCGAACTAGTCCCTGGTTTTTCGCCCGATCGGAACCAGACCAGTCTAGGACAATTCTATGGACTCTCTAGATCAATAATTATCAAAAAAAAGTTGAACTTTTGCATTTTGCGCATGGGTATAACAGGGACGTTTAGAAATTAGACGTGTCAAAACACACTCAAAAGCCTATAAATCCTACAAGGAAACTCAGAACTTGACAAAAATTGATGTGCAGATGTCTCATACCATGGTGAAGAAGCATGCAAAGTTTCATGGAGATCGGACAATAGGTGGCGCTATAACTGTTGAAAAGCTTTAAAACCATGTATTTCCTATGGTAAATTGAATGTATTGGCTGTAAATGGTGTGTTCCATCTATAATCATATAATCTTTATATCATAATGCTCAAAATCAGTGCAGTACAATTCTCTGGACTCTCTAGGTCAATAATTATCAAAAAAAAGTTGAACTTTGCCCTTTGGTTTGCTATAAAAGGGTCATTTAGAAAATGGGCGTGTGAAAATACACTCAAACGCCTATAAATCATAAATAAAAACTCAGAACTTCACAAAAATTGGTGTGCATATGTGACCTAACGGCATTATCAAGCATGCAAAGTTTTATGAAGATCGGACTATAGGTGGCGCTATAACTGTTAAAAACCTGCAAAACCATGTATTTCCTATGGTAAATTGCCTGTAGTGGCTGTAAATGGTATTTTCCATCTATTATCATATAATGTTTAAATAATAATGTTCAAAACCAGTGCAGTACAATTCTCTGGACTCTCTAGATCAATAATTATCAAAAAAAGTTGAAAATTTGCCTCTATAACAGTTAAAAACATGACAATTATATGAGCATAATGACTTATTAAGCCAATAAGTGGTATTATTCTGCCCCCTGCTGTTTAAAATAGTCATTTGTCATGTTACTGACTAATATTATACTATAATTCTTATTTAGACTTTATAAAATCACTATTTTAACATTTACACTCACATTTAGTCAAAATGCATCTATTGAAGTATTACTACTGACTATTTAGCACATAGAGAAATGTGAATCCTGAAGGAGACTTGCAGTAAACATTTTGTTTTTCCATCACATAGTTCAAATGTCTGTATCTACAACATAATGTGTGTGTGTAGTCCTAGGTTTCTGAATAAATGCTGAATAATCTGATTAATAGTTTACAAAGACATTATATGAAATGCTTATGACCATTAAAGTATATTTTCATAATGACACATCCCAATAGCATTGAAAACAACAACAACATTCATCTGTGTGTGTGTGTGTGTGTGTGTGTGTGTGTGTGTGTGTGTGTTGTGTGTGTGTGTGTGTGTGTGTGTGTGTGTGTGTGTGTGTGTGTGTGTGTGTGTGTGTGTGTGTGTGTGTGTGGTGTGTGTGTGTGTGTGTGTGTGTGTGTGTGTGTGTGTGTGTGTGTGTGTGCATGCATAATGGAGTTAACAGGGAAAAACTGGTTTGCTTTAGTCCAGAAAACTGGGGAAACCAAGTAGTTCAAAATGAAAGTGAGCTAATAAGTGGTCTTCTACTGCCCTCTGCTGGCCATTCTCCTTATTAACAGTCTTTTCACATGTGCATTCATATATTTAGACTCTTAAAAATCCCTTATATAACTATTACTATTATAACACAATCATATTTTGTCAGAGTTTATCACTTCATTTGTTCTGATGCTTCACATAATTGCTGTCCAAGTGGTAAATCATGGTAAATAAAGCTAGAAACATGGTAAATCATAGTAAATAAGGTAAATAATGCTAGAATCCTGGTAAATCATTCTAGAATGTGATATATCATGGTATACTATGGTAAATCATGCTAGATTCATGGTAAATCATACTGGAACATGGTAAATCATGAAAAATCACACTAAATGTGGTAAATCATGGTAAATCATGCTAAAACATGGTCTATTACATCTATGATGTCAGTGGTTAAATGCTTGCTACATAAAACTTAATGTCTTTTGATGCTTGTGTGCTTAAAAATCTTAAAGGCCTTAACTGCTTGAACACCGCTAAATGCTGCTAGCAGCTTTAATTAGGGGTTCAAGCACGAAGTGCTGAAACCCTATTGTATTTGTAAGGATTTTTATTAGGGGTTCAAGCACGAAGTGCTGAAACCCTATTGTATTTGTAAGGATTTTTATTATTATTATTATTCCGCCCTAAAACGCATCGTGCAGCCCAAACCGTAAGTGCTGGAGCTCTGAAACTTTGTCAGATGGTAGTACAAAAATCGAGGAGAGGTTATCAATATGAGCCCAATTGGCCCATAGGTGGCGCTATAGCAATCAATTGCGCGAAACTGCTCATAACTCCTAGACCATATGTCGTAGAGTCAAGTGTCTTATATCATTGGAACGCTGGACATCTGTAGAAAAAATGTATATCTCCGATTTTATTTCCGTCATGATAGATTTTCCGCCATTTTGAATTTTGTCCAAAACCTACTTTTGCGAACTAGTCCCTGGATTTTTGCCGGATCGGAACCAAACCAGTGCAGAAATGTTCTCTGGAGTCTGAATATCAATAATTATCGAAAAAAAGTTGAATTTTTGATTTCCGGTTGCTAGGGGGCGCAAAATGAACATTGTGGGAGGAGCCTGATTTTCTAAATTGGCTATAACTCGAGAAGTAAATGAGATAGGTTCACCAAACTTGGTACACATGTCAAAGAGGACAATCTGAGGTCACAGTAAAAAAATCGCGACGATTGAACACTAGGTGGCGCTATACCATGGAAAAAACATAAAAATGGCTGTGACCACGAGACCGTTAGTCTGATTGACTTGAAATTTGGTATGCAGTGTCTTGGTCCTAGGTGCCATGTATGTGTAAAAGGATATTGGCGTATCTCAAAAAACATGGCCGCCATCGGCCAATGAAGTTTGAGCACCTATTAAACAAGGTTAACGGAGTCCGATCGGAACGAAACTCGATGGGCATGTTCGACTCGTGATCCTAGAGGTCTGTAAGAATTTTGAAAGAAATCGGCCACTAGTTGGTGCTAACGAGTTTTATGGCTCTGTAACCACGTGGTGTTGTGTCCATCCCACAAAATGCATATCAGTCAATAGATCTCCTCATGCTAAACAACTTTGCCTCTAGAACCATTGCTGTCAATCAAATTGTTCATGAGTTATTAACGAAAATGTGAAAAACCTACTTTTACGAACTAGTCCTAGGTTTTTCACACGATCGGAACCAAACCAGTCTAGGAAAATTCTCTGGACTCTCTAGATTAATAATTATTAAAAAAAAGTTGAACTTTTGATTTTTTCGTATGGCAATAAATGGGTCATTTAGAAAAGGGGTGTGGCTAAATACACTCAAAAGCCTATAAATCCTAAATGAAAACTCTGAACTTCACAAAAATTGGTGAGCATATGTGAGATAACATCATTAACAGGCATGCCAAATTGTATAGAGATCGGACAATAGGTGGCGCTATAACTGTTAAAATGGTTTGGTAAATTGCCTGTAAATGGTCTTTTCCATCTATTATGTCAGTGGTTAAAAGCTTCCTAAATAAAACTTAATGTCTTAAATGCTTATGTCCTTAAAGGCCTTAACTGCTTGAACCCCGATAAATGCTGCTTGCAGCTTTAATTATTATTATTATTCCGCCCTAAAACGCATCGTGCAGCCCAAACCGTAAGTGCTGGAGCTCTGAAACTTTGTCAGATGGTAGTACAAAAATCGAGGAGAGGTTATCAAATGATGAGCCCAATTGGCCCATAGGTGGCGCTATAGCAATCAATTGCGCGAAACTGCTCATAACTCCTAGACCATATGTCGTAGAGTCAAGTGTCTTATATCATTGGAACGCTGGACATCTGTAGAAAAAAATGTATATCTCCGATTTTATTTCCGTCATGATAGATTTTCTGCCATTTTGAATTTTGTCCAAAACCTACTTTTGCGAACTAGTCCCTGGATTTTTGCCGGATCGGAACCAAACCAGTGCAGAAATGTTCTCTGGAGTCTGAATATCAATAATTATCGAAAAAAAGTTGAATTTTTGATTTCCGGTTGCTAGGGGGCGCAAAATGAACATTGTGGGAGGAGCCTGATTTTCTAAATTGGCTATAACTCGAGAAGTAAATGAGATAGGTTCACCAAACTTGGTACACATGTCAAAGAGGACAATCTGAGGTCACAGTAAAAAAACGCGACGATTCGAACATGTAGGTGGCGCTATACCATGGAAAAAACATAAAAATGGCTGTGACCACGTGACCGTTAGTCTGATTGACTTGAAATTTGGTATGCAGTGTCTTGGTCCTAGGTGCCATGTATGTGTAAAAGGATATTGGCGTATCTCAAAAAACATGGCCGCCATCGGCCAATGAAGTTTGAGCACCTATTAAACAAGGTTAACGGAGTCCGATCGGAACGAAACTCAATGGGCATGTTCGACTCGTGATCCTAGAGGTCTGTAAGAATTTTGAAAGAAATCGGCCACTAGTTGGGCTAACGAGTTTTATGGCTCTGTAATCAGTGGTGTTGTGTCCATCCCCACAAAATGCATATCAGTCAATAGATCTCCTCATGCTAAACAACTTTGCCTCTAGAACCATTGCTGTCAATCAAATTGTTCAGAGTTATTAACGAAAATGTGAAAAACCTACTTTACGAACTAGTCCTAGGTTTTTCACACGATCGGAACCAAACCAGTCTAGGAAAATTCTCTGGACTCTCTAGATTAATAATTATTAAAAAAAAGTTGAAATTTTGATTTTTTCGTATGGCAATAAATGGGTCATTTAGAAAAGGGGTGTGGCTAAATACACTCAAAAGCCTATAAATCCAAATGAAAACTCTGAACTTCACAAAAATTGGTGAGCATATGTGAGATAACATCATTAACAGCATGCCAAATTTTATAGAGATCGGACAATAGGTGGCGCTATAACCTTTAAAATGCTTGGTAATTGGCTGTAAATGGTCTTTTCCATCTATTATGTCAGTGGTTAAAAGCTTCCTAAATAAAACTGAATGTCTTAAATGTTATGTCCTTAAAGGCCTTAACTGCTTGAACCCCGATAAATGCTGCTTGCAGCTTTAATTATTATTATATTATTCCTGCCGTAAAACGCATCGTGCAGACCAAACCGTAAATGCTGGAGACTTGAAACTTTGTCAGATGGTAGTACAAAAATCGAGGAGAGGTTATCAAATTATGAGCCCGATTGGCCCATAGGTGGCGCTATAGCAACAATTGCGCAAACTGCTCATAACTCCTAGACCGTATGTCGTAGAGTCAAGTGTCTTATATCATTGGAAACGCTGGACTTGTGACAAAAAAGTATATCTCCGATTTAATTTCCGCATGATAGATTTTCGCCATTTTGAATTTTGTTTCAAAACTACTTTTGCGAACTAGTCCCTGGTTTTGCCGGATCGGAACCAAACCAGTGCAGAAATGTTCTCTGGAGTCTGAATATCAATAATTATCGAAAAAAAGTTGAATTTTTGATTTCCGGTTGCTAGGGGGCGCAAAATGAACATTGTGGGAGGAGCCTGATTTTCTAAATTGGCTATAACTCGAGAAGTAAATGAGATAGGTTCACCAAACTTGGTACACATGTCAAAGAGGACAATCTGAGGTCACAGTAAAAAAAACGCAACGATCGAACTGTAGGTGGCGCTATACCATGGAAAAAACATAAAAATGGCTGTGACCACGTGACCGTTAGTCTGATTGACTTGAAATTTGGTATGCAGTGTCTTGGTCCTAGGTGCCATGTATGTGTAAAAGGATATTGGCGTATCTCAAAAAACATGGCCGCCATCGGCCAATGAAGTTTGAGCACCTATTAAACAAGGTTAACGGAGTCCGATCGGAACGAAACTCAATGGGCATGTTCGACTCGTGATCCTAGAGGTCTGTAAGAATTTTGAAAGAAATCGGCCACTAGTTGGCGCTAACGAGTTTTATGGCTCTGTAATCACGTGGTGTTGTGTCCATCCCCACAAAATGCATATCAGTCAATAGATCTCCTCATGCTAAACAACTTTGCCTCTAGAACCATTGCTGTCAATCAAATTGTTCACGAGTTATTAACAAAAATGTGAAAAACCTACTTATACGAACTAGTCCTAGGTTTTTCACACGATCGGAACCAAACCAGTCTAGGAAAATTCTCTGGACTCTCTAGATTAATAATTATTAAAAAAAAGTTGAAATTTTGATTTTTTCGTATGGCTATAAATGGGTCATTTAGAAAAGGGGTGTGGCTAAATACACTCAAAAGCCTATAAATCCGAAATGAAAACTCTGAACTTCACAAAAATTGGTGAGCATATGTGAGATAAAATCATTAACAAGCATGCCAAATTTTATAGAGATCGGACAATAGGTGGCGCTATAACGCTATGGTAAATTGCCTGTATTGGCTGTAAATGGTCTTTTCCATCTATTATGTCACTGATTAAAAGCTTCCTAAATAAAACTGAATGTCTTAAATGTTTATGTCCTTAAAGGCCTTAACTGCTTGAACCCCGATAAATGCTGCTTGCAGCTTTAATTATTATTATTATTATTATTCTTCTGCCGTAAAACGCATCGTGCAGACCAAACCGTAAATGCTAGAGACTTGAAACTTTGTCAGATGGTAGTACAAAAATCGAGGAGAGGTTATCAAATTATGAGCCCGATTGGCCCATAGGTGGCGCTATAGCAACCAATTGCGCAAAACTGCTCATAACTCCTAAACCGTAAGTCGTAGACTCAAGTGTCTTATATCATTGGAAAGCTGGACTTCTGACTTAAAAAACGTATATCTCCGATTTAATTTCCGCCATATTGGATTTTCCGCCATTTTGAATTTTGTTGAAAAACTACTTTTGCGAACTAGTCCCTGGTTTTTTGCCCGATCGGAACCAAACCAGTGCAGAAATGTTCTCTGGAGACTGAATATCAATAATTATCGAAAAAAAGTTGAAATTTCGATTTACGGTCGCTAGGGGCAGTAAAACAAACATTGTGGGAGGAGCCTATTTTACTAAAATGGCTATAACTCGAAAAGTAAATGAGATATCCTCACCAAACTTGGTACACATGTGCATGCGTTCAATCTGAGGTCACAGTAAAAAAAATCGCGACTATCGAACACTAGGTGGCGCTATAACATTAAAAAAACATAAAAGGGGGTGTGGCCACCTGACCGTTAGTCCAATTGACTTGAAAATTGGTATGCAGTGTCTTGGTTCAAGGTGCCATGTATGTGTAAAAGGATATTGGCGTATCTAAAAAAACATGGCCGCCATTAGCCAATGAAGTTCAAGCACCTATTAAACAAGGTTAACGGAGTCCGATCGGAACGAAACTCGATAGGCATGTTCAACTCATGGCCTAAGAGGTCTGTAAGAGTTTTGAAAGAAATCGGCCACTAGTTGGCGCTAACGAGTTTTACGGCTCTGTAATCACGTGGTGTTGCACACATCCCCATAAAATGCATATCAGTCGATAGATCTCCTCATGCTGAACAACTTTGCCTCTAGAACCATTGCTGTCAATCAAATCGTTCATTAAATATTCACGAATATGTTAAAAACCTACTTTTGCAAACTAGTCCCTGGTTTTTCGCCCGATCGGAACCAGACCAGTCTAGGACAATTCTCTGGACTCTCTAGATCAATAATTATTGAAAAAAAGTAGAAATTTGCCCTTTGGTTCACTATAACAGGGTCATTTAGAAAATGGGCGTTTCAAAATACACTCAAAAGCCTATAAATCCTAAATAAAAACTCAGAACTTCACAAAAATTGCTGTGCATATGTGTCATACCATGATGAAGAAGCATGCAAAGTTTCATGGAGCTCGGACAATAGGTGGCGCTATAACTGTAAAAAAGCTTTAAACCCATATGTTTCCTATGGCAAATTGCCTGTATTGGCTGTACATTTTGTTTTCCAGAAAAGATATGTCCACGAGAGGGAGCAACAGCATTAGACATTTTTAATCTTTTAAAGCAGTTTTCAGCATTGGCTAACAAACAAATGCTTAAAGCTATTTATTATGATGGAACTAAAATTTATGATAAATAATATAATAATAAATAAGGTTGGCTGTACATTTTGTTTTCCGTCTATGAGCATATAATGTTAAAATCAATGTTCAAAACCAGTACAGTACAATTCTCTTGACTCCCTAGATCAATAATTATCAGAAAAGATATAACTTATTTATTTGGATGGCTATAATAGTGACACTTCAATATGTAGCATTGATCAAGTGTCCCTGAAAGCCTATATCTCTTCAATGAATGCTCATATCTTCTTAAAAACAAGTTTGAACATGTAAAACTAAATAAGCACAACATTTTTCAGACAGATTCGGACAAAATATACCCTTTATAGCAGTTAAATATGTGAAAATGATGTGAATATAAAGGCTTAAGCTAATAAGTGGTATTGTACTACCCCCTGCTGTTTAAAATAGTCATTTTGTCATGCTACTAACTAATATTATAGTATAATTCTTATTTAGACTTTATAAAAATCACAATTTTAACATTTACACTCACATTTTGTCCAAATTCATCTATTGGAGTATTGCTATTGAGAATTTACTATTAGTATCACATTAAAATCAACATTAAAGCCTTAAAACGAAACTAAATCCTTCAGGCCACGCCCCTACAGTACAAATTCACTCATAACTCGAAAACGAAAACTCACTGCGCGCTCAAATTTTGATGGTGAGGTCCTCTCCGGGCTCTTGATCCAAATCTGGCGTCGCGGGGCTCGGGAGAACCCCCCACCCCCCGCGGATCTCTAATTCGTGAGACCCCCAACTCTGAATGACTGTATCTCCCGATCTAGAGCACCTACATCCTTGTGAGAGAGCTTGTTGGAAAGGCCCCGGCCTCATCTAGCTTCGATTCGAGTATGGTGCGATTTGGCCTGGGCATTCCCGAGTTATAAGCCCACAAAGATATGCATTTCAACATACATAACTCCTGTCCCAGATCACTCAGGAACACCGCGATGGTCTTGTTCAACAGAGCTCCTCTAACACTATCTAAGTTCTGAGTTTCAGATTTTTTCGCTTTCTCATTCCCGAGATATAAGTAAAAAAAAAAAAAAAAAAAATCCTGTCATTCATTTCAACTGTATTGTAATACCGATGTTGTCCACGAGAGGGAGCAACAGCATTAGACATTTTTAATATTTTAAAGCAGTTTTCAGCATTGGCTAACAAACAAATGCTTAAAGCTATTTATTATGATGGAAATATTATTTATGATAAATAATATAATAATAAATAAGGTTAGCTGTACATTTTGTTTTCCATCTATGAGCATATAATGTTAAAATCAATGTTCAAAACCAGTACAGTACAATTCTCTTGACTCCCTAGATCAATAATTATCAGAAAAGATATAACTTATTTATTTGGATGGCTATAATAGTGACACTTCAATATGTAGCATTGATCAAGTGTCCCTGAAAGCCTATATCTCTTCAATGAATGCTCATATCTTCTTAAAAACAAGTTTGAACATGTGAAACTAAATAAGCACAACATTTTTCAGACAGATTCGGACAAAATATACCCTTTATAGCAGTTAAATATGTGAAAATGATGTGAATATAAAGGCTTAAGCCAATAAGTGGTATTGTACTACCCCCTGCTGTTTAAAATAGTCATTTTGTCATGCTACTAACTAATATTATAGTATAATTCTTATTTAGACTTTATAAAAATCACAATTTTAACATTTACACTCACATTTTGTCCAAATTCATCTATTGGAGTATTGCTATTGAGAATTTACTATTAGTATCACATTAAAATCAACATTAACGCCTTAAAACGAAACTGAAACCTTCAGGCCACGCCCCTACAGTACAAATTCACTCATAACTCGAAAACGAAAAGTCACTGCGCGCTCAAATTTTGATGGTGAGGTCCTCTCCGGGCTCTTGATCCAAATCTGGCGTCGCGGGGCTCGGGAGAACCCCCCACCCGCGGATCTCTAATTCGTGAGACCCCCAACTCTGAATGGCCGTATCTCCCGATCTAGAGCACCTACATCCTTGTGGGAGAGCTTGTTGGAAAGGCCCCGTCCTCATCTAGCTTCGATTCGAGTATGGTGCGATTTGGCCTGGGCATTCCCGAGTTATAAGCCCACAAAGATATGCATTTCAACATACATAACTCCTGTCCCAGATCACTCAGGAACACCGCGATGGTCTTGTTCAACAGAGCTTCTCTAACACTATCTAAGTTCTGAGTTTCAGATTTTTTCGCTTTCTCTATTCCCGAGATATAAGTAAAAAAAAAAAAAAAAAAAAATCCTGTCATTCATTTCAACTGTATTGTAATACCGCTGTTGTCCACGAGAGGGAGCAATAGCATTAGACATTTTTAATATTTTAAAGCAGTTTTCAGCATTGGCTAACAAACAAATGCTTAAAGCTATTTATTATGATGGAAATAATATTTATGATAAATAATATAATAATAAATAAGGTTAGCTGTACATTTTGTTTTCCATCTATGAGCATATAATGTTAAAATCAATGTTCAAAACCAGTACAGTACAATTCTCTTGACTCCCTAGATCAATAATTATCAGAAAATATATAACTTATTATTAATATATATAATCATTTATTTCAAATATATATCCAACAATTTGTGTAAGCACATTCATTAGAGTTAATATGAAAAATGTGCCATTTAAAAAAGGTACATTGAATCAAACTAAAAGTCATAGATCAATTTTAATGACAGAATAAAAAAAAAAAACAATGCATATGAAAACAAGACATATGAAATGGTAAGAGACAATAATTCAGTGGGCGTTCAGCTCATAGACCAATCCTCAGGGATGATAGGGTGGTAAGGGCTTCAGTCCATGCAGGACAACACCACTAAAATACCCTCAATGACAGACAACACTGGCCTCTGTCAAACACAAAAACTCTGTCAGATAAAACTGTGATAAGCATTTCAGAATGGTCAGCATTTCAGTATGTGCTGAACTGAGCCACACAGATGTAGTCCACAATGGTGATGGTGATAATCTGAATGCTGAACTGAGCAACACAGATGTAGTCCACAATGGTGATGGTGCTGTGATGATCTGGACATGGTTTTTCTGCAGTCAAACTGATTCCTTGATTTGCATTGAATAGAATCTTCAGCTGGTTCTGGAGTTGAATATTGTCCTATAATGAAGATGATCTTGTCATCAGAGCAGCATAAGACATTTGATGTACCTAAAGACAATGAGGATTTGATTAGGATTTTTTATTTTATTTACACTTTACAAGTGAATTATGTACTTCTAAAACATTGTGTTTAAAAGCAACTATTTATTTAACAGAATATCCTTATAACAGAAACAAATATTACAGAGTATTCTAGGCATATTATGTCAATGTAATAACAGTTATAACTAATTTAAAAGATAAAAATAGTCTTACCTGTTTATCAATACTTGAAGTGTTGGAATATATTAGACCATATTTGCTGCTTCATTCTCATCATATCTCAAAGTTCTTTGTCTTTCCTTTCTTTTTTCTCTTTCTGCTGCAAAGAGTTTGTTTCATTTCTTACATCACCTTTTGTTGTAAGTACTTCATTATAAACCTGCCAAATGTATGATGCAAGTCTCTATACAAATTCATTATAAAAGGACATTACACAGACATTTTAAACAATAAAACACAAAGAAATAAATAAAAAGAATGACTAAATAAATGAATGAATGAAAATTAATAAATAATTATTGTATGTTAAAAAGCTTTAAAACCATGTATTTCCTATGGTAAATTGCCTGTATTGGCTGTAAATGGTATTTTCCATCTATGATAATATAATCTTTATATCGTAATTCCAAAAATCAGTGCAGTGCATTTCTCTGGACTCTCTAGATCAATGATTATCAGAAAAGGTCTAACTTCTTCATTTGGATGGCTATAATAGGGTCACTTAAATATATAGCCATATGTGTCCCTGAAAGCCTATATCTCTTCAATGAATGCTAGAATCATATGAAATCATACTAGAATGTGTTCAATTGTGGTAAACCATGCTAGAACAAGGCAAATCATGGTGAATCATCCTAGAACTTGGTATATCATGGTAAACTATTGTAAATCATGCTAGATTCATGGTAAATCATACTGGAACATGGTAAATCATGAAAAATCACACTAGATTTGGTATATCATGGTAAATCATGCTAAAAATTGTCTTCCATCTATGATGTCAGTGGTTAAATGCTTGCTACATAAAACGTAATGTCTTTTGATGCTTTTGAGCTTAAAGGCCTTAACTGCCTTAATTGCTTGAACACCGCTAAATGCTGCTAGCAGCTTTAATTATTATTATTATTCTTCCGCCGTAAAACGCATCGTGCAGCCCAAACCGTAAGTGCTAGAGACTTGAAACTTTGGCACAAGGTAGTACAAAAATCGAGGAGAGGTTATCAAAATATGAGCCCAATTGGCCCATAGGTGGCGCTATAGCAACCAATTGCGCGAAACTGCTCATAACTCCTAGACCGTTAGTCGTAGACTCAAGTGTCTTATATCATTGGAAAGCTGGTCACCTGACGAAAACAACGAATATTGCCGATTTAATTTCCGTCATGATAGATTTTCCGCCATTTTGAATTTTGTCAAAAAACGACTTTTGTGAACTAGTCCCTGGTTTTTCGTCCGATCGGAACCAAACCAGTGCAGAAATGTTCTCTGGAGTCTGAAGATCAATAATTATCGAAAGAAAGTTTAATTTTCGATTTCCGGTCGCTAGGGGGTGCAAAATGAACATTGTGGGAGGAGCCTATTTTACTAAAATGGCTATAACTCGAGAAGGAAATGAGATAGCTTCACCAAACTTGGTACACATGTGCGTGAGTTCAATCTGAGGTCACAGAAAAAAAAAATCGTGACGATCGACCACTAGGTGGCGCTCTAACATGAAAAAAACATATAAAGGACTAACCGTTAGTCCGATTGACCTGAAAATTGGTATGCAGTGTCTTGGTCCAAGGCCCCATGTATGTGTAAGAGGACATTGGCGTATCTCAAAAAACATGGCCGCCATCGACCAAAGAAGTTGAGACGAGGTTAACGGAGGCCAATCGGAACGAAACTCGATGGGCATGTTCGACTCATGGCCTAAGAGGTCTGTAAGAGTTTTGAAAGAAATCGGCCACTAGTTGGCGCTAACGAGTTTTATGGCTCTGTAATCACGTGGTGTTGCACAAATCCCCACAAAATGCATATCATTTGATAGATCTCCTAATGCTGAACAACTTTGCCTCTAGAACTATATCTGTCAATCAAATCGTTCATTAAATATTCACGAATATGTTAAAAACCTACTTTTGCGAACTAGTCCCTGGTTTTTCGCCGGATCGAAACCAGACCAGTCTAGGACAATTCTCTGGACTCTCTAGATCGATAATTATCGAAAAAAAGTTGAAATTTGCCCTTTGGTTCGCTATAAAAGGGTCATTTAGAAAATGGGCGTGGCAAAATACACTCAAAAGCCTATAAATCCTAAATAAAAACTCAAAACTTCACAAAAATTGGTGAGCATGTGTAACATACCATCAGTAACAAGCATGCCAAATTTTATAGAGATCGGACCATAGGTGGCGCTATAAATGTTAAATTGCTATGGTAAATTGCCTGTATTGGCTGTAAATGGTCTTTTACATCTATTATGTCAGTGGTTAAAAGCTTCTTAAAAAAAACTTAATGTCTTAAATGCGTATGTCCTTAAAGGCCTTAACTGCTTGAACCCCGATAAATGCTGCTTGCAGCTTTAATTAGGTGTTCAAGCACGAAGTGCTGAAAACCTATTGTATTTGTACTGATTTTTATTAGGGGTTCAAGCACGAAGTGCTGAAACCCTATTGTATTTGTAAGGATTTTTTATTATTATTTTTCTTCTGCCGTAAAACGCATCGTGCAGCCCAAACCGTAAGTGCTAGAGCTCTGAAACTTTGTCAGATGGTAGTACAAAAATCGAGGAGAGGTTCAGAGAGTATGACCCCGATTGGCCTATAGGTGGCGCTACAGCAATCAATTGCGCGTAACTGCTCATAACTCCTAGACCGTAAGTCATAGACTCAAGTGTCTTATATCATTGGAAAGCTGGACTCCTGACTTAAAAAACGTATATCTCCGATTTTATTTCCGCCATATTGGATTTTCCGCCATTTTGAATTTTGTCCAAAACCTACTTTTGCGAACTAGTCCCTGGTTTTTTGCCGGATCGGAACCAAACCAGTGCAGAAATGTTCTCTGGAGTCTGATTATCAATAATTATCGAAAAAAAGTTGAATTTTTGATTTCCGGTTGCTAGGGGGCGCAAAATGAACGTTGTGGGAGGAGCCTGATTTTCTAAATTGGCTATAACTCGAGAAGTAAATGAGATAGGTTCACCAAACTTGGTACACATGTCAACGAGGACAATCTGAGGTCACAGTAAAAAAACCGCAACGATCGAACTGTAGGTGGCGCTATACCATGGAAAAAAACATAAAAATGGCTGTGACCACGTGACCGTTAGTCTGATTGACTTGAAATTTGGTATGCAGTGTCTTGGTCCTAGGTGCCATGTATGTGTAAAAGGATATTGGCGTATCTCAAAAAACATGGCCGCCATCGGCCAATGAAGTTTGAGCACCTATTAAACAAGGTTAACGGAGTTCGATCGGAACGAAACTCGATGGGCATGTTCGACTCGTGATCCTAGAGGTCTGTAAGAATTTTGAAAGAAATCGGCCACTAGTTGGCGCTAACGAGTTTTACGGCTCTGTAATCACGTGGTGTTGTGTCCATCCCCACAAAATGCATATCAGTCAATAGATCTCCTCATGCTAAACAACTTTGCCTCTAGAACCATTGCTGTCAATCAAATTGTTCATGAGTTATTAACGAAAATGTGAAAAACCTACTTTTACGAACTAGTCCTAGGTTTTTCACCCGATCGGAACCAAACCAGTCTAGGAAAATTCTCTGGACTCTCTAGATTAATAATTATTAAAAAAAAGTTGAACTTTTGATTTTTTCGTATGGCTATAAATGGGTCATTTAGAAAAGGGGTGTGGCTAAATACACTCAAAAGCCTATAAATCCTAAAGGAAAACTCTGAACTTCACAAAAATTGGTGAGCATATGTGAGATAACATCATTAACAAGCATGCCAAATTTTATTTGAGATCGGACAATAGGTGGCGCTATAACTGTTAAAATGCTGTGGTAAATTGCCTGTATTGGCTGTAAATGGTCTTTTCCATCTATTATGTCACTGGTTAAAAGCTTCCTAAATAAAACTGAATGTCTTAAATGTTTATGTCCTTAAAGGCCTTAACTGCTTGAACCCCGATAAATGCTGCTTGCAGCTTTAATTATTATTATTATTATTATTGGTGTTCAGCACGAAGGCTGAAAACATTATTTGCTGATTTCGGGGTTCAGCCCAAGCTGAAATGTATTTGGGAAAGGATTTGAATATTATTTTCGCATACAAGATGGAGTAACCCGAAATCGAGGACGGGTTTGGCAAATATATGAGCTCGATAGGACCCCAATTAGGTGGCGCTATAGCAATCAATTGCGCGAAACTGCTCATAACTCCTAGACCGTATGACTAGACTCAAGTGTCTTATATCATTGGAAACGCTGGACTCATCTGCTTAAAAAACGATATATCTCCGATTTTATTTCCGTCATGAATAAAATTTCCGCCATTTTGAATTTTGTCCGAAAAACTACTTTTGCGAACTAGTCCCTGGATTTTTGCCGATCGGAACCAAACCAGTGCAGAAATGTTCTCTGGAGTCTGAATATCAATAATTATCGAAAAAAAAGTTGAAATTTTTGATTTTCGGTTGCTAGGGGCGCAAAATGAACATTGTGGGAGGAGCCTATTTTCTAAAATGGCTATAACTCGAGAAGTAAATGAGATATGTCACCAAACTTGGTACACATGTGCATAGAGTTCAATCTGAGGTCACAGTAAAAAAATCGCGACGATGAACACTAGGTGGCGCTATACCATGGAAAAAACATAAAAATGGCTGTGACCACGTGACCGTTAGTCTGATTGACTTGAAATTTGGTATGCAGTGTCTTGGTCCTAGGTGCCATGTATGTGTAAAAGGATATTGGCGTATCTCAAAAAACATGGCCGCCATCGGCCAATGAAGTTTGAGCACCTATTAAACAAGGTTAACGGAGTCCGATCGGAACGAAACTCGATGGGCATGTTCGACTCGTGATCCTAGAGGTCTGTAAGAATTTTGAAAGAAATCGGCCACTAGTTGGCGCTAACGAGTTTTACGGCTCTGTAATCACGTGGTGTTGTGTCCATCCCCACAAAATGCATATCAGTCAATAGATCTCCTCATGTGAAACAACTTTGCCTCTAGAACCATTGCTGTCAATCAAATTGTTCATGAGTTATTAACGAAAATGTGAAAAACCTACTTTTACGAACTAGTCCTAGGTTTTTCACCCGATCGGAACCAAACCAGTCTAGGAAAATTCTCTGGACTCTCTAGATTAATAATTATTAAAAAAAAGTTGAACTTTTGATTTTTTCGTATGGCTATAAATGGGTCATTTAGAAAAGGGGTGTGGCTAAATACACTCAAAAGCCTATAAATCCTAAATGAAAACTCTGAACTTCACAAAAATTGGTGAGCATATGTGAGATAACATCATTAACAAGCATGCCAAATTTTATAGAGATCGGACAATAGGTGGCGCTATAACTGTTAAAATGCTTGGTAAATTGCCTGTATTGGCTGTAAATGGTCTTTTCCATCTATTATGTCAGTGGTTAAAAGCTTCCTAAATAAAACTTAATGTCTTAAATGCTTATGTCCTTAAAGGCCTTAACTGCTTGAACCCCGATAAATGCTGCTTGCAGCTTTTATTATTATTAGGTTCAAGACGAGTGTGAAACTATTGTATTAGGTTCAAGCACGAAGTGCTGAAACCTATTGTATTGACGGATTTTTAATTATTTTCGCTAAAACGTTCGTGCAGACCAAACCGTAAAGTGAGCTGAAATTTGTCAAGGTAGTACATCGAGCAGATCACGGATTGCCCATGGCCATAGTGGCGCTATAGCAATCAATTGCGCGAAACTGCTCATAACTCCTAGACCGTATAGTCATAGACTCAAGTGTCTTATATCATTGGAAAGCTGGACTCCTGACTTAAAAAACGTATATCTCCGATTTTATTTCCGGTCAGGAAAGATTTTCCGCCATTTTGAATTTTGTCAAAAACTACTTTTGCGAACTAGTCCCTGGTTTTTTGCCCGATCGGAACCAAACCAGTGCAGAAATGTTCTCTGGAGACTGAATATCAATAATTATCGAAAAAAAGTTGAATTTTCGATTTTCGGTCGCTAGGGCAGTAAAACAAACATTGTGGGAGGAGCCTATTTTACTAAAATGGCTATAACTCGAGAAGTAAATGAGATATCCTCACCAAACTTGGTACACATGTGCATGAGTTCAATCTGAGGTCACAGTAAAAAAATCGCGACTATCGAACACTAGGTGGCGCTATAACATTAAAAAAACATAAAAGGGGGTGTGGCCACCTGACCGTTAGTCCAATTGACTTGAAAATTGGGTATGCAGTGTCTTGGTTCAAGGTGCCATGTAATGTAAAAGGATATTGGCGTATCTAAAAAAACATGGCCGCCATTAGCCAATGAAGTTCAAGCACCTATTAAACAAGGTTAACGGAGTCCGATCGGAACGAAACTCGATAGGCATGTTCAACTCATGGCCTAAGAGGTCCGTAAGAGTTTTGAAAGAAATCGGCCACTAGTTGGCGCTAACGAGTTTTACGGCTCTGTAATCACGTGGTGTTGCACAAATCCCCATAAAATGCATATCAGTCGATAGATCTCCTCATGCTGAACAACTTTGCCTCTAGAACCATTGCTGTCAGTCAAATCGTTCATTAAATATTCACGAATATGTTAAAAACCTACTTTTGCGAACTAGTCCTGGTTTTTCGCCCGATCGGAACCAGACAGTCTAGGACAATTCTCTGGACTCTCTAGATCAATTAATTATCGAAAAAAAGTAGAAATTTGCCCTTTGGTTCACTAAAACAGGGTCATTTAGAAAATGGGTGTTTCAAATACACTCAAAAGCCTATAAAACCTAAATAAAAACTCAGAACTTCACAAAAATTGCTGTGCATATGTGTCATACCATGATGAAGAAGCATGCAAAGTTTCATGGAGATCGGACAATAGGTGGCGCTATAATGTAAAAAAGCTTTAAACCCATATGTTTCCTATGGCAAATTGCCTGTATTGGCTGTACATTTTGTTTTTCCAGAAAAGATATGTCCACGAGAGGGAGCAACAGCATTAGACATTTTTAATCTTTTAAAGCAGTTTTCAGCATTGGCTAACAAACAAATGCTTAAAGCTATTTATTATGATGGAAATAATATTTATGATAAATAATATAATAATAAATAAGGTTGGCTGTACATTTTGTTTTCCATCTATGAGCATATAATGTTAAAATCAATGTTCAAAACCAGTACAGTACAATTCTCTTGACTCCCTAGATCAATAATTATCAGAAAAGATATAACTTATTTATTTGGATGGCTATAATAGTGACACTTCAATATGTAGCATTGATCAAGTGTCCCTGAAAGCCTATATCTCTTCAATGAATGCTCATATCTTCTTAAAAACAAGTTTGAACATGTAAAACTAAATAAGCACAACATTTTTCAGACAGATTCGGACAAAATATACCCTTTATAGCAGTTAAATATGTGAAAATGATGTGATATAAAGGCTTAAGCTAATAAGTGGTATTGTACTACCCCTGCTGTTTAAAATAGTCATTTTGTCATGCTACTAACTAATATTATAGTATAATTCTTATTTAGACTTTATAAAAATCACAATTTTAACATTTACACTCACATTTTGTCCAAATTCATCTATTGGAGTATTGCTATTGAGAATTTACTATTAGTATCACATTAAAATCAACATTAAAGCCTTAAAACGAAACTAAATCCTTCAGGCCACGCCCCTACAGTACAAATTCACTCATAACTCGAAAACGAAAAGTCACTGCGCGCTCAAATTTTGATGGTGAGGTCCTCTCCGGGCTCTTGATCCAAATCTAGCGTCGCGGGGCTCGGGAGAACCCCCACCCCCGCGGATCTCTAATTCGTGAGACCCCCAACTCTAAATGGCTTTATCTCCCGATCTAGAGCACCTACATCCTTGTGAGAGAGCTTGTTGGAAAGGCCCCGTCCTCATCTAGCTTCGATTCGAGTATGGTGCGATTTGGCCTGGGCATTCCCGAGTTATAAGAGCACAAAGATATGCATTTCAACATACATAACTCCTGTCCCCGATCACTCAGGAACACCGCGATGGTCTTGTTCAACAGAGCTCCTCTAACACTATCGAAGTTCTGAGTTTCAGATTTTTTCGCTTTCTCATTCCCGAGATATAAGTAAAAAAAAAAAAAAAAATCCTGTCATTCATTTCAAATGTATTGTAATACCGCTGTTGTCCACGAGAGGGAGCAACAGCATTAGACATTTTTAATCTTTTAAAGCAGTTTTCAGCATTGGCTAACAAACAAATGCTTAAAGCTATTTATTATGATGGAACTAAAATTTATGATAAATAATTATAATAATAAATAAGGTTGGCTGTACATTTTGTTTTCCATCTATGAGCATATAATGTTAAAATCAATGTTCAAAACCAGTACAGTACAATTCTCTTGACTCCCTAGATCAATAATTATCAGAAAAGATATAACTTATTCATTTGGATGGCTATAATAGTGACACTTCAATATGTAGCATTGATCAAGTGTCCCTGAAAGCCTATATCTCTTCAATGAATGCTCATATCTTCTTAAAAACAAGTTTGAACATGTAAAACTAAATAAGCACAACATTTTTCAGACAGATTCGCACAAAATATACCCTTTATAGCAGTTAAATATGTGAAAATGATGTGAATATAAAGGCTTAAGCTAATAAGTGGTATTGTACTACCCCCTGCTGTTTAAAATAGTCATTTTGTCATGCTACTAACTAATATTATAGTATAATTCTTATTTAGACTTTATAAAAATCACAATTTTAACATTTACACTCACATTTTGTCCAAATTCATCTATTGGAGTATTGCTATTGAGAATTTACTATTAGTATCACATTAAAATCAACATTAACGCCTTAAAACGAAACTAAAACCTTCAGGCCACGCCCCTACAGTACAAATTCACTCATAACTCGAAAACGAAAAGTCACTGCGCGCTCAAATTTTGATGGTGAGGTCCTCTCCGGGCTCTTGATCCAAATCTGGCGTCGCGGGGCTCGGGAGAACCCCCCACCCGCGGATCTCTAATTCGTGAGACCCCCAACTCTGAATAGCTATATCTCCCGATCTAGAGCACCTACATCCTTGTGAGAGAGCTTGTTGGAAAGGCCCCGTCCTCATCTAGCTTCGATTCGAGTATGGTGCGATTTGGCCTGGGCATTCCCGAGTTATAAGAGCACAAAGATATGCATTTCAACATACATAACTCCTGTCCCCGATCACTCAGGAACACTGCGATGGTCTTGTTCAACAGAGCTCCTCTAACACTATCTAAGTTCTGAGTTTCAGATTTTTTCGCTTTCTCATTCCCGAGATATAAGTAAAAAAAAAATAAAAAAAAATCCTGTCATTCATTTCAACTGTATTGTAATACCGCTGTTGTCCACGAGAGGGAGCAATAGCATTAGACATTTTTAATCTTTTAAAGCAGTTTTCAGCATTGGCTAACAAACAAATGCTTAAAGCTATTTATTATGATGGAAATAATATTTATGATAAATAATATAATAATAAATAAGGTTAGCTGTAAATTTTGTTTTCCATCTATGAGCATATAATGTTAAAATCAATGTTCAAAACCAGTACAGTACAATTCTCTTGACTCCCTAGATCAATAATTATCAGAAAAGATATAACTTATTATTAATATATATAATCATTTATTTCAAATATATATCCAACAATTTGTGTAAGCACATTCATTAGAGTTAATATGAAAAATGTGCCATTTAAAAAAGGTACATTGAATCAAACTAAAAGTCATAGATCAATTTTAATGACAGAATAAAAAAAAAAAAAACAATGCATATGAAAACAAGACATATGAAATGGTAAGAGACAATAATTCAGTGGGCGTTCAGCTCATAGACCAATCCTCAGGGATGATAGGGTGGTAAGGGCTTCGGTCCATGCAGGACAACACCACTAAAATACCCTCAATGACACTGGCCTCTGTCAAACACAACAACTCTGTCAGATACAACTGTGATAAGCATTTCAGAATGGTCAGCATTTCAGTATGTGCTGAACTGAGCCACACAGATGTAGTCCACAATGGTGGTGTGATGATCTGAATGCTGAACTGAGCCACACAGATGTAGTCCACAATGGTGGTGTGATGATCTGAATGCTGAACTGAGCCACACAGATGTAGTCCACAATGGTGGTGTGATGATCTGAATGCTGAACTGAGCCACACAGATGTAGTCCACAATGGTGATGGTGATGATCTGAATGCTGAACTGACCCACACAGATGTAGTCGACAATGGTGATGGTAGTGTGGTGATCTGAATGCTGAACTGAGCCACACAGATGTAGTCCACAATGGTGATGGTGGTGTGATGATCTGAATGCTGAACTGAGCCACACAGATGTAGTCCACAATGGTGATGGTGCTGTCATGATCTGGACACGGTTTTTCTGCAGTCAAACTGATTCCTTGATTTGCATTGAATAGAATCTTCAGCTGGTTCTGGAGTTGAATATTGTCCTATAATGAAGATGATCTTGTCATCAGAGCAGCGTAAGACATTTGATGTACCTAAAGACAATGAGGATTTGATTAGGATTTTTTATTTTATTTACACTTTACAAGTGAATTATGTACTTCTAAAACATTGTGTTTAAAAGCAACTATTTATTTAACAGAATATCCTTATAACAGAAACAAATATTACAGAGAATTCTAGGCATATTATGTCAATGTAATAACAGTTATAACTAATTTAAAAGATAAAAATAGTCTTACCTGTTTATCAATACTTGAAGTGTTGGAATATGATGAGAATGAAGCAGCAAATATGGTCTAATATATCTCAAAGTTCTTTGTCTTTCCTTTCTTTTTTCTCTTTCTGCTGCAAAGAGTTTGTTTCATTTCTTACATCACCTTTTGTTGTAAGTACTTCATTATAAACCTGCCAAATGTATGATGCAAGTCTCTATACAAATTCATTATAAAAGGACATTACACAGACATTTTAAACAATAAAACACAAAGAAATAAATAAAAAGAATGACTAAATAAATGAATGAATGAAAATTAATAAATAATTATTGTATGTTAAAAAGCTTTAAAACCATGTATTTCCTATGGTAAATTGCCTGTATTGGCTGTAAATGGTATTTTCCATCTATGATAATATAATCTTTATATCGTAATTCTAAAAATCAGTGCAGTGCATTTCTCTGGACTCTCTAGATCAATGATTATCAGAAAAGGTCTAACTTCTTCATTTGGATGGCTATAATAGGGTCACTTAAATATGTAGCCATATGTGACCCTGGACCACAAAACCAGTCGTAAGTCGCACGGGTATATTTTTAGCAACAGCCAACAATACATTGTATGGGTCAAAATGATCGATTTTTCTTTTATGCCAAAATCATTAGTATATTCAGTAAAGATCATGTTCCATTAAGATATTTTGTAAATTTCCTACCGTAAATATATATAAAAAATATTTTTGTGAGTGGATGCAGCAAAATCGCGCAAAAAAAGTCAGAAAACACGCCTAAAAAAACTCGCTCGCTGCTAAGTTTGGTATCGTTGTCAAGCTTAGATTTCCAGCTTTCGGTTTCATAACTCTCCACAACGTCATTAGAGCAGTAAGCCAATAGAGAGCGTTAAAACAAAACTTTCTCGTGTAAAAAAAAACGTTTTCTTCCTAGCAACGGCCTGCTACAGCGCCTCTCATTGGCTGGCGACTTCTTCGCGTGCACAGTGTACACAATCCGCAATGGTTACGGTGCAAGCCATGGATTCTGAGATAGCGCGTTTGCTCAATTTAAACTTTAATGACAGCAATAATGTAACGAACATAGTAAATTATTTTTTCGCAAATGATTGGGAAGATGATACAGAATGTCCAGAGACCGGCTTGGCAAATAATATGCCCTGGAAGACGACGAATTCGATCAATGTGTGTTGTGTGGATCTCTTCAATTTTATATGTTCCTGGTGAAATGTGATGCGATCTGGGAAAAGCCACCACATGGTGAAATTTGACATAGCCTATTACAGGTTTTGATAATCTGTTTCCCAAATCTGTTTTTATTTCTTTCATTGATTAAAATGTCGATTTTTTCTCTCTCTCTGTGCGTGTTCTTAAAGAGAAAGTAAGACAGTCTTTTCAGCTTGCCACTATAAATCGCAATTTTTCTGCACTAAACTTGTAAATTTTCCCAAGATATATTCAAAGAGGATAGACAAGATGTTATAGAATAATAATTTTATGAAAACCCAATTTTGACAAAAAACTGACATTCGATCTATTTTTAGACCTTACTGAAACCGTGCAGCGCGACAGCCGATGGGTTTGACCAGATCGCATTACAAATAGGCTATTTTAATGAGATTTTTTGTGTGAATAAAGGTTTAGTTGTGGTAAATCAATGGTGTAAATTTTATTTATTTCCCTTCATTAGTAATATGCGTAGCTAAGGACTTCATTTGGACAACTTTAAAAGGCGATTTTCTCAATATTTAGATTTTTTGCCCCATCAGATTGCAGATTTTCAAAAGGTTGTATCTCGGCCAAATATTGACATATCCTAACAAACCATATATCAATGGAAAGCTTATTTATACAGCGTTCATGTGATGTATAAATCTCAATTTAAGGAAAATGACCCATAAGACTGGTTTTGTGGTCCAGGGTCACATATGTGTCCCTGAAAGCCTATATCTCTTCAATGAATGCTAGAATCATATGAAATCATACTAGAATGTGTTCAATTGTGGTAAACCATGCTAGAACAAGACAAATCATGGTGAATCATCCTAGAACTTGGTATATCATGGTAAACTATTGTAAATCATGCTAGATTCATGGTAAATCATACTGGAACATGGTAAATCATGAAAAATCACACTAGATTTGGTATATCATGGTAAATCATGCTAAAAATTGTCTTCCATCTATGATGTCAGTGGTTAAATGCTTGCTACATAAAACATAATGTCTTTTGATGCTTTTGAGCTTAAAGGCCTTAACTGCCTTAATTGCTTGAACACCGCTAAATGCTGCTAGCAGCTTTAATTAGGTGTTCAAGCACGAAGTGCTGAAAACCTATTGTATTTGTTAAGATTTTTATTATTATTAGGTGTTCAAGCACGAAGTGCTGAAAACCTATTGTATTTGTGCTGATTTTTATTATTAGGTGTTCAAGCACGAAGTGCTGAAAACCTATTGTATTTGTACTGATTTTTATTAGGTGTTCAAGCACGAAGTGCTGAAAACCTATTGTAATTGTACTGATTTTTATTAGGTGTTCAAGCACGAAGTGCTGAAAACCTATTGTATTTGTAAGGATTTTTATTATTATTATTTTCCCCTAAAACTGATCGTACAGCCCAAACCGTAAGTGCTAGAGACTTGATATTTCGGATTAGGGTAGCACAGAAATCGAGGAGAGGTTGAGAGAGTATGAGCCCGATTGGCCCATAGGTGGCGCTATAGCAACAAAAACGCGAAACTGCTCATAACTCCTAAACCGTAAAGCGTAGACTCAAGTGTCTTATATCATTGGAAAGCTGGACTTCTGACTTAAAAAACGTATATCTCCGATTTTATTTGCGGTATGCAAATTTTTCCGCCATTTTGAATTTTGTCAAAAAACTACTTTTGCGAACTAGTCCCTGGTTTTTTTCCCGATCGGAACCAAACCAGTGCAGAAATGTTCTATGGAGTCTGAATATCAATAATTATCGAAAAAAAGTTGAAATTTCGATTTACGGTCGCTAGGGGGAGTAAAATGAACGTTGTGGGAGGAGCCTATTTTACTAAAATGGCTATAACTCAAGAAGTAAATGGAATATCGTCACCAAACTCAACAGACATGTGTAAGAGGACAGTCTGAGGTCACATTAAAAAAATTGCGTCGATTGGCCACATGGTGGCGCTATAACATTAAAAAAACATAAAAAGAGCTATGACCACATGACCGTTAGTCTGATTGACTTGAAAATTGGTATGCAGTGTCTTGGTCCAAGGTGCCATGTATATGTAAAAGGATATTGGCGTATCTCAAAAAACATGGCCGCCATCGGCCAATGAATTTTGAGCACCTATGAGACAAGGTTAACAGAGGCCGATCGGAACGAAACTCACTGGGCATGTTTGACTCATGGCCCTAGAGGTCTGTAAGAATTTTGAAAGAAATCAGCCACTAGTTGGCGCTAACGAGTTTTACAGCTCTGTAATCACGTGGTGTTGCATACATCCCCACAAAATGCATATCATTTGATAGATCTCCTCATGTTGAACAACTTTGCCTCTAGAACCATTGCTGTCAATCAAATCGTTCATTAAATATTCACGAATATGTTTAAAACCTACTTTTGCGAACTAGTCCCTGGTTTTTCGCCCGATCGGAACCAGACCAGTCTAGGACAATTCTCTGGACTCTCTAGATAAATAATTATCGAAAAAAAGTTGAAATTAGTCCTTTGGTTCACTATAACAGGGTCGTTTAGAAAATGGGCGTGTCAAAATACACTCAAAAGCCTATAAATCATAAATGAAAACTCAAAACTTCACAAAAATTGATGAGCATATGTGTCATACCATGGTGAAGAAGCATGCAAAGTTTCATGCAGATCGGACCATATGTGGCGCTATAACTGTTGAAAAGCTTTAAAACCATGTATTTCCTATGGTAAATTGCCTGTATTGGCTCTAAATGGTCTTTTCCATCTATTATAATATAATGTTTAAATCATAATGTTCAAAACCAGTGCAGTACAATTCTCTGGACTCTCTAGATCAATAATTATCAAAAAAAAGTTGAAAATTTGCCTCTATAACAGTTAAAAAGATGAAAATGATAAGAGCATAATGGCTTATTAAGCCAATAAGTGGTATTATACTGCCCCCTGCTGTTTAAAATAGTCATTTGTCATGTTACTGACTAATATTATACTATAATTCTTATTTAGACTTTATAAAATCACTCTTTTAACATTTATACTCACATTTAGTCAAAATTCATCTATTGAAGTATTACTACTGACTATTTAGCTCATAGAGAAATGTAAATCCTGAAGGACACTTGCAGTAAACATTTTGTTTTCCCATCACATAGTTCAAATGTCTGTATCTACAACAGAATGTGTGTGTGTAGTCCTAGGTTTCTGAATAAATGCTGAATAATCTGATTAATAGTTTACAAAGACATTATGTGAAATGCTTATGACCATTAAAGTATATTTTCATAATGACACATCCCAATAGCATTGAAAAAAAAAAAAAAAAATTGTGTGTGTGTGTGTGTGTGTGCAAATGTCTACATATGAGTGCAAAATCACCTGTGAAAACACTTTATTAATAAGCAGAATGGCCAGCAGAGGGCAGCAGAAGACCACTTATTGGCTCACTTTCATTTTGAACTACTTGGTTTCATCAGTATTATGTACTAAAGCAAACCAGTTTTTCCATGTTAACTATTGTAATACAATACATTTTTTGTCAGAGTTGATCACTTCATTTTTATTGACACTTCACATCAATGCAGCAATGTGGTAAATCATGGTAAATCACGATAAAAACATGGTAAATCATAGTAAAAAATACTATTACATGGTGTATCATGGCAAATCATAATAGCAATGTGATGAATCATTGTAAATCATGCTACAATCCTGGTAAATCATCCTATAACATAGTAAATCATCCTATAACATGGTAAATCATGCTAGAATCATATTAAATCATACTAGAATGTGTTCAATTGTGGTAAATCATGGTAGAACAGGGTAAATCATGGTGAATCATACTAGAACTTGGGAAATCATGCTAGATTCATGGTAAATCATACTGGAACATGGTAAATCATGAAAAACCACACTAAATTTGGTATATCATGGTAAATCATGCTAAAAATGGTCTATTTCATCTATGATGTCAGTGGTTAAATGCTTGCTACATAAAACGTAATGTCTTTTGATGCTTTTGAGCTTAAAGGCCTTAACTGCCATAATTGCTTGAACACCGATAAATGCTGCTTGCAGCTTTAATTATTATTATTATTATTATTATTCTGCCGTAAAACGCATCGTGCAGACCAAACCGTAAATGCTAGAGACTTGAAACTTTGTCAGATGGTAGTACAAAAATCGAGGAGAGGTTATCAAATTATGAGCCCGATTGGCCCATAGGTGGCGCTATAGCAATCAATTGCGCGAAACAGCTCATAACTCCTAAACCGTATATCGTAGACTCAAGTGTCTTATATCATTGGAAAGCTGGACTTCTGACTTAAAAAACGTATATCTCCGATTTTATTTCCGCCATATTGGATTTTCCGCCATTTTGAATTTTGTTGAAAAACTACTTTTGCGAACTAGTCCCTGGTTTTTTGCCCGATCGGAACCAAACCAGTGCAGAAATGTTCTCTGGAGTCTGAATATCAATAATTATCGAAAAAAAGTTGAAATTTCGATTTACGGTCGCTAGGGGGAGTAAAACAAACATTGTGGGAGGAGCCTATTTTACTAAAATGGCTATAACTCGAGAAGTAAATGAGATATCCTCACCAAACTTGGTCCACATGTGAATGAGTTCAATATGGGGTCACAGTAAAAACATCGCGACGATTGAACACTAGGTGGCGCTATAATGTGAAAAAAACATATAAAGGGCTGTCCGTTAGTCCGATTGACTTGAAAATTGGTATGCAGTGTCTTGGTCCAAGGTGCCATGTATGTGTAAAAGGATATTTGCGTATCTCAAAAAACATGGCCGCCATTAGCCAATGAAATTAAAGCACCTATTAAACAAGGTTAACGGTGTCCGATCGGAACGAAACTCGATGGGCATGTTCAACTCATGGCCTAAGATGTCTGTAAGAGTTTTGAAAGAAATCGGCCGCTAGTTGGCGCTAACGAGTTTTACGGCTCTGTAATCACGTGGTGTTACACAAATCCCCATAAAATGCATATCAGTCGATAGATCTCCTCATGCTGAACAACTTTGCCTCTAGAACCATTGCTGTCAGTCAAATTGTTCATTAAATATTCACAAATATGTTAAAAACCTATTTTTGCGAACTAGTCCCTGGTTTTTCGCCCGATCGGAACCAGACCAGTCTAGGACAATTCTCTGGACTCTCTAGATCAATAATTATCGAAAAAAAGTTGAACTTTGCCCTTTGGTTCACTATAACAGGGTCATTTAGAAAATGGGCTTGTCAAAATACACTCAAAAGCCTATAAATCATACATAAAAACTCAGAACTTCACAAAAATTGGTGAGCATATGAGTCATACCATGGTGAAGAAGCATGCAAAGTTTCATGGAGATCGGACAATAGGTGGCGCTATAACTGTTGAAAAGCTTTAAAACCATGTATTTCCTATGGTAAATTGCCTGTAATCATGATAGAAACATGGTAAATCATAGCAAAAAATACTATTACATGGTGTATCATGGCAAATCATGCTAGAAATGTGATGAATCATGGTAAATCATGCTACATCCTGATAAATCATTCTAGAATGTGGTATATCATGGTAAATCATCCTATAACATGTCAAATCATACTCAAATGTGTTCAGTTGTGGTAAACCATGCTAGAACAGGGTAAATCAAGGTGAATCATACTAGAACTTGGTATATCACTGGTTTGCTTTAGTGAAGAATACTGGTGAATCCAAGTAGTTCAAAATAAAAATGAGCCAATAAGTAGTCTTCTACTGCCCTCTGCTGGTCATTATGCTTATTAACAGTCTTTTCACATGTGCATTCATATCTTTAGACTCTTAAAAATCCCTTATATAACTATTACTATTATGACACAATCATATTTTGTCAAAGTTTATCAATTCATTTGTTCTAATGCTTCACATAATGGCTAGCCACGCGGTAAATCATGGTAAATAAAGCTAGAAACATGGTAAATCATAGTAAATAAGGTAAATAATGCTAGAATCCTGGTAAATCATTCTAGAATGTGGTATATCATGGTAAACTATGGTAAATCATGCTAGATTCATGGTAAATCATACTGGAACATGGTAAATCATGAAAAATCACACTAAATGTGGCATATCATGGTAAATCATGCTAAAACATTGTCTATTCCATCTATGATGTCAGTGGTTAAATGCTTGCTACATAAAACTTAATGTCTTTTGATGCTTGTGTGCTTAAAAATCTTAAAGGCCTTAACAGCTTGAACACCGCTAAATGCTGCTAGCAGCTTTAATTAGGTGTTCAAGCACGAAGTGCTGAAAACCTATTGTATTTGTGCTGATTAGGGGTTCAAGCACGAAGTGCTGAAACCCTATTGTTATTGGAAGGATTTTTATTATTATTATTTTTCCGCCATAAAACGCATCGTGCAGACCAAACCGTAAAGGCTAGAGACGTGAAATTTGGGCATAGGGTAGTACTCATCCTCGCTACTCAGATACACGGACTCAGCCCAATCGGCCCATAGGTGGCGCTATAGCAATCAATTGCGCGAAACTGTTCATAACTCCTAGACCGTAAGACATAGACTCAAGTGTCTTATATCATTGGAACGCTGGACATCTGTAGAAAAAAATGTATATCTCCGATTTTATTTCCGTCATGATAGATTTTCCGCCATTTTGAATTTTGTCCAAAACCTACTTTTGCGAACTAGTCCCTGGATTTTTGCCGGATCGGAACCAAACCAGTGCAGAAATGTTCTCTGGAGTCTGAATATCAATAATTATCGAAAAAAAGTTGAATTTTTGATTAACGCTCGCTAGGGGGCGCAAAATGAACGTTGTGGGAGGAACCTGATTTTCTAAATTGGCTATAACTCGAGAAGTAAATGAGATAGGTTCACCAAACTTGGTACACATGTCAAAGAGGACAATCTAAGGTCACAGTAAAAAAAATCGCGACGATTGAACACTAGGTGGCGCTATAACATGGAAAAAACATAAAAATGGCTGTGACCACGTGTCCGTTAGTCTGATTGACTTGAAATTTGGTATGCAGTGTCTTGGTCCTAGGTGCCATGTATGTGTAAAAGGATATTGGCGTATCTCAAAAAACATGGCCGCCATCGGCCAATGAAGTTTGAGCACCTATTAAACAAGGTTAACGGAGTTCGATCGGAACGAAACTCGATGGGCATGTTCGACTCGTGATCCTAGAGGTCTGTAAGAATTTTGAAAGAAATCGGCCACTAGTTGGCGCTAACGAGTTTTACGGCTCTGTAATCACGAGGTGTTGTGTCCATCCCCACAAAATGCATATCAGTCAATAGATCTCCTCATGCTGAACAACTTTGCCTCTAGAACCATTGCTGTCAATCAAATTGTTCATGAGTTATTAACGAAAATGTGAAATACCTACTTTTACGAACTAGTCCTAGGTTTTTCACCCGATCGGAACCAAACCAGTCTAGGAAAATTCTCTGGACTCTCTAGATTAATAATTATTAAAAAAAAGTTGAACTTTTGATTTTTTCGTATGGCTATAAATGGGACATTTAGAAAAGGGGTGTGGCTAAATACACTCAAAAGCCTATAAATCCTAAATGAAAACTCTGAACTTCACAAAAATTGGTGAGCATATGTGAGATAACATCATTAACAAGCATGCCAAATTTTATAGAGATCGGACAATAGGTGGCGCTATAACTGTTAAAATGCTATGGTAAATTGCCTGTATTGGCTGTAAATGGTCTTTTCCATCTATTATGTCAGTGGTTAAAAGCTTCCTAAATAAAACTGAATGTCTTAAATGTTTATGTCCTTAAAGGCCTTAACTGCTTGAACCCCGATAAATGCTGCTTGCAGCTTTAATTATTATTATTATTTTCCCCTAAAACGCATCGTGCAGACCAAA
The DNA here is from genome assembly GCA_036326025.1 of Chrosomus eos. Taxonomy (NCBI): domain Eukaryota; kingdom Metazoa; phylum Chordata; class Actinopteri; order Cypriniformes; family Leuciscidae; genus Chrosomus; species Chrosomus eos. The sequence continues at coordinate 475,889 of JAZAVI010000032.1, forward strand.
CCGTAAGTGCTAGAGACTTGAAACTTCGGATTAGGGTAGTACAAAAATCGAGGAGAGGTTGAGAGAGTATGAGCCCGATTGGCCCATAGGTGGCGCTATAGCAACCAAAAGCGCGAAACTGCTCATAACTCCTAGACCGTATGTCGTAGACTCAAGTGTCTTATATCATTGGAAAGCTGGACTTCTGACTTAAAAAACGTATATCTCCGATTTCATTTGCGCCATATTGGATTTTCCGCCATTTTGAATTTTGTCGAAAAACTACTTTTGCGAACTAGTCCCTGGTTTTTTGCCCGATCGGAACCAAACCAGTGCAGAAATGTTCTCTGGAGACTGAATATCAATAATTATCAAAAAAAAGTTGAACTTTCAATTTTCGGTCGCTAGGGGGTGCAAAAATAACATTGTGGGAGGAGCCTATTTTACTAAAATGGCTATAACTCCAGAAGTAAATGAGGTACTTTCACCAAACTTGGTAGATATGTGCATGAGTTCAATCTGAGGTCACAGTAAAAAAATCGCGACGATCGAACACTAGGTGGCGCTATAACATTAAAAAAACATAAAAGGGGGTGTGGCCACCTGACCGTTAGTCCGATTGACTTGAAAATTGGTATGCAGTGTCTTGGTCCAAGGCGCCATGTATGTGTCAAAGGATATTGGCATATCTAAAAAAACATGGCCGCCATTGGCCAATGAAGTTTGTGCACCTTTTAAACAAGGTTAACGGAGGCCGATCGGAACGAAACTCAATGGGCATGTTCGACTCATGGCCTAAGAGGTCTGTAAGAGTTTTGAAAGAAATCGGCCACTAGTTGGCGCTAACGAGTTTTACGGCTCTGTAATCACGTGGTGTTGCACACATCCCCATAAAATTCATATCAGTCCATAGATCTCCTCATGCTGAACAACTTTGCCTCTTGAACCATTGCTGTCAATCAAATCGTTCATTAAATATTCACGAATATGTTAAAAACCTACTTTTGCGAACTAGTCCCTGGTTTTTCGCCCGATCGGAACCAGACCAGTCTAGGACAATTCTATGGACTCTCTAGATCAATAATTATCAAAAAAAAGTTGAACTTTTGCATTTTGCGCATGGGTATAACAGGGGCGTTTAGAAATTAGACGTGTCAAAACACACTCAAAAGCCTATAAATCCTACATGGAAACTCAGAACTTGACAAAAATTGATGTGCATATGTCTCATACCATGGTGAAGAAGCATGCAAAGTTTCATGGAGATCGGACAATAGGTGGCTCTATAACTGTTGAAAAGCTTTAAAACCATGTATTTCCTATGGTAAATTGCCTGTATTGGCTCTAAATGGTCTTTTCCATCTACTATCATATAATGTTTAAATCATAATGTTCAAAACCAGTGCAGTACAATTCTCTGGACTCTCTAGATCAATAATTATCAAAAAAAGTTGAAAATTTGCCACTATAACAGTTAAAAAGATGAAAATGATAAGAGCATAATGGCTTATTAAGCCAATAAGTGGTATTATACTGCCCCCTGCTGTTTAAAATAGTCATTTGTCATGTTACTGACTAATATTATACTATAATTCTTATTTAGACTTTATAAAATCACTCTTTTAACATTTATACTCACATTTAGTCAAAATCCATCTATTGAAGTATTACTACTGACTATTTAGCTCATAGAGAAATGTGAATCCTGAAGGACACTTGCAGTAAACATTTTGTTTTCCCATCACATAGTTCAAATGTCTGTATCTACAACAGAATGTGTGTGTGTAGTCCTAGGTTTCTGAATAAATGCTGAATAATCGGATTAATAGTTTACAAAGACATTATGTGAAATGCTTATGACCATTAAAGTATATTTTCATGACACATCCCAATAGCATTGAAAAAAAAATAAAAAAAATTGTGTGTGTGTGTGTGTGTGTGCAAATGTCTACATATGAGTGCAAAATCACCTGTGAAAACACTTTATTAATAAGCAGAATGGCCAGCAGAGGGCAGTAGAAGACCACTTATTGGCTCACTTTCATTTTGAACTACTTGGTTTCATCAGTATTATGTACTAAAGCAAACCAGTTTTTCCATGTTAACTATTGTAATACAATACATTTTTTTGTCAGAGTTGATCACTTCATTTTTATTGACACTTCACATCAATGCAGCAATGTGGTAAATCATGGTAAATCACGATAAAAACATGGTAAATCATAGTAAAAAATACTATTACATGGTGTATCATGGCAAATCATGCTAGCAATGTGATGAATCATTGTAAATCATGCTACAATCCTGGTAAATCATCCGATAACATAGTAAATCATCCTATAACATGGTAAATCATGCTAGAATCATATTAAATCATACCAGAATGTGTTCAATTGTGGTAAATCATGGTAGAACAGGGTAAATCATGGTGAATCATACTAGAACTTGGTAAATCATGCAATATTCATGGTAAATCATACTGGAACATGGTAAATCATGAAAAACCACACTAAATTTGGTATATCATGGTAAATCATGCTAAAAATGGTCTATTTTATCTATGATATCAGTGGTTAAATGCTTGCTACATAAAACGTAATGTCTTTTGATGCTTTTGAGCTTAAAGGCCTTAACTGCCTTAATTGCTTGAACACCGCTAAATGCTGCTAGCAGCTTTAATTATTATTATTATTATTATTATTCTTCTGCCGTAAAACGCATCGTGCAGACCAAACCGTAAGTGCTAGAGACTTGATATTTGGGATTAAGGTAGCACAGAAATCGAGGAGAGGTTGGGAGAGTATGAGCCCGATTGGCCCATAGGTGGCGCTATAGCAACAAAAACGCGAAACTGATCATAACTCCTAAACCGTAAGGCGTAGACTCAAGTGTCTTATATCATTGGAAAGCTGGACTTCTGACTTAAAAAACGTATATCTCCGATTTTATTTCCGCCATATTGGATTTTCCGCCATTTTGAATTTTGTCGAAAAACTACTTTTGCGAACTAGTCCCTGGTTTTTTGCCCGATCGGAACCAAACCAGTGCAGAAATGTTCTCTGGAGAGTGAATATCAATAATTATCGAAAAAAAGTTGAAATTTCGATTTACGGTCGCTAGGGGGAGTAAAACAAACATTGTGGGAGGAGCCTATTTTACTAAAATGGCTATAACTCGAGAAGTAAATAAGATATCCTCACCAAACTTGGTACACATGTGAATGAGTTCAATATGAGGTCACAGTAAAAAATTGAACACTAGGTGGCGCTATAACATTAAAAAAACATAAAAGGGGGTGTGGCCACCTGACCGTTAGTCCAATTGACTTGAAAATTGGTATGCAGTGTCTTGGTTCAAGGTGCCATGTATGTGTAAAAGGATATTGGCGTATCTAAAAAAACATGGCCGCCATTAGCCAATGAAGTTCAAGCACCTATTAAACAAAGTTAACAGAGTCCGATCGGAACGAAACTCTATAGGCATGTTCAACTCATGGCCTAGTCCCGAAAAACTAGTCCCTGGTTTTTCGCACGATCGGAACCAGACCAGTCTAGAACAATTCTCTGGACTGTCTAGATCAATAATTATCGAAAAAAAGTTGAAATTTGGCCCTTGGTTCACTAAAACAGGGTCATTTATGAAATGGGTGTGTCAAAATACACTCAAACGCCTATAAATCATAAATAAAATCTCAGAACTTCACAAAAATTGGTGAGCATATGAGTCATACCATGGTGAAGAAGCATGCAAAGTTTCATGGAGATCGAACAATAGGTGGCGCTATAACTGTTGAAAAGCTTTAAAACCATGTATTTCCTATGGTAAATTGCCTGTAATCATGATAGAAACATGGTAAATCATAGCAAAAAATACTATTACATGGTGTATCATGGCAAATCATGCTAGAAATGTGATGAATCATGGTAAATCATGCTACATCCTGATAAATCATTCTAGAATGTGGTATATCATGGTAAATCATCCTATAACATGGCAAATCATACTCAAATGTGTTCAGTTGTGGTAAACCATGCTAGAACAGGGTAAATCAAGGTGAATCATACTAGAACTTGGTATATCACTGGTTTGCTTTAGTGAAGAATACTGGTGAAACCAAGTAGTTCAGAATGAAAATGAGCCAATAAGTAGTCTTCTACTGCCCTCTGCTGGCCATTATGCTTATTAACAGTCTTTTCACATGTGCATTCATATCTTTAGACTCTTAAAAATCCCTTATATAACTATTACTATTATGACACAATCATATTTTGTCAAAGTTTATCAATTCATTTGTTCTAATGCTTCACATAATGGCTAGCCACATGGTAAATCATGGTAAATAAAGCTAGAAACATGGTAAATCATAGTAAATAAGGTAAATAATGCTAGAATCCTGGTAAATCATTCTAGAATGTGGTATATCATGGTAAACTATGGTAAATCATGCTAGATTCATGGTAAATCATACTGGAACATGGTAAATCATGAAAAATCACACTAAATGTGGCATATCATGGTAAATCATGCTAAAACATGGTCTATTCCATCTATGATGTCAGTGGTTAAATGCTTGCTACATAAAACTTAATGTCTTTTGATGCTTGTGTGCTTAAAAATCTTAAAGGCCTTAACAGCTTGAACACCGCTAAATGCTGCTAGCAGCTTTAATTAGGTGTTCAAGCACGAAGTGCTGAAAACCTATTGTATTTGTAAGGATTTTTATTATTATTATTTTCCCCTAAAACTGATCGTACAGCCCAAACCGTAAGTGCTAGAGACTTGATATTTCGGATTAGGGTAGCACAGAAATCGAGGAGAGGTTGAGAGAGTATGAGCCCGATTGGCCCATAGGTGGCGCTATAGCAACAAAAACGCGAAACTGCTCATAACTCCTAAACCGTAAAGCGTAGACTCAAGTGTCTTATATCATTGGAAAGCTGGACTTCTGACTTAAAAAACGTATATCTCCGATTTTATTTGCGGTATGCAAATTTTTCCGCCATTTTGAATTTTGTCAAAAAACTACTTTTGCGAACTAGTCCCTGGTTTTTTTCCCGATCGGAACCAAACCAGTGCAGAAATGTTCTATGGAGTCTGAATATCAATAATTATCGAAAAAAAGTTGAAATTTCGATTTACGGTCGCTAGGGGGAGTAAAATGAACGTTGTGGGAGGAGCCTATTTTACTAAAATGGCTATAACTCAAGAAGTAAATGGAATATCGTCACCAAACTCAACAGACATGTGTAAGAGGACAGTCTGAGGTCACATTAAAAAAATTGCGTCGATTGGCCACATGGTGGCGCTATAACATTAAAAAAACATAAAAAGAGCTATGACCACATGACCGTTAGTCTGATTGACTTGAAAATTGGTATGCAGTGTCTTGGTCCAAGGTGCCATGTATATGTAAAAGGATATTGGCGTATCTCAAAAAACATGGCCGCCATCGGCCAATGAATTTTGAGCACCTATGAGACAAGGTTAACAGAGGCCGATCGGAACGAAACTCACTGGGCATGTTTGACTCATGGCCCTAGAGGTCTGTAAGAATTTTGAAAGAAATCAGCCACTAGTTGGCGCTAACGAGTTTTACAGCTCTGTAATCACGTGGTGTTGCATACATCCCCACAAAATGCATATCATTTGATAGATCTCCTCATGTTGAACAACTTTGCCTCTAGAACCATTGCTGTCAATCAAATCGTTCATTAAATATTCACGAATATGTTTAAAACCTACTTTTGCGAACTAGTCCCTGGTTTTTCGCCCGATCGGAACCAGACCAGTCTAGGACAATTCTCTGGACTCTCTAGATAAATAATTATCGAAAAAAAGTTGAAATTAGTCCTTTGGTTCACTATAACAGGGTCGTTTAGAAAATGGGCGTGTCAAAATACACTCAAAAGCCTATAAATCATAAATGAAAACTCAAAACTTCACAAAAATTGATGAGCATATGTGTCATACCATGGTGAAGAAGCATGCAAAGTTTCATGCAGATCGGACCATATGTGGCGCTATAACTGTTGAAAAGCTTTAAAACCATGTATTTCCTATGGTAAATTGCCTGTATTGGCTCTAAATGGTCTTTTCCATCTATTATAATATAATGTTTAAATCATAATGTTCAAAACCAGTGCAGTACAATTCTCTGGACTCTCTAGATCAATAATTATCAAAAAAAAGTTGAAAATTTGCCTCATATAACAGTTAAAAAGATGAAAATGATAAGAGCATAATGGCTTATTAAGCCAATAAGTGGTATTATACTGCCCCCTGCTGTTTAAAATAGTCATTTGTCATGTTACTGACTAATATTATACTATAATTCTTATTTAGACTTTATAAAATCACTCTTTTAACATTTATACTCACATTTAGTCAAAATTAATCTATTGAAGTATTACTACTGACTATTTAGCTCATAGAGAAATGTAAATCCTGAAGGACACTTGCAGTAAACATTTTGTTTTCCCATCACATAGTTCAAATGTCTGTATCTACAACAGAATGTGTGTGTGTAGTCCTAGGTTTCTGAATAAATGCTGAATAATCTGATTAATAGTTTACAAAGACATTATGTGAAATGCTTATGACCATTAAAGTATATTTTCATAATGACACATCCCAATAGCATTGAAAAAAAAAAAAAAAAATTGTGTGTGTGTGTGTGTGTGCAAATGTCTACATATGAGTGCAAAATCACCTGTGAAAACACTTTATTAATAAGCAGAATGGCCAGCAGAGGGCAGCAGAAGACCACTTATTGGCTCACTTTCATTTTGAACTACTTGGTTTCATCAGTATTATGTACTAAAGCAAACCAGTTTTTCCATGTTAACTATTGTAATACAATACATTTTTTGTCAGAGTTGATCACTTCATTTTTATTGACACTTCACATCAATGCAGCAATGTGGTAAATCATGGTAAATCACGATAAAAACATGGTAAATCATAGTAAAAAATACTATTACATGGTGTATCATGGCAAATCATAATAGCAATGTGATGAATCATTGTAAATCATGCTACAATCCTGGTAAATCATCCTATAACATAGTAAATCATCCTATAACATGGTAAATCATGCTAGAATCATATTAAATCATACTAGAATGTGTTCAATTGTGGTAAATCATGGTAGAACAGGGTAAATCATGGTGAATCATACTAGAACTTGGGAAATCATGCTAGATTCATGGTAAATCATACTGGAACATGGTAAATCATGAAAAACCACACTAAATTTGGTATATCATGGTAAATCATGCTAAAAATGGTCTATTTCATCTATGATGTCAGTGGTTAAATGCTTGCTACATAAAACGTAATGTCTTTTGATGCTTTTGAGCTTAAAGGCCTTAACTGCCATAATTGCTTGAACACCGATAAATGCTGCTTGTTATTATTATTATTCTGCCGTAAAACGCATCGTGCAGCCTAAACCGTAAGTGCTAGAGACTTGAAACTTTCTCAGATGGTAGTACAAAAATCGAGGAGAGGTTATCAAATTATGAGCCCGATTGGCCCATAGGTGGCGCTATAGCAATCAATTGCGCGAAACGGCTCATAACTCCTAAACCGTATGTCGTAGACTCAAGTGTCTTATATCATTGGAAAGCTGGACTTCTGACTTAAAAAACGTATATCTCCGATTTTATTTCCGCCATATTGGATTTTCCGCCATTTTGAATTTTGTCGAAAAACTACTTTTGCAAACTAGTCCCTGGTTTTTTGCTCGATCGGAACCAAACCAGTGCAGAAATGTTCTCTGGAGTCTGAGTATCAATAATTATCAAAAAAAAGTAAAAATTTTGATTAACAGTCGCTAGGGGGCGCAAAAAGAACGTTGTGGGAGGAGCCTATTTTACTAAAATGGCTATAACTCCAGAAGTAAATGAGGTAGGTTCACCAAACTTGGTACACATGTGCATAAGTTTAATCTGAGTTCACAGTAAAAAAATCGCGACGATCGAACACTAGGTGGCGCTATAACATTAAAAAAACATAAAAGAGGGTGTGGCCACCTGACCGTTAGTCCGATTGACTTGAAAATTGGTATGCAGTGTCTTGGTCCAAGGTGCCATGTATGTGTAAAAGGATATTGGCGTATCTCAAAAAACATGGCCACCATCGGCCAATGAAATTTGAGCACCTATTAAACAAGGTTAACGGTGTCCGATCGGAACGAAACTCAACGGGCATGTTCGACTCGTGGCCCAAGAGGTCTGTAAGAGTTTTGAAAGATATCGGCCACTAGATGGCGCTAACGAGTTTTACGGCTCTGTAATCACGTGGTGTTGCACAAAACCCCATAAAATTCATATCAGTCGATAGATCTCCTCATGCTGAACAACTTTGCCTCTAGAACCATATCTGTCAATCAAATCGTTCATTAAATATTCACGAATATGTTGAAAACCTACTTTTGCGAACTAGTCCCTGGTTTTTTGCCCGATCAAAACCAGACCAGTCTAGGACAATTCTATGGACTCTCTAGGTCAATAATTATCAAAAAAAAGTTGAAATTTGCCCTTTGGTTCACTATATCAGGGCCATTTAGAAAATGGCCGTGTCAAAATACACTCAAAAGCCTATAAATCATAAATGAAAACTCAAAACTTCACAAAAATTGATGAGCATATGTGTCATACCATGGTGAAGAAGCATGCAAAGTTTCATGCAGATCGGACCATATGTGGCGCTATAACTGTCAAATAGCTTTAAAACCATAGATTTCCTATGGTAAATTGCATGTATTGGCTCTAAATGGTCTTTTCCATCTATTATCATATAATGTTTAAATCATAATGTTCAAAACCAGTGCAGTACAATTCTCTGGACTCCCTAGATCAATAATTATCAAAAAAAGTTGAAAGTTTGCCTCTATAACAGTTAAAAAGATGAAAATGATAAGAGCATAATGGCTTATTAAGCCAATAAGTGGTATTATACTGCCCTCTGCTGTTTAAAATAGTCATTTGTCATGTTACTGACTAATATTATACTATAATTTTTATTTAGACTTTATAAAATCACTCTTTTAACATTTATACTCACATTTAGTCAAAATTTATCTATTGAAGTATTACTACTGACTATTTAGCTCATAGAGAAATGTGAATCCTGAAGGAGACTTGCAGTAAACATTTTGTTTTTCCATCACATACTTCAAATGTCTGTATCTACAACAGAATGTGTGTGTGTGTGTGTGTGTGTAGTCCTAGGTTTCTAAATAAATGCTGAATAATATGAGTAATAGTTTACAAAGACATTATGTGAAATGCTTCTGACCATTAAAAGAAATTTTCATAATGACACATCCAAAAGCATTGAAAACAACAACAACATTTGTGTGTGTGTGTGTGTGTGTGTGTGTGTGTGTGTGTGTGTGTGTGTGTGTGTGTATGTGTGTGTGTGTGTGTGTGTGTGTGTGTGTGTGTGTGTGTGTGTGTGGTGTGTGTGTGTGTGTGTGTGTGTGTGTGTGTGTGTGTGTGTAAGCATGCATAATGGAGTTAACATGGAAAAACTGGTTTGATTTAGTGAATACAGGTGAAACCAAGTAGTTCAAAATGAAAGTGAGCCAATAAGTGGTCTTCTACTGCCCTCTGCTGGCCATTCTCCTTATTAACAGTCTTTTCACATGTGCATTCATATATTTAGACTCTTAAAAATCCCTTATATAACTATTACTGTTATAACACAATCATATTTTGTCAGAGTTTATCACTTCATTTGTTCTGATGCTTTATATAATTGCTAGCCACGTAGTAAATCATTGTAAATAAAGCTAGAAACATGGTAAATCATAGTAAATAAGGTAAATAATGCTAGAATACTGGTAAATCATTCTAGAATGTGGTATATCATGGTAAACTATGGTAAATCATGCTAGATTCATGGGAAATCATACTGGAACATGGTAAATCGTGAAAAATCACACCAAATGTGGTAAATCATGGTAAATCATGCTAAAACATGGTCTATTACATCTATGATGTCAGTGGTTAAATGCTTGCTACATAAAACTTAATGTCTTTTGATGCTTGTGTGCTTAAAAATCTTAAATGCCTTAACTGCTTGAACACCGCTAAATGCTGCTAGCAGCTTTAATTATTAGGGGTTCAAGCACGAAGTGCTGAAACCCTATTGTTATTGGAAGGATTTTTATTATTATTATTTTTCCGCCATAAAACGCATCGTGCAGACCAAACCGTAAAGGCTAGAGACGTGAAATTTGGGCATAGGGTAGTACTCATCCTCGCTACTCAGATACACGGACTCAGCCCAATCGGCCCATAGGTGGCGCTATAGCAATCAATTGCGCGAAACTGTTCATAACTCCTAGACCGTAAGACATAGACTCAAGTGTCTTATATCATTGGAACGCTGGACATCTGTAGAAAAAAATGTATATCTCCGATTTTATTTCCGTCATGATAGATTTTCCGCCATTTTGAATTTTGTCCAAAACCTACTTTTGCGAACTAGTCCCTGGATTTTTGCCGGATCGGAACCAAACCAGTGCAGAAATGTTCTCTGGAGTCTGAATATCAATAATTATCGAAAAAAAGTTGAATTTTTGATTTTCGGTTGCTAGGGGGCGCAAAATGAACGTTGTGGGAGGAGCCTGATTTTCTAAATTGGCTATAACTCGAGAAGTAAATGAGATAGGTTCACCAAACTTGGTACACATATCAAAGATGACAATCTGAGGTCACAGTAAAAAAATAGCGACGATTGAACACTAGGTGGCGCTATACCATGGAAAAAACATAAAAATGGCTGTGACCACGTGACCGTTAGTCTGATTGACTTGCAAATTGGTATGCAGTGTCTTGGTCCTAGGTGCCATGTATGTGTAAAAGGATATTGGCGTATCTAAAAAAACATGGCCGCCATCGGCCAATGAAGTTTGAGCACCTATTAAACAAGGTTAACGGAGTCCGATTGGAACGAAACTCGATGGGCATGTTCGACTCGTGATCCTAGAGGTCTGTAAGAATTTTGAAAGAAATCGGCCACTAGTTGGCGCTAACGAGTTTTATGGCTCTGTAATCACGTGGTGTTGTGTCCATCCCCACAAAATGCATATCAGTCAATAGATCTCCTCATGCTAAACAACTTTGCCTCTAGAACCATTGCTGTCAATCAAATTGTTCATGAGTTATTAACGAAAATGTGAAAAACCTACTTTTACAAACTAGTCCTAGGTTTTTCACCCGATCGGAACCAAACCAGTCTAGGAAAATTCTCTGGACTCTCTAGATTAATAATTATTAAAAAAAAGTTGAACTTTTGATTTTTTCGTATGGCTATAAATGGGTCATTTAGAAAAGGGGTGTGGCTAAATACACTCAAAAGCCTATAAATCCTAAATGAAAACTCTGAACTTCACAAAAATTGGTGAGCACATGTGAGATAACATCATTAACAAGCATGCCAAATTTTATAGAGATCGGACAATAGGTGGCGCTATAACTGTTAAAATGCTATGGTAAATTGCCTGTATTGGCTGTAAATGGTCTTTTCCATCTATTATGTCACTGGTTAAAAGCTTCCTAAATAAAACTGAATGTCTTAAATGTTTATGTCCTTAAAGGCCTTAACTGCTTGAACCCCGATAAATGCTGCTTGCAGCTTTAATTATTATTATTATTCTGCCGTAAAACGCATCGTGCAGACCAAACCGTAAATGCTAGAGACTTGAAACGTTGTCAGATGGTAGTACAAAAATCGAGGAGAGGTTATCAAATTATGAGCCCGATTGGCCCATAGGTGGCGCTATAGCAATCAATTGCGCGAAACGGCTCATAACTCCTAAACCGTATATCGTAGACTCAAGTGTCTTATATCATTGGAAAGCTGGACTTCTGACTTAAAAAACGTATATCTCCGATTTTAATTCCGCCATATTGGATTTTCCGCCATTTTGAATTTTGTCGAAAAACTACTTTTGCGAACTAGTCCCTGGTTTTTTGCCCGATCGGAACCAAACCAGTGCAGAAATGTTCTCTGGAGTCTGAATATCAATAATTATCGAAAAAAAGTTGAAATTTCGATTTACGGTCGCTAGGGGAGTAAAACAAACATTGTGGGAGGAGCCTATTTTACTAAAATGGCTATAACTCAAGAAGTAAATGAGATATCGTCACCAAACTCAACAGACATGTGTATGAGGACAGTCTGAGGTCACATTAAAAAAATTGCGTCGATTGGCCACATGGTGGCGCTATAACATTAAAAAAACATAAAAAGAGCTATGACCACATGACCGTTAGTCTGATTGACTTGAAAATTGGTATGCAGTGTCTTGGTCCAAGGTGCCATGTATGTGTAAAAGGATATTGGCGTATCACAAAAAACATGGCCGCCATCGACCAATGAAGTTTGAGCACCTATGAGACAAGGTTAACGGAGGCCGATCGGAACGAAACTCGCTGGCATGTTTGACTCATGGCCCTAGAGGTCTGTAAGAATTTTGAAAGAAATCGGCCACTAGTTGGCGCTAACGAGTTTTATGGCTCTGTAATCACGTGGTGTTGCACAAATCCCCACAAAATGCATATCATTTGATAGATCTCCTAATGCTGAACAACTTTGCCTCTAGAACCATATCTGTCAATCAAATCGTTCATTAAATATTCACAAATATGTTAAAAACCTACTTTTGCGAACTAGTCCCTGGTTTTTCGCACGATCGAAACCAGACCAGTCTAGAACAATTCTCTGGACTGTCTAGATCAATAATTATCGAAAAAAAGTTGAAATTTGGCCTTTGGTTCACTAAAACAGGGTCATTTATAAAATGGGTGTGTCAAAATACACTCAAACGCCTATAAATCATAAATAAAAACTCAGAACTTCACAAAAATTGGTGAGCATATGAGTCATACCATGGTGAAGAAGCATGCAAAGTTTCATGGAGATCGGACAATAGGTGGCGCTATAACTGTTGAAAAGCTTTAAAACCATGTATTTCCTATGGTAAATTGCCTGTAATCATGATAGAAACATGGTAAATCATAGCAAAAAATACTATTACATGGTGTATCATGGCAAATCATGCTAGAAATGTGATGAATCATGGTAAATCATGCTACATCCTGATAAATCATTCTAGAATGTGGTATATCATGGTAAATCATCCTATAACATGGCAAATCATACTCAAATGTGTTCAGTTGTGGTAAATCATCCTATAACATGGCAAATCATACTCAAATGTGTTCAGTTGTGGTAAACCATGCTAGAACAGGGTAAATCAAGGTGAATCATACTAGAACTTGGTATATCACTGGTTTGCTTTAGTGAAGAATACTGGTGAAACCAAGTAGTTCAGAATGAAAATGAGCCAATAAGTGGTCTTCTACTGCCCTCTGCTGGCCATTATGCTTATTAACAGTCTTTTCACATGTGCATTCATATCTTTAGACTCTTAAAAATCCCTTATATAACTATTACTATTATGACAAAATCATATTTTGTCAAAGTTTATCAATTCATTTGTTCTAATGCTTCACATAATGGCTAGCCACGTGGTAAATCATGGTAAATAAAGCTAGAAACATGGTAAATCATAGTAAATAAGGTAAATAATGCTAGAATCCTGGTAAATCATTCTAGAATGTGGTATATCATGGTAAACTATGGTAAATCATGCTAGATTCATGGTAAATCATACTGGAACATGGTAAATCATGAAAAACTAAATGTGGTATATCATGGTAAATCATGCTAAAACATGGTCTATTCCATCTATGATGTCAGTGGTTAAATGCTTGCTGCATAAAACTTAATGTCTTTTGATGCTTGTGTGCTTAAAAATCTTAAAGGCCTTAACAGCTTGAACACCGCTAAATGCTGCTAGCAGCTTTAATTAGGTGTTCAAGCACGAAGTGCTGAAAACCTATTGTATTTGTGCTGATTTTTAGGTGTTCAAGCACGAAGTGCTGAAAACCTATTGTATTTGTAAGGATTTTTAGGTGTTCAAGCACGAAGTGCTGAAAACCTATTGTAATTGTACCGATTTTTATTATTATTTTTCTTCTCCGCTAAAACGCATCGTGCAGCCCAAACCGTAAGTGCTGGAGCTCTGAAACTTTGTCAGATGGTAGTACAAAAATCGAGGAGAGGTTCAGAGAGTATGACCCCGATTGGCCTATAGGTGGCGCTATAGCAATCAATTGCGCGAAATGGCTCATAACTCGTAGACCGTAAGTCATAGACTCAAGTGTCTTATATCATTGGAAAGCTGGACTCCTGACTTAAAAAACGTATATCTCCGATTTTATTTCCGCCATATTGGATTTTCCGCCATCTTGGATTTTGTCAAAAAACTACTTTTGCGAACTAGTCCCTGGTTTTTTGCCCGATCGGAACCAAACCAGTGCAGAAATGTTCTCTGGAGACTGAATATCAATAATTATCAAAAAAAAGTTGAATTTTCGATTTTCGGTCGCTAGGGGGTGCAAAAACAACATTGTGGGAGGAGCCTATTTTACTAAAATGGCTATAACTCCAGAAGTAAATGAGGTACGTTCACCAAACTTGGTAGATATGTGCATGAGTTCAATCTGAGGTCACAGTAAAAAAATCGCGACGATCGAACACTAGGTGGCGCTATAACATTAAAAAAACATAAAAGGGGGTGTGGCCACCTGACCGTTAGTCCGATTGACTTGAAAATTGGTATGCAGTGTCTTGGTCCAAGGTGCCATGTATGTGTAAAAGGATATTGACATATCTCAAAAAACATGGCCGCCATTGGCCAATGAAGTTTGTGCACCTTTTAAAAAAGGTTAACGGAGGCCGATCGGAACGAAACTCAATGGGCATGTTCGACTCATGGCCCAAGAGGTCTGTAAGAGTTTTGAAAGAAATCGGCCACTAGTTGGCGCTAACGAGTTTTACGGCTCTGTAATCACGTGGTGTTGCACACATCCCCATAAAATGCATATCAGTCGATAGATCTCCTCATGCTGAACAACTTTGCCTCTTGAACCATTGCTGTCAATCAAATAGTTCATTAAATATTCACGAATATGTTAAAAACCTACTTTTGCGAACTAGTCCCTGGTTTTTCGCCCGATCGGAACCAGACCAGTCTAGGACAATTCTATGGACTCTCTAGATCAATAATTATCAAAAAAAAGTTGAACTTTTGCATTTTGCGCATGGGTATAACAGGGACGTTTAGAAATTAGACGTGTCAAAACACACTCAAAAGCCTATAAATCCTACAAGGAAACTCAGAACTTGACAAAAATTGATGTGCAGATGTCTCATACCATGGTGAAGAAGCATGCAAAGTTTCATGGAGATCGGACAATAGGTGGCGCTATAACTGTTGAAAAGCTTTAAAACCATGTATTTCCTATGGTAAATTGAATGTATTGGCTGTAAATGGTGTGTTCCATCTATAATCATATAATCTTTATATCATAATGCTCAAAATCAGTGCAGTACAATTCTCTGGACTCTCTAGGTCAATAATTATCAAAAAAAAGTTGAACTTTGCCCTTTGGTTTGCTATAAAAGGGTCATTTAGAAAATGGGCGTGTGAAAATACACTCAAACGCCTATAAATCATAAATAAAAACTCAGAACTTCACAAAAATTGGTGTGCATATGTGACCTAACGTCATTATCAAGCATGCAAAGTTTTATGAAGATCGGACTATAGGTGGCGCTATAACTGTTAAAAACCTGCAAAACCATGTATTTCCTATGGTAAATTGCCTGTAGTGGCTGTAAATGGTATTTTCCATCTATTATCATATAATGTTTAAATAATAATGTTCAAAACCAATGCAGTACAATTCTCTGGACTCTCTAGATCAATAATTATCAAAAAAAGTTGAAAATTTGCCTCTATAACAGTTAAAAACATGACAATTATATGAGCATAATGACTTATTAAGCCAATAAGTGGTATTATTCTGCCCCCTGCTGTTTAAAATAGTCATTTGTCATGTTACTGACTAATATTATACTATAATTCTTATTTAGACTTTATAAAATCACTATTTTAACATTTACACTCACATTTAGTCAAAATGCATCTATTGAAGTATTACTACTGACTATTTAGCACATAGAGAAATGTGAATCCTGAAGGAGACTTGCAGTAAACATTTTGTTTTTCCATCACATAGTTCAAATGTCTTTATCTACAACATAATGTGTGTGTGTAGTCCTAGGTTTCTGAATAAATGCTGAATAATCTGATTAATAGTTTACAAAGACATTATATGAAATGCTTATGACCATTAAAGTATATTTTCATAATGACACATCCCAATAGCATTGAAAACAACAACAACATTCATCTGTGTGTGTGTGTGTGTGTGTGTGTGTGTGTGTGTGTGTGTGTGTGTGTGTGTGTGTGTGTGTGTGTGTGTGTGTGTGTGTGTGTGTGTGTGTGTGTGTGTGTGTGTGTGTGTGTGTGTGTGTGTGTGTGTGCATGCATAATGGAGTTAACAGGGAAAAACTGGTTTGCTTTAGTCCAGAAAACTGGGGAAACCAAGTAGTTCAAAATGAAAGTGAGCTAATAAGTGGTCTTCTACTGCCCTCTGCTGGCCATTCTCCTTATTAACAGTCTTTTCACATGTGCATTCATATATTTAGACTCTTAAAAATCCCTTATATAACTATTACTATTATAACACAATCATATTTTGTCAGAGTTTATCACTTCATTTGTTCTGATGCTTCACATAATTGCTGTCCAAGTGGTAAATCATGGTAAATAAAGCTAGAAACATGGTAAATCATAGTAAATAAGGTAAATAATGCTAGAATCCTGGTAAATCATTCTAGAATGTGATATATCATGGTAAACTATGGTAAATCATGCTAGATTCATGGTAAATCATACTGGAACATGGTAAATCATGAAAAATCACACTAAATGTGGTAAATCATGGTAAATCATGCTAAAACATGGTCTATTATATCTATGATGTCAGTGGTTAAATGCTTGCTACATAAAACTTAATGTCTTTTGATGCTTGTGTGCTTAAAAATCTTAAAGGCCTTAACTGCTTGAACACCGCTAAATGCTGCTAGCAGCTTTAATTATTAGGGGTTCAAGCACGAAGTGCTGAAACCCTATTGTATTTGTAAGGATTTTTATTATTATTATTATTCCGCCCTAAAACGCATCGTGCAGCCCAAACCGTAAGTGCTGGAGCTCTGAAACTTTGTCAGATGGTAGTACAAAAATCGAGGAGAGGTTATCAAATGATGAGCCCAATTGGCCCATAGGTGGCGCTATAGCAATCAATTGCGCGAAACTGCTCATAACTCCTAGACCATATGTCGTAGAGTCAAGTGTCTTATATCATTGGAACGCTGGACATCTGTAGAAAAAAATGTATATCTCCGATTTTATTTCCGTCATGATAGATTTTCCGCCATTTTGAATTTTGTCCAAAACCTACTTTTGCGAACTAGTCCCTGGATTTTTGCCGGATCGGAACCAAACCAGTGCAGAAATGTTCTCTGGAGTCTGAATATCAATAATTATCGAAAAAAAGTTGAATTTTTGATTTCCGGTTGCTAGGGGGCGCAAAATGAACATTGTGGGAGGAGCCTGATTTTCTAAATTGGCTATAACTCGAGAAGTAAATGAGATAGGTTCACCAAACTTGGTACACATGTCAAAGAGGACAATCTGAGGTCACAGTAAAAAAATCGCGACGATTGAACACTAGGTGGCGCTATACCATGGAAAAAACATAAAAATGGCTGTGACCACGAGACCGTTAGTCTGATTGACTTGAAATTTGGTATGCAGTGTCTTGGTCCTAGGTGCCATGTATGTGTAAAAGGATATTGGCGTATCTCAAAAAACATAGCCGCCATCGGCCAATGAATTTTGAGCACCTATTAAACAAGGTTAACGGAGTCCGATCGGAACGAAACTCGATGGGCATGTTCGACTCGTGATCCTAGAGGTCTGTAAGAATTTTGAAAGAAATCGGCCACTAGTTGGTGCTAACGAGTTTTATGGCTCTGTAACCACGTGGTGTTGTGTCCATCCCCACAAAATGCATATCAGTCAATAGATCTCCTCATGCTAAACAACTTTGCCTCTAGAACCATTGCTGTCAATCAAATTGTTCATGAGTTATTAACGAAAATGTGAAAAACCTACTTTTACGAACTAGTCCTAGTTTTTCACACGATCGGAACCAAACCAGTCTAGGAAAATTCTCTGGACTCTCTAGATTAATAATTATTAAAAAAAAGTTGAACTTTTGATTTTTTCGTATGGCTATAAATGGGTCATTTAGAAAAGGGGTGTGGCTAAATACACTCAAAAGCCTATAAATCCTAAATGAAAACTCTGAACTTCACAAAAATTGGTGAGCATATGTGAGATAACATCATTAACAAGCATGCCAAATTTTATAGAGATCGGACAATAGGTGGCGCTATAACTGTTAAAATGCTATGGTAAATTGCCTGTATTGGCTGTAAATGGTCTTTTCCATCTATTATGTCAGTGGTTAAAAGCTTCCTAAATAAAACTGAATGTCTTAAATGTTTATGTCCTTAAAGGCCTTAACTGCTTGAACCCCGATAAATGCTGCTTGTTATTATTATTATTCTTCTGCCGTAAAACGCATCGTGCAGACCAAACCGTAAATGCTAGAGACTTGAAACTTTGTCAGATGGTAGTACAAAAATCGAGGAGAGGTTATCAAATTATGAGCCCGATTGGCCCATAGGTGGCGCTATAGCAACCAATTGCGCAAAACTGCTCATAACTCCTAAACCGTAAGTCGTAGACTCAAGTGTCTTATATCATTGGAAAGCTGGACTTCTGACTTAAAAAACGTATATCTCCGATTTAATTTCCGCCATATTGGATTTTCCGCCATTTTGAATTTTGTCGAAAAACTACTTTTGCGAACTAGTCCCTGGTTTTTTGCCCGATCGGAACCAAACCAGTGCAGAAATGTTCTCTGGAGACTGAATATCAATAATTATCGAAAAAAAGTTGAAATTTCGATTTACGGTCGCTAGGGCAGTAAAACAAACATTGTGGGAGGAGCCTATTTTACTAAAATGGCTATAACTCGAGAAGTAAATGAGATATCCTCACCAAACTTGGTACACATGTGCATGAGTTCAATCTGAGGTC
Source organism: Chrosomus eos (assembly GCA_036326025.1). Classification (NCBI taxonomy): domain Eukaryota; kingdom Metazoa; phylum Chordata; class Actinopteri; order Cypriniformes; family Leuciscidae; genus Chrosomus; species Chrosomus eos. Next base: position 495,027 of record JAZAVI010000032.1, read on the forward strand.
ACAGTAAAAAAATCGCGACTATCGAACACTAGGTGGCGCTATAACATTAAAAAAACATAAAAGGGGTGTGGCCACCTGACCGTTAGTCCAATTGACTTGAAAATTGGTATGCAGTGTCTTGGTTCAAGGTGCCATGTATGTGTAAAAGGATATTGGCGTATCTAAAAAAACATGGCCGCCATTAGCCAATGAAGTTCAAGCACCTATTAAACAAGGTTAATGGAGTCCGATCGGAACGAAACTCGATAGGCATGTTCAACTCATGGCCTAAGAGGTCTGTAAGAGTTTTGAAAGAAATCGGCCACTAGTTGGCGCTAACGAGTTTTACGGCTCTGTAATCACGTGGTGTTGCACACATCCCCATAAAATGCATATCAGTCGATAGATCTCCTTATGCTGAACAACTTTGCCTCTAGAACCATTGCTGTCAATCAAATCGTTCATTAAATATTCACGAATATGTTAAAAACCTACTTTTGCGAACTAGTCCCTGGTTTTTCGCCCGATCGGAACCAGACCAGTCTAGGACAATTCTCTGGACTCTCTAGATCAATAATTATTGAAAAAAAGTAGAAATTTGCCCTTTGGTTCACTATAACAGGGTCATTTAGAAAATGGGCGTTTCAAAATACACTCAAAAGCCTATAAATCCTAAATAAAAACTCAGAACTTCACAAAAATTGCTGTGCATATGTGTCATACCATGATGAAGAAGCATGCAAAGTTTCATGGAGCTCGGACAATAGGTGGCGCTATAACTGTAAAAAAGCTTTAAACCCATATGTTTCCTATGGCAAATTGCCTGTATTGGCTGTACATTTTGTTTTCCAGAAAAGATATGTCCACGAGAGGGAGCAACAGCATTAGACATTTTTAATCTTTTAAAGCAGTTTTCAGCATTGGCTAACAAACAAATGCTTAAAGCTATTTATTATGATGGAACTAAAATTTATGATAAATAATATAATAATAAATAAGGTTGGCTGTACATTTTGTTTTCCATCTATGAGCATATAATGTTAAAATCAATGTTCAAAACCAGTACAGTACAATTCTCTTGACTCCCTAGATCAATAATTATCAGAAAAGATATAACTTATTTATTTGGATGGCTATAATAGTGACACTTCAATATGTAGCATTGATCAAGTGTCCCTGAAAGCCTATATCTCTTCAATGAATGCTCATATCTTCTTAAAAACAAGTTTGAACATGTAAAACTAAATAAGCACAACATTTTTCAGACAGATTCGGACAAAATATACCCTTTATAGCAGTTAAATATGTGAAAATGATGTGAATATAAAGGCTTAAGCTAATAAGTGGTATTGTACTACCCCCTGCTGTTTAAAATAGTCATTTTGTCATGCTACTAACTAATATTATAGTATAATTCTTATTTAGACTTTATAAAAATCACAATTTTAACATTTACACTCACATTTTGTCCAAATTCATCTATTGGAGTATTGCTATTGAGAATTTACTATTAGTATCACATTAAAATCAACATTAAAGCCTTAAAACGAAACTAAATCCTTCAGGCCACGCCCCTACAATACAAATTCACTCATAACTCGAAAACGAAAACTCACTGCGCGCTCAAATTTTGATGGTGAGGTCCTCTCCGGGCTCTTGATCCAAATCTGGCGTCGCGGGGCTCGGGAGAACCCCCCACCCCCCGCGGATCTCTAATTCGTGAGACCCCCAACTCTGAATGGCCGTATCTCCCGATCTAGAGCACCTACATCCTTGTGGGAGAGCTTGTTGGAAAGGCCCCGTCCTCATCTAGCTTCGATTCGAGTATGGTGCGATTTGGCCTGGGCATTCCCGAGTTATAAGAGCACAAAGATATGCATTTCAACATACATAACTCCTGTCCCCGATCACTCAGGAACACTGCGATGGTCTTGTTCAACAGAGCTCCTCTAACACTATCTAAGTTCTGAGTTTCAGATTTTTTCGCTTTCTCATTCCCGAGATATAAGTAAAAAAAAAAAAAAAAAATCCTGTCATTCATTTCAACTGTATTGTAATACCGCTGTTGTCCACGAGAGGGAGCAATAGCATTAGACATTTTTAATCTTTTAAAGCAGTTTTCAGCATTGGCTAACAAACAAATGCTTAAAGCTATTTATTATGATGGAAATAATATTTATGATAAATAATATAATAATAAATAAGGTTAGCTGTACATTTTGTTTTCCATCTATGAGCATATAATGTTAAAATCAATGTTCAAAACCAGTACAGTACAATTCTCTTGACTCCCTAGATCAATAATTATCAGAAAATATATAACTTATTATTAATATATATAATCATTTATTTCAAATATATATCCAACAATTTGTGTAAGCACATTCATTAGAGTTAATATGAAAAATGTGCCATTTAAAAAAGGTACATTGAATCAAACTAAAAGTCATAGATCAATTTTAATGACAGAATAATAAAAAAAAACAATGCATATGAAAACAAGACATATGAAATGGTAAGAGACAATAATTCAGTGGGCGTTCAGCTCATAGACCAATCCTCAGGGATGATAGGGTGGTAAGGGCTTCGGTCCATGCAGGACAACACCACTAAAATACCCTCAATGACAGACAACACTGGCCTCTGTCAAACACAACAACTCTGTCAGATACAACTGTGATAAGCATTTCAGAATGGTCAGCATTTCAGTATGTGCTGAACTGAGCCACACAGATGTAGTCCACAATGGTGGTGTGATGATGATGCTGAATAGCACAATGTCAAATACTGATTACTGGCCACACAGATGTAGTCCACAATGGTGATGGTGGTGGTGATCTGAATGCTGAACTGAGCCACACAGATGTAGTCCACAATGGTGATGGTGGTGTGATGATCTGAATGCTGAACTGAGCCACACAGATGTAGTCCACAATGGTGATGGTGGTGTGATGATCTGAATGCTGAACTGAGCCACACAGATGTAGTCCACATGTGATGTGTGATGGATTTTTCTGAGGTCAACACGATTTCCTTGATTGCATTGAATGAATCTTGCACTGGTTTTCTGCAGTCAAATTGTTCCTATAATTTGCATCGAATAGACATTTTCAGCTGGATTTGGATTAGAATATTTTATATTGAACTTTACAAGTGAATTATGTGTACTAAAACAATGAGATTTGAATAGGCAACTATTTAACTTTACAAATGAATTAGTACTTCTAAAAACATTTTTACAGAATATTATTTAAGGCAAATATCTATTCCATAAGGTAATCAGTATTCAATGTATAATTATAACTAATTTAAAAGATAAAAATAGTCTTACCTGTTTATCAATACTTGAAGTGTTGGAATATGATGAGAATGAAGCAGCAAATATGGTCTAATATATCTCAAAGTTCTTTGTCTTTCCTTTCTTTTTTCTCTTTCTGCTGCAAAGAGTTTGTTTCATTTCTTACATCACCTTTTGTTGTAAGTACTTCATTATAAACCTGCCAAATGTATGATGCAAGTCTCTATACAAATTCATTATAAAAGGACATTACACAGACATTTTAAACAATAAAACACAAAGAAATAAATAAAAAGAATGACTAAATAAATGAATGAATGAAAATTAATAAATAATTATTGTATGTTAAAAAGCTTTAAAACCATGTATTTCCTATGGTAAATTGCCTGTATTGGCTGTAAATGGTATTTTCCATCTATGATAATATAATCTTTATATCGTAATTCTAAAAATCAGTGCAGTGCATTTCTCTGGACTCTCTAGATCAATGATTATCAGAAAAGGTCTAACTTCTTCATTTGGATGGCTATAATAGGGTCACTTAAATATGTAGCCATATGTGTCCCTGAAAGCCTATATCTCTTCAATGAATGCTAGAATCATATGAAATCATACTAGAATGTATTCAATTGTGGTAAACCATGCTAGAACAAGACAAATCATGGTGAATCATCCTAGAACTTGGTATATCATGGTAAACTATTGTAAATCATGCTAGATTCATGGTAAATCATACTGGAACATGGTAAATCATGAAAAATCACACTAGATTTGGTATATCATGGTAAATCATGCTAAAAATTGTCTTCCATCTATGATGTCAGTGGTTAAATGCTTGCTACATAAAACATAATGTCTTTTGATGCTTTTGAGCTTAAAGGCCTTAACTGCCTTAATTGCTTGAACACCGCTAAATGCTGCTAGCAGCTTTAATTATTATTATTCTTCTGCCGTAAAACGCATCGTGCAGACCAAACCGTAAATGCTAGAGACTTGAAACTTTGTCAGATGGTAGTACAAAAATCGAGGAGAGGTTATCAAATTATGAGCCCGATTGGCCCATAGGTGGCGCTATAGCAACCAATTGCGCAAAACTGCTCATAACTCCTAAACCGTAAGTCGTAGACTCAAGTGTCTTATATCATTGGAAAGCTGGACTTCTGACTTAAAAAACGTATATCTCCGATTTTATTTCCGCCATATTGGATTTTCCGCCATTTTGAATTTTGTCGAAAAACTACTTTTGCGAACTAGTCCCTGGTTTTTTGACCGATCGGAACCAAACCAGTGCAGAAATGTTCTCTGGAGTCTGAATATCAATAATTATCGAAAAAAAGTTGAAATTTCGATTTACGGTTGCTAGGGGGAGTAAAACAAACATTGTGGGAGGAGCCTATTTTACTAAAATGGCTATAACTCCAGAAGTAAATGAGGTAGGTTCACCAAACTTGGTAGATATGTGGATGAGTTCAATCTGAGGTCACAGTAAAAAAATGGCGACGATTGATCACTAGTGGCGCTATAATGTCAAAAAAACATATAAAGGGCTGACCGTTAGTCCGATTGACTTGAAAATTGGTATGCAGTGTCTTGGTCCAAGGTGCCATGTATGTGTAAAAGGATATTGGCGTATCTCAAAAAACATGGCCGCCATTAGCCAATGAAGTTCAAGCACCTATTAAACAAGGTTAACAGAGTCCGATCGGAACGAAACTCGATGAGGATGTTCAACTCATGGCCCAAGAGGTCTGTAAGAGTTTTGAAAGAAATCGGCCACTAGTTGGCGCTAACGAGTTTTACGGCTCTGTAATCACGTGGTGTTGCACAAATCCCCATAAAACTCATATCAGTCGATAGATCTCCTCATGCTGAACAACTTTGCCTCTAGAACCATTGCTGTCAGTCAAATCGTTCATTAAATATTCAGGAATATGTTAAAAACCTACTTTTGCGAACTAGTCCCTGGTTTTTTCGCCCGATCGGAACCAGACCAGTCTAGGACAATTCTCTGGACTCTCTAGATCAATAATTATCGAAAAAAAGTAGAAATTTGCCCTTTGGTTCACTATAACAGGGTCATTTAGAAAATGGGCGTTTCAAAATACACTCAAAAGCCTATAAATCCTAAATAAAAACTCAGAACTTCACAAAAATTGCTGTGCATATGTGTTATAACATGGTGAAGAACCATGCAAAGTTTCATGGAGATCGGACCATAGATGGCGTAATAACTGTTAAAAAGCTTAAAAACCATGTATTTCCTATGGTAAATGGCCTGTACAGTGTGTGTGTGTGTGTGTGTGTGTGTGTGTGTGTGTGTGTGTGTGTGTGTGTGTGTGTGTGTGTGTGTGTGTGTGTGTGTGTGTGTGTGTGTGTGTGTGTGTGTGTGTGTAAGCATGCATTATGGAGTTAACATGAGAAAACTGGTTTGCTTTAGTGAAGAATACTGGAGAAACCAAGTAGTTCAAACTGAAAGTGAGCCAATAAGTGGTCTTCTACTGCCCTCTGCTGGCCATTCAACTTATTAACAATCTTTTCACATATGCATTCATATATTTAGACACTAAAAAATCCCTTATATAACAATTACTATTATAACACAATTATATTTGGTCAGTTTATCACTTTATTTGTTCTGATGCTTCACATAATTGCTATCCAAGTGGTAAATCATGGTAAATAAAGCTAGAAACATGGTAAATCATAGTAAATAATGTAAATAATGCTAGAATCCTGGTAAATCATTCTAGAATGTGGTATATCATGGTAAACTATGGTAAATCATGCTAGATTCATGGTAAATCATACTGGAACATGGTAATTCATGAAAAATCACACTAAATGTGGTATATCATGGTAAATCATGCTAAAACATGGACTATTCCATCTATGATGTCAGTGGTTAAATGCTTGCTACATAAAACTTAATGTCTTTTGATGCTTGTGTGCTTAAAAATCTTAAAGGCCTTAACAGCTTGAACACCGCTAAATGCTGCTAGCAGCTTTAATTAGGTGTTCAAGCACGAAGTGCTGAAAACCTATTGTATTTGTGCTGATTTTTATTATTAGGTGTTCAAGCACGAAGTGCTGAAAACCTATTGTATTTGTAAGGATTTTTTATTATTATTTTTCTGCCGTAAAACGCATCGTGCAGCCCAAACCGTAAGGGCTAGAGACTTGAAACTTTGTCAGATGGTAGTACAAAAATCGAGGAGAGGTTATCAAAGTATGAGCCCGATTGGCCCATAGGTGGCGCTATAGCAAGCAAAAGTAGCAAATCGTGAATAACTCCTAGACCATTTATCCCAGAATCAAGTGTCTTATATCCTTGTAATCCTTGGCTCAAGACGGACAAAACGTATATCTCCGATTTTATTTGCGCCTGGAAAAATCTTCCGCCATCTTGGATTTTGTTCAAAACCTACTTTTGCGAACTAGTCCCTGGTTTTTCACCCGATCGGAACCAAACCAGTGCAGAATTGTTCTCTGGAGTCTGAAGATCAATAATTATCGAAAAAAAGTTGATATTTTGATTCAGGGTCGCTAGGGGGCGCAAAATGAACGTTGTGGGCGGAGCCTATTTTACTAAAATGGCTATAACTCAAGAAGTAAAAGAGATATCTCCACCAAACTCGGTAAACGTGTGAATGAGTTCATTCTGAGGTCACAGTAAAAAAATTGCGTCGATTGGCCACATGGTGGCGCTATAACATTAAAAAAACATAAAAAGAGCAATGACCACCTGACCGTTAGTCCGATTGACTTGAAAATTGGTATGCAGGGTCTTGGTCCAAGGTGCCATGTATATGTAAAAGGATATTGGCGTATCTCAAAAAACATGGCTGCCATCGACCAATGAAGTTTGAGCACCTATGAGACAAGGTTAACGGAGGCTGATCAGAACGAAACTCGATGGGCATGTTCGACTCATGGCCAAAGAGGTCTGTAAGAGTTTTGAAAGAAATCGGCCACTAGTTGGCTCTAACGAGTTTTACGGCTCTGTAATCACGTGGTGTTTGCACAAATCCCTATAATATGCATATCAGTCGATAGATCTCTTAATGGTGAACAACTTTGCCTCTAGAACCATATCTGTCAATCAAATCGTTCATTAAATATTCACAAATATGTTAAAAACCTACTTTTGCAAACTAGTCCCTGGTTTTTCGCACGATCGGAACCAGACCAGTCTAGGACAATTCTCTGGACTGTCTAGATCAATAATTATCGAAAAAAAGTTGAAATTTGCCCTTTGGTTCACTAAAACAGGGTCATTTATAAAATGGGCGTGTCAAAATACACTCAAACGCCTATAAATCATAAATAAAAACTCAGAACTTCACAAAAATTGGTGAGCATATGAGTCATACCATGGTGAAGAAGCATGCAAAGTTTCATGGAGATCGGACAATAGGTGGCGCTATAACTGTTGAAAAGCTTTAAAACCATGTATTTCCTATGGTAAATTGCCTGTAATCATGATAGAAACATGGTAAATCATTGCAAAAAATACTATTACATGGTGTATCATGGCAAATCATGCTAGAAATGTGATGAATCATGGTAAATCATGCTACATCCTGATAAATCATTCTAGAATGTGGTATATCATGGTAAATCATCCTATAACATGGCAAATCATACTTAAATGTGTTCAGTTGTGGTAAACCATGCTAGAACAGGGTAAATCAAGGTGAATCATACTAGAACTTGGTATATCACTGGTTAGCTTTAGTGAAGAATACTGGTGAAGCCAAGTAGTTCAAAATGAAAATGAGCCAATAAGTAGTCTTCTACTGCCCTCTGCTGGCCATTATGCTTATTAACAGTCTTTTCACATGTGCATTCATATCTTTAGACTCTTAAAAATCCCTTATATAACTATTACTATTATGACACAATCATATTTTGTCAAAGTTTATCAATTCATTTGTTCTAATGCTTCACATAATGGCTAGCCACGTGGTAAATCATGGTAAATAAAGCTAGAAACATGGTAAATCATAGTAAATAAGGTAAATAATGCTAGAATCCTGGTAAATCATTCTAGAATGTGGTATATTATTGTAAACTATGGTAAATCATGCTAGATTCATGGTAAATCATACTGGAACATGGTAAATCATGAAAAATCACACTAAATGTGGCATATCATGGTAAATCATGCTAAAACATGGTCTATTCCATCTATGATGTCAGTGGTTAAATGCTTGCTACATAAAACTTAATGTCTTTTGATGCTTGTGTGCTTAAAAATCTTAAAGGGCTTAACAGCTTGAACACCGCTAAATGCTGCTAGCAGCTTTAATTATTATTATTATTATTATTATTCTTCTGCCGTAAAACGCATCGTGCAGACCAAACCGTAAATGCTAGAGACTTGAAACTTTGTCAGATGGTAGTACAAAAATCGAGGAGAGGTTATCAAATTATGAGCCCGATTGGCCCATAGGTGGCGCTATAGCAATCAATTGCGCGAAACTGCTCATAACTCCTAAACCGTAAGTCGTAGACTCAAGTGTCTTATATCATTGGAAAGCTGGACTTCTGACTTAAAAAACGTATATCTCCGATTTAATTTCCGCCATATTGGATTTTCCGCCATTTTGAATTTTGTTGAAAAACTACTTTTGCGAACTAGTCCCTGGTTTTTTGCCCGATCGGAACCAAACCAGTGCAGAAATGTTCTCTGGAGACTGAATATCAATAATTATCGAAAAAAAGTTGAAATTTCGATTTACGGTCGCTAGGGGCAGTAAAACAAACATTGTGGGAGGAGCCTATTTTACTAAAATGGCTATAACTCGAGAAGTAAATGAGATATCCTCACCAAACTTGGTACACATGTGCATGAGTTCAATCTGAGGTCACAGTAAAAAAATCGCGACGATCGAACACTAGGTGGCGCTATAACATTAAAAAAACATAAAAGGGGGTGGCCACCTGACCGTTAGTCCGATTGACTTGAAAATTGGTATGCAGTGTCTTGGTCCAAGGCGCCATGTATGTGTAAAAGGATATTGGCGTATCACAAAAAACATGGCCGCCATCGACCAATGAAGTTTGAGCACCTATGAGACAAGGTTAACGGAGGCCGATCGGAACGAAACTCGCTGGGCATTGTTTGACTCATGGCCCTAGAGGTCTGTAAGAATTTTGAAAGAAATCGGCCACTAGTTGGCGCTAACGAGTTTAATGGCTCTGTAATCACGTGGTGTTGCACAAATCCCCACAAAATGCATATCATTTGATAGATCTCCTAATGCTGAACAACTTTGCCTCTAGAACCATATCTGTCAATCAAATCGTTCATTAAATATTCACAAATATGTTAAAAACCTACTTTTGCGAACTAGTCCCTGGTTTTTCGCACGATCGGAACCAGACCAGTCTAGAACAATTCTCTGGACTGTCTAGATCAATAATTATCGAAAAAAAGTTGAAATTTGGCCTTTGGTTCACTATAACAGGGTCATTTATAAAATGGGTGTGTCAAAATACACTCAAACGCCTATAAATCATAAATAAACACTCAGAACTTCACAAAAATTGGTGAGCATATGAGTCATACCATGGTGAAGAAGCATGCAAAGTTTCATGGAGATCGGACAATAGTTGGCGCTATAACTGTTGAAAAGCTTTAAAACCATGTATTTCCTATGGTAAATTGCCTGTAATCATGATAGAAACATGGTAAATCATAGCAAAAAATACTATTACATGGTGTATCATGGCAAATCATGCTAGAAATGTGATGAATCATGGTAAATCATGCTACATCCTGATAAATCATTCTAGAATGTGGTATATCATGGTAAATCATCCTATAACATGGCAAATCATACTCAAATGTGTTCAGTTGTGGTAAATCATCCTATAACATGGCAAATCATACTCAAATGTGTTCAGTTGTGGTAAACCATGCTAGAACAGGGTAAATCAAGGTGAATCATACTAGAACTTGGTATATCACTGGTTTGCTTTAGTGAAGAATACTGGTGAAACCAAGTAGTTCAGAATGAAAATGAGCCAATAAGTAGTCTTCTACTGCCCTCTGCTGGCCATTATGCTTATTAACAGTCTTTTCACATGTGCATTCATATCTTTAGACTCTTAAAAATCCCTTATATAACTATTACTATTATGACACAATCATATTTTGTCAAAGTTTATCAATTCATTTGTTCTAATGCTTCACATAATGGCTAGCCACGTGGTAAATCATGGTAAATAAAGCTAGAAACATGGTAAATCATAGTAAATAAGGTAAATAATGCTAGATTCCTGGTAAATCATTCTAGAATGTGGTATATTATGGTAAACTATGGTAAATCATGCTAGATTCATGGTAAATCATACTGGAACATGGTAAATCATGAAAAATCACACTAAATGTGGTATATCATGGTAAATCATGCTAAAACATGGTCTATTCCATCTATGATGTCAGTGGTTAAATGCTTGCTACATAAAACTTAATGTCTTTTGATGCTTGTGTGCTTAAAAATCTTAAAGGCCTTAACAGCTTGAACACCGCTAAATGCTGCTAGCAGCTTTAATTATTATTATTATTATTATTCTTCTGCCGTAAAACGCATCGTGCAGACCAAACCGTAAATGCTAGAGACTTGAAACTTTGTCAGATGGTAGTACAAAAATCGAGGAGAGGTTATCAAATTATGAGCCCGATTGGCCCATAGGTGGCGCTATAGCAACCAATTGCGCGAAACTGCTCATAACTCCTAAATCGTAAGTCGTAGACTCAAGTGTCTTATATCATTGGAAAGCTGGACTTCTGACTTAAAAAACGTATATCTCCGATTTAATTTCCGCCATATTGGATTTTCCGCCATTTTGAATTTTGTTGAAAAACTACTTTTGCGAACTAGTCCCTGGTTTTTTGCCCGATCGGAACCAAACCAGTGCAGAAATGTTCTCTGGAGACTGAATATCAATAATTATCGAAAAAAAGTTGAAATTTCGATTTACGGTCGCTAGGGGCAGTAAAACAAACATTGTGGGAGGAGCCTATTTTACTAAAATGGCTATAACTCGAGAAGTAAATGAGATATCCTCACCAAACTTGGTACACATGTGCATGAGTTCAATCTGAGGTCACAGTAAAAAAATCGCGATGATCGAACACTAGGTGGCGCTATAACATTAAAAAAACATAAAAGGGGGTGTGGCCACCTGACCGTTAGTCCGATTGACTTGAAAATTGGTATGCAGTGTCTTGGTCCAAGGCGCCATGTATGTGTAAAAGGATATTGGCGTATCACAAAAAACATGGCCGCCATCGACCAATGAAGTTTGAGCACCTATGAGACAAGGTTAACGGAGGCCGATCGGAACAAAACTCGCTGGGGATGTTTGACTCATGGCCCTAGAGGTCTGTAAGAATTTTGAAAGAAATCGGCCACTAGTTGGCGCTAACGAGTTTTATGGCTCTGTAATCACGTGGTGTTGCACAAATCCCCACAAAATGCATATCATTTGATAGATCTCCTAATGCTGAACAACTTTGCCTCTAGAACCATATCTGTCAATCAAATCGTTCATTAAATATTCACAAATATGTTAAAAACCTACTTTTGCGAACTAGTCCCTGGTTTTTCGCACGATCGGAACCAGACCAGTCTAGAACAATTCTCTGGACTGTCTAGATCAATAATTATCGAAAAAAAGTTGAAATTTAGCCTTTGGTTCACTAAAACAGGGTCATTTATAAAATGGGTGTGTCAAAATACACTCAAACGCCTATAAATCATAAATAAAAACTCAGAACTTCACAAAAATTGGTGAGCATATGAGTCATACCATGGTGAAGAAGCATGCAAAGTTTCATGGAGATCGGACAATAGGTGGCGCTATAACTGTTGAAAAGCTTTAAAACCATGTATTTCCTATGGTAAATTGCCTGTAATCATGATAGAAACATGGTAAATCATAGCAAAAAATACTATTACATGGTGTATCATGGCAAATCATGCTAGAAATGTGATGAATCATGGTAAATCATGCTACATCCTGATAAATCATTCTAGAATGTGGTATATCATGGTAAATCATCCTATAACATTGCAAATCATACTCAAATGTGTTCAGTTGTGGTAAATCATCCTATAACATGGCAAATCATACTCAAATGTGTTCAGTTGTGGTAAACCATGCTAGAACAGGGTAAATCAAGGTGAATCATACTAGAACTTGGTATATCACTGGTTTGCTTTAGTGAAGAATACTGGTGAAACCAAGTAGTTCAGAATGAAAATGAGCCAATAAGTGGTCTTCTACTGCCCTCTGCTGGCCATTATGCTTATTAACAGTCTTTTCACATGTGCATTCATATCTTTAGACTCTTAAAAATCCCTTATATAACTATTACTATTATGACACAATCATATTTTGTCAAAGTTTATCAATTAATTTGTTCTAATGCTTCACATAATGGCTAGCCACGTGGTAAATCATGGTAAATAAAGCTAGAAACATGGTAAATCATAGTAAATAAGGTAAATAATGCTAGAATCCTGGTAAATCATTCTAGAATGTGGTATATCATGGTAAACTATGGTAAATCATGCTAGATTCATGGTAAATCATACTGGAACATGGTCTATTCCATCTATGATGTCAGTGGTTAAATGCTTGCTACATAAAACTTAATGTCTTTTGATGCTTGTGTGCTTAAAAATCTTAAAGGCCTTAACAGCTTGAACACCGCTAAATGCTGCTAGCAGCTTTAATTAGGTGTTCAAGCACGAAGTGCTGAAAACCTATTGTATTTGTGCTGATTTTTAGGTGTTCAAGCACGAAGTGCTGAAAACCTATTGTATTTGTGCTGATTTTTATTATTATTAGGTGTTCAAGCACGAAGTGCTGAAAACCTATTGTATTTGTGCTGATTTTTAGGTGTTCAAGCACGAAGTGCTGAAAACCTATTGTAATTGTACCGATTTTTATTATTATTTTTCTTCTCCGCTAAAACGCATCGTGCAGCCCAAACCGTAAGTGCTGGAGCTCTGAAACTTTGTCAGATGGTAGTACAAAAATCGAGGAGAGGTTCAGAGAGTATGACCCCGATTGGCCTATAGGTGGCGCTATAGCAATCAATTGCGCGAAATGGCTCATAACTCGTAGACCGTAAGTCATAGACTCAAGTGTCTTATATCATTGGAAAGCTGGACTCCTGACTTAAAAAACGTATATCTCCGATTTTATTTCCGCCATATTGGATTTTCCGCCATCTTTGATTTTGTCAAAAAACTACTTTTGCGAACTAGTCCCTGGTTTTTTGCCCGATCGGAACCAAACCAGTGCAGAAATGTTCTCTGGAGACTGAATATCAATAATTATCAAAAAAAAGTTGAAATTTCGATTTTCGGTCGCTAGGGGGTGCAAAAATAACATTGTGGGAGGAGCTTATTTTACTAAAATGGCTATAACTCCAGAAGTAAATGAGGTACGTTCACCAAACTTGGTAGATATGTGCATGAGTTCAATCTGAGGTCACAGTAAAAAAATCGCGACGATCGAACACTAGATGGCGCTATAACATTAAAAAAACATAAAAGGGGGTGTGGCCACCTGACCGTTAGTCCGATTGACTTGAAAATTGGTATGCAGTGTCTTGGTCCAAGGTGCCATGTATGTGTAAAAGGATATTGGCATATCTCAAAAAACATGGCCGCCATTGGCCAATGAAATTTGTGCACCTTTTAAACAAGGTTAACGGAGGCCGATCGGAACGAAACTCAATGGGCATGTTCGACTCATGGCCCAAGAGGTCTGTAAGAGTTTTGAAAGAAATCGGCCACTAGTTGGCGCTAACGAGTTTTACGGCTCTGTAATCACGTGGTGTTGCACACATCCCCATAAAATGCATATCAGTCGATAGATCTCCTCATGCTGAACAACTTTGCCTCTTGAACCATTGCTGTCAATCAAATCGTTCATTAAATATTCACGAATATGTTAAAAACCTACTTTTGCGAACTAGTCCCTGGTTTTTTGCCCGATCGGAACCAGACCAGTCTAGGACAATTCTATGGACTCTCTAGATCAATAATTATCAAAAAAAAGTTGAACTTTTGCATTTTGCGCATGGGTATAACAGGGCGTTTAGAAATTAGACGTGTCAAAACACACTCAAAAGCCTATAAATCCTACAAGGAAACTCAGAACTTGACAAAAATTGATGTGCATATGTGTCATACCATGGTGAAGAAGCATGCAAAGTTTCATGGAGATCGGACAATAGGTGGCGCTATAACTGTTGAAAAGCTTTAAAACCATGTATTTCCTATGGTAAATTGAATGTATTGGCTGTAAATGGTGTGTTCCATCTATAATCATATAATCTTTATATCATAATGCTCAAAATCAGTGCAGTACAATTCTCTGGACTCTCTAGGTCAATAATTATCAAAAAAAAAGTTGAACTTTGCCCTTTGGTTTGCTATAACAGGGTCATTTAGAAAATGGGCGTGTGAAAATACACTCAAACGCCTATAAATCATAAATAAAAACTCAGAACTTCACAAAAATTGGTGAGCATATGTGTCATAACATGTTGAAAAAGCATGCACAGTTTCATGGAGATCGGACGATAGGTGGCGCTAATAACTGTTAAAAAGCTTTAAAACAATATGTATCCTATGGTAAATTGCCTGTACAACGTGTGTGTGTGTGTGTGTGTGTGTGTGTGTGTGTGTGTGTGTGTGTGTGTGTGTGTGTGTGTGTGTGTGTGTGTGTGTGTGTATGTGTGTGTGTGTGTGTGTGTGTGTGTGTGTGTGTGTGTGTGTATCTGTGTGTAAGCATGCATAATGGAGTTAACATGGAAAAACTGGTTTGCTTTAGTGAATACAGGTGAAACCAAGTAGATCAAAATGAAAGTGAGCCAATAAGTGGTCTTCTACTGCCCTCTGCTGGCCATTCTCCTTATTAACAGTCTTTTCACATGTGCATTCATATATTTAGACTCTTAAAAATCTCTTGTAAAACTATTACTATTATAACAAAATCTTATTTTGTCAGAGATTATCACTTCATTTGTTCTGATGCTTCACATAATGGCTAGCCACGTGGTAAATCATGGTAAATAAAGCTAGAAACATGGTAAATCATAGTAAATAAGGCAAATAATGCTAAAATCCTGGTAAATCATTCTAGAATGTGGTATATCATGGTAAACTATGGTAAATCATGCTAGATTCATAGTAAATCATACTGGAACATGGTAAATCATGAAAAATCACACTAAATGTGGTATATCATAGTAAATCATGCTAAAACATGGTCTATTCCATCTATGATGTCAGTGGTTAAATGCTTGCTACATAAAACTTAATGTCTTTTGATGCTTGTGTGCTTAAAAATCTTAAAGGCCTTAACAGCTTGAACACCGCTAAATGCTGCTTGCAGCTTTAATTATTATTATTAGGGGTTCAAGCACGAAGTGCTGAAACCCTATTGTATTTGTAAGGATTTTTATTATTATTATTATTCCGCCCTAAAACGCATCGTGCAGCCCAAACCGTAAGTGCTGGAGCTCTGAAACTTTGTCAGATGGTAGTACAAAAATCGAGGAGAGGTTATCAAATGATGAGCCCAATTGGCCCATAGGTGGCGCTATAGCAATCAATTGCGCGAAACTGCTCATAACTCCTAGACCGTATGTCGTAGAGTCAAGTGTCTTATATCATTGGAACGCTGGACATCTGTAGAAAAAAATGTATATCTCCGATTTTATTTCCGTCATGATAGATTTTCCGCCATTTTGAATTTTGTCCAAAACCTACTTTTGCGAACTAGTCCCTGGATTTTTGCCGGATCGGAACCAAACCAGTGCAGAAATGTTCTCTGGGGTCTGAATATCAATAATTATCGAAAAAAAGTTGAATTTTTGATTTCCGGTTGCTAGGGGGCGCAAAATGAACATTGTGGGAGGAGCCTGATTTTCTAAATTGGCTATAACTCGAGAAGTAAATGAGATAGGTTCACCAAACTTGGTACACATGTCAAAGAGGACAATCTGAGGTCACAGTAAAAAAATCGCGACGATTGAACACTAGGTGGCGCTATACCATGGAAAAAACATAAAAATGGCTGTGACCACGAGACCGTTAGTCTGATTGACTTGAAATTTGGTATGCAGTGTCTTGGTCCTAGGTGCCATGTATGTGTAAAAGGATATTGGCGTATCTCAAAAAACATGGCCGCCATCGGCCAATGAAATTTGAGCACCTATTAAACAAGGTTAACGGAGTCCGATCGGAACGAAACTCGATGGGCATGTTCGACTCGTGATCCTAGAGGTCTGTAAGAATTTTGAAAGAAATCGGCCACTAGTTGGTGCTAACGAGTTTTATGGCTCTGTAACCACGTGGTGTTGTGTCCATCCCCACAAAATGCATATCAGTCAATAGATCTCCTCATGCTTAACAACTTTGCCTCTAGAACCATTGCTGTCAATCAAATTGTTCATGAGTTATTAACGAAAATGTGAAAAACCTACTTTTACGAACTAGTCCTAGGTTTTTCACACGATCGGAACCAAACCAGTCTAGGAAAATTCTCTGGACTCTCTAGATTAATAATTATTAAAAAAAAGTTGAACTTTTGATTTTTTCGTATGGCTATAAATGGGTCATTTAGAAAAGGGGTGTGGCTAAATACACTCAAAAGCCTATAAATCCTAAATGAAAACTCTGAACTTCACAAAAATTGGTGAGCATATGTGAGATAACATCATTAACAAGCATGCCAAATTGTATAGAGATCGGACAATAGGTGGCGCTATAACTGTTAAAATGTTTGGTAAATTGCCTGTAAATGGTCTTTTCCATCTATTATGTCAGTGGTTAAAAGCTTCCTAAATAAAACTTAATGTCTTAAATGCTTATGTCCTTAAAGGCCTTAACTGCTTGAACCCCGATAAATGCTGCTTGCAGCTTTAATTATTATTATTATTATTATTCTTCTGCCGTAAAACGCATCGTGCAGACCAAACCGTAAATGCTAGAGACTTGAAACTTTGTCAGATGGTAGTACAAAAATCGAGGAGAGGTTATCAAATTATGAGCCCGATTGGCCCATAGGTGGCGCTATAGCAACCAATTGCGCGAAACTGCTCATAACTCCTAAACCGTAAGTCGTAGACTCAAGTGTCTTATATCATTGGAAAGCTGGACTTCTGACTTAAAAAACGTATATCTCCGATTTAATTTCCGCCATATTGGATTTTCCGCCATTTTGAATTTTGTTGAAAAACTACTTTTGCGAACTAGTCCCTGGTTTTTTGCCCGATCGGAACCAAACCAGTGCAGAAATGTTCTCTGGAGACTGAATATCAATAATTATCGAAAAAAAGTTGAAATTTCGATTTACGGTCGCTAGGGGCAGTAAAACAAACATTGTGGGAGGAGCCTATTTTACTAAAATGGCTATAACTCGAGAAGTAAATGAGATATCCTCACCAAACTTGGTACACATGTGCATGAGTTCAATCTGAGGTCACAGTAAAAAAATCGCGACTATCGAACACTAGGTGGCGCTATAACATTAAAAAAACATAAAAGGGGTGTGGCCACCTGACCGTTAGTCCAATTGACTTGAAAATTGGTATGCAGTGTCTTGGTTCAAGGTGCCATGTATGTGTAAAAGGATATTGGCGTATCTAAAAAAACATGGCCGCCATTAGCCAATGAAGTTCAAGCACCTATTAAACAAGGTTAACGGAGTCCGATCGGAACGAAACTCGATAGGCATGTTCAACTCATGGCCTAAGAGGTCCGTAAGAGTTTTGAAAGAAATCGGCCACTAGTTGGCGCTAACGAGTTTTACGGCTCTGTAATCACGTGGTGTTGCACAAATCCCCATAAAATGCATATCAGTCGATAGATCTCCTCATGCTGAACAACTTTGCCTCTAGAACCATTGCTGTCAGTCAAATCGTTCATTAAATATTCACGAATATGTTAAAAACCTACTTTTGCGAACTAGTCCCTGGTTTTTCGCCCGATCGGAACCAGACCAGTCTAGGACAATTCTCTGGACTCTCTAGATCAATAATTATCGAAAAAAAGTAGAAATTTGCCCTTTGGTTCACTATAACAGGGTCATTTAGAAAATGGGCGTTTCAAAATACACTCAAAAGCCTATAAATCCTAAATAAAAACTCAGAACTTCACAAAAATTGCTGTGCATATGTGTCATACCATGATGAAGAAGCATGCAAAGTTTCATGGAGATCGGACAATAGGTGGCGCTATAACTGTAAAAAAGCTTTAAACCCATATGTTTCCTATGGCAAATTGCCTGTATTGGCTGTACATTTTGTTTTCCAGAAAAGATATGTCCACGAGAGGGAGCAACAGCATTAGACATTTTTAATCTTTTAAAGCAGTTTTCAGCATTGGCTAACAAACAAATGCTTAAAGCTATTTATTATGATGGAAATAATATTTATGATAAATAATATAATAATAAATAAGGTTGGCTGTACATTTTGTTTTCCATCTATGAGCATATAATGTTAAAATCAATGTTCAAAACCAGTACAGTACAATTCTCTTGACTCCCTAGATCAATAATTATCAGAAAAGATATAACTTATTTATTTGGATGGCTATAATAGTGACACTTCAATATGTAGCATTGATCAAGTGTCCCTGAAAGCCTATATCTCTTCAATGAATGCTCATATCTTCTTAAAAACAAGTTTGAACATGTAAAACTAAATAAGCACAACATTTTTCAGACAGATTCGGACAAAATATACCCTTTATAGCAGTTAAATATGTGAAAATGATGTGAATATAAAGGCTTAAGCTAATAAGTGGTATTGTACTACCCCCTGCTGTTTAAAATAGTCATTGTGTCATGCTACTAACTAATATTATACTATAATTCTTATTTAGACTTTATAAAAATCACAATTTTAACATTTACACTCACATTTTGTCCAAATTCATCTATTGGAGTATTGCTATTGAGAATTTACTATTAGTATCACATTAAAATCAACATTAAGCCTTAAAACGAAACTAAATCCTTCAGGCCACGCCCCTACAGTACAAATTCACTCATAACTCGAAAACGAAAAGTCACTGCGCGCTCAAATTTTGATGGTGAGGTCCTCTCCGGGCTCTTGATCCAAATCTAGCGTCGCGGGGCTCGGGAGAACCCCCCACCCCCCGCGGATCTCTAATTCGTGAGACCCCCAACTCTAAATGGCTTTATCTCCCGATCTAGAGCACCTACATCCTTGTGAGAGAGCTTGTTGGAAAGGCCCCGTCCTCATCTAGCTTCGATTCGAGTATGGTGCGATTTGGCCTGGGCATTCCCGAGTTATAAGCCCACAAAGATATGCATTTCAACATACATAACTCCTGTCCCCGATCACTCAGGAACACCGCGATGGTCTTGTTCAACAGAGCTCCTCTAACACTATCTAAGTTCTGAGTTTCAGATTTTTTCGCTTTCTCATTCCCGAGATATAAGTAAAAAAAAAAAAAAAAAATCCTGTCATTCATTTCAACTGTATTGTAATACCGCTGTTGTCCACGAGAGGGAGCAACAGCATTAGACATTTTTAATCTTTTAAAGCAGTTTTCAGCATTGGCTAACAAACAAATGCTTAAAGCTATTTATTATGATGGAAATAATATTTATGATAAATAATATAATAATAAATAAGGTTGGCTGTACATTTTGTTTTCCATCTATGAGCATATAATGTTAAAATCAATGTTCAAAACCAGTACAGTACAATTCTCTTGACTCCTAGATCAATAATTATCAGAAAAGATATAACTTATTCATTTGGATGGCTATAATAGTGACACTTCAATATGTAGCATTGATCAAGTGTCCCTGAAAGCCTATATCTCTTCAATGAATGCTCATATCTTCTTAAAAACAAGTTTGAACATGTAAAACTAAATAAGCACAACATTTTTCAGACAGATTCGGACAAAATATACCCTTTATAGCAGTTAAATATGTGAAAATGATGTGAATATAAAGGCTTAAGCTAATAAGTGGTATTCTACTGCCCCCTGCTGTTTAAAATAGTCATTTTGTCATGCTATATAACTAATATTATTCTATGATTCTTATTTAGACTTTATAATATAAATATTTGAACATTTACACTCACATTTTGTGAGACTATTGACTTCTACACACTAATGAATATTGTGTCACATTTAAAAATGAGAATCCTAAAGTGAAAGTAAAACTTTTGTCCGCCATTTAGGCCACGCCCCCTCAGTACAAATTCATTCATAACTCGAGAACGGAAAGTCGCTGCGCGCATCAAATTTTGATGGTAAGGTCCTTGGTAAGATCTTTATCTAAATCTATCGTCGCGGGGCTCGGGAGTAAACCCCCCCCCCGCGGATCGCTAATTCGTGAGACCCTGGTCTTGGAACGGCTGTAACTCCTTAAATATACCAGCTAGAGCCTTGTGGGAGAGCTTGTTGGAAAGAGCCCGTCTTCATCTAGCTTCGATTCGAGTATGGTGTGATTTGGCCAGGGCATTCCCGAGATATAAGCCCACAAAGATATGCATTTCACAACAGACATTACTCCTGGTAAATAAGAGTAAAAACTCAATCACCCAGCAACACATGAATGGTCTTATTCAACAGGACTCCTCAAACACTATCTAAGTTCTGAGTTTCAGATTTTTTCATTTTCTCGTTCCCTAGATAGAAGTGAAAAACCAATTAATTCTATTAATTTATTTCAACTGGATGTAATACCACTGTTGTCCAATAGATGGAGCAGCAGCATTAGACATGTTTAATAATTTTTATCAGCTTTTAGTATTGGCTAACAAACAAATGCTTAAAGCTATTTTTTATTATTATAATGGATGTATAATAATTACATCCCCCAAAAATATGTGAAATGGTTATATACCATTTAAAAGAGATTTTCACACTAACATATTCCGTGTGTGTGGGGTGTGTGTGTTGTGTGTGTGTTGTGTGTGTGGTGTGTGTGTGTGTGTGTGTGTTGTGTGTGTGTGTGTGTGTGTGTGTGTGTGTGTGTGTGTGTGGTAAGCATGCACACAATTGTGTGTATCAAGTATTATTGTTTAAGCTTCTCTTTTCTCTGTATTTTAGCTTATTCTTTTCCAGGCACATTTCAACAGAACATTTCAGAAATGCCATAATGGTGTTTTACAGTCCTCAAGGAAAGATCAGATTTTCTTAAAAATAAGCAAATGACATGACTCTAAACAAGCATGCAAAATTTCATGGACATCAGGCAATAGGTGCCTCTGTAGAAATTAAAAAGGAAGTTAAAAATCATTTATTTCAAATATATATATATATACACTTTTGACGTGACATAATTCAGCTTATCCCATGACAATAATTCAGTAGGCGTTCAGCTCATAGACCAATCCTAAGGGATGATAGGGTGGTAAGGGCTTCAGTCCATGCAGGACAACACCACTAAAATACCCTCAATGTCAGACAACACTGGCCTCTGTCAAACACAAAAAACTCGGTCAGATACAACTGTGATAAGCATTTCAGAATGGTCAGCATTTCAGTATGTGCTGAACTGAGCCACACAGATGTTAAGTCAAGTCAAGTCAAGTCACCTTTATTTATATAGCGCTTTTTACAATACAAATTGTTTCAAAGCAGCTTTACAGAGATAACAGGAAAACAATGTTGTAATAGTATTGTTCAATTGAAAATTAAATGTCCCCAACTAAGCAAGCCAAAAGGCAAAGGCAACAGTGGCAAGGAACCAAAACTCCATCAGGTGACAGAATGGAGAAAAAACCAAAAAATGTAGTCCACAATGGTGATGGTGATGTGATGATCTAAACACAGATGTGGTCCACAATGGGGGATGGTGGTGTGATGATCTGAATGCTGAACTGAGCCACACAGATGTAGTCCACAATGGTGATGGTGGTGTGATGATCTGAATGCTGAACTGAGCCACACAGATGTAGTCCACAATGGTGATGGTTATGTGATGATCTGAATGCTGAACTGAGCCACACAGATGTAGTCCACAATGGTGATGGTGATGATCTGAATGCTGAACTGAGTCACACAGATGTAGTCCACAATGGTGATGGTGGTGTGATGATCTGAATGCTGAACTGAGCCACACAGATGTAGTCCACAATGGTGATGGTGTGATGATCTGAATGCTGAACTGAGCCACACAGATGTAGTCCACAATGGTGATGGTTGTGATGATCTGAATGCTGAACTGAGCCACACAGATGTAGTCCACAATGGTGATGGTTTGTGATGATCTGAATGCTGAACTGAGCCACACAGATGTAGTCCACAATGGTGATGTGGGTGATGATCTGAATGCTGAACTGAGCCACACAGATGTAGTCCACAATGGTGATGGTGATGATCTGAATGCTGAACTGAGCCACACAGATGTAGTCCACAATGGTGATGGTGGTGTGATGATTTGAATGCTGAACTGAGCCACACAGATGTGGTCCACAATGGTGATGGTGGTGTGATGATCTGAATGCTGAACTGAGCCACACAGATGTAGTCCACAATGGTGATGGTGGTGTGATGATCTGAATGCTGAACTGAGCAACACAGATGTAGTCCACAATGGTTATGGTGATGTGATGATCTGGACATGGTTTTTCTGCAGTCAAACTGATTCCTTGATTTGCATTGAATAGAATCTTCAGCTGGTTCTGGAGTTGAATATTGTCCTATAATGAACATGATCTTGTCATAAGAGCAGCGTAAGACATTTGATGTACCTAAAGACAATGAGGATTTGATTAGGATTTTTTATTTTATTTACACTTTACAAGTGAATTATGTACTTCTAAAACATTGTGTTTAAAGCAACTATTTATTTAACAGAATATCCTTATAACAGAAACAAATATTACAGACTATTCTAGGCATATTATGTCAATGTAATAACAGTTATAACTAATTTAAAAGATAAAAATAGTCTTACCTGTTTATCAATACTTGAAGTGTTGGAATATGATGAGAATGAAGCAGCAAATATAGTCTAATATATCTCAAAGTTTATTTATTTTTTCTCTTTCTGCTGCAAAGAGTTTGTTTAATTTCTTA
Source organism: Chrosomus eos (assembly GCA_036326025.1). NCBI lineage: Eukaryota > Metazoa > Chordata > Actinopteri > Cypriniformes > Leuciscidae > Chrosomus > Chrosomus eos. Next base: position 518,415 of record JAZAVI010000032.1, read on the forward strand.
CATCACCTTTTGTTGTAAGTACTTCATTATAAACCTGACAACTGTATGATGCAAGTCTCCATACAAATTCATTATAAAAGGACATTACACAGACATTTTAAACAATAAAACACATCAAAGAAATAAATAAAAAGAATGACTAAATTAAATTTAATGAATGAAAATTAATAAATAATTATTGTGTGTTAAAAAGCTTTAAAGGTGCATAACGCAGGTCTCTGAGTTTTTGCAGAACTACACCCCCTCTGGCGACAAGCGAAACTGCAACCAGAGATGTGCACGCTCATGGAGCACACGCACACGCACGCTTGCACGAGCTGTTCATAACCAAAGGAGCATCAGCCGCACCAATCTTTTGTTCACAGTCATAATGTCTTCAGAGGTTATAAAGTTATAAATCTGCAAGTCATTTTACATATATGAAAGGAAAGGCATTTGAGTAAATTACACACTTATGTGTGAGGGGAAAACGGGGGTAGAAGAAAACAGTTTTTGTTTCCATTTATCTCCATGTTGAACTGTTTTATGCGTTTACTGTATCCACTTATGATTGTATTATTATGGAAACACGTTCATGAACAATATAAGTTATTCATTTGTAAAAGCTTAAAATAATAATCATACCATACACAGTTGGTCAACAAAGTACACTCAAATGTCTCAAGGTAATAAACAATCAAATGGCACTATATCCGCTTTCATAACAAGTAGTTATAGGAACTTAGTTATAGGAACTGTCCACTTCTAAACAGTTCTAAGAACTACTCTCCCCCAAACTCGGTTTTGCTGTTTGCGGTCGCACTGGCCGCCAATGGCCAGAACCGATGAGTAAGGGAGTGACGCGAGCACGGCGGCGGCGGCGCCACATACAACAACAACAAACCAGCATTGAGGAATCTATCGCAATGTTCCCGTTCTGCCTACCGGGACCTAAATAACGGAGTACGAACGGCGGCGTTTAAAGACTATGGTGGAAAGTCTAAAGTAATAAGATGGAAGAAGATAGAAGAGCAGAGCGCAGGCAGAGGACGTTAGCAAAGAACACAAGGCTACCGGTAGGCCATACTCAAAAACATAGTTAGCATCTTTTATGGGACATGTTTTATGTTTCATGTTGTACTATTCTTCCGAAGACAATTCCTAGTTTATGAACCTGTTCACTGACAATGATAACGTTAGTCAAATCAATTCTGATTGTACATTTATCTAGCTTAGGCTAAAGCATTACACATTTTACGCATCGTCATTTGTTGTCATAGATTTGCCGCATCAGACATTAGAGACTGGGGTATATCTTACCGTTTTATCAAGAAAACAGCCAACTGAGGATCCCGTTTGAGCCCTAGAGCAGACCGGAGATCTATCCATTTGTTGAAAGCCTTCCCGATGCTGACTCTCGTCTCGTCTTATTCCGACGCCTGACTCCAATTTGGCCATTTTGGTCAATAACTAGACAAAAGTTTTCTTTTCTTTGTCTTACGTGGAGTTTGCGTTGGGGTTTGGAATGAACTACAAGCCGGTCTCTTTGAATCCATCTTCTACTTTTGTGGAAAGTTGACTAAAGTTTTGTCGCTCGAGTTGTCTTCGCTGATACGGAGAATGGCGGCTAACAATAACAAACCTCCGAGACATCGCCTGGTGACCGTGAACGCGTATGACGTCACGCCCAGTCTCAGATTCGAGCCCGAATCCCTCTTATTTATTTTACTGTACAGGACTATAAAGGCAATCTCAGTGATCAGAGAAGGGCTCATTCAGCCCATCAGGCAATTGTTTACGCATGTATGGGTTAAAAAACGGGTATTTTTAACATGAAATGTTGCGCAATGCACCTTTAAAACCATGTATTTCCTATGGTAAATTGCCTGTATTGCCTGTAAATGGTGTTTTCCATCTATGATCATATAATCTTTATATCATAATGCTCAAAATCAGTGCAGTACAATTATCTGGACTCTCTAGATCAATGATTATCAGAAAAGGTATAACTTATTCATTTGGATGGCTACATTTGGGTCACTTCAATATGTAGCCATATGTGTCCCTGAAAGCCTATATCTCTTTAATGAATGCTAGAATCATATGAAATCATACTAGAATGTGTTCAATTGTGGTAAACCATGCTAGAACAGGGCGAATCATGGTGAATCATCCTAGAACTTGGTATATCATGGTAAACTATGGTAAATCATGCTAGATTCATGGTAAATCATAATGGAACATGGTAAATCATGAAATAGCACACTAAATTTGGTATATCATGGTAAATCATGCTAAAAATGGTCTATTCTATCTATGATGTCAGTGGTTAAATGCTTGCTACATAAAACTTAACGTCTTATGATGCTTTTGAGCTTAAAGGCCTTAACTGCCTTAACTGCTTGAACACCGATAAATGCTGCTAGCAGCTTTAATTATTATTATTATTTTTTCGCCGTAAAACGCATCGTGCAGACCAAACCGTAAATGCTAGAGACTTGAAACTTTGTCAGATGGTAGTACAAAAATCGAGGAGAGGTTATCAAATTATGAGCCCGATTGGCCCATAGGTGGCGCTATAGCAACCAATTGCGCAAAACTGCTCATAACTCCTAAACCGTAAGTCGTAGACTCAAGTGTCTTATATCATTGGAAAGCTGGACTTCTGACTTAAAAAACGTATATCTCCGATTTAATTTCCGCCATATTGGATTTTCCGCCATTTTGAATTTTGTTGAAAAACTACTTTTGCGAACTAGTCCCTGGTTTTTTGCCCGATCGGAACCAAACCAGTGCAGAAATGTTCTCTGGAGACTGAATATCAATAATTATCGAAAAAAAGTTGAAATTTCGATTTACGGTCGCTAGGGGCAGTAAAACAAACATTGTGGGAGGAGCCTATTTTACTAAAATGGCTATAACTCGAGAAGTAAATGAGATATCCTCACCAAACTTGGTACACATGTGCATGAGTTCAATCTGAGGTCACAGTAAAAAAATCGCGACGATCGAACACTAGGTGGCGCTATAACATTAAAAAAACATAAAAGGGGTGTGGCCACCTGACCGTTAGTCCGATTGACTTGAAAATTGGTATGCAGTGTCTTGGTCCAAGGCGCCATGTATGTGTAAAAGGATATTGGCGTATCACAAAAAACATGGCCGCCATCGACCAATGAAGTTTGAGCACCTATGAGACAAGGTTAACGGAGGCCGATCGGAACGAAACTCGCTGGGCATGTTTGACTCATGGCCCTAGAGGTCTGTAAGAATTTTGAAAGAAATCGGCCACTAGTTGGCGCTAACGAGTTTTATGGCTCTGTAATCACGTGGTGTTGCACAAATCCCCACAAAATGCATATCATTTGATAGATCTCCTAATGCTGAACAACTTTGCCTCTAGAACCATATCTGTCAATCAAATCGTTCATTAAATATTCACAAATATGTTAAAAACCTACTTTTGCGAACTAGTCCCTGGTTTTTTCGCACGATCGGAACCAGACCAGTCTAGAACAATTCTCTGGACTGTCTAGATCAATAATTATCGAAAAAAAGTTGAAATTTGGCCTTTGGTTCACTATAACAGGGTCATTTATAAAATGGGTGTGTCAAAATACACTCAAACGCCTATAAATCATAAATAAAAACTCAGAACTTCACAAAAATTGGTGAGCATATGAGTCATACCATGGTGAAGAAGCATGCAAAGTTTCATGGAGATCGGACAATAGGTGGCGCTATAACTGTTGAAAAGCTTTAAAACCATGTATTTCCTATGGTAAATTGCCTGTAATCATGATAGAAACATGGTAAATCATAGCAAAAAATACTATTACATGGTGTATCATGGCAAATCATGCTAGAAATGTGATGAATCATGGTAAATCATGCTACATCCTGATAAATCATTCTAGAATGTGGTATATCATGGTAAATCATCCTATAACATGGCAAATCATACTCAAATGTGTTCAGTTGTGGTAAACCATGCTAGAACAGGGTAAATCAAGGTGAATCATACTAGAACTTGGTATATCACTGGTTTGCTTTAGTGAAGAATACTGGTGAAACCAAGTAGTTCAGAATGAAAATGAGCCAATAAGTAGTCTTCTACTGCCCTCTGCTGGCCATTATGCTTATTAACAGTCTTTTCACATGTGCATTCATATCTTTAGACTCTTAAAAATCCCTTATATAACTATTACTATTATGACACAATCATATTTTGTCAAAGTTTATCAATTCATTTGTTCTAATGCTTCACATAATGGCTAGCCACGTGGTAAATCATGGTAAATAAAGCTAGAAACATGGTAAATCATAGTAAATAAGGTAAATAATGCTAGAATCCTGGTAAATCATTCTAGAATGTGTATATCATGTTAAACTATGGTAAATCATGCTAGATTCATGGTAAATCATACTGGAACATGTAAATCATGAAAAATCACACTAAATGTGGATATCATGGTAAATCATGCTAAAACATGGTCTATTCCATCTATGATGTCAGTGGTTAAATGCTTGCTACATAAAACTTAATGTCTTTTGATGCTTGTGTGCTTAAAAATCTTAAAGGCCTTAACAGCTTGAACACGCTAAATGCTGCTAGCAGCTTAATTAGGTGTTCAAGCACGAAGTGCTGAAACCTATTGTAATTGTACGATTTTTATTATTATTTTCTTCTCCGCTAAAACGCATCGTGCAGCCCAAACCGTAAGTGCTAGGAGCTCTGAAACTTTGTCAGATGGTAGTACAAAAATCGAGGAGAGGTTCAAGAGTATGACCCGATTGGCCATAGGTGGCGCTATAGCAATCAATTGCGCGAAATGGCTCATAACTCGTAGACCGTAAGTCATAGACTCAAGTGTCTTATATCATTGGAAAGCTGGACTCCTGACTTAAAAAACGTATATCTCCGATTTTATTTCCGCCTATTGGATTTTCCGCCATCTTGGATTTTGTCAAAAAACTACTTTTGCGAACTAGTCCCTGGTTTTTTGCCCGATCGGAACCAAACCAGTGCAGAAATGTTCTCTGGAGACTGAATATCAATAATTATCAAAAAAAAGTTGAATTTTCGATTTTCGGTCGCTAGGGGGTGCAAAAATAACATTGTGGGAGGAGCCTATTTTACTAAAATGCTATAACTCCAGAAGTAAATGAGGTACGTTCACCAAACTGGTAGATATGTGCATGAGTTCAATCTGAGGTCACAGTAAAAAAATCGCGACGATTCGACACTAGGTGGCGCTATAACATTAAAAAAACATAAAAGGGGTGTGGCCACCTGACCGTTAGTCCGATTGACTTGAAAATTGGTATGCAGTGTCTTGGTCCAAGGTGCCATGTATGTGTAAAAGGATAGTGGCATATCTCAAAAAACATGGCCGCCATTGCCAATGAAGTTTGTGCACCTTTTAAACAAGGTTAACGGAGTCCGATCGGAACGAAACCATGGGCATGTTCGACTCATGGCCCAAGAGGTCTGTAAGAGTTTTGAAAGAAATCGGCCACTAGTTGGCGCTAACGAGTTTTACGGCTCTGTAATCACGTGGTGTTGCACACATCCCCATAAAATGCATATCAGTCGATAGATCTCCTAAATGCTGAACAACTTTGCCTCTTGAACCATTGCTGTCAATCAAATCGTTCATTAAATATTCACGAATATGTTAAAAACCTACTTTTGCGAACTAGTCCCTGGTTTTTTCGCCCGATCGGAACCAGACCAGTCTAGGACAATTCTATGGACTCTCTAGATCAATAATTATCAAAAAAAAGTTGAACTTTTGCATTTTGCGCATGGGTATAACAGGGGCGTTTAGAAATTAGACGTGTCAAAACACACTCAAAAGCCTATAAATCCTACAAGGAAACTCAGAACTTGACAAAAATTGATGTGCATATGTCTCATACCATGGTGAAGAAGCATGCAAAGTTTCATGGAGATCGGACAGTAGGTGGCGCTATAACTGTTGAAAATCTTTAAAACCATGTATTTCCTATGGTAAATTGCCTGTATTGGCTGTAAATGGTGTGTTCCATCCATGATCATATAATCTTTATATGATAATGCTCAAAATCAGTCCAGTACAATTCTATGGACTCTCCAGATCAATAATTATCGAAAAAAAGTTGAATTTTGCCCTTTGGTTTGCTATAATAAGGGTCATTTAAAAATGGGCGTGTCAAAATACACTCAAAAGCCTATAAATCATAAATAAAAATGTCAGAACTTCACAAAAATTGGTGACATATAGTGACATAACTCATTAACAAGCATGCACAGTTTTATGGAGGTTGGGCATAGGTGGCGCTATAACTGTTAAAAAGCTTAAAAACCATGTATTTCCTATGGTAAATTGCCTGTAACAATGTGTGGTATGTTGTGTGTGTGTGTGTGTTGTGTGTGTGTGTGTGGTGTTGTGATTGATGTGTGTGTTGATGTGGTGTGGGGTTGTATGGCATGCATAATGGAGTTAACAGTGAAAAACTGGTTTTGCTTTAATCCAGAATACTGGTGAAACCAAGTAGATCAAAATGAAAGTGAGCCTAATAAGTGGTCTTCTGCTGCCCTCTGCTGGCCATTATATTTATTAACAGTCTTTTCACATGTGCATTTACATAATCTTAGACTCTTAAAAATCCCTTATATAACAATTACTATTATAACACAATCATATTTTGTCAAGTTTATCCATTCATTTGTTCTGATGCTTCACATAATTGTACCTAGTGTAAATCATGGTAGAATAAGCTTAGAAACATGGTAAATCATAGTAAATAAGGTAAATCATGCTAGAATCCTGGTAAATCATTCTAGAATGTGGATATCATGGTAAATCATCCTATAAACATGGTAATCAAGGTAAACTAATGAAATCATGCTAGAATCATAAAATCATACTAGAATGTGTTCAATTTGGTAAACCATGCTAAACAGGTCAATCATATGAAATCATACTAAATGTTTTCATTGTGGTAAACCATACTAGAACAGGGTGAATCATGGTGAATCATCCTAGAACTTGGTATATCTGGTAAACAATGGTAAATCATGCTAGATTCATGGTAATCATACTGGCTAGTAAATCATGAAATATCAACTAAATTAGGTTATCAGGAAATCTGTAAAAATGGTATATTCCATCTATGATGTCATAGTTAAATGCTTGCTACATAAAACTTAATGTCTTTTTGATGCTTTTGTGTTAACGCCTAAGGCCTTAACATGCTTGAATCCGCTAAATGCGCTTGCAGCTTATATATTATTATTATTCTTCTGCCGTAAAACGCATCGTGCAGACCAAACCGTAAATGCTAGAGACTTGAAACTTTGTCAGATGGTAGTACAAAAATCGAGGAGAGGTTATCAAATTATGAGCCCGATTGGCCCATAGGTGGCGCTATAGCAACCAATTGCGCAAAACTGCTCATAACTCCTAAACTGTAAGTCGTAGACTCAAGTGTCTTATATCATTGGAAAGCTGGACTTCTGACTTAAAAAACGTATATCTCCGATTTAATTTCCGCCATATTGGATTTTCCGCCATTTTGAATTTTGTTGAAAAACTACTTTTGCGAACTAGTCCCTGGTTTTTTGCCCGATTGGAACCAAACCAGTGCAGAAATGTTCTCTGGAGACTGAATATCAATAATTATCGAAAAAAAGTTGAAATTTCGATTTACGGTCGCTAGGGGGTGCAAAAACAACATTGTGGGAGGAGCCTATTTTACTAAAATGGCTATAACTCCAGAAGTAAATGAGGTACGTTCACCAAACTTGGTAGATATGTGCATGAGTTCAATCTGAGGTCACAGTAAAAAAATCGCGACGATCGAACACTAGGTGGCGCTATAACATTAAAAAAACATAAAAGGGGTGTGGCCACCTGACCGTTAGTCCGATTGACTTGAAAATTGGTATGCAGTGTCTTGGTCCAAGGTGCCATGTATGTGTAAAAGGATATTGGCATATCTCAAAAAACATGGCCGCCATTGGCCAATGAAGTTTGTGCACCTTTTAAACAAGGTTAACGGAGGCCGATCGGAACGAAACTCAATGGGCATGTTCGACTCATGGCCCAAGAGGTCTGTAAGAGTTTTGAAAGAAATCGGCCACTAGTTGGCGCTAACGAGTTTTACGGCTCTGTAATCACGTGGTGTTGCACACATCCCCATAAAATGCATATCAGTCGATAGATCTCCTCATGCTGAACAACTTTGCCTCTTGAACCATTGCTGTCAATCAAATAGTTCATTAAATATTCACGAATATGTTAAAAACCTACTTTTGCGAACTAGTCCCTGGTTTTTCGCCCGATCGGAACCAGACCAGTCTAGGACAATTCTATGGACTCTCTAGATCAATAATTATCAAAAAAAAGTTGAACTTTTGCATTTTGCGCATGGGTATAACAGGGACGTTTAGAAATTAGACGTGTCAAAACACACTCAAAAGCCTATAAATCCTACAAGGAAACTCAGAACTTGACAAAAATTGATGTGCAGATGTCTCATACCATGGTGAAGAAGCATGCAAAGTTTCATGGAGATCGGACAATAGGTGGCGCTATAACTGTTGAAAAGCTTTAAAACCATGTATTTCCTATGGTAAATTGAATGTATTGGCTGTAAATGGTGTGTTCCATCTATAATCATATAATCTTTATATCATAATGCTCAAAATCAGTGCAGTACAATTCTCTGGACTCTCTAGGTCAATAATTATCAAAAAAAAGTTGAACTTTGCCCTTTGGTTTGCTATAAAAGGGTCATTTAGAAAATGGGCGTGTGAAAATACACTCAAACGCCTATAAATCATAAATAAAAACTCAGAACTTCACAAAAATTGGTGTGCATATGTGACCTAACGGCATTATCAAGCATGCAAAGTTTTATGAAGATCGGACTATAGGTGGCGCTATAACTGTTAAAAACCTGCAAAACCATGTATTTCCTATGGTAAATTGCCTGTAGTGGCTGTAAATGGTATTTTCCATCTATTATCATATAATGTTTAAATAATAATGTTCAAAACCAGTGCAGTACAATTCTCTGGACTCTCTAGATCAATAATTATCAAAAAAAGTTGAAAATTTGCCTCTATAACAGTTAAAAACATGACAATTATATGAGCATAATGACTTATTAAGCCAATAAGTGGTATTATTCTGCCCCCTGCTGTTTAAAATAGTCATTTGTCATGTTACTGACTAATATTATACTATAATTCTTATTTAGACTTTATAAAATCACTATTTTAACATTTACACTCACATTTAGTCAAAATGCATCTATTGAAGTATTACTACTGACTATTTAGCACATAGAGAAATGTGAATCCTGAAGGAGACTTGCAGTAAACATTTTGTTTTTCCATCACATAGTTCAAATGTCTGTATCTACAACATAATGTGTGTGTGTAGTCCTAGGTTTCTGAATAAATGCTGAATAATCTGATTAATAGTTTACAAAGACATTATATGAAATGCTTATGACCATTAAAGTATATTTTCATAATGACACATCCCAATAGCATTGAAAACAACAACAACATTCATCTGTGTGTGTGTGTGTGTGTGTGTGTGTGTGTGTGTGTGTGTGTGTGTGTGTGTGTGTGTGTGTGTGTGTGTGTGTGTGTGTGTGTGTGTGTGTGTGTGCATGCATAATGGAGTTAACAGGGAAAAACTGGTTTGCTTTAGTCCAGAAAACTGGGGAAACCAAGTAGTTCAAAATGAAAGTGAGCTAATAAGTGGTCTTCTACTGCCCTCTGCTGGCCATTCTCCTTATTAACAGTCTTTTCACATGTGCATTCATATATTTAGACTCTTAAAAATCCCTTATATAACTATTACTATTATAACACAATCATATTTTGTCAGAGTTTATCACTTCATTTGTTCTGATGCTTCACATAATTGCTGTCCAAGTGGTAAATCATGGTAAATAAAGCTAGAAACATGGTAAATCATAGTAAATAAGGTAAATAATGCTAGAATCCTGGTAAATCATTCTAGAATGTGATATATCATGGTATACTATGGTAAATCATGCTAGATTCATGGTAAATCATACTGGAACATGGTAAATCATGAAAAATCACACTAAATGTGGTAAATCATGGTAAATCATGCTAAAACATGGTCTATTACATCTATGATGTCAGTGGTTAAATGCTTGCTACATAAAACTTAATGTCTTTTGATGCTTGTGTGCTTAAAAATCTTAAAGGCCTTAACTGCTTGAACACCGCTAAATGCTGCTAGCAGCTTTAATTAGGTGTTCAAGCACGAAGTGCTGAAAACCTATTGTATTTGTAAGGATTTTTAGGGGTTCAAGCACGAAGTGCTGAAACCCTATTGTATTTGTAAGGATTTTTATTATTATTATTATTCCGCCCTAAAACGCATCGTGCAGCCCAAACCGTAAGTGCTAGAGACTTGATATTTGGGATAAAGGTAGCACAGAAATCGAGGAGAGGTTGAGAGAGTATGAGCCCGATTGGCCCATAGGTGGCGCTATAGCAATCAATTGCGCGAAATGGCTCATAACTCCTAAACCGTAAGTCGTAGACTCAAGTTTCTTATATCATTGGAAAGCTGGACTTCTGACTTAAAAAACGTATATCTCCGATTTCATTTCCGGTATGCAAATTTTCCCGCCATTTTGAATTTTGTTGAAAAACTACTTTTGCGAACTAGTCCCTGGTTTTTCGCCCGATCGGAACCAAACTAGTGCAGAAATGTTCTCTGGAGTCTGAATATCAATAATTATCAAAAAAAAGTTTAAATTTTGATTAACGGTCGCTAGGGGCGCAAAAAGATCGTTGTGGGAGGAGCCTATTTTACTAAAATGGCTATAACTCCAGAAGTAAATGAGGTAGGTTCACCAAACTTGGTACACATGTCCACGAGTTCAATCTGGGGTCACAGTAAAAACATCGCGACGATCAAACACTAGGTGGCGCTATAACATTAAAGAAACATAAAAGTGGGTGTGGCCACCTGACCGTTAGTCCGATTGACTTGAAATTTGGTATGCAGTGTCTTGGTCCAAGGTGCCATGTATGTGTAAAAGGATATTGGGGTATCTCAAAAAACATGGCCGCCATCGGCCAATAAAATTTGAGCACCTATTAAACAAGGTTAACGGAGGCCGATCGGAACGAAACTCGATGGCCATGTTCGACTCATGGCCATAGAGGTCTGCAAGAGTTTTGAAAGAAATCGGCCACTAGTTGGCGCTAACGAGTTTTATGGCTCTGTAATCACGTGGTGTTGCACACATCCACACAAAATGCATATCATTTGATAGATCTCCTCATGGTGAACAACTTTGCCTCTAGAACCATTGCTGTCAATCGAATCGTTAATTAAATATTCACGAATATGTTTAAAACCTACTTTTGCGAACTAGTCCCTGGTTTTTTGCCCGATCAAAACCAGACCAGTCTAGGACAATTCTCTGGACTCTATAGATCAATAATTATCAAAAAAAAGTTGAACTTTTGCATTTTTCACACGGCTATAATAGGGTCGTTTAGAAAATGGGTGTGTCAAAATACACTCAAAAGCCTATAAATCCTACAAGGAAACTCAGAACTGGACAAAAATTGATCAGCATATGTGTCATACCATGGTGAAGAAGCATGCAAAGTTTCATGGAGATCGGACAATAGGTGGCGCTATAACTGTTGAAAAGCTTTAAACCCATGTATTTCCTATGGTAAATTGCCTGTATTGCCTGTAAATGGTGTGTTCCATTTATGATCATTTAATCTTTAAATCATAATGCTCAAAATCAGTGCAGTACAATTCTCTGGACTCTCTAGGTCAATAATTATCAAAAACAGTTGAACTTTGCCCTTTGGTTTGCTAAAACAGGGTAATTTCGAAAATGTGTGTGTCGAAATACACTCAAAAGCCTATAAATCATAAATAAAAATTCAGAACTTCACAAAAATTGGTGAGCATATGTGTCATAACGTGGTGAAGAAGCATGCACAGTTTCATGGAGATCGGACCATAGGTGGCGCTATAACTGTTAAAAAGCTTTAAAGCAATATATATCCTATGGTAAATTGCCTGTACTGTGTGTGTGTGTGTGTGTGTGTGTGTGTGTGTGTGTGTGTGTGTGTGTGTGTGTGTGTGTGTGTGTGTGTGTGTGTGTGTGTGTGTGTGTGTGTGTGTGTGTGTGTGTGTGTGTGTGTGTGTGTGTGTGTGTGTGTGTGTGTGTGTGTGTGTGTGTGTGTGTGTGTGTGTAAGCATGCATTATGGAGTTAACATGAGAAAACTGGTTTGCTTTAGTGAAGAATACTGGAGAATCCAAGTTGTTCAAAATGAAAGTGAGCCAATAAGTGGTCTTCTACTGCCCTCTGCTGGTCATTCTACTTATTAACAGTCTTTTCACATATGCAATCATATATTTAGACACTAAAAAAATCCCTTTTATAACAATTACTATTATGACACAATCATATTTGTCAGAGTTTATCACTTCATTTGTTCTGATGCTTCACATAATTGCTAGCAATGTGGTAAATCATGATAAATAACGCTAGAAACATGGTAAATCTAGGTAAACTAAGATAAATCATGCTCGAATCATATAAACTTATACAATAATTGTCAGGAAAAGTTAAACTTCTGCATTTGGATGGCTATAACAGGGTAATTTTGAAAATGTAACCTTGACCAAGTTTCCCAAAAGCCTATATATCTTCAATGAATGCTCAGATCTTCTTAAAAACATGTCAGAACATGTGACTCTAAATGAGATAATAATAATTAATGCCTCTATAACAGTTAAACAGGTGAAAATTCTAAGAACATAATTAAATATTAAGTCAATAAGTGGTATTCTACTGCCCCCTGCTGTTTAAAATAGTCATTTTGTCATGCTATATAACTAATATTATTCTATGATTCTTATTTAGACTTTATAATATAAATATTTGAACATTTACACTCACATTTTGTGAAACTATTGACTACTACACACTAATGAATATTGTGTCACATTTAAAAATCAGAATCCTGAAGTGAAAGTAAAACGTTTGTCCCATTTAGGCCACGCCCTCTCAATACAAATTCATTCATAACTCGAGAACGGAAAGTCGCTGCGCGCTCAAATTTTGATGGTAAGGTCCTTGGTAAGATCTTTATCTAAATCTATCATCGCAGGGCTCGGGAGTACCCCCACCCCCCACACCCCGCGGATCGCTAATCCGTGAGACCCCGGTTTTGGAACAGCTGTAACTACCTGAATAGACCAGCTAGATCCTTGTGGGAGAGCTTGTTGGAAAGAGCCCGTCCTCATCTAGCTTCGATTCAAGTATGGTGCGATTTGGCCAGGGCATTCCTGAGATATAAGCCCACAAAGATATGCATTTCAACCGACATTACTCCCGGTAAGTAAGAGTAAAAACTCAATCACCCAGCAACACAGAAATGTTCTTGTTCAACAGGACTCCTCGAACACTATCTAAGTTCTGAGTTTCACATTTTTTCATTTTCTCATTCAAGAGATAAGTGAAAAAACAATTCATTCTATTAATTCATTTCAACTGAATATGATGTAATACCAATGTTGTCCAATAGATGGAGCAACAGCATTAGTCATTTTTAATCATTTTTGTCAGCTTTCAGTATTGGCTAACAAACAAATGCTCAAAGCTATTTTTTATTATTATAATGGATGTATAATAATTACATCACAAAAAAATATGTGAAATGCTTATATACCATTAAAAGATATTTTGACACTAACATTGTCATTGTGTGTGTGTGTGACAACTGTATGATGCAAGTCTCCATACAAATTTATTATAAAAGGACATTACACAGACATTTTAAACAATAAAACACATCAAACAAATAAATAAAAAGAATGACTAAATAAATGAATAAATGAAAATTAATAAACAATTATTGTGTGTTAGAAAGGTTTAAAACCATACATTTCCTATGGTAAATTGCCTGTATTGGCTGTAAATGGTGTTTTCCATCTATGATTATATAATCTCTATATCATAATTCTCAAAATCAGTGCAGTACAATTCTCTGGACTCTCTAGATCAATGATTATCAGAAAAGGTCTAACTTCTTCATTTGGATGGCTATAATAGGGTCACTTCAATATGTAGCCTTATGTGTCCCCGAAAGCCTATATCTCTTTAATGAATGCTAAACCATGATAGAAATCCCTTAATATTTCATTGCCTAGACCATGTGGTCATTTAGAAAGCACTAGCATTCAATATTGTTCACTCAAGTCAGCACAGCTTCAGCTCAAATAGCACACAATTACCCAGGTGAAAACACTAAGAGTCACAATTTAACACACATCAATCAGAACTTTCAAGATACATAAAAGTGCCAGAGTCAGTTCATTTGAGTTTCGGAACAATGGATCCACAAAGAAATGAAGGAAGAGGTCGAGGAGGGAGCGGAAGAGGACGTGGTGAAGGAGGAGGAAGAGGATGCGGTGAAGGAGGAGGAAGAGGATGCGGTGAAGGAGGAGGAAGAGGATGCGGTGAAGGAGGAGGAAGAGGATGCGGTGAAGGAGGAGGAAGAGGATGTGGTGAAGGAGGAGGGAGAGGAGGAGGAAAAGAGGAAGAGGAGGACGTGGTGAAGGAAGAGGTAGACGAGGTGGTGGTGGTGGAGGTGGAGGTGGAGAGGAGGAGGAGGAGGAGGAGGAAGGGCAAGGAGACAAGCAGTCTCGGATTGAAATTAGAGCCACTTTAGTTGACCATGTCCTTGTCCATGGCATGACTATGAGGGAGGCTGGGCAACGAGTACAGCCTAATTTGAGTCGCTTCACCGTCGCCTCCATCATCAGAACTTTTAGGGAGGAAAACAGGTAGGTGTACCTACAGTAAGACTGCTCTGTACAGTAACTTGTGCTGTACTCTGTGCTTTGACATCACATCTACTGTTGCACTATGTAATATGTACTACTGTAATAAAGAAATGCATTAAATTGCCTCGCATACAGATATTTTCAGTATGTTTCCATTTTTTCCTGTAAAAAGGATGTGTGAGAGTTACAGTAAAAAGTATCTTTTTTATAATCTTCTTTTTTTTCTTTTTTTTTTGTGTTGTACTGTGTAGTACATGAATGAATAAAAATGTGCCAATGTATCCATTGGTTGTACCTTTTGTTCATCATGTGAAAAGGTTTGTGAGAAGGGGCAGTAAAATAACTTACCAGTTTTGGAAATGTTGTTTTGAATTTATTGCACCAGTGTGTAAGACTATGTTGTAGTGTGTGTTATTTTGAGGGCTTGTGTGTCCTGTCTGAGGGCAAAGTTTGGTTTTTCAGCAAGAGTGAATGGTTTTGAGTGTAGAGCTTCATTTTGACCTGAAAATAGGTTGTTTGGGAAACTGGGTGAGACGTTATGGATTTGTGTTTACTGTTTTGAGAATACGAGGCATAGTTTCAAGAAACGTGTTTAAGCAATCGAGAAAAACTGTAATTGCGCTCACTAATATTGCAACTAAATTTTTTCATTTCAAATCATATTTAAACTTTATAAAATCATTAAATAACATTACAAATATATTTTTTGACGGTTTACCACTGTATTGTTCATTTGAGGCATGTTTTGTCAATAATATTACATGATTACATTGAAAACTGAACATTGTTTTAAACTGTAAAACTGTAATAAGCATTTTTTACCTATCATTTATTTCAAATATCTTTATCTACAACAAAATGTGTAAGCACGTTTATTACAGTTAATATGGAAAATGTGCCATAAAAAATAAGTACATGGAATCAAATCAAAAGTCAAAGAAAACAAAAATTTATTTCAAATTTGAAAATAATAAAATGCATATGAAAATAAGAAATATGAAATAGTAAGAGAGAATTAATTCATTCATTCAATTTTTGTGTTAAAATTTTTTTTTTAATAATCACAAATTAAATTAAAATCCAAAATTAACATTTGAAATGAAAGAATCTAGAAATAAAATGTAAAATAGTACATATCATATTTTGAAAAATGTCAAATAGTAACAAAAAAAGCCAAAATTAAAGAATAATATATTTTTAACAAATGTAAACAAATTTTTTTCATTTAAAATCATATTTAAACTTTATAAAATCATTAAATAACATTACAAATATTTTTTTTCAAGGTCTACCACTGTATTGTTCATTTGAGGCATGTTTTTTCAATAATATTACATGATTACATTAATATTACATGATTACATTGAAAACTGAACATTGTTTTAAACGGGAAACTGTAATAAGCATTTTTTACCTATCATTTATTTAAAATATCTTTATCTACAACAAAATATGCGTAAGCACGTTTATTACAGTTAATATGGAAAATGTGCCATAAAAAAATAAGTACATTGAATCAAATCAAAAGTCAAAGAAAACAACATTTTTTTTCTAATTTTAAAAACAGAATAATAAAATGTATATGAAAATAAGAAATATGAAATAGTAAGAGAGAATGAATTCATTCATTCAATTTTTTTTAATAATCACACAATTAAATGAAAATCCAAAATTAAGATTTGAAATGAAAGAATCTAGAAATAAAATGTAAAATAGTACATATCACATTTTGAAAAATTTCAAATAGTAACAAAAAAAGCCAAAATTATAGAATAATATGTTTTTAACAAATGTAAGAAAATATAGTTGTGAATAAATATTCATTCATTCGTTCATTCATACAATTTCAGTTGTTTGCACATATAAGTGGCATTCTTTGTGTTACTATATGTTAAAAACTATATTGAATATAGTAGATTTTGAAGAATGAAATAAAATGTGAAATTACAAAATATAAAAATGTAAAATAAAAAATAAACCATTCATTCATTCATTCAATCATTCATTCATTCATTCGTTTTAAATGCATTCAAGAAAAATTACATTTTAAAAGCAAAAATAACATATTCAATAAAGTATAGTTAAGTAGTACATAAAAGAGAAGTCCACATTTCTCAATAGAATCTTGAACACTCACGTCTGAACAATTAATCAAAGTGTTCAGGCAAATAGATGATACAGCAGTGATGGAAGTAAGGTAGTGTGGTAGGGTAGCCAAAGTCAAGGCTCAAAAACAAAACAAAAATAAATAAATAAACAATAACAACAAATAAGAACTTGGGCAAGTGGTGACAGGGAAAGTGAAACTGAATATGATAATGAAAGTAAACAGAATGCTATTGTGACATAACCTCAAATCACACACTACCAAAAAAGTGTGTGCTCGTGCTACAAAATTTTCAACACGTAACAGAGGTTGGCAATGAGCAGATAAAGACCAATGAGACCCCTGATCTGGCTAAATGAAACATCACAGTGGAGATGACGGAGGAAAAAGCCAGGCAGGATGTAATGGAGGGAGGAGACAAAGCATGACTTAGAGGAGATGATGGAGCACGACAGAACTGATGGAGGTAAAAAACAGGGTGGAACCAGCAGCCAGACTGACATAGGTGCAGTTGTAAACAGAGTAGATCCAGTTTGAGATGATGACGAAGGAGACTTAGAGCTGGCTGTGATCAGCTGCAGCAAAACACACTTGGAGCTGGGCAGGACCAGCGGTGATGAAGATTACTTGAGACTAAACTGAAGCAGTAGGAACAAAGACATCTAATGACTGGGCTGAACCAGCAGAGATGAAGATATGCTGTAACTTGGAGATTGGAAGTTGGAATCAGTGGAAACTGAAGATCTCTTAACGTGGCATAATCCAGTTCATCTCATGACAATAATTCAGTGAGCGCTCAGCTCATAGTGATGATAGGGTGGTTGGGGCTTCAGTCCATGCAGGACAACGCCACTAAAATACCCTCAATGGCAGGCAACACTGGCCTCTGTCAAACACAAAAAACTGTAAGATACAACTGAGATAAGCGTTTCAAAATGGTCAGCATTTCAGAATGTTCAATACATGTTAATGTAAAATGACTAGATTATGTTAATTGTTTTGTTGAGAGACGAGAACAGAAAGCTAAAGCTGCAATGAGCTCAGTCACAAAAATGAACAGGGAACAGTGGAAGAATTTACCTTGTACTGTGATGAACCTGAATTGCTGCTGAACTGAGCCACACAGATGTAGGGACCATATTTGATACAGAGAGCAGGAATCCATGATTTGCCTTGACTCAACAGTCAACAATTGGGATGTGGTGTGATGATCGGGACATTGTTTTTTGCAGTCAAACTGTTTCTTTGATTTGCATAAAAAACAATCTTCAGCTGGTTCTTGTTGAATATTGTCCTAATAATAAAGAGAAAATGTGTTCATCAAAGCAATATAAGACATTTGACGTACCTTCAGTCAATGAGGATTTGATTAGGATATATATATAACTGAATTATGTATTTATAAAAAATGTTGTGGTTAAAGCAACCATTTATTTAATAGAATAACCTTATAACACAAACATATAAACAGATGCATATTATGTCAATGTAATAAAAGTTATAACCAATTTAAAAGATAAAAATAGTCTTACCTGTTTATCAATACTTAAAGTGTTGGAATATGAAGAGAATGAAGTAGCAAAGATAGTATCATCATCATCATCATCATTTGCCTCTAGTTCCATTTGGGACATAGGTTGTCAACAAGAGTTCTCCAACTGTTCCGGTCTTGGGCTAGTTTCTCCATTTGTCCCCATGACAGTCCCATTTTCTTGGATTCTGCCTCCAAGTCTCATCGCCAGGTGTTTCGGGGGCAGTGTGACCTGGGTGTGACCTGGAACCCTCAGCACCTGTCTGGTCAGCACCTGATGCTGTTAGCAGGTTTCTGGAGTGTATAGCCAATCCAGCACCATCTTCTTTGGAGGATTTCTTTCTCTACCAGCTGCTGTCTGGTTCTCTCCCACAGTTCCCTGTTGCTAATGTTTACTGGCCATCCTATTCGTAGTGTTCGCCTGAGGCATGTGTTGATGAACTTCATGGTTGAGGGTGATAGTCAAAAAAAAATATTTCTTCAAGATCATCTTTCTTTTTCTTTTCTTTTTTATATTCCCATTCATTGTTTTGCTGCAAAAAATTGGTTTAATTTTTTACACCACCTTTTAAAGTACTCTATTATAAATTTGATTGGTGCCAACTGTATGATGCAAGTCTTCATACAAATTCATTGTTAAAAAAAGACATTATTATAGACATTTTGAACAATAAAACACATCAAAGAAAGAAATAAAGAGGATGAATGAATGAATGAATGGAATGAATGAATGAATTAATTAACTAATTAATGAATTAATGAAAACGAAAACTAATAGAACATTTCTGTGGGTGTTAAGGCCAATGAATAAATGTTTTTTGTTTAATTATATATATATGTTTTAAGATCTATGTTTAAATAATAAATATTAACAGTTCATTCAAAATTCAACAAGAATATGGAAATATACTGTACGTGGCCTCAACACCCACTAACAATCCCAATGACTAATGCTGCCTTCACGTGCTATCAGAAATGTCCTATTTCTGACTCCTTAAGTCATGATTATGAGTTTGACATCTTTATTTTGCTGTATCGAAAAAAATAAGATTTTTGATGGGTGAATCTTGCCTTTTTCTTTTGTAATTTTTTTGATTAAAATTTTGTTGTTGAAGATTTTTAAAAAATATTATGTTCATAATAAATTTGCAAGTAAGAAAAATTATTTACACTAATTGTGATACCACGTGAAGGCAGCATGAATTCCCACAGAGGCCGTCCAGTATTAAGCATCCACCTCTGTATCCACCCCAACCCCCCCCCCCCCCCCCCCCCCCTCAGATGGACGTTTCATTATAACAGCCACTTCAGCACAACACAGTCATGATAGCTGTAGTACGTGGGCATTATGTCAATCTTTATTTTATCAATATCAATATCAATATCTTTAATATATACATGGTCAATTAATGTGCCATTTTCAGTTGTTGCATTTTCAACTATTTGTGTGAAGCCAAAATGCTGCATGACATCATGAATAGTTGATTTATTGAAAAGGTTTTCATTGAAATCTCCTAGAATCATTTTGCCACCTGGTAAGAAGTGTATTTGATTAATCAAGTTAATTAAGTTCTCTCTAAACAACGATATATTATATGATGATGGTCTGTATATGACTGCCACAGTTGTGTTTAACTCTTGTATATTGCACATTAGACATTCAATGTTAGTGCATGGTAAATCAACAAAAGCAGCTTTTACATTCTCTCTGTGATATATACCAACACCACCATGATTTTCCTCTTTTAGTTTAGCAAAAACATCTTCACTTGTGTCATATGCAACACTTCGTGGTTTGTTATGGAAATGATATCCAGAAAGACTGACATCGTTCTCAAAATAATTTGGTTTTAGCCAAGTCTCTGTTACACAAATCATATCTGCCTGACAATATCTGTTATCTTGCCGAATATCTAAAATATGTGGAATGAGCCCTTGGACATTGTGTAACATCATTTGAAATTTTACATTTTCTATAGTTTCACATGGATCAATGAATGGAGGCATTCTCTGTAGAGCTTCCTCAATGTTGTCTTTTGCAAAAATAGCTTTTTCTTTGAAATCTTCTATTATGAGTCCATCAAGAGAGGCCACTCGACTTAATGCTACATACGCTTGTCCTGGAGCAAATATCTTTTTCAATGAAACAACTGCTTTGTTCACTGTCAGACCTTGTACTTTGTGAACTGTGGAAGCCCATGCTAGCTTCAGAGGAAACTGTCTTCTGACACCTCCACTACTTGTTACTTTTTCTTCTTCAGGCTCAATGGGTGTGCTTTTCTCCAGTCCAGGTTTTAAACATGGATTTTTAACTCTAGCTTCTTTACCAGCTCGTTCATCATCAAATTCAATGTATATTTTTGATGGAAATATTTCATCATTTTCATAACAGAATTCTTTAATTGTTCCAAAAATTCCATTCACAAGACCATCTGATACATTGATATTTTTCAGTAGCATTACTCGAGCATCAATCGCTAATTCAAGAGATTTTTCCAAAGAACTGTTGTGAACTCTGAGATGAAACCCATCCTTTTTTTCCATTCGGCCAGTTTTAGCATTTCTCTCAAAATCTTGGGCGTTAACAGTAACCGTGTCAGAACATATTTTGTGCACCATTTTTAAGTTATGTTGATCAACCTCACTATTAGTTGCATAAATATGGATATCTGTACTCTCATCACCATCACCTGTTTCACATGTTTTAAGCATAGCAATATCTTCTTCAAGCATTACTTCATCTTTCTTACGTTGCCTTAAACGATTTAATAACTCTGCAAACTTTTTGTCCTTCTGGCGCATAATCTCTGTAAGTTCAACAATACTGAAGTTAGTTTCCCAAAGATTCACACTGTTCACTGGTTCAGTGTAAAGTGGTTTTCCTTTCACAGGAGGCAGCTGATAAAAATCTCCAACTGCTATGACAGAGACTTTTCCGAATGCAGAGTAATCACCTGTTTGTTTGATTTGCCTCAATCTTCCATGAATATATGCTAGAAGTTTATGATCAACCATTGAAATTTCATCAATTATTAATATTTGCAGTTTTCCTAATTTGGCTCTCAAGGAATTAATTTTTTCATCTCCAAGTGGCTGATATGGCAGTGAAGCGTTTATTCCGATACAGAGACTGGAATGTACAGTAGACCCATGAATCTGGAAGGCGGCGACTCCGGTTGGAGCACTTAATAGCACATGTGTCTCATCTGGGTTGTCTGTTAACTTTGAAAGTATGCGAGAGGCTTCATAATAGATGGCTTTAATCAGTACTGACTTTCCAACACCTCCTGGTCCAGATATAAACACATGAAATGGATCTGGGTTTTCACCTTGCATTTTTGCTAAACACCATTGCCGCACTTTGTAAAATATTTGTGACTGCTTTTCATTCAAAGATCGCAGTAAATCCATGGCATCTTGCTTTGTCATAGCTGCTGGATTGTTTTCTATCTTGGAAGTACCCACATTTGGTAATAGATCAGGTATGATATCATCACCTTCTTCTGTATCTATTTGGTCTTTCTTACTCTCGACACATTCGAGACGTTCGAGTTCTGCTTCTGGACAGATTTGGGCCCAAGCATCTTCCATTGGTCCATGTTGTTCTAAATCATCTTGAGCTCTTTGTATTGTGTCTGCTTCTTTCTCAAATTTCCCCATGTTAGTGTCCACTATCATTTTCACTGACTCAAGCTCATCATTTAAAATGGTTACAAATCCAGTCTCATAAAAATCCTTATGTGTAGTGAAATTTGTTGGTTTCAATTGATCTCGCACAAAATGAGGCAAAAATAATTCTAAAATACTTTGATGATAGTTTTCTGAATTTTTAGTGGGTGAAAAACGAGCATATCGCACAATGGCAGAGTCTGTACGAGTTCTTTTTCTCACAAACCCCATGTCATTTTCCAGTCTTACTCTGTCTGAACATTTTTCAGAAGCAGCCAAAACTCTGTAGTCTGATGCAAAGGTTGCTAAACACATTCCACTGAATTCTGTTGTATGTGGACGGGCTCTGTATCTGTCTGTGATGCTTTTCATCCATATGCCATCACCGTCATCTTCTCCACATTCAGCTTTTTTATTTATGATGTTTAAGGGTAAACTCATTCTTATTTGATTAGTACCAGTTGGAATAAACACCACTTTCCTTGATCCTTCTTTTAGTCTCATGTTAGTCAGTCGATACACACTCTCTTGAGCTGAGACCTCTCGATTATGTAAAAACACACTTCCTAGTTTTCTTAAAGCCTGTTTAGCATCCATATTACCTTGATTGTGTGCTTCTTTTTGAGCATTAGCCAGCAGCAATCCCATTTCTCTCTCAGCTTTTGAAATATAGGAAACAATATATACTATACATGAGTAAGCATCAACAACAAACTGTATGTCCATGTTTGCATTCCAGCATCGTAAAAGATCTGGGTTATATTGATTCACCCATACATCATTTGGCTTTCTTTTCAACACAACACTGGTTTTCTTCGTCATTTTATTGTAAGCCATTTCAAATATCTCTTGATCTATACCAATAGATGCAAACATAGAGTCAACTGAGTCAAAGACAGCATCACTATTCAACAAACATTCTCTCACCTTTTTCATTATAGCTTCAGCTAACTCTTTTGATATTTTTTCACAGTTGTTTGCCTTTTTCCATTTACCTTCATTTTTTTCATCATCAGTTTCTTTTTCATCACTCTTGCTGCTTCTTGTAATGAAAGTATTTTTGCTTGGCGGACGTGGAAAGTTAAATCTACACACAGTCCCTTTCTTTTTACATGTTTTTGAATGTCTTTTGCTGTGTTGTTGGACAGTGCTCACAATTTCATGCATTTCTTCCTGCTGTTCAGGTGGCATTTCACAAGTGATATATTGATCAACAAATGCTACAACTTCATCATCGTCATCTCTGTCCACTTGAGGTGCATTTTCAACCCAAAAGAGACAATGTGTGTGAGGGGATCCACGCTGCTGAAATTCTATCCGATAGAAATAATCTATTATTTTTCCAATTGGCTGGGCTGGCGACATGATCACATCTTTCAGAAAGCAATGAAATCGATGATCAAACATTCTGGCAGCAGTTACAGGATTGCGTTTGAGCATCCCACATCTATCAGACCAGTCCAGTTCATCAATAGGAGTATCACAGCCTTCTTGTTTCACAATAGATTGCATTAGCTCTGGCCATCGCAAGTCTGCTGATGAAAAGGAGCAAAACCATGTTGGGATACCTAACTGTCTCACCATTGCAAACAAATCTTTTTGAACACTTTGCCAAAGACAGGACTCCCTCTCACTGGCTTCAAGAATTTATAACCCTGATCAAAATTTAAAATCTTTTGCAATGACTCTTTGTTTGTCAACATTTCTGCAGTGACTTTTGTTTTGTTTCTTGTGTCGTGGCCTTTTCTCAAAGCAATAGATACATTTGAGATAACTTGATTAAGCTCAGACAAATATTGTCCATAAAAGATGTAGTCTAAGTTTTGAGCAAAACGTCCATCTGCATTTAAGATTCTATTATTTAAATATCTAGATAGCGTTAATTTTTCAGGTCGTGGATCATGAAATGTACCTGTACCTTTTGGGAAGAGAACTGGAAAACATTTGGCTTCATTAGTTTCATCCATTAACAGTCTCACTGGATTATTGCCCTCTGCTGGTGCAAGTGACATAATTCCATCAAAATGTTGATCTAAAACCTCTTGTGCAATATCCACTGGCTGTAAACATGAATCCATAAATAAACCGTGTTGCTGTCGATCATGAAGTGTTTCATCAGTGATCTCATCATCTTCATTCTCAATATTATTCTCTTTATCAACACACATGTCCTGACACCCATCCATATCATGTTCATTGTTTTCATTTGTATCATTGACCTGTTCTTTTGTTTTACTCAGTGGATTAATCCAGGTTTCATTGAACTCTACATCTGTATACCATTTGTTATTTTCTTTTAAGTATGCCAAAGCAGTTTTGACATGATCAGCGTGCACAAATTTATATTCATAATGTCCTTTGTACGTTAATTTCCTCTTAAGCTTTACTCGTATCATCAAATCATCATTTTCTGATCTTGGTAAAACATTCACCACATCTGTAACATTAGATGGAACACAAGTCACTGGTCCATGAACACCATTCTGTCCTCCCCGTGGTAAGGCCAGCATCTTCATGAAAGGAATATGCTTTGCTATTAGGTGTGTTTCAAGAGAGTTTAAACAGCTCAATTCAACAGGAATTGCATCCAGAGCGAGATTGTTTGCTACACTTTCAGCAGGCATTTTACCTTCACTTATTTTTCTATCACATGTGTGACAAATCCACAGACATTCAGCTGGAGTATTTTTATAGACACAATCTTTAATGCAATTTTCATTACACTCATGCAGATAATCTAGTGTTACACATTTTTCTGCCATACAGCCAGCATGGACCGATTTGTGAAAATATGTATTTTTCTTGCAATTTTTCACTTGCATTTTGAAGCAGCAGCGATGACACACTGAACATACATAATCAGGACCTGTTGATATTTTTTCTTTAAATTGTTCAATCACACAGTCAATCTCTTTTCTTTTGATCTCTGCCTCACACCGATTTACAGCATTTCTCATTTTAATACTATTGGCAAAATTAATATCATTTTTATATTTCTCTTTGTTGTAATCAATAACCTTAGATTTGTGTGTCTCATTTTCATTATATTTATCAACACTGTACTTTTTGACATTATCTTTGTGTATATTATTTGTGGTATACTTCTGTATACTGTATTTTTTCACAGCCTGTTGATGCAAATTATTTGAATTGTATTTATCTGTGCTATATTTTTTTACTTTTTTTTTATGCTGTTCGTTTTGCTTGTACTTTTCAGTGCTGGATGTCATTAGTCTCTCTTTGTAAGTTTGATCATCATGATATCTTTTGTTTACATTGATTCTTTTCTCCTCTTTAAAGTCATGACTGCTACTATATAGGACTTTCTCTCTATACAGCTTACGTGGGTCTGACTTACTATTTAATGATGCAGGACACATTGAAGCTTCAAATGATTTACAAATGGAAACACAGCTATGATCTTTTCTTTTTACACAAACAACAACTTCATAGTGACAGCTATTTACATGTTTTAAGTAAATCCCATGGAATTGACAGCTACGTCTATTTGATGAGACAGTTAAAGCTGAATATTTAAGCCATTTCTCTTCACTGAATGTAAATATGTCCACACCAATTAAATCACTGGCTGCTTGTATTTCCAGCTCTGTTGCCCAAGTTCCGACATACTTCATTCTTGAACTGTCAATGTAGTTTGCAACAGAAATGTGTCCTTGTCTCAGATACTGACTGTACCTTCCTTCATTCTGGAGTATGTGTGTTACAACAGCACGTCTCAGTTTTCTGTGTTCTCGTTCACTTCCACTTACTGCATAAGCTACCGATCTGAAAAAGCAGTTTCCATCACCGACAATAGCTTTGGTTTCACAAGGTTCAGCCATTTCCACAATCTCATTCGGATAACTTTGTTCTTTTACAACGTGTACTATGTTCAGCTTCAAGCAAATACTTTTTTGTTGTTGTTCTGTTAATGGACTAAACTGAAAAGATACACTGTCAGTTTGAGAAATAAATTCAACCTCAACCTCATTACTTGAGCAGACAGAAATGATTCCTGTTTTCTTTATTTGATCTGTGCTTATGGAATCAGTCAAAGAAACACTGTCAGTTTGTGAAATAAATTCAACATCACTTACATTTTCATTGCTTGGACAGATAAACAACGTTCCTTTGTTCGTTTGTGTACACGTTTCATTTACAAGTACTTGATCAGTACTGATGAAATCAGTCAAAGAGTGACTACAACTTGCCATTTCTGAGTTTACACCTTTACTCACTCTTTCTGCATCAGTATTTTCCAGCCTCACTGCATGGCACACCAATTGATCATGCTGACTGTGTTTGTCAATCATATTTGCCTGGACTCCAGTTACCTCAAAAAGATGATTATTTGCATTTAAGGACGCACCAAGTCTCCTGAAATGAATGATCAAAGCATCTATGCTGGGATGAAAAACAACTACACTCTTACCACGACTGGAAACTGTCCCATCACAGTGTCTTGAATGTGGATCAATCACTGCATACCACGAACCTTGCCTGACAGCTGCACACATGTACTGCTTAATGTTTACCAAACATGCATCATACCTCTGTAATGTTTGCCTTATTGCTTCATCAAAGGACATGGCAAAGCCTTGCAGACATTCATCATATTCATTGAGACCAAACAACCCTGAAAATGATTGTCCATACTTTATTGAAAAACAACAATTATTCAGTGTGTGTGTGTCAGGCAGCTCAGCAACTTGTATGAAGCCGTACTTAGTATCATGGATTTTCCCAGCATCTCTCATGGCACTGTACAGCTTATCTCCAAGCATCAGAACATCATTCAGGTGACTCGGGGTCCATCGCAACACACTTTTAACCTTACACATCAAAATTGCAGTTAAACTGTTTGCTGCACACTGCCTGCCACTATTGTCACCAAAACAGTCCGCTGCCTGATGGAAAGAGCCTCTGATGAAAGATTTCTGTGGACACAAATCAGAAACAGCTTTCATGGTCATGTTAGTATTTTTTGTAGCAGGTATAGATGTAGAGGGAGATTCAGGTTGAATTTCAGAGAAGGAAATCTTGTTCAGTTCAGAGTTCAGTTCAGAGTTCAGTTCAGAGTTCAGTTCAGAGTTCAGTTCAGAGTTCAGTTCAGAGTTCAGTTCAGAGTTCAGTTCAGAGTTCAGTTCAGAGTCAGTTCAAGTTCATCAGAGTTCAGTTCAGAGTTCAGTTCAGAGTTTTTTCCACAGTTTTTTCCACAGTTTTTTCCACAGTTTTTTACTTCCACAGTTTTTTCCACAGTTTTTTCCACAGTTTTTTCCACAGTTTTTTCCACAGTTTTTTTCCCCGTTGTGATATACACAACGTTCAGTTACTTCTGCCAATTTTTTAAGAGGTGGCAGAGCCTCTTCAGGATCAGCAGCCATCCGGTCCGCCATCCGCTTCTTCGCTGCCTGGGAGCGTCGGGATTGCTTTGTGCGAGGCATCTGTACACACACAAAAACAGATAGACAAAATAAATTATACATTACTGCACCCCAAATCACAAACAAAACTGTAAAAAAAAGAATTTAAAATAAAAATAAAACGATATTAAATACAAATATTAAGTAGTGTTGGTTCACATAAAACAAGGACTTGTTTTAATGATAATTTTGCATTTTAATAACTTTTATTGGTATTTTGGAGATACAATGTTTATATATGCAAAAATGAAATAAATATAGAAGTATTAAGTTTATTTTACTGATGTTAAAACTACAACTGAACTGAATAATAACTGACAACTATAAAGATATGACACATCAGCTGGTCATAAATATAACCAAACAAAAGAAAAATAATTTTACACAAATTTAGCAAAGACACTATCATTAATCTATATGGTATGCTTTTAAGTAAACTAAATTAAAGAGAACAAAAGAATAATCAGCAATGCATCATGCTCTGAAGGCACATAAATAATTGTATGTCTGAAGGAAAAGAAAACGTCTAAAAGCAACTACAGATGGCACAACCTTTTTCCTTGGTTATACTGACATCTACTGGTAAAACTATGATGCTTAATCTCATTTTATTTATATATTTATAACAGTGAAGACTGATCTTTCTCCCCTTATTTACATTTTAAATACAGTTTCCCAATTTTCTTTTGACAAACCACTATGCAACATCCTGGTGAATGCATTGCTTCAAACAAATGCGCCAATTGAATGCTATGAAAACATAGTATATATATATATATATATATATATATATATATATATATATATATATATATATATATATATATATATATATATATATATATATATATATATATATATATATATATATATATATATATGACATACATTATATGAGTTATAAAGCAAAAAATACTAAAGAAGATAATAAAGAAGTCAATATCAGTTTTAACAGATAAGAGTAATATTCTACAGGGACTAGGGCCGAATGATTTTGGAAAATGTAATTGCAATATAATATGCAATTTATTTTTTAAGCTCTTTATCTTTTGTATTATTCAATAAAGACAATAAATCATTGTATAATATGTATGGGAGTCTTTAGGAACATCATGATCAGATCTTTTTTTTTCATTAATGGGTTACTTCACGCAAATATGAAAATTACCCCATGATTTACTCAACCTCACGTCATCCTAGGTGAAAAAAAATTAAGCTACATGTTAAGAATTGTAAAAAGACTATATGAACTAATATAGCTTCAAAACAAAAGCTAGTAAATAAAATTACAAGCAATAAACAAATTATGAATCCCATAATATGACTGTGTTTACATTAATTTCATACCATAAAAGCATTTTGAGAAGTAGGCAGGCTACATTTAACTAACTAATTTAACGCCCTCTTCACAAAGCAAGTGCGAGAATATTTGAAATTAAAAGCAGCCTTCTGTATGCAGTTTTCATATTTTTAATATTCGCTTCAACCTTTCCAAACTTCATGAAAGATTTTTTTCAGAAAGTTCAAGTGGTGACGTGTTTGTGATGAATTACAGTGCGGATCCACTTGTCAGTGTGACACTTCAGTCGACACTGACCGGTGGAAGTTTTCCATGCACAGAGGGCACACACAACTAATCGATAGTTGATTATTGCAGCTATAAGAATAATATTGTAAAATATTCACAAATATTCCTAAACGTTTTCTCATACTTTACAGTATTTGCTCCATTATCACTATATATTATTAACATCTTACCTCAAATCAGGTTTCACAGTCTTCTGCAACATAAAGATAAAAAAACATTGTTTATAAAAGAAATCTATTGCATTTACCAAAGACAACATAAGAAGAGTTCAGATGCAAAAGCCTCTAAATGCCATCTGACATTTTCTTCTAAAATGATCATTTTTATCAAGCTCGTATATTTAAGTTAAATAATTTCACTTAAATGGCAAGAAAAAATAACCATTAATTGTCATTTAAGTGAAATTACTGAATTGAAATATACGAGCTTGAGAAAAATGATCATTTTAGAAGAAAATTTCAGATGGCATTTAGAGGCTTTTGCATCTGAACTCATTCATATATAAACTTCAGACTGCGACCACACAGGGAAATCATGTAATAGGGATATCATGAGAACCAATACTTTGGTACCAAATCAATAACAACATTTAAAAAGCCTGACTGTACAGTAATGCAAGTACCAATTAGAATTAAACATTTGTGCAGTATAGCATGTAGGTTGAATCCAAACAGATTTTTGAAGCAAATCAGTAAATTTAAAACATAATTTCACAAAGAGTGAGACTGGTAGCGCGTTGTCTCTCTCTCTCTCTCTCTCCTCTCTCTCTCTCTCTCTCTCTCTCTCTCTCTCTCTCTCTCTCTCTCTCCTCTCTCTCTCTCTCTCTCTCTCTCTCTCTCTCTCTCTCTCTCTCTCTCTCTCTCTCCTCTCTCTCTCTCTCTCTCTCTCTCTCTCTCTCTCTCTCTCTCTCTCTCTCTCTCTCTCTCTCTCTCTCTCTCTCTCTCTCTCTCTCTCTCTCTCTCTCTCTCTCTCTCTCTCTCTCTCTCTCTCTCTCTCTCTCTCTCTCTCTCTCTCTCTCTCTCTCTAAATGTGAAAATAGCTTCATAGGGTCCACATTTATTTTTTCTGGAAGCTGCAAAACAACACTTTAGTGCACATAGTTTTATGTCATGACAATTTAGAAACAATGGGGAATTTAAATTATAATGTACTTACTCTGAGGCTCCAGTAAGTGCGTACTCAACCAAAGCACACTGTGCGCTTGTTACTTTTTTCTGTGGCACTGACTACTACATTTTTTTATATCATGACATCTCTACATAGACATGCATTAAGTAAAAAAAGTAAACACTATGAAAAATATCTTCATCTGTGTTTGAATAAGGATATTCGATATGGCCAAAATAAATATTTTTTCACAATACAGGCAATTTTATTTCCCAGTAATACTACATAAATATATATTTTATTCTACAATTAAAACCATACATTTTTAAACATCTTAATAGTAAAAAATGTATGCATTAATAATTCAAAATATTACAGGGCTCGACAATAAGGTGTGAACGAAACTCAGGCCAGTTGAAAGAATTTTTTTTTTTTTTTTTTTTTTTGTGGGGCAAGTGCAAACCACTAGCTAGACCGGATCAGTAAAAAAAATCCTTAGCATTGAGCCATGTATTGAACTAATAACAGCATTGATAATATGTTGATAACAGCAAATAACTTATTTCTTATTCTAATCAAAATGCTGGCCATGTGAATCAGATGTATAAAAGCATCGTTTTGTGACAATACTAAATTCAATTAATCACAAAATACAACCAAAAAACATACAAACAGACACAAACCAACTTTCAATGGCCTAAAAATGTTTTAGATGATTAAGATTAATGCACAGATTAATAAGATTACACACAGAGCAACAACACAGCATGGCTTACCTTTCCAGAAAGTAGACAAGATGGCTTCCTTTCCGGGCAAAACAGAAAGATAATACAGCAAGCACCCTCTAGTGGATGGAATTATAAAAACATATTGCAATTACAATTAAACTTAATGAAAATGCTATTTAAAAAAATACTTGCAGTAAACATTTTCTTATCTATCTATCATTTATTTCAATTATCAGCCTATATATATATATATATATATATAATATATATATATATATATATATATATATATATATATATATATATATATATATTATATATATATGTAACATTTCCTGTCCTACAAGAAGTAAAATCCTGATCATGTACATATTTAAGGTATTTAATAAGATCATTAAAATTTTATTTTTTAAAGACTATCAAGTACTGTGTTTCCCATATTTGTGGGTGAACCTTAGTTCCTCCAGGTGGGTCCAGCAGTATTGTCCCTCGTAAGAAAATTGTATACACATTAAATATATATTCATTAATCTGGGGCACTTTTAAACTTCAAAATTAAGAGCTCCAATCCATGTTCAGAGTGCAAATTGAACAAATAAAAAAATCTGTGCATTGTCTTTTAGCCTACCTGAACTTTGTAGAGCTAGAAATGTGGAGATCAGCTCTAACTTCACCTGAACCCGCTTTTAAAAATAAATAATCCACACACTAACCATTCAAACTTATGATAACGTCTGATTTATCATCAAATTACAATTATTCAACTTCTCATTGTTAAACATTATGATATTGTAACATTTATTTAAAATAAAAGTTTCCTTAATAGCTTAAAAAGAAACTTAGAAACTTTACTCCCTACAAACTTAAATAATCACTGTTAAAAAACACTTATCAAAAGAAACAAAGTAAACACCTTGGAAATGACAGGTATGTACTATATTTTAGGAATGGCACAAAGGTGTGTGACTGTTCAAGTCTCTGTCTTAAGATCAATGTATTTACTAATATGCTTTTTTGTTATTTAGTGTGTATATTTCAATTATGCTGTGTTGTAAATAAATCCAACCAATCTAAAAGCCATTCTTTTTCAAATATCTCCTCATTGTTTGTGCAATGTTCCTCATAATGATAGGGCCTGATAGCACCTGTTACGGCCATTATGGGAGGGTCTTGGTCTTTCTTAGATGTGAAAGACATCAGTATCCATTAAAGCTACACTGTATAACTTTTTTTGTTTATTCTTAGCTAAAAACACTTAGTTCGTTCAAAAATATATGTGCTCGTTAATGTATATTTACTTCGTTCAAGTAATAAAGTATTCTCGTGAGTGTATAATATGCCATTGAAAATACATGCGGATAAGGGGTTCTAATGTCAGTCGCCATGTTGCCCCTCCATCTTGAAAGTACATTAGCCAAAGAGGGACATACCCATTAATTCAAGCTTCGCCTTTCACGTATCACTTGAAGGAACACTCATGGACGAGGTCGAACTGGAAGCCATGTTAATCTTAGACTACATTGGCCATCGTAGGAGTTAAAACGAAATCGAAATTGAAAGGAACAGAAACTAATATTCACTGAATGGTCATATACCTTTTCACCGCTAGATGGGGGTAAAAATCACACAGTGTAGCTTTAAGAATTTGCACCTCCTCACATAAAGATTTCTCACACAAAACATGTCTTACAAATTTTAAATCAATATATTGTCTTATCTAAATGAGTAGTCAGGATGATTTTCACATAGTTTTGAAGCAAATATTATAGGCTACGTGATATTATTTTCAAAAGTCTTGTGACAAAATAATCAGTATGAGTTTCATGAACTTTTTCAGTGACATTCCTAAAATATTATTGTAGCATAATTTGTGCTTAATACAGTGTAAATAGACTTTAGTCGTGATAATGTCGCAAGTAATAGAAATAAGCATAAAAAAATGTCAGAGCATGTCAAAATACCTCCAGGGCCCAGAAAACACCTCAGACCCCAGAGGGTTAAGGATACTGGTTTAAAACACGGATGAGCACCAGTAATTGAATGTCAAAACGCAATTTAAACATGCCACCCCCAAACCAAACTGAAAGTTTTGATTGGTTTTGCACCTGAGTCAGATCTGTCTGTTATTGGCTGAATCTCTTCAAACCTCTCTGTTATTGGCTGAATACTTCACTTCTCCACCCAGCACAATTTGAAAAGTGTCTATCAAATGTCATCTCCATTTGTACTTTTAAGTACTTTTGTTAAAAAATGTACCGGAAGTTAAATACTTTATTTATTATAAAAGTATCACTGTTTAATTATATTAAACAAAGTACAAAAATAGAAAATTTACTCAGGTACTGAAACAAAAACATTTTCTACCCCCGTTTTTTTTTTTTTTTTTTTTTTTCGCCCCCTTGCACTGTCTAGTATTTTGTATCTAATAGAGATATTCCTACTTTCGGTCCACAGCATTCCACAAACAATACAATCATACTGTACATATACTGCCAATTCAACATCAACAAAATATTTATTCACAAGACCAATAGTCCAGTCATTTTATGAAGAAAGGTTGAACAAATTGCAACGGAAGCAAACTCAACTGATTTTGTATCCTCAATATGTCCTGAGTAAGGAAAAAAAAAGCCCCAAAGAATCCCATTAGGGGAAAGTTTCAAAAAAGAACCAAATATAGTCTATTCATACGCCTATTCATTATTTTTATCACGTGAATAGGGTAAAATTTGTAACCTTTAGATATCACCATGAAAATTACTGAGTTGATTACTTGCATCAAGGCAACCAAAAGAATGTATTACAAGTTTTTTTAAATTGTTTGTTAACATAGACAAACGGTGCATAATCTAATTATATATGTGCTAATTTGCATAAATACCCAAACAGATCTAAACATTGGGTATAGCAGATGAAAATATCTTGTTGAATCTTGTTGACATATAATAGTAAAAAACTTAATGTTAAAGTCTGATTGGAACCCATTTAGGCTACCCATGAGCATTACAGAGGCAGGAAGAAGTACTTGAGAAACAAGCCTTTATTAATTATTTTAATATCTTTAGTCAACTAAAGGTTAAAATTTTACCCTATTCATGTGAAAAAAATAATGAATAGGCATATGAATGGGCTATATTTGGGTCTTTCTTCAAAACTTTCCCTAATGGGATTCTTCTGGGCATTTTTTTTCCCTTACTCAGGACATATTGAGGATACAAAATCAGTTGAGTTTGTTTCTGTTGCAATTTGTTCAAGGTTGACCCCCATGTTGGCTTAAAATGACTGGACTAGAACCTGCTAATACACAAGAAACTTTGACTGTTATAACATTTTGAACTGCATACATATACATCTCTGCCATTACACAATAGGCTGAGGTGCCTCATGTAATCCAAATTAGCTGTTACGCTTTTTTTTTTAAAACTCACTGACAGTTTAGGATGGATAGCATGGACATAGAGACACAGAATCTCAGGTATCACACTACCGCATTTAAAAAGTGGAAGCCTCAAATTGGAGCATAAAAAACTTCTGCTGCCTCCTGTATCAATAACTGTGCTCATAGCACTGGGTTGCTGGATTTCATTTATATAACAAACCAGTTTAGAATCAAGTATTGTGAAACAAAGAAAAAAGGTACCAAAATGTTTCAAGTCATTGAACTATTTCATAATTTAAAGGGTGCACAGATACTGTGTGTGAGCATTAGATTTATAACTCTGATTTGTAACCTAATTGAAAAAAAATGAAACACAATACAAAAAAATAATTACATTAAATAGCATTAGAAAATATCAATTATAAAGACTATTTGGGGATTTAAAGGTTTGTTAAAAAACGTATATGTATTAAACAACGTTTGCATTTAATGCACTATACTATTGGAAAATAAATTACATCAAATTGAGGTTGTTTAAATATTTTCACCCCACAAACAATTAAAAACTAAAATGTTTAATCTTAAACTAATCATATCCTCCATGTTTGAGTGCAACGATTGAATATCATAACCAAAAATAAATGATACTATAATGCTAAACTAAACATACTTACTGATGTCAATAGATAAAAAAAAAAAAAAGATTAAGCACACTTTGTGATTAATTGCACATTTGTTAAATTAGCTCACCATTTATCTTACATGTTCATTTCGTCAATTTTCTATAAACCGATAAGTGTATTCACTTATAGATTGAAAAGCAATCCACACAAAACAATTTTCTGGCTTTGAGCAAGCTTCAAACATCCTGGGAGACTTGAAAATGAAGACAAATAACCAATGACACAAATCCATATTCTATCACAACTTCTCTTGATAATGTGTTCACCACAAATGCACTCTTCAGAGCACATATCACAGAATATGACATCACTCGTGTAAATCAAAACACACTGGAATGATCAACTCAAAACACAACTGTGTCATGTCAGATATCTCTTATGTAATTAGCCTGCCCTTAACATTAGAGATATTGTTGACTGTTTGAATGCCTTCAATCTTTTGGGTCACTGAAAACTTTCCCATACCTGTAATAATTTAATTTTTTTTTGATTGAAAAAAAAGATAAGTGGAATCTGGCTAAATAGTAAAATACCAACTTCCTGGCAACCCACCCAAATAAAAGCTTGCTAATTTTAGGTTTGAAAATAACTTTAAAAATGGCATTTTATAATATTACACAATGTTGATATTTTGCTACAAATTGAAAGTGCAACAAAGCTAATAATTTTATAATGGTTATATTTAATGGTTCAAACTATGTTATGTAATAACTCTGAGGTGCTCATGAAAAAAGACTGAAAGTTGCACACCTGCTTATGAGCATAAGCAGAAGTTAAACTATCAACTGTTGGTGTGACTAGAAGATAAGATACTCAAAGTTCAATTAAAAAAATAAAAGTTACTGTCCTCTACTAGACAAAAGAATTTCTACGTAATGTTCAATAAAACAACTAACTGGTTAAGCTAAAAAGTAGCTTGAACAGTTTAACATTAGAAAAAAACACTTTAAGGACAAAAATTACTTCAAGGTCTTTTATTATAACCTGAACGAGCATAGATACACACGACAGTAAGAAACAGAACATTTATACACAAAAGAAAGTTTTACATTTAAGAGTGAACACTTTTCAATCTTCACTTTATCAAAAAAAGGTATCGTTTCAACAATGTTCTGTACTGTTGAGTAAATATAAATTATATATAGAAAACAAAGGCTTTACAAAACCTTTTGTACTTTTATACAACTAGTTAAACAAAACTTGTGTATCATTTAGGACAGAAAGACAAATTCAAAATCATTAGGGATACCTGCACCATCTACAGTTGCTTCAGGTGACTCTTGTGCGGTCTTCAGGTTTTTTCTTGATGAAAAACTTTTTGGCTCTGTATAAACTGGTACAGCTTGTATAGCAGTGGAAGCTGGTGCAGGGGCAGTGGAAGCTGGTGCAGGGGCAGTGGAAGCTGGTGCAGGGGCAGTGGAAGCTGGTGCAGGGGCAGTGGAAGCTGGTGCAGGGCAATCTAATTTTTGTCGTTTCGCTAATAAGGTAACATTCAAAGCATCAGCTGCAGCCAACAGTTCATCGTCTTCCATAGCCTCCTCCTCCTGATCAATCTCACTGACTTTGACAATGCTGGTGATTTCATTTTCAGGAGTGTACTCCACAAATAAAGGTCCAGCAGAAAGTAGTAGTTCTTCTATGTCTTGATTGTCCATTAAATCAAGATTGCACTCACCCTTCAGGAATCGGCCAAGGACCGAATTGGTTATGGACAATGACTGCTCCTCATTCTCCATCATAACAGTTACAGTACCGCTTACTCTAGTTACATAGCTGCATCCTTTTCGTAAAATCTTACAGCACTGACAGCGATGAAATGGAGCTTTTGCCGAGAGGTCGAATTGTGGTGTCTGACATTTAGGACAAAGTTTTAACACTCGAATTGCTGCACCTTCAATTGGTGAGGTCAGGTGATTTAGTGATATGGTGTGGGGGATAATTTTGTCATGTGCTGTAACCAAAATGGGTATCTTCGTGGGTGTGACGGTGGTCTGCCGTGTTGTGCTTAATGTGAGGTTACCGTTGTGCTTTTTGGTTGACAAATTAGTGAAAGTGTACGACCCAGTTTTTGGTACTAGCTCAATATAGCGATCCCAGAGTGTTAGCTCAATACAAGCTGTTGAGTCCGCAACGTAACAGCTCTTCAATTCCAAGGCTGTTCCTCGGACATTAACCGTGCTGCTTGATGGAGCAATGCTGTAAACCGCTGCTGGCAGTGTCGAAATCTGTAAGCCAAAATAGAATTGTATTAAAAGATTGAGTAAAAGAGGTGATAAGTAAAAAAAAAAAAAAAAAAAAAAAAAAAAAAAACTCGAAAAATAGAATAAAATATACAACTTTGGTAAGGATTGAATTTGGTGGAATATGATAATTACAATAAACAGCATACATTAATACTAAAGTGTGTATTATACAAGTTAATATATGCAGGTTCATGGTGAAGTTGACAATGCCAATCTAAATTTGCACAAAATGTGAATTGTTAAATTAGCAAAAATGGGAAATGAATATATAATGGAAAACATTTTGAAATGATACATACCTTTTGATTAGGTGGCAGTGTCCTGATGTCAGCTATTTGAAGCTCAGAAGACGCTTTAGGTGGTATGTGCGGGAATGTGACGTCGGTAACGTCAATTCTGCTCTCCCGATTGATCATTACATCACAAGTTTTGTCATCTGTCAGGCCTACAAAGTGCATAATAAAACAAAGGCTAACAATGAATAATTTACAATCATATTGATTGACATTTAACCAGAAACAGATTCACTTTTATCCTCAAGCAAAAACTATACAGACATTTCTAATAGCAAAGATTTCTTTATAACAGAGTCTGACAAAATACAACATCTGTAAACGAAAATTGACCGAAATTGACTACTGAAGACAGGAGGAAACTGTACTTACTAATTGTTTTCCTTGCATTGTGAACCTTGACAGCCGTCTGGTTCCTAGCAGCCATTGCAATCTGACTATGTTTCTCTGGCGAGAACACCACAACATTAAGGTATTCATACCGGTCAATCTGGAATACGGCATTGAAATACCGATTATTCCGTTTTGAAATTTTGACAGCTGACACAGAATGAAAATAGCCTAAAATGGCCTCTCCAGGTTCAGTTTTCTTAGCGTCTTGGGAACTCATCTTAGAAATGACTCTTGGTGGACAGCACAGTTCAGGAATAAAGATTCCTTGTAAACCTAAAAATTAAGAGACAAATATCAGAACATCAATACAGCCAAATTAAGGTAATTGCTTAATGCATACCAAAACATGCTCTGACATTTTATGTTCATAAGGTTCATGCTACAACGGTTCTCGACGGTGGTGGAGACTGATGTCAGGAAAACAAAATGTTAGTGGTAAACTTAAAAATGCAAAAAATTTAGTATGGGCACTTTATGGGTGGGGCTAGAACAACATTATCTTAGTGCAATTAAACCTCCAAATATGACCACTCATTTAATCATTCTGCTCACTAAAATTATTTTCAAGTGTTCTCATTAGAAATAATTTAAACTTTATAAAAATCATTAATATAACAATACACAAATGCTGTGTTTACCACTTCAATTGTTCATTTTAGGTATCAATTTTCCAACAATATCACATTAAATGCAGTGGGACCGGAATTTTTTTGGTTTTAAAGATGACGGCTGGAATAACCATTTCTAACTTAGTGTATAAATGCACTTAATGAAATTAAAATGGAAAACATGCTTTAAATACATGCCTGCTGCCACCAACAGATAAAATTAGTAATTATCTCACAGTACTCTAATTGTTATGGGTGAGGTGGTTGAGACCAAAGCACTTGACATACCTTCAGGATGATTTTTTTTTTTAGCAGCAGAATCCACAAGGAACAACACCAGATAGCAAGAGAAAGCACAATGAGAAACAGAGGGCTTAAATACACAGAGAACATATGAGGGAAACAAGACAAAGCTGGGGCAAATTAACTCAATGAAAGTAACCATAGCAACAAACAATGAGAACAGAAACTGACTAGCAAAGCACAGCTGAACCAAATTAACTGATAAAGATGGTAAACATGGAAGTGGGAAACAGAACAAAAGAAACACAGAATTGAGTCCAGAAACAAACATGACATGTAACACTAATATTGTGCTATAATTCATATTTACACTATGTAAAGTAACCATTATAATATGTATAATCAGATTTATTCAATATCCATTATCCAATATCCATACCAAAAGAAATCTAAGCTAGAAAGAAAGAAATATAAATCAGAAAGAAAGAAATATAAGTTAGAAAGAAAGAAATATAAGTTATAAAAAGAAATATAAGTTAGAAAGAAAAATATAAGTTTGATAGATAGATAGATAGATAGATAGATAGATAGATAGATAGATAGATAGATAGATAGATAGATAGATAGAAAGAAATAATGTATAGATCGATAGATAGAAAAAAAATAGTTTATAGATTGATAGAAAGAAATAGTTTGAAGATAGATAGATAGATAGAAAGAAAATTAAGAAAGATTACTTAAAAATAAAGAAAGAAAAATAAATATTTGTAATAAAGAAAGATATATCAATTAGAAAGAAAGACAGATAAATTAGAAAGAAAGATAAATTAGAAAGAAAGAAATATAAGTTAGAAAGAAAGAAATATAAGTTAGAAAGAAAAAATATAAGTTAGAAAGAAATATAAGTTAGAAAGAAAGACATAAGTTAGAAAGAAAGAAATATGAATTAGAAAAAGAAATATAAGTTAGAAAGAAAGAATATGAATTAGAAAAAGAAATATAAGTTAGAAAGAAAAATATAAGTTAGAAAGAAAGAAATATAAATTAGAAAGAAATATAAGTCAGAAAGAAAGAAATATAAATTAGAAAAAGAAATTTAAGTTAGAAAGAAAGAAATATAAGTTAAAAAGAAAAAATATAAGTTAGAAAGAAATATAAATTAGAAAGAAAGAAATATAAGTTAGAAAGAAAAAAATATATATTTGAAAGAAAGAAATATAAGTTAAAAAGTTTGTTGGCAAACTTTAAGTTGGCTGGAAAAAGCCTAGCCAGAAAGTTTGAAGGCAAGATAGATAGATAAAAAAGAAAAATAAATACTTTATTGATAGATAGAAATAAATAGTTTGAAGATAGATAGATAGATAGATAGATAGATAGATAGATAGATAGATAGATAGATAGATAGATAGATAGATAGACAGATAGATAGATAGATAGATAGATAGATAGATAGATAGATAGATAGATAGATAGAATGAAAGAAATAATGTATAGATCGATAGATAGAAAGAAAAAAATAGTTTATAGATTGATAGAAATAAATAGTTTAAAGATAGATAGATAGATAGATAGATAGATAGATAGATAGAAAAGTTTGAAGATACATATAAATAGTTTGAAGATCGATAGAGAGAAAAAGTTTGAAGATACATATAAATAGTTTAAAGATAGATAAATAGAAAAAGTTTGAAGATTCATATAAATAGTTTAAAGATAGATAGATAGATAGAAAAAGTTTGAAGATACATATAAATAGTGATAGATAGATAGATAGATAGATAGATAGATAGATAGATAGATAGATAGATAGATAGATAGATAGATAGATAGATAGATAGATGGATAAAAAAGAAAAAGAAATAGTTTATTGATAGATAGAAATAAATAGTTTGAAGATAGATAGATAGATAGATAGATAGATAGATAGATAGATAGATAGATAGATAGATAGATAGATAGATAGATAGAATGAAAGAAATAATGTATAGATCGATAGATAGAAAGAAAAAAATAGTTTATAGATTGATAGAAAGAAATAGTTTGAAGATAGATAGATAGATAGATAGATAGATAGATAGATAGATAGA
The DNA here is from genome assembly GCA_036326025.1 of Chrosomus eos. Lineage (NCBI taxonomy): Eukaryota > Metazoa > Chordata > Actinopteri > Cypriniformes > Leuciscidae > Chrosomus > Chrosomus eos. The sequence goes on from JAZAVI010000032.1 coordinate 559,344, forward strand.
TAGATAGATAGATAGATAGATAGATAGATAGATAGATAGATAGATAGATAGATAGATAGATAGATAGATAGATAGATAGAAAAGTTTGAAGATACATATAAATAGTTTGAAGATAGATAGAAAAATTTTGAAGATACATATAAATAGTTTGAAGATAGATAGATAGAAAAAGTTTGAAGATACATATAAATAGTTTAAAGATAGATAGATAGAAAAAGTTTGAAGATACATATAAATAGTTTAAAGATAGATAGATAGATAGATAGATAGATAGATAGATAGATAGATAGATAGATAGATAGATAGATAGATAGATAGATAGATAGATTAGAAATAATAGAGAAATATATAGATAGATAGATAGATAGATAGATAGATACATAGATAGATACATAGATAGATAGATAGATAGATAGATAGATAGATAGATAGATAGATAGATAGATAGATAGGTAGATAGATAGATAGATAGATAGATAGATAGATAGATAGATAGATAGATAGATAGATAGATAGATAGATAGATAGATAGATAGATAGAATAGATAGAAAGAAAAAGTTTGATGATATATATAAATAGTTTCAAGATAGAAAAAGTTTGAAGACAGACTTGGGCATTTGATCAATGAAAGTCTGAGATAGGATTTTTAATATTAATTTGTCAGAAAACTGAAGCTCAACTTAGTCTGAAAAGATATAGCAATCCAAGTCAGAACAGTCTGAAGGTCTGACCCGAGTTTGGTGGGTTTGGTTTTCAAGCAAACTTAATAAGTTTAAATAGGATTTCAGTAAGTTGGCTTTTTCAAACCAACTTCATTAGTTATAAAAAAGAAAGAAAGATTACATAGAAAGATTATTTAAAAAGTTTAAAAAGTAGGAATTAAAGATTAGTTAGAAAGAAAGATTAGTTAGAAAGACAGAATAAATTGTTGGAAAGAAAGAAAGAAAAGTAAGAAAGAAAGATTGTTTAGAAAGTAAGAAAGAAAAAAGAAAGATTAATAAGAACGAAAGAAAGATCAGTAAGAAAGATTAGTAAGAAATGCATACAAATGTTTTAGTGAAAGAATGAAACAATAGTTAGAATGAATGATAGATTCATGAAAAAGAAAGAAAAATAAAGAAAGATTATTGTAATGAGACAAAATATTGTGGGAAGAAGGAGGCGGGAACCGGGGAACATTTAACAACTTTTAATAAATAAAAACAAATGCAAAATCTTCCTCGCGGACAACTGCCAGCCACACAAAACAGAAACTGAACGCAACACAAGTTCAGGCCTGTTCCTCTCTCTCTCTTCACTGTCATCGCTCCTCCTTTATGCTTCCGCTCCTACATGAGAGATACAAGACCGGTGCGTTGCGCAGGTGTCGCTCATCAATAATCACACCACCTCTCTCATGCCGTCCTCCCACGGCCCTTGTAAGACGCTGGAATCTGGACTCCACAGATCAATTAATTTAAAAAAAGTTGAACTTTAACATTTGGGTAATGCCAAACTCTGCTACTTTGCTTTGCTTAGTAGAAAGAGTCTGGAATGGAATATTTGAAAACTGTTTTCTTTCTGAAGTATAAAATCATTGGTTATGTATGTTATGCACTAGCTCAACCACATCGAACTTCCACTGTAAACACACAGTAACATGTATGATGCAAAAACAAAACCATCAAGCGAAATACCAGAGTGAACATGGCTGTGAACAACTTTTGCAGATTATGTGAGTGAAGTAAATCTACGCATCCACGGCACAATCAGGGCCTCTAAACTAATATTTGACAGTAGAGACAAACAAAAAAATATTTGCAGCCAACTGTCAAAGTTAGGATTAGTTAAACACAGCTCTTTGTTCATCTCAAGTCTGTCAGAAAGGCTGCAATTTAATTGCAAGATTACAGCATGACATGGCAATATTTAAGAACTGGAAAAGAAAGGAGACACTGATCTGTCAAAAGGGTGCCAGTTCGATCTCGACAGATAAAAGAGACCAGATACACCCTCTTAAACTAAAGATTTTAGCAACACCCTTTTGCTAGGTTTGAAAAAGGTCCAGTACTTTTACCTGTTTCCAAATGTACTAAATTTAAAATCATCATTTTTTTCCGTCAAATATAAATGCCGGGAATATTCTCCACAACAGAGCGAATTGTGTCCCATGTCTCCATATCCCAATTCGGTTTCAATTGCCCTAACCTAAAATAATACAATCTTAAACTCAGTGCTTAGCATCTACGCCACCACTCTCAGCCCGCCCTATGTTCGTTGATTGGCCAGCTGTTTTCAGGCCGAAAGAAAACTGAGAGATAGGTCTCTATCTCACACTGCATACAGAAGTGAACTGAAATTGAGCGGAAGTACAAAATCTGACGTAGTCAGACTAACCCATAACAGGGTCATTTATAAAATGTTGGTGGCAAATTACACTCAAAAGAATATAAATCCTAAACGAAAAAAAAAAATTAGGAGCAGATGTGACATTACAATCTAAAGAGAATGCAACATTTTATTGGGATCGAACAAAAAAGCTTGAAAAACCATGTATTTCCTATGGTAAATTGGCTGTATTGGCTGTAAATGGTCTATTCCATCTATGATGTCAGTGGATAATTGGTCTTAAATGCTTGAACCCCAATAAATGCTGCTCGCAGCTTTAATTATTATTATTTTTCTGCCGTAAAACGCATCGTGCAGCCCAAACCGTAAGGGCTAGAGACTTGAAACTTTGTCAGATGGTAGTACAAAAATCGAGGAGAGGTTATCAAAGTATGAGCCCGATTGGCCCATAGGTGGCGCTATAGCAAGCAAAAGTAGTAAATCGTGAATAACTCCTAGACCATTTATCTAGAATCAAGTGTCTTATATCCCTGTAATCCTTGGCTCAAGACGGACAAAACGTATATCTCCGATTTATTTGCGCCTGGAAAAATCTTCCGCCATCTTGGATTTTGTTCAAAACCTACTTTTGCGAACTAGTCCCTGGTTTTTCGCCCGATCGGAACCAAACCAGTGCAGAAATGTTCTCTGGAGTCTGAATGTCAATAATTATTGAAAAAAAGTTGAAATTTTGATTCAGGGTCACTAGGGGCGCAATATGATTGTTGTGGGCGGAGCCTATTTTACTAAAATGGCTATAACTCAAGAAGTAAAAGAGATAGCCTACCAAACTCGGTACACGTGTGAATGAGTTCATTCTGAGGTCACAGTAAAAAAATTGCGTCGATTGGCCACAGGGTGGCGCTATAACATTAAAAAAAATAAAAAGAGCTATGACCACCTGACCGTTAGTCCGATTGACTTGAAAATTGGTATGCAGGGTCTTGGTCCAAGGTGCCATGTATGTGTAAAAGGATATTGGCGTATCTCAAAAAAACATGGCCGCCATCAACCAATGAAGTTTGAGCACCTATGAGACCAGGTTAACGGAGGCTGATCAGAACGAAACTCGATGGGCATGTTCGACTCATGGCCATAGAGGTCTGTAAGAGTTTTGAAAGAAATCGGCCACTAGTTGGCGCTAACGAGTTTTACGGCTCTGTAATCACGTGGTGTTTGCACAAATCCCTATAATATGCATATCAGTCGATAGATCTCCTAATGCTGAACAACTTTGCCTCTAGAACCATATCTGTCAATCAAATCGTTCATTAAATATTCACAAATATGTTAAAAACCTACTTTTGCGAACTAGTCCCTGGTTTTTTGCCCAATTGGAACCAGACCAGTCTAGGACAATTCTCTGGACTGTCTAGATCAATAATTATCGAAAAAAAGTTGAAATTTGCCCTTTGGTTCACTAAAACAGGGTCATTTATAAAATGGGTGTGTCAAAATACACTCAAAAGCCTATAAATCATAAATAAAAACTCAGAACTTCACAAAAAATGGTTAGCATATGAGTCATACCATGGTGAAGAAGCATGCAAAGTTTCATGGAGATCAGACAATAGGTGGCGCTATAACTGTTGAAAAGCTTTAAAACCATGTATTTCCTATGGTAAATTGCCTGTAATCATGATAGAAACATGGTAAATCATAGCAAAAAATACTATTACATGGTGTATCATGGCAAATCATGCTAGAAATGTGATGAATCATGGTAAATCATGCTACATCCTGATAAATCATTCTAGAATGTGGTATATCATGGTAAATCATCCTATAGCATGGCAAATCATACTCAAATGTGTTCAGTTGTGGTAAACCATGCTAGAACAGGGTAAATCAAGGTGAATCATACTAGAACTTGGTATATCACTGGTTTGCTTTAGTGAAGAATACTGGTGAAACCAAGTAGTTCAAAATGAAAATGAGCCAATAAGTAGTCTTCTACTGCCCTCTGCTGGCCATTATGCTTATTAACAGTCTTTTCACATGTGCATTCATATCTTTAGACTCTTAACAATCCCTTATATAACTATTACTATTATGACACAATCATATTTTGTCAAAGTTTATCAATTCATTTGTTCTAATGCTTCACATAATGGCTAGCCACGTGGTAAATCATGGTAAATAAAGCTAGAAACATGGTAAATCATAGTAAATAAGGTAAATAATGCTAGAATACTGGTAAATCATTCTAGAATGTGGTATATCATGGTAAACTATGGTAAATCATGCTAGATTCATGGTGAATCATACTGGAACATGGTAAATCATGAAAAATCACACTAAATGTGGCATATCATGGTAAATCATGCTAAAACATGGTCTATTCCATCTATGATGTCAGTGGTTAAATGCTTGCTACATTAAACTTAATGTCTTTTGATGCTTGTGTGCTTAAAAATCTTAAAGGCCTTAACAGCTTGAACACCGCTAAATGCTGCTAGCAGCTTTAATTATTATTATTATTCTGCCGTAAAACGCATCGTGCAGACCAAACCGTAAATGCTAGAGACTTGAAACTTTGTCAGATGGTAGTACAAAAATCGAGGAGAGGTTATCAAATTATGAGCCCGATTGGCCCATAGGTGGCGCTATAGCAACCAATTGCGCAAAACTGCTCATAACTCCTAAACCGTAAGTCGTAGACTCAAGTGTCTTATATCATTGGAAAGCTGGACTTCTGACTTAAAAAACGTATATCTCCGATTTAATTTCCGCCATATTGGATTTTCCGCCATTTTGAATTTTGTTGAAAAACTACTTTTGCGAACTAGTCCCTGGTTTTTTGCCCGATCGGAACCAAACCAGTGCAGAAATGTTCTCTGGAGACTGAATATCAATAATTATCGAAAAAAAGTTGAAATTTCGATTTACGGTCGCTAGGGGCAGTAAAACAAACATTGTGGGAGGAGCCTATTTTACTAAAATGGCTATAACTCAAGAAGTAAATGAGATATCCTCACCAAACTTGGTACACATGTGCATGCGTTCAATCTGAGGTCACAGTAAAAAAATCGCGACGATCGAACACTAGGTGGCGCTATAACATTAAAAAAACATAAAAGGGGGTGTGGCCACCTGACCGTTAGTCCGATTGACTTGAAAATTGGTATGCAGTGTCTTGGTCCAAGGCGCCATGTATGTGTAAAAGGATATTGGCATATCACAAAAAACATGGCCGCCATCGACCAATGAAGTTTGAGCACCTATGAGACAAGGTTAACGGAGGCCGATCGGAACGAAACTCGCTGGGCATGTTTGACTCATGGCCCTAGAGGTCTGTAAGAATTTTGAAAGAAATCGGCCACTAGTTGGCGCTAACGAGTTTTATGGCTCTGTAATCACGTGGTGTTGCACAAATCCCCACAAAATGCATATCATTTGATAGATCTCCTCATGCTGAACAACTTTGCCTCTAGAACCATATCTGTCAATCAAATCGTTCATTAAATATTCACAAATATGTTAAAAACCTACTTTTGCGAACTAGTCCCTGGTTTTTCGCACGATCGGAACCAGACCAGTCTAGAACAATTCTCTGGACTGTCTAGATCAATAATTATCGAAAAAAAGTTGAAATTTGGCCTTTGGTTCACTATAACAGGGTCATTTATAAAATGGGTGTGTCAAAATACACTCAAACGCCTATAAATCATAAATTAAAACTCAGAACTTCACAAAAATTGGTGAGCATATGAGTCATACCATGGTGAAGAAGCATGCAAAGTTTCATGGAGATCGAACAATAGTTGGCGCTATAACTGTTGAAAAGCTTTAAAACCATGTATTTCCTATGGTAAATTGCCTGTAATCATGATAGAAACCTGGTAAATCATAGCAAAAAATACTATTACATGGTGTATCATGGCAAATCATGCTAGAAATGTGATGAATCATGGTAAATCATCCTACATCCTGATAAATCATTCTAGAATGTGGTAATATCATGGTAAATCATCCTATAGCATGGCAAATCATACTCAAATGTGTTCAGTTGTGGTAAACCATGCTAGAATAGGGTAAATCAAGGTGAATCATACTAGAACTTGGTATATCACTGGTTTGCTTTAGTGAAGAATACTGGTGAAACCAAGTAGTTCAAAATGAAAATGAGCCAATAAGTGGTCTTCTACTGCCCTCTGCTGGCCATTATGCTTATTAACAGTCTTTTCACATGTGCATTCATATCTTTAGACTCTTAACAATCCCTTATATAACTATTACTATTATGACACAATCATATTTTGTCAAAGTTTATCAATTCATTTGTTCTAATGCTTCACATAATGGCTAGCCACGTGGTAAATCATGGTAAATAAAGCTAGAAACATGGTTAATCATAGTAAATAAGGTAAATAATGCTAGAATCCTGGTAAATCATTCTAGAATGTGGTATATCATGGTAAACTATGGTAAATCATGCTAGATTCATGGTAAATCATACTGGAACATGGTAAATCATGAAAAATCACACTAAATGTGGTATATCGTGGTAAATCATGCTAAAACATGGTCTATTCCATCTATGATGTCAGTGGTTAAATGCTTGCTACATTAAACTTAATGTCTTTTGATGCTTGTGTGCTTAAAAATCTTAAAGGCCTTAACAGCTGAAAACCGATAAATGCTGCTAGCAGCTTTAATTAATTATATTATTATTACTTCTGCCGGGTAAAACGCATCGTGCAACCAAACCGTAAATGCTAGAGACTTGAAACTTTGTCAGATGGTAGTACAAAAATCGAGGAGAGGTTATCAAATTATGAGCCCGATTGGCCCATAGGTGGCGCTATAGCAACAATTGCGCGAAACTGCTCATAACTCCTAAACCGTAAGTCGTAGACTCAAGTGTCTTATAATCATTGGAAAGCTGGACTTCTGACTTAAAAAACGTATATCTCCGATTTAATTTCCGCCATATGGATTTTCCCGCCATTTTGAATTTTGTTGAAAAACTACTTTTGCGAACTAGTCCCTGGTTTTTTGCCCGATCGGAACCAAACCAGTGCAGAAATGTTCTCTGGAGACTGAATATCAATAATTATCGAAAAAAAAGTTGAAATTTCGATTTACGGTCGCTAGGGGCAGTAAACAAACATTGTGGGAGGAGCCTAGTTTACTAAAATGGCTATAACTCGAGAAGTAAATGAGATATCCTCACCAAACTTGGTACACATGTGCATGAGTTCAATCTGAGGTCACAGTAAAAAAATCGCGACTATCGAACACTAGGTGGCGCTATAACATTAAAAAAACATAAAAGGGGGTGTGGCCACCTGACCGTTAGTCCAATTGACTTGAAAATTGGTATGCAGTGTCTTGGTTCAAGGTGCCATGTATGTGTAAAAGGATATTGGCGTATCTAAAAAAACATGGCCGCCATTAGCCAATGAAGTTCAAGCACCTATTAAACAAGGTTAACGGAGTCCGATCGGAACGAAACTCGATAGGCATGTTCAACTCATGGCCTAAGAGGTCCGTAAGAGTTTTGAAAGAAATCGGCCACTAGTTGGCGCTAACGAGTTTTACGGCTCTGTAATCACGTGGTGTTGCACAAATCCCCATAAAATACATATCAGTCGATAGATCTCCTCATGCTGAACAACTTTGCCTCTAGAACCATTGCTGTCAGTCAAATCGTTCATTAAATATTCACGAATATGTTAAAAACCTACTTTTGCGAACTAGTCCCTGGTTTTTCGCCCGATCGGAACCAGACCAGTCTAGGACAATTCTCTGGACTCTCTAGATCAATAATTATCGAAAAAAAGTAGAAATTTGCCCTTTGGTTCACTATAACAGGTCATTTAGAAAATGGGCGTTTCAAAATACACTCAAAAGCCTATAAATCCTAAATAAAAACTCAGAACTTCACAAAAATTGCTGTGCATATGTGTCATACCATGATGAAGAAGCATGCAAAGTTTCATGGAGATCAGACAATAGGTGGCGCTATAACTGTAAAAAAGCTTTAAACCCATATGTTTCCTATGGCAAATTGCCTGTATTGGCTGTACATTTTGTTTTCCAGAAAAGATATGTCCACGAGAGGGAGCAACAGCATTAGACATTTTTAATCTTTTAAAGCAGTTTTCAGCATTGGCTAACAAACAAATGCTTAAAGCTATTTATTATGATGGAAATAATATTTATCATAAATAATATAATAATAAATAAGGTTGGCTGTACATTTTGTTTTCCATCTATGAGCATATAATGTTAAAATCAATGTTCAAAACCAGTACAGTACAATTCTCTTGACTCCCTAGATCAATAATTATCAGAAAAGATATAACTTATTTATTTGGATGGCTATAATAGTGACACTTCAATATGTAGCATTGATCAAGTGTCCCTGAAAGCCTATATCTCTTCAATGAATGCTCATATCTTCTTAAAAACAAGTTTGAACATGTAAAACTAAATAAGCACAACATTTTTCAGACAGATTCGGACAAAATATACCCTTTATAGCAGTTAAATATGTGAAAATGATGTGAATATAAAGGCTTAAGCTAATAAGTGGTATTGTACTACCCCCTGCTGTTTAAAATAGTCATTGTGTCATGCTACTAACTAATATTATACTATAATTCTTATTTAGACTTTATAAAAATCACAATTTTAACATTTACACTCACATTTTGTCCAAATTCATCTATTGGAGTATTGCTATTGAGAATTTACTATTAGTATCACATTAAAATCAACATTAAAGCCTTAAAACGAAACTAAATCCTTCAGGCCACGCCCCTACAGTACAAATTCACTCATAACTCGAAAACGAAAAGTCACTGCGCGCTCAAATTTTGATGGTGAGGTCCTCTCCGGGCTCTTGATCCAAATCTAGCGTCGCGGGGCTCGGGAGAACCCCCCCACCCCCCGCGGATCTCTAATTCGTGAGACCCCCAACTCTAAATGGCTTTATCTCCCGATCTAGAGCACCTACATCCTTGTGAGAGAGCTTGTTGGAAAGGCCCCGTCCTCATCTAGCTTCGATTCGAGTATGGTGCGATTTGGCCTGGGCATTCCCGAGTTATAAGCCCACAAAGATATGCATTTCAACATACATAACTCCTGTCCCCGATCACTCAGGAACACCGCGATGGTCTTGTTCAACAGAGCTCCTCTAACACTATCTAAGTTCTGAGTTTCAGATTTTTTCGCTTTCTCATTCCCGAGATATAAGTAAAAAAAAAAAAAAAAAAATCCTGTCATTCATTTCAAATGTATTGTAATACCGCTGTTGTCCACGAGAGGGAGCAACAGCATTAGACATTTTTAATCTTTTAAAGCAGTTTTCAGCATTGGCTAACAAACAAATGCTTAAAGCTATTTATTATGATGGAACTAAAATTTATGATAAATAATATAATAATAAATAAGGTTGGCTGTACATTTTGTTTTCCATCTATGAGCATATAATGTTAAAATCAATGTTCAAAACCAGTACAGTACAATTCTCTTGACTCCCTAGATCAATAATTATCAGAAAAGATATAACTTATTCATTTGGATGGCTATAATAGTGACACTTCAATATGTAGCATTGATCAAGTGTCCCTGAAAGCCTATATCTCTTCAATGAATGCTCATATCTTCTTAAAAACAAGTTTGAACATGTAAAACTAAATAAGCACAACATTTTTCAGACAGATTCGGACAAAATATACCCTTTATAGCAGTTAAATATGTGAAAATGATGTGAATATAAAGGCTTAAGCTAATAAGTGGTATTGTACTACCCCCTGCTGTTTAAAATAGTCATTTTGTCATGCTACTAACTAATATTATAGTATAATTCTTATTTAGACTTTATAATATAAATATTTGAACATTTACACTCACATTTTGTGAGACTATTGACTTCTACACACTAATGAATATTGTGTCACATTTAAAAAGGAGAATCCTAAAGTGAAAGTAAAACTTTTGTCCGCCATTTAGGCCACGCCCCCTCAGTACAAATTCATTCATAACTCGAGAACGGAAAGTCGCTGCGCGCTCAAATTTTGATGGTAAGGTCCTTGGTAAGATCTTTATCTAAATCTATCGTCGCGGGGCTCGGGAGTAACCCCCCCGTGGATCGCTAATTCGTGAGACCCTGGTCTTGGAACGGCTGTAACTCCTTAAATATACCAGCTAGAGCCTTGTGGGAGAGCTTGTTGGAAAGAGCCCGTCTTCATCTAGCTTCGATTCGAGTATGGTGTGATTTGGCCAGGGCATTCCCGAGATATAAGCCCACAAAGATATGCATTTTCACAACAGACATTACTCCTGGTAAATAAGAGTAAAAACTCAATCACCCAGCAACACATGAATGGTCTTATTCAACAGGACTCCTCAAACACTATCTAAGTTCTGAGTTTCAGATTTTTTCATTTTCTCGTTCCCTAGATAGAAGTGAAAAACCAATTAATTCTATTAATTTATTTCAACTGGATGTAATACCACTGTTGTCCAATAGATGGAGCAGCAGCATTAGACATGTTTAATAATTTTTATCAGCTTTCAGTATTGGCTAACAAACAAATGCTTAAAGCTATTTTTTATTATTATAATGGATGTATAATAATTACATCCCCCAAAAATATGTGAAATGGTTATATACCATTTAAAAGAGATTTTCACACTAACATATTCCGTGTGTGGTGTGTGTGTGTGTGTGTGTTTTGTGTGTGTGTGTGTGTGTGTGTGTGTGTGTGTGTGTGTGTGGTGTGTGTGTGTGTGTGTGTGTGTGTGTGTGTGTGTGTGTGTGTGTAAGCATGCACACAATTGTCTGTATCAAGTATTATTGTTTAAGCTTCTCTTTTCTCTGTATTTTAGCTTATTCTTTTCCAGGCACATTTCAACAGAACATTCAGAAATGCCATAATGGTGTTTTTACAGTCCTCAAGGAAAGATCAGATTTTCTTAAAAATAAGCAAATGACATGACTCTAAACAAGCATGCAAAATTTCATGGACATCAGGCAATAGGTGCCTCTGTAGAAATTAAAAAGGAAGTTAAAATCATTTATTTCAAATATATATATATATACACTTTTGACGTGACATAATTCAGCTTATCCCATGACAATAATTCAGTAGGCGTTCAGCTCATAGACCAATCCTAAGGGATGATAGGGTGGTAAGGGCTTCAGTCCATGCAGGACAACACCACTAAAATACCCTCAATGTCAGACAACACTGGCCTCTGTCAAACACAAAAAAACTTGGTCAGATACAACTGTGATAAGCATTTCAGAATGGTCAGCATTTCAGTATGTGCTGAACTGAGCCACACAGATGTAGTCCACAATGGTGATGGTGATGTGATGATCTGAATGCTGAACTGAGCCACACAGATGTAGTCCACAATGGTGATGGTGATGTGATGATCTGAATGCTGAACTGAGCCACACAGATGTAGTCCACAATGGTGATGGTGATGTGATGACTGAACACAGATGTAGTCCACAGTGGTGATGGTGATGTGATGATCTGAATGCTGAACTGAGCCACACAGATGTAGTCCACAATGGTGATGGTGGTGTGATGATCTGAACACAGATGTAGTCCACAGTGGTGATGGTGATGTGATGATCTGAATGCTGAACTGAGCCACACAGATGTGGTCCACAATGGTGATGGTGGTGTGATGATCTGGACAGGTTTTTTCTGCAGTCAAACTTATTCCTTGATTTTGCACTGAATAGAATCTTCAGCTGGTTCTGGAGTTGAATATTGTCCTATAATGAAGATGATCTTGTCATCAGAGCAGCATAAGACATTTGATGTACCTAAAGACAATGAGGATTTGATTAGGATTTTTTATTTTATTTACACTTTACAAAGTGAATTATGTACTTCTAAAACATTGTGTTTAAAGCAACTATTTATTTAACAGAATATCCTTATAACAGAAACAAATATTACAGACTTTTCTAGGCATATTATGTCAATGTAATAACAGTTATAACTAATTTAAAAGATAAAAATAGTCTTACCTGTTTATCAATACTTGAAGTGTTTGGAATATGATGAGAATGAAGCAGCAAATATAGTCTAATATATCTCAAAGTTTATTTATTTTTTCTCTTTCTGCTGCAAAGAGTTTGTTTAATTTCTTACATCACCTTTTGTTGTAAGTACTTCATTTATAAACCTGACAACTGTATGATGCAAGTCTCCATACAAATTCATTATAAAAGGACATTACACAGACATTTTAAACAATAAAACACATCAAAGAAATAAATAAAAAGAATGACTAAATTAATGAAATGAATGAAAATTAATAAAAATTATTGTGTGTTAAAAAGCTTTAAAGGTGCATAACGCAGGTCTCTGAGTTTTGCAGAACTACACCCCCTCTGGCGACAAGCGAAACTGCAACCAGAGATGTGCACGCTCATGGAGCACACGCACACACACGCTTGCACGAGCTGTTCATAACCAAAGGAGCATCAGCCGCACCAATCTTTTGTTCACAGTCATAATGTCTTCAGAGGTTATAAAGTTATAAATCTGCAAGTCATTTTACATATATGAAAGGAAAGGCATTTGAGTAAATTACACACTTATGTGTGAGGGGAAAACGGGGGTAGAAGAAAACAGTTTTTGTTTCCATTTATCTCCATGTTGAACTGTTTTATGCGTTTACTGTATCCACTTATGATTGTATTATTATGGAAACACGTTCATGAACAATATAAGTTATTCATTTGTAAAAGCTTAAAATAATAATCATTACCATACAGAGTTGGTCAACAAAGTACACTCAAATGTCTCAAGGTAATAAACAATCAAATGGCACTATATCCGCTTTCATAACAAGTAGTTATAGGAACTTAGTTATAGGAACTGTCCACTTCTAAACAGTTCTAAGAAACTACTCTCCCCCAAACTCGGTTTTGCTGTTTGCGGTCGCACTGGCCGCCAATGGCCAGAAACCGATGAGTAAGGGAGTGACGCGAGCACGGCGGCGGCGGCGCCACATACAACAACAACAAACCAGCATTGAGGAATCTATCGCAATGTTTCCCGTTCTGCCTACCGGGACTTAAATAACGAGTACGAACGGCGGCGTTTAAAGACTATGGTGGAAAGTCTAAAGTAATATGATGGAAGAAGATAGAAGAGCAGAGCGCAGGCAGAGGACGTTAGCAAAGAACACAAGGCTACCGGTAGGCCATACTCAAAAACATAGTTAGCATCTTTTATGGGACATGTTTTATGTTTCATGTTGTACTATTCTTCCGAAGACAATTCCTAGTTTATGAACCTGTTCACTGACAATGGTAACGTTAGTCAAATCAATTCTGATTGTACATTTTATCTAGCTTAGGCTAAAGCATTACACATTTTACGCATCGTCATTTGTTGTCATAGATTTGCCGCATCAGACATTAGAGACTGGGGTTATATCATTACCGTTTTATCAAGAAAACAGCCAACTGAGGATCCCGTTTGAGCCCTAGAGCAGACCGGAGATCTATCCATTTGTTGAAAGCCTTCCCGATGCTGACTCTCGTCTCGTCTTATTCCGACGCCTGACTCCAATTTGGCCATTTTGGTCAATAACTAGACAAAAGCTTTCTTTTCTTTGTCTTACGTGGAGTTTTGCGTTGGGGTTTGGAATGAACTACAAGCCGGTCTCTTTGAATCCATCTTCTACTTTTGTGGAAAGTTGACTAAAGTTTTGTCGCTCGAGTTGTCTTCGCTGATACGGAGAATGGCGGCTAACAATAACAAACCTCCGAGACATCGCCTGGTGAGCGTGAACGCGCATGACGTCACGCCCAGTCTCAGATTCGAGCCCGAATCCCTCTTATTTATTTTAACTGTACAGGACTATAAAGGCAATCTCAGTGATCAGAGAAGGGCTCATTCAGCCCACCAGGCAATTGTTTACGCATGTATGGGTTTAAAAAAACGGGTATTTTTTAACATGAAATGTTCGCAATGCACCTTTTAAAACCATGTATTTCCTATGGTAAATTGCCTGTATTGCCTGTAAATGGTGTTTTCCATCTATGATCATATAATCTTTATATCATAATGCTCAAAATCAGTGCAGTAACAATTATCTGGACTCTCTAGATCAATGATTATCAAGAAAAGGTATAACTTATTCATTTGGATGGCTACATTAGGGTCACTTCAATATGTAGCCATATGTGTCCCTGAAAGCCTATATCTCTTTAATGAATGCTAGAATCATATGAAATCATACTATGAATGTGTTCAATTGTGGTAAACCATGCTAGAACAGGGCGAATCATGGTGAATCATCCTAGAACTTGGTATATCATGGTAAACTATGGTAAATCATGCTAGATTCATGGTAAATCATAATGGAACATGGTAAATCATGAAATAGCAACATTAAATTTGGTATATCATGGTAAATCATGCTAAAAATGGTCTATTCTATCTATGATGTCAGTGGTTAAATGCTTGCTACATAAAACTTAACGTCTTATGATGCTTTTGAGCTTAAAGGCCTTAACTGCCTTAACTGCTTGAACACCGATAAATGCTGCTAGCAGCTTTAATTAGGTGTTCAAGCACGAAGTGCTGAAACCTATTGTATTTGTGCTGATTTTTAGGGGTTCAAGCACGAAGTGCTGAAACCCTATTGTTATTGGAAGGATTTTTTATTATTATTATTTTTCCGCCATAAAACGCATCGGCAGACCAAAACCGTAAAGGCTAGAGACGTGAAATTTGGGCATAGGGTAGTACTCATCCTCGCTACTCAGATTACACGGACTCAGCCCAATCGGCCCTAGGTGGCGCTATAGCAATCAAATTGCGCGAAACTGTT
The DNA here is from genome assembly GCA_036326025.1 of Chrosomus eos. NCBI lineage: Eukaryota > Metazoa > Chordata > Actinopteri > Cypriniformes > Leuciscidae > Chrosomus > Chrosomus eos. Next base: position 574,537 of record JAZAVI010000032.1, read on the forward strand.
CATAACTCCTAGACCGTAAGACGTAGACTCAAGTGTCTTATATCATTGGAACGCTGGACATCTGAAGAAAAAAAAAGTATATCTCCGATTTTATTTCCGTCATAGATAGATTTTCCGCCATTTTGAATTTTGTCCAAAACCTACTTTTGCGAACTAGTCCCTGGTTTTTTGCCGGATCGGAATCAAACCAGTGCAGAAATGTTCTCTGGAGTCTGAATACCAATAATTATCGAAAAAAAGTTGAATTTTTTGATTTCCGGTTGCTAGGGGGCGCAAAATGAATGTTGTGGGAGGAGCCTCATTTTCTAAATTGGGTATAACTCGAGAAGTAAATGAGATAGGTTCACCAAACTTGGTACACATGTCAAAGAGGACAATCTGAGGTCACAGTAAAAAAACCGCAATGATCGAACTGTAGGTGGCGCTATACCATGGAAAAAACATAAAAAATGGCTGTGACCACGTGACCGTTAGTCCTGATTGACTTGAAATTTGGTATGCAGTGTCTTGGTCCTAGGTACCATGTATGTGTAAAAGGATATTGGCGTATCTCAAAAAACATGGCCGCCATCGCCAATGAAGTTTGAGCACCTATTAAACAAGGTTAACGGAGTCCGATCGGAACGAAACTCGATGGGCATGTTCGACTCGTGATCCTAGAGGTCTGTAAGAATTTTGAAAAAAATCGGCCACTAGTTGGCGCTAACGAGTTTTATGGGTCTGTAATCACGTGGTGTTTTGTCCATCCCCACAAAATGCATATCAGTCAATAGATCTCCTCATGCTGAAAACTTTGCCTCTAGAACCATTGCTGTCAATCAAATTGTTCATGAGTTATTAACGAAAATGTGAAATACCTACTTTTACGAACTAGTCCTAGGTTTTTCACCCGAACGGAACCAAACCAGTCTAGGAAAATTCTCTGGACTCTCTAGATTAATAATTATTAAAAAAAAGTTGAACTTTGATTTTTTCGTATGCTATAAATGGGTCATTTAGAAAAGGGGTGTGGCTAAATACACTCAAAAGCCTATAAATCCTAAATGAAAACTCTGAACTTCACAAAAATTGGTGAGCATATGTGAGATAACATCATTAACAAGCATGCCAAATTTTATAGAGATCGGACAATAGGTGGCGCTATAACTGTTAAAATGCTATGGTAAATTGCTTGTATTGGCTGTAAATGGTCTTTTCCATCTATTATGTCACTGGTTAAAAGCTTCCTAAATAAAACTTAATGTCTTAAATGCTTATGTCCTTAAAGGCCTTAACTGCTTGAACCCCGATAAATGCTGCTTGCAGCTTTAATTATTATTATTATTATTATTCTTCTGCCGTAAAACGCATCGTGCAGACCAAACCGTAAATGCTAGAGACTTGAAACTTTGTCAGATGGTAGTACAAAAATCGAGGAGAGGTTATCAAATTATGAGCCCGATTGGCCCATAGGTGGCGCTATAGCAACCAATTGCGCAAAACTGCTCATAACTCCTAAACCGTAAGTCGTAGACTCAAGTGTCTTATATCATTGGAAAGCTGGACTTCTGACTTAAAAAACGTATATCTCCGATTTTATTTCCGCCATATTGGATTTTCCGCCATTTTGAATTTTGGGTCCGAAAAACCACTTTTGCGAACTAGTCCCTGGTTTTTTGCCCGATCGGAACCAAACCAGTGCAGAAATGTTCTCTGGAGACTGAATATCAATAATTATCGAAAAAAAAGTTGAAATTTCGATTTACGGTCGCTAGGGGCATAAAACAAACATTGTGGGAGGAGCCTATTTTACTAAAATGGCTATAACTCGAGAAGTAAATGAGAAAATCCTCACCAAACTTGGTACACATGTGCATGAGTTCAATCTGAGGTCACAGTAAAAAAAATCGCGACGATCGAACACTAGTGGCGCTATAACATTAAAAAAACATAAAAGGGGGTGTGGCCACCTGACCGTTAGTCCGATTGACTTGAAAAATTGGTATGCAGTGTCTTGGTCCAAGGCGCCATGTATGTGTAAAAGGATATTGGCGTATCACAAAAAACATGGCCGCCATCGACCAATGAAGTTTGAGCACCTATGAGACAAGTTAACGGAGGCCGATCGGAACGAAACTCGCTGGGCATGTTTGACTCATGGCCCTAGAGGTCTGTAAGAATTTTGAAAGAAATCGGCCACTAGTTGGCGCTAACGAGTTTTATGGCTCTGTAATCACGTGGTGTTGCACAAATCCCCACAAAATGCATATCAAATTTTATAGAAACTCCTAATGCTGAACAACTTTGCCTCTAGAACCATATCTGTCAATCAAATCGTTCATTAAATATTCACAAATATGTTAAAAACCTACTTTTGCGAACTAGTCCCTGGTTTTTCGCACGATCGAACCAGACCAGTCTAGAACAATTCTCTGGACTGTCTAAGATCAATAATTATCGAAAAAAAGTTGAAATTTGGCCTTTGGTTCACTATAACAGGGTCATTTATAAAATGGGTGTGTCAAAATACACTCAAACGCCTATAAATCATAAATAAAAACTCAGAACTTCACAAAAATTGGTGAGCATATGAGTCATACCATGGTGAAGAAGCATGCAAAGTTTCATGGAGATCGGACAATAGTTGGCGCTATAACTGTTGAAAAGCTTTAAAACCATGTATTTCCTATGGTAAATTGCCTGTAATCATGATAGAAACATGGTAAATCATAGCAAAAAATACTATTACATGGTGTATCATGGCAAATCATGCTAGAAATGTGATGAATCATGGTAAATCATGCTACATCCTGATAAATCATTCTAAATGTGGTATATCATGGTAAATCATCCTATAACATGGCAAATCATACTCAAATTGTGTTCAGTTGTGGTAAATCATCCTATAGCATGGCAAAATCATACTCAAATGTGTTCAGTTGTGGTAAACCATGCTAGAACAGGGTAAATCAAGGTGAATCATACTAGAACTTGGTATATCACTGGTTTGCTTTAGTGAAGAATACTGGTGAAACCAAGTAGTTCAGAATGAAAATGAGCCAATAAGTAGTCTTCTACTGCCCTCTGCTGGCCATTATGCTTATTAACAGTCTTTTCACATGTGCATTCATATCTTTAGACTCTTAAAAATCCCTTATATAACTATTACTATTATGACACAATCATATTTTGTCAAAGTTTATCAATTCATTTGTTCTAATGCTTCACATAATGGCTAGCCACGTGGTAAATCGTGGTAAATAAAGCTAGAAACATGGTAAATCATAGTAAATAAGGTAAATAATGCTAGAATCCTGGTAAATCATTCTAGAATGTGGTATATCATGGTAAACTATGGTAAATCATGCTAGATTCATGGTAAATCATACTGGAACATGGTAAATCATGAAAAATCACACTAAATGTGGTATATCATGGTAAATCATGCTAAAACATGGTCTATTCCATCTATGATGTCAGTGGTTAAATGCTTGCTACATAAAACTTAATGTCTTTTGATGCTTGTGTGCTTAAAAATCTTAAAGGCCTTAACAGCTTGAACACCGCTAAATGCTGCAAAGCAGCTTTAATTAGGGTTCAAGCACGAAGTGCTGAAACCCTATTGTTATTGGAAGGATTTTTATTATTATTATTTTTCCGCCAAAAAAACGCATCGTGCAGACCAAACCGTAAAGGCTAGAGACGTGAAACTTCGGCATAGGGTAGTACTCATCCTCGCTACTCAGATACACGGACTCAGCCCAATCGGCCCATAGGTGGCGCTATAGCAATCAATTGTGCGAAACTGTTCATAACTCCTAGACCGTAATACGTAGACTCAAGTGTCTTATATCATTGGAACGCTGGACATCTGAAGAAAAAAACGTATATCTCCGATTTTATTTCCGTCATGATAGATTTTCCGCCATTTTGAATTTTGTCCAAAACCTACTTTTGCAAACTAGTCCCTGGTTTTTTGCCGGATCGGAACCAAACCAGTGCAGAAATGTTCTCTGGAGTCTGAATATCAATAATTATCGAAAAAAAGTTGAATTTTCGATTTCCAGTTGCTAGGGGGCGCAAAATGAACTTTGTGGAGGAGCCTCATTTTCTAAATTGGCTATAACTCGAGAAGTAAATGAGATAGGTTCACCAAACTTGGTACACATGTCAAAGAGGACAATCTGAGGTCACAGTAAAAAAACCGCAACGATCGAACTGTAGTGGCGCTATACCATGGAAAAAACATAAAAATGGCTGTGGACCACGTGACCGTTAGTCTGATTGACTTGAAATTTGGTAAGCAGTGTCTTGGTCCTAGGTGCCATGTATGTGTAAAAGGATATTGGCGTATCTCAAAAAACATGGCCGCCATCGGCCAATGAAGTTTGAGCACCTATTAAACAAGGTTAACGAAGTCCGATCGGAACGAAACTCGAATGGGCATGTTCGACTCGTGATCCTAGAGGTCTGTAAGAATTTTGAAAGAAATCGGCCACTAGTTGGCGCTAACGAGTTTTACGGCTCTGTAATCACGTGGTGTTTGTCCATCCCACAAAATGCATATCAGTCAATAGATCTCCTCATGCTAAAACAACTTTGCCTCTAGAACCATTGCTGTCAATCAAACTGTTCATGAGTTATTAACAAAATGTGAAAAACCTACTTTTAAAGAACTAGTCCTAGGTTTTTCACCCGATCGAAACCAAAACAGTCTAGGAAAATTCTCTGGACTCTCTAGATTAATAATTATTAAAAAAAAGTTGAACTTTTGATTTTTTCGTATGGCTATAAATGGGTCATTTAGGAAAAGGGGTGTGGCTAAATACACTCAAAAGCCTATAAATCCTAAAGGAAAACTCTGAACTTCACAAAAATTGGTGAGCATATGTGAGATAACATCATTAACAAGCATGCCAAATTTTATAGAGATCGGACAATAGGTGGCGCTATAACTGTTAAAATGCTATGGTAAATTGCCTGTATTGGCTGTAAATGGTCTTTTCCATCTATTATGTCAGTTATTAAAAGCTTCCTAAATAAAAGTTAATGTCTTAAATGCTTATGTCCTTAAAGCCTTAACTGCTTGAACCCCGATAAATGCTGCTTGCAGCTTTAATTATTATTATTATTCTTCTGCCGTAAAAACGCATCGTGCAGACCAAACCGTAAATGCTAGAGACTTGAAACTTTGTCAGTGGTAGTACAAAAATCGAGGAAGGTTATCAAATTATGAGCCCGATTGGCCCATAGGTGGCGCTATAGCAACCAATTGCGCAAAACTGCTCATAACTCCTAAACCGTAAGTCGTAGACTCAAGTGTCTTATATCATTGGAAAGCTGGACTTCTGACTTAAAAAACGTATATCTCCGATTTAATTTCCGCCATATTGGATTTTCCGCCATTTTGAATTTTGTTGAAAAACTACTTTTGCGAACTAGTCCCTGGTTTTTTTGCCCGATCGGAACCAACCAGTGCAGAAATGTTCTCTGGAGACTGAATATCAATAATTATCGAAAAAAACTTGAAATTTCGATTTACGGTCGCTAGGGCAGTAAAACAAACATTGTGGGAGGAGCCTAGTTTACTAAAATGGCTATAACTCGAGAAGTAAATGAAATATCCTCACCAAACTTGGTACACATGTGCATGATTCAATCTGAGGTCACAGAAAAAAAAATCGGGGACTATCGAACACTAGTGGCGCTATAACATTAAAAAAAACAAAAAAAGGGGGTGTGGCCACCTGACCGTTAGTCCAATTGACTTGAAAATTGGTATGCAGTGTCTTGGTTCAAGGTGCCATGTATGTGAAAAAGGATATTGGCGTATCTAAAAAAACATGGCCGCCATTAGCCAATGAAGTTCAAGCACCTATTAAACAAGGTTAACGGAGTCCGATCGGAACGAAACTCGATAGGCATGTTCAACTCATGGCCTAAGAGGTCCGTAAGAGTTTTGAAAGAAATCGGCCACTAGTTGGCGCTAACGAGTTTTAACGGCTCTGTAATCACGTGGTGTTGCACAAATCCCCATAAAATACATATCAGTCGATAGATCTCCTCATGCTGAACAACTTTGCCTCTAGAACCATTGCTGTCAGTCAAATCGTTCATTAAATATTCACGAATATGTTAAAAACCTACTTTTGCGAACTAGTCCCTGGTTTTTTCGCCCGATCGGAACCAGACCAGTCTAGGACAATTCTCTGGACTCTCTAGATCAATAATTATCGAAAAAAAGTAGAAATTTGCCCTTTGGTTCACTATAACAGGGTCATTTAGAAAATGGGCGTTTCAAAATACACTCAAAAGCCTATAAATCCTAAATAAAAACTCAGAACTTCACAAAAATTGCTGTGCATATGTGTCATACCATGATGAAGAAGCATGCAAAGTTTCATGGAGATCAGACAATAGGTGGCGCTATAACTGTAAAAAAGCTTTAAACCCATATGTTTCCTATGGCAAATTGCCTGTATTGGCTGTACATTTTGTTTTCCAGAAAAGATATGTCCACGAAGAGGGACAACAGCATTAGACATTTTTAATCTTTTAAAGCAGTTTTCAGCATTGGCTAACAAACAATGCTTAAAGCTATTTATTATGATGGAAATAATATTTATCATAAATAATATAATATAAATAAGGTTGGCTGTACATTTTGTTTTCCATCTATGAGCATATAATGTTAAAATCAATGTTCAAAACCAGTACAGTACAATTCTCTTGACTCCCTAGATCAATAATTATCAGAAAAGATATAAACTTATTTATTTGGATGGCTATAATAGTGACACTTCAATATGTAGCATTGATCAAGTGTCCCTGAAAGCCTATATCTCTTCAATGAATGCTCATATCTTCTTAAAAACAAGTTTGAACATGTAAAACTAAATAAGCACAACATTTTTTCAGACAGTTTCGGACAAAATATACCCTTTATAGCAGTTAAATATGTGAAAATGATGTGAATATAAAGGCTTAAGCTAATAAGTGGTATTGTACTACCCCCTGCTGTTTAAAATAGTCATTGTGTCATGCTACTAACTAATATTATACTATAATTCTTATTTAGACTTTATAAAAAATCACAATTTTAAACATTTACACTCACATTTTGTCCAAATTCATCTATTGGAGTATTGCTATTGAGAATTTACTATTAGTATCACATTAAAATCAACATTAAAGCCTTAAAAACGAAACTAAATCCTTCAGGCCACGCCCCTACAGTACAAATTCACTCATAACTCGAAAACGAAAAGTCACTGCGCGCTCAAATTTTGATGGTGAGGTCCTCTCCGGGCTCTTGATCCAAATCTAGCGTCGCGGGGCTCGGGAGAACCCCCCACCCCCCGCGGATCTCTAATTCGTGAGACCCCCAACTCTAAATGGCTTTATCTCCCGATCTAGAGCACCTACATCCTTGTGAGAGAGCTTGTTGGAAAGGCCCCGTCCTCATCTAGCTTCGATTCGAGTATGGTGCGATTTGGCCTGGGCATTCCCGAGTTATAAGCCCACAAAGATATGCATTTCAACATAAATAACTCCTGTCCCCGATCACTCAGGAACACCGCGATGGTCTTGTTCAACAGAGCTCCTCTAAACACTATCTAAGTTTTTGAGTTTCAGATTTTTTCGCTTTCTCATTTCCGAGATATAAGTAAAAAAAAAAAAAAAAAAATCCTGTCATTCATTTCAAATGTATTGTAATACCGCTGTTGTCCACGAGAGGGAGCAACAGCATTAGACATTTTTAATCTTTTAAAGCAGTTTTCAGCATTGGCTAACAAACAAATGCTTAAAGCTATTTATTATGATGGAACTAAAATTTATGATAAATAATATAATAATAAATAAGGTTGGCTGTACATTTTGTTTTTCCATCTATGAGCATATAATGTTAAAATCAATGTTCAAAACCAGTACAGTACAATTCTCTTGACTCCCTAGATCAATAATTATCAGAAAAGATATTAACTTATTCATTTGGATGGCTATAATAGTGACACTTCAATATGTAGCATTGATCAAGTGTCCCTGAAAGCCTATATCTCTTCAATGAATGCTCATATCTTCTAAAACAAGTTTGAACATGTAAAACTAAATAAGCACAACATTTTTCAGACAGATTCGGACAAAATATACCCTTTATAGCAGTTAAATATGTGAAAATGATGTGAATATAAAGGCTTAAGCTAATAAGTGGTATTGTACTACCCCCTGCTGTATAAAAATAGTCATTTTGTCATGCTACTAACTAATATATAGTATAATTCTTATTTAGACTTTATAAAAATCACAATTTTAACATTTACACTCACATTTTGTCCAAAATTCATCTATTGGAGTATTGCTATTGAGAATTTACTATTAGTATCACATTAAAATCAACATTAACGCCTTAAAACGAAACTAAAACCTTCAGGCCATGCCCTACAGTACAAATTCACTCATAACTCGAAAACGAAAAGTCACTGCGCGCTCAAATTTTGATGGTGAGGTCCTCTCCGGGCTCTTGATCCAAATCTGGCATCGCGGGGCTCGGGAGAACCCCCCACCCGCAGATCTCTAATTCGTGAGACCCCCAACTCCTAAATGGCTTTATCTCCCGATCTAGAGCACCTACATCCTTGTGGGAGAGCTTGTTGGAAAGGCCCCGTCCTCATCTAGCTTCGATTCGAGTATGGTGCGATTTGGCCTGGGCATTCCCGAGTTATAAGCCCACAAAGATATGCATTTCAACATACATAACTCCTGTCCCCGATCACTCAGGAACACCGCGATGGTCCTTGTTCAACAGAGCTCCTCTAACACTATCTAAGTTCTGAGTTTCAGATTTTTTCGCTTTCTCATTCCCGAGATATAAGTAAAAAAAAAAAAAAAAATCCTGTCATTCATTTCAACTGTATTGTAATACCGCTGTTGTCCACGAGAGGGAGCAACAGCATTAGACATTTTTAATCTTTTAAAGCAGTTTTCAGCATTGGCTAACAAACAAATGCTTAAAGCTATTTATTATGATGGAAATAATATTTATGATAAATAATATAATAATAAATAAGGATTTATTATAAAGTTTAATATAATTACATCACAAAGAAATATGTGAAATGCTTATATAGACCACTAAAACAAATTTTCACAATAACATAACCCAAAAGTGTGGTGTGTGTGTGTTGTGTGTGGTGTGTGTGTGTTGTGTGTGTGTGTGTGTGTGTGTGTGTGTGTGTGTGTGTGTGTGTGTAAGCATGCACACAATTGTGTGTATCAAGTATTATTGTTTAAGCTTCTCCTTTCTCTGTATTTTAGCTTATTCTTTTCCAGGCACATTTCAACAGAACATTTCAGAAATGGCATAATGGTGTTTTACAGTCCTCAAGGAAAGATCAGATTTTCTTAAAAATAAGCAAATGACATGCCTCTAAACAAGCATGCAAATTTCATGGACATCGGGCAATAGGTGCCCTCTGTAGAAATTAAAAAGGAAGTTAAAAATCATTTATTTCAAATATATATCCAACAATTTGTGTAAGCACATTCATTAGAGTTAATATGAAAAATGTGCCATTTAAAAAAAGGTACATTGAATCAAACTAAAAGTCATAGATCAATTTTAATGACAGAATAAAAAAAAAAACAATGCATATGAAAACAAGACATATGAAATGGTAAGAGACAATAATTCAGTGGGCGTTCAGCTCATAGACCAATCCTAAGGGATGATAGGGTGGTAAGGGCTTCAGTCCATGCAGGACAACACCACTAAAATACCCTCAAATGACAGACAACACTGGCCTCTGTCAAACACAAAAACTCTGTCAGATAAAACTGTGATAAGCATTTCAGAATGGTCAGCATTTCAGTATGTGCTGAAATGAGCCACACAGATGTAGTCCACAATGGTGATGGTGGTGTGATGATCTGAATGCTGAACTGAGCCACACAGATGTAGTCCACAATGGTGATGGTGGTGTGATGATCTGAATGCTGAACTGAGTCACACAGATGTAGTCCACAATGGTGATGGTGGTGTGATTGATCTGAATGCTGAACTGAGCCACACAGATGTAGTCCACAATGGTGATGGTGATGATCTGAATGCTGAACTGAGACACACAGATGTAGTCCACAATGGTGATGTGATGATCTGAATGCTGAACTGAGCCACACAGATGTAGTCCACAATGGTGATGGTGGTGTGATGATCTGGACATTGTTTTTCTGCAGTCAAACTGATTCCTTGATTTGCATTGAATAGAATCTTCAGCTGGTTCTGGAGTTGAATATTGTCCTATAATGAAGATGATCTTGTCATCAGAGCAGCGTAAGACATTTGATGTACCTAAAGACAATGAGGATTTGATTAGGATTTTTTATTTTATTTACACTTTACAAAGTGAATTATGTACTTCTAAAACATTGTGTTTAAAAGCAACTATTTATTTAACAGAATATCCTTATAACAGAAACAAAATATTACAGAGTATTCTAGGCATATTATGTCAATGTAATAACAGTTATAACTAATTTAAAAGATAAAAATAGTCTTACCTGTTTATCAATACTTGAAGTGTTGGAATATGATGAGAATGAAGCAGCAAATATGGTCTAATATATCTCAAAGTTCTTTGTCTTTCCTTTCTTTTTTCTCTTTCTGCTGCAAAGAGTTTGTTTCATTTCTTACATCACCTTTTGTTGTAAGTACTTCATTATAAACCTGCCAAATGTATGATGCAAGTCTCTATACAAATTCATTATAAAAGGACATTACACAGACATTTTAAACAATAAAACACAAAGAAATAAATAAAAAGAATGACTAAATAAATGAATGAATGAAAATTAATAAATAATTATTGTATGTTAAAAAGCTTTAAAACCATGTATTTCCTATGGTAAATTGCCTGTATTGGCTGTAAATGGTATTTTCCATCTATGATAATATAATCTTTATATCGTAATTCTAAAAATCAGTGCAGTGCATTTCTCTGGACTCTCTAGATCAATGATTATCAGAAAAGGTCTAACTTCTTCATTTGGATGGCTATAATAGGGTCACTTAAATATGTAGCCATATGTGTCCCTGAAAGCCTATATCTCTTCAATGAATGCTAGAATCATATGAAATCATACTAGAATGTGTTCAATTGTGGTAAACCATGCTAGAACAAGGCAAATCATGGTGAATCATCCTAGAACTTGGTATATCATGGTAAACTATTGTAAATCATGCTAGATTCATGGTAAATCATACTGGAACATGGTAAATCATGAAAAATCACACTAGATTTGGTATATCATGGTAAATCATGCTAAAAATTGTCTTCCATCTATGATGTCAGTGGTTAAATGCTTGCTACATAAAACGTAATGTCTTTTGATGCTTTTGAGCTTAAAGGCCTTAACTGCCTTAATTGCTTGAACACCGCTAAATGCTGCTAGCAGCTTTAATTAGGGGTTCAAGCACGAAGTGCTGAAACCCTATTGTATTTGTAAGGATTTTTATTATTATTTTTCTTCTGCCGTAAAACGCATCGTGCAGCCCAAACCGTAAGTGCTAGAGCTCTGAAACTTTGTCAGATGGTAGTACAAAAATCGAGGAGAGGTTCAGAGAGTATGACCCCGATTGGCCTATAGGTGGCGCTACAGCAATCAATTGCGCGTAACTGCTCATAACTCCTAGACTGTAAGTCATAGACTCAAGTGTCTTATATCATTGGAAAGCTGGACTCCTGACTTAAAAAACGTATATCTCCGATTTTATTTCCGCCATATTGGATTTTCCGCCATTTTGAATTTTGTCCAAAACCTACTTTTGCGAACTAGTCCCTGGTTTTTTGCCGGATCGGAACCAAACCAGTGCAGAAATGTTCTCTGGAGTCTGATTATCAATAATTATCGAAAAAAAGTTGAATTTTTGATTTCCGGTTGCTAGGGGGCGCAAAATGAACGTTGTGGGAGGAGCCTCATTTTCTAAATTGGCTATAACTCGAGAAGTAAATGAGATAGGTTCACCAAACTTGGTACACATGTCAAAGAGGACAATCTGAGGTCACAGTAAAAAAACCGCAACGATCGAACTGTAGGTGGCGCTATACCATGGAAAAAACATAAAAATGTCTGTGACCCACGTGACCGTTAGTCTGATTGACTTGAAATTTGGTATGCAGTGTCTTGGTCCTAGGTGCCATGTATGTGTAAAAGGATATTGGCGTATCTCAAAAAACATGGCCGCCATCGGCCAATGAAGTTTGAGCACCTATTAAACAAGGTTAACGGAGTTCGATCGGAACGAAACTCGATGGGCATGTTCGACTCGTGATCCTAGAGGTCTGTAAGAATTTTGAAAGAAATCGGCCACTAGTTGGCGCTAACGAGTTTTACGGCTCTGTAATCACGTGGTGTTGTGTCCATCCCCACAAAATGCATATCAGTCAATAGATCTCCTCATGCTAAACAACTTTGCCTCTAGAACCATTGCTGTCAATCAAATTGTTCATGAGTTATTAACGAAAATGTGAAATACCTACTTTTACGAACTAGTCCTAGGTTTTTCACCCGATCGGAACCAAACCAGTCTAGGAAAATTCTCTGGACTCTCTAGATTAATAATTATTAAAAAAAAGTTGAACTTTTGATTTTTTCGTATGGCTATAAATGGGTCATTTAGAAAAGGGGTGTGGCTAAATACACTCAAAAGCCTATAAATCCTAAATGAAAACTCTGAACTTCACAAAAATTGGTGAGCATATGTGAGATAACATCATTAACAAGCATGCCAAATTTTATAGAGATCGGACAATAGGTGGCGCTATAACTGTTAAAATGCTATGGTAAATTGCCTGTATTGGCTGTAAATGGTCTTTTCCATCTATTATGTCAGTGGTTAAAAGCTTCCTAAATAAAACTGAATGTCTTAAATGTTTATGTCCTTAAAGGCCTTAACTGCTTGAACCCCGATAAAATGCTGCTTGCAGCTTTAATTAGGTGTTCAAGCACGAAGTGCTGAAAACCTATTGTATTTGTAAGGATTTTTATTATTATTATTTTCCCCTAAAACTGATCGTACAGCCCAAACCGTAAGTGCTAGAGACTTGATATTTCGGATTAGGGTAGCACAGAAATCGAGGAGAGGTTGAGAGAGTATGAGCCCGATTGGCCCATAGGTGGCGCTATAGCAACAAAAACGCGAAACTGCTCATAACTCCTAAACCGTAAGGCGTAGACTCAAGTGTCTTATACCATTGGAAAGCTGGACTTCTGACTTAAAAAACGTATATCTCCGATTTTATTTGCGGTATGCAAATTTTTCCGCCATTTTGAATTTTGTCAAAAAACTACTTTTGCGAACTAGTCCCTGGTTTTTTTGCCCGATCGGAACCAAACCAGTGCAGAAATGTTCTCTGGAGTCTGAATATCAATAATTATCGAAAAAAAGTTGAAATTTCGATTTAAGGTCGCTAGGGGGAGTAAAATGAACGTTGTGGGAGGAGCCTATTTTTCTAAAATGGCTATAACTCAAAAAGTAAATGAGATAAGTTCACCAAACTTGAGACACATGTGTATGAGGACAGTTTGAGGTCACAGTAAAAAAATTGCGTTGATTGGCCACATGGTGGCGCTATAACATTAAAAAAACATAAAAAGGGCTATGACCACCTGACCGTTAGTCCGATTGACTTGAAAATTGGTATGCAGTGTCTTGGTCCAAGGTGCCATGTATGTGTAAAAGGATATTGGCGTATCTCAAAAAACATGGCCGCCATCGGCCAATGAAGTTTGAGCACCTTTTAAACAAGGTTAATGGAGGCTGATCGGAACAAAACTCAATGGGCATGTTCAACTCATGGCCCAAGAGGTCTGTAAGAATTTTGAAAGAAATCGGCCACTAGTTGGCGCTAACGAGTTTTACGGCTCTGTAATCACGTGGTGTTGCGCCCATCCCCAAAATATACATATCAGTCGATAGATCTCCTCATGCTGAACAACTTTGCCTCTAGAACTATTGCTGTCAATCAAATCGCTCATTAAATATTCACGAATATGTTAAAAACCCACTTTTGCGAACTAGTCCCTGGTTTTTCGCCCAATCGGAGCCAGACCAGTCTAGGACAATTCTCTGGACTCTCTAGATAAATAATTATCAAAAAAAAGTTGAAATTAGTCCTTTGATTCACTATTAGAGGGTCATTTAGAAAATGGGCGTGTCAAAATACACTCAAAAGCCTATAAATCATAAATAAAAACTCAGAACTTCACGGAAATTGATGAGCATATGTGTCATACCATGGTGAAGAAGCATGCAAAGTTTCATGGAGATCAGACAATAGGTGGCGCTATAACTGTTGAAAAGCTTTAAAACCATGTATTTCCTATGGTAAATTGCCTTTATTGGCTGTAAATGGTGTGTTCCATCTATTATCATATAATCTTTATATCATAATGCTCAAAATCAGTGGGCTCTCTAGATCAATGATTATCAGAAAAGGTATAACTTCTTCATTTGGATGGCTATGATAGGGTCACTTCAATATGTTGCCTTGAGCATACATATGTGTCCCCAAACGCCTATATCTCTTCAATGAATGCTCAGATCTTCTTAAAATCAAGTCAGAACATGTGAAACATGACTCTAAACAAGCATGACACATTTCAGACAGATCGGATATGCCTCTATAACAATTAGAAAGGTGAAAAAAATATGAACAATGGCATATCAAGCCAATAAGTGGTATTCTACTGCCCCCTGCTGTTTAAAATAGTGATTTTGTCATGCTACTAACTAATATTATTCTATAATTCTTATTTAAGTCAAGTCATCCTTATTTATATAGCGCTTTTAACAATGTAGATTGTTTCAAAGCAGCTTTACATAGATAAACAAAATTTCAGGTAACAAAGAATGGTTTGGTTTTATAGCGGTTCTTGAATATGTTGTTTCCAGCTAAAGTTATTTTTGATTGATTCACTTCTCTCGAAATGATCATTTGTTATTAAACAAATTTAGACTTTAAAATTGTATAAAGTCTATAAATTTAGACTTTATAAAATCACTCTTTTAACATTTACACTCATATTTAGTCAAAATTCATTTATTGAAGTATACTGACTATTGTAGCACATTGAGAAATGTGAATCTTGAAGGAGACTTGCAGTAAACATGTTGTTTTTCTATCACATAGTTCAAATGTGTGTATGTACAACAGAATGTGTGTGTTGTCCTAGATTTCTGAATAAATGCTGAATAATCTGATAAATAGTTTACAAAGACATTATTTGAAATGCTTATAAACCATTAAAGTATGTTTTCATAATGACACATCCCAATAGCATTGAATAAAAACAACAACAAAATTGTGTGTGTGTGTGTGTGTGTGTGTGTGTGTGTGTGTGTGTGTGTGTGTGTGTATGTGTGGACATGTTTTTCTATCCTGGTGGGGACTTAAACCCGAATGCACACAGACTCATGGGGACTCGAGTCACTGTGGGGACCTAAATTGAAGTCCCCATGGGCACAAAAGCTTATAAATCATTCAGAATGAGTTTTTAAAAAAATGTAAAAATGCAGAAAGGTTTTTGTAATGGGTAGGTTTAGGGGTAGGGTAAGTGTAAGGGGACAGAATATACAGTTTGTACAGTATAAAAACCATTATGTCTATGGAGAGTCCTCATAAAGATAGCGCACCAGACATGTGTGTGTGTGTGTGTGTGTGTGTGTGTGTGTGTGTGTGTGTGTGTGTGTGTGGTGTGTGTGTGTGTGTGTGTGTGTGTGTGTGTAAATATGATTGCAAAAGGACATGTGAAAACACTTTATTAATAAGTATAATGGCCAGATGAGGGGAGTAGTAGACCACTTATTGGCTCATTTTCATTTTGACAGAGCTGATTTTCACCAGTATTCTGCAGTAAAGCAAACCAGTTTTTTCATGTTAACTATTATAAGACAATCATATTTTGTCAGAGTTTATCACTTTATTTGTACTGACACTTCACATCAATGCTAGCAATGTGGTAAATCATGGTACATCTTGCTAGAAACATGGTAAATCAAATAATAATAGAACGTTATGTATCTTGAGACTTGCACTAAGGATTTTAATACCTATTCTTTATTTATAGATCTGGTATTGCCTATAATTAGTAACATATCTATATATTGTTTTGCACAAAGTAGAAACTTCACAAAGCTTTGTACATGTGGAGAACAAGTCACTTTGAAGAAACATGCAAGATTTCATGGACGTCTGATGCTCAGAGGATTTATGGTAAATTCTAAACTATCAGTAATTTCAACTGTATAATGAAGGTTATCCCCAATAATCACTGTTGTCCCCTAGAGAGAGCAGCAGGATTAGACATATTTTTTATGTTTTTATCAGCTTTTAGCTTTCAGCATAGGCTAAATAAATAATTAATTAAAGCTATTTTGTATTGTCATGATGCACTGCAATATATGTTTATATTATTGGATCACAAAGAAAAATGTAAAATGCTTAATGACCATTACACATTATTTTCACAATAACATATTTAAAAAACTGTGTGTGTGTGTGTGTGTGGTGTGTGTGTGTGTGTGTGGTGTGTGTGTGTGTGTGTGTGTGTGTGTTGTTTTTGTGTACACATGTGTAAAACTGTGTATCAAACATTATTGTTTAAGCTTCTCTTTTCTCTGCGTTTTAGCGTAGCCTTTTTCATGCACATTTAATTGTGTCAGCCATACATTTCAGTACTCCTCAAGAAATTGTCATATTTCCTTAAAATAAGTAAGTACAATAGACATGACTCTAAACAAGCATGCAACATCTCATGGCATTGGGCAATAGGTGCCTTTATAAAAGTTAAAAAAGTCAAGAATGATAATGTTCCTATTCTTTTTATAGATAATTCTATGAAATTCACACTAGATGGCAGTAGAAGATCACTTTTAATTGTGCTCACTAATATTTTAACTACATTTTTTTTCATTTCAAATCATATTTAAACTTTATAAAATCATTAAATAACATTACAAATAAAAAAAAATTCAAGGTTTACCACTTTATTGTTCATTTGAGGCATGTTTTTTTTTTTCAATAATAATACATGATTACAATGAAAACTGAAGATTGTTTTAAACGAGAAAACCTGTAATAAGCATTTGTTTCAAAAATCATCATTTATTTCAAATATCTATAGCTTCAACAAAATGTGTGTAAGCACGTTTGTTAGAGTTAATATGGAAGATGTGTCATAAAAAGTACATGGAATCAAACCAAAAGTCAAAGAAAACAAAAAATTATAAAAAAAAATTAAAGACAGAATAATAAAATGCATATGAAAATATGAAATAGTAAGAGAGAATATATTCATTCATTCATTCATTCAATTTAATTTTTTTTGCATATTAAAGTATGTGTTTCTGTTAAAGTTTTTTTGAATAATCACATATTAAGTGAAAATCCATAATTGTGAAGTATTAAGATTTGAAATGAGAGCATCTAGAAATAAAATGTAAAATAGTACATATACATTTTTTTAAAATTTCAAATACTAACAAAAAAAGCAAAAATTTAAGAATAATATATTTTTTTAAAAATGTAAGAAAACATTGTAAATATATTTTAAATAAATATTAATTCATTCATTCAATGTCAATTGTTTGCAAATATGAAAGTGGCAAAGTATTTGTGTTACTATATGTTTAAAACTATATTGAATATTAAATAAGAATAATTTTGAAGTGTGAAATAAAATGTGAAATTACTAAATATAAAAATGAAAAAAAAACTCAAAATATCAACAATTAAAAATAAACTATTCATTCATTCATTCCATTTGAATGCATTGAAGAAAAATAACATTTTAAAAGCAAAAATAACATATTCAACCAAAAACCATATTTGTTAAATAGTACATTAAAGAGGCAATAAAGAGTAAAAGAGATTTCCACATAAAATGTGAAATTACAAAATATACAAAATTATTTAAAAAAAACTCAAAATAACAATAAAAAATAAACCATTCATTCATTCCTTTTAAATGCATTGAAGAAAGATTACATTTTAAAAGCAAAAATAACATATTCAATAAAGTATAGTACTAGTTAAGTAGTACATTATAGAAGTGATAAAGATTAAAAGAGAAGTCCACATTCCTCAAGAGAATTTTGAACACTCACGTCTGAACGGTTAATCAAAGTGTTCAGGTAAATAAGCATGACACAGCAGAGTTGGAAGTAAGGTAGTGTGGTAGGGTAGCCAAAGTGTAGGCCTACATTAAAACAAAAACAAAACAAAAATAACAATAATAAAACATAACAAGAAACAAGAACTTGGGCAAGTGGTCACAGAAAGTGAAACTGAATATGATAATGAAAGTAAAAAGAATACTATTGTGACATAACCTCAAATCACACATCACCAAAAATGTTGTGCTCATGCTGCAAAAATGTCAACAGAGGTAACAGAGGTTGGCAATGAGCAGACAAAGACCAATGAGACCCAGGATCTGGCTAAATGAAACATCACAGAGGAGATGATGAAGCAAGAAGCCAGGCAGGATGTAATGGAGGGAGAATGCAAAGGATGATGAAGCATGACAGAACTGGAGGAGGTAAGAGGCAGGGAGGAACCAGCAGCCAGACTGACACAGGTGTAGTTGTGAACAGAGTAGATCCAGGCTGAGATGATTACGTAGGAGACTTGGAGATGACTGTAATCAGCTGCAGCATAACACACAGGACCAGCAGTGGTGAAGATTACTTGAGACTAAACTGAAGCAGTGGCAACGAAGACATCTAATGACTGGGCTGAACCAGCTGAGATGAAGATATGCTGTAACTTTAAAGATTGGAACTTGGAACCAGTGGAAACTGAAGATCTTTAAACGCGGCATAATCCAGCTGATCCCATGAAAATATTTCAGTGGGCGCTCAGCTCATAAACAATCCTCAGTGATGACAGTGTGGTTGGGGCTTCAGTCCATGCAGGACAACACCATAAAATACCCTCAATGGCAGACAACACTGGCCTCTGTCAAACACAAAAACTCTGTCAGATACAACTGAGATAAGCATTTTAAAATGCCAATGTAAAATGACTAGATTATGTTGATATCTTGTTGAGAGACAATAACAGAAAGCTAAAGCTGCAATTAGCTCAAAATAACAAAAATGAACAGGGAAGAATTTACCTTGTACTGTGATGAATCTGAATTGCTGCTGAACTGAGCCTTTCAGAAGTATTATCCATATTTGATACAGAGAGCAGGAATCCATGACTTGCCTTGAGTCAACAGTCCACAATGGTGATGGTGGTATAATGATCTGGACATTGTTTTCTGCAGTCAAACTGTTTCCTTAATTTGCAAAATACAATCGTCAGCTGGTTCTAGTTGAAGCAGCATAAGACATTTAATGTGCCTATAGACAATAAGGATGTGATTAGGATATATATATTATATATATATAATATATATATATATATAATATATATATATATATATTATAATATATATATATATATATATATATATATAAATATAAAATTGTGGTTAAAGCAACCAACCATTTATTTATTAGAATATCCTTTTAACACAAACTTATAAACAGATGCATATTATGTCAATGTAATAAAAGTTATAACCAATTTAAAAGATAAACATAGTCTTACCTGTTTATCAATTTTTGAAGTATTGTAATATGAAGACAATGTAGAAGCAAGGATAGTCTCATCATCATCATCATTCGCCTCTAGTCCCATTTGTCAACAAGAGTTCTCCAACAGTTCCTGTCCTGGGCCAGTTTCTCCAGTTGTCCCCAGGACAGTCCCATTTTCTTGAATTCTGATTATAAGTCTCGTCGCCAGGTGTTTCGGGGGCGGCTTCTTTTTCTCTTGCTTTGAGGGTTCTAGGTTGGCACTTGTCTGGAGATGCTGTTAGTAGGTTTCCGGAGGGTATAGCCAATCCAGCGCCATCTTCTTTGGAGGATTTCTTTCTCTTCTGGCTGCTGTCTGGTTCTCTCCCACAGTTCCCTGTTACTAATGATTACTGGCCATCTGATTCGTAGTGTTCACCTGAGGCCGGTGTTGATGAACGTCTGGATTTTCTTCATGGTTGAGGCTGATAATCAAAGATAGTCTAATATTTCTTAAAAATCATCTTTCTTTTTCCTTTCTTTTTTTATATCTTCCCATTCATTGTTTTGCTTCAAAGAATTGGTTTAATATTTTACACCACCTTTTAAAGTACTCTATAATAAATTTGATTAGTGGCAACTATATGATGCAATTGTCCATACGAATTCATTGTAAAATGACATTATATAGACATTTTGAACAATAAAACACATAAAAGAAAGAAATAAAAAGAATGAATGAATGAATAAATAAATAAATTAATTAATTAATTAATTAAAAGGAAAAATAATAGAACGTTTCTGTGGGTGTTAAGGCCAATGAATGTTTATTTATTTATATATATATATATATATATATAATATAATATATTATATATATATATATATATATATATATATATATATTAAGATATAAGTATGTTTAAATAATATAATATTAACAGTTTATTATGAAAATTCAACAGGAATATGGAAATTTACTGTACGTGGCCTTAACACCCACTAACAATCCCATTGACTAATGCTGCCTTCACGTGCTATCGGAAATGTTCTATTTTTGACTTCTTAAGTCATGATTAAGACTTTGACATGTTCATGTGTTTTGTTGTTCAGAAAAATTTGATTTTTGGTAGAAGACAGGGTGATTCTTGCCTATTTATTTTGTAAATCTTTTTGATCATTATTTTGTTGTTGAAGTATTTTTGTATATATTTTGTATATGATAAATTTGCAAGAAAAATTATTTACACTAATTCCGATAGCACGTGAAGGCAGCATGAATTCCCACAGAGGCCGTCCAGTCTTAAGCATCACCTCTCTATCCCCCTCCCCCCTCTAGATGGACGTTTCATTATAACAGCCACTTCAGCACAACGCAGTCATGATAGCTGAAGTACGTAGGCATGATATCAATCTTTATTTTATCCACGTCAATATCTTTAATATATATATGGTCAATTAATGTGCCGTTTTCAGTTGTGGCATTTTCAACTATTTGTGTGAATCCAAAATGCTGCATGACATCATGAATTGTTGATTTATTGAAAATGTTTTCATTGAAATCTCCTAGAATTATTTTGCCACCTGATAAGCAGTTTATTTGATTAATTAAGGTAATCAAGTTCTCTCTGAATATCTGAACGCTATATGATGAGGGTCTGTACACGACTGCCACAGTTGTGTTTATATCTTGTATATTATACATTAGACATTCAATGTTAGTACATGGTAAATCAACTAAAGCAGCTTTTACATTCTCTCTGTGATATATACCAACACCACCATGATTTTCCTCTTTTAGTTTAGTAAAAACATCTTCACTTGTGTCATATGCAACACTTCGTGGTTTGTTATGGAAATGATATCCAGAAAGACTGATATCGTTCTCCAAATAGTTTGGTTTTAGCCACGTCTCTGTTACACAAATCATATCTGCCTGACAATATCTGTTATCTTGCCGAATATCTGAAATGTGTGGAATGAGCCCTTGGACATTGTGTAACATCATTTGAAATTTGACATTTTCTATGGTTTCACATGGATCAATGAACCGAGGCATTCTCTGCAGAACTTCCTCAATGTTGTCTTTTGCATAAATAGCTTTTTCTTTAAAATCTTCTATTATGAGTCCATCAAGAGAGGTCACTCGACTTAATGCTACATATGCTTGTCCTGGAGCAAATATCTTTTTCAATGAAACAACTGCTTTGTTCACTGTCAGACCTTGTACTTTGTGTACTGTGGAAGCCCATGCTAGCTTCAGAGGAAACTGTCTTCTCACACCTCCACTACTTGTCACTTTTTCTTCTTCATGCTCAATTGGTGTGCTTTTCTCCAGGCCAGGTTTTAAACATGGATTTTTACCTCTAGCTTCTTTACCAACTCGTTCATCATCAAATTCAATGTATATTTTTGATGGAAATATTTCATCATTTTCATAACAGAATTCTTTAATTGTTCCAAAAATTCCATTCACAAGACCATCTGATAAATTGATATTTTTCAGTAGCATTACTCGAGCATCGATTGCTAATTCAAGGGATTTTTCCAAAGAACTGTTGTGAACTCTGAGATGAAACCCATCCTTTTTTTCCATTCGGCCAGTTTTAGCATTTCTCTCAAAATCTTGGGCGTTAACAGTAACTGTGTCAGAGCATATTTTGTGCACCATTTTTAGGTTATGTTGATCAACCTCACTATTAGTTGCATAAATATGGATATCTGTACTCTCATCACCATCACCTGTTTCACATGTTTTAAGCATAGCAATATCTTCTTCAAGCATTGCGTCATCTTTCTTGCGTTGCCTTAAACGATTTAATAATTCTGCAAACTTTTTGTCCTTCTGGCGCATAATCTCTGTAAGTTCAACAAAACTGAAGTTAGTTTCCCAAAGATTCACACCGTTCACTGGTTCGGTGTAAAGTGGTTTTCCTTTCACAGGAGGCAGCTGATAAAAATCTCCAACTGCTATGACAGAGACTTTTCCAAATGCAGAGTAATCCCCTGTTTGTTTGATTTGTCTCAATCTTCCATGAATATATGCTAGAAGTTTATGATCAACCATTGAAATTTCATCAATTATTAATATTTGCAGTTTTCCAAATTTGGCTCTCAAGGAATTAATTTTTTCATCTCCAAGTGGCTGATATGGCAGTGAGGCATTTATTCCGATGCAGAGACTTGAATGTACAGTAGACCCATGAATCTGGAAGGCGGCGACTCCAGTTGGAGCACTTAATAGCACATGTGTCTCATCTGGTTGTCTGTTAACTTTGAAAGTATGCGAGAGGCTTCATAATAGATGGCTTTAATCAGTACTGACTTTCCAACACCTCCTGGACCAGATATAAACACATGAAATGGATCTGGGTTTTCACCTTGCACTTTTGATAAACACCATTGCCGCACTTTGTAAAAGATTTGTGACTGCTTTTCATTCAAAGAACGCAGTAAATCCATGGCGTCTTGCTTTTTCATAGCAGATGGATTGTTTTCTATCTTGGAAGTAGACACATTTGGTAATAGATCAGGTATGATATCATCACCTTCTTCTGTATCTATTTGGTCTTTCTTACTCTCCAGACATTCAAGACGTTCAAGTTCTGCTTCTGGACAGATTTGAGCCCAAGCATCTTCCATTGGTCCATGTTGTTCTAAATCATCTTGAGCTCTTTGTATTGTGTCTGCTTCTTTTTCAAATATTCCCATGTTAGTGTCCACTATCATTTTCACTGACTTAAGCTCATCATTTAAAATTGTTACAAATCCAGTCTCATAAAAATCCTTATGTGTAGTGAAATTTGTTGGTTTCAATTGATCGCGTAGAAAATGAGGCAAAAATAATTCTAAAATACTTTGATGATAATTTTCTGAATTTTTAGTGGGTGAAAAACGAGCATATCGCACAATGGCAGAGTCTGTACGAGTTCTTTTTCTCACAAATCCCATGTCATTTTCCAGTCTTACTCTGTCTGAACATTTTTCAGATGCAGTCAAAACTCTGTATTCTGATGCAAAGGTTGCTAAACACATTCCACTGAATTCTGTTGTATGTGGACGGGCTCTGTATCTGTCTGAGATGCTTTTCATCCATATGCCATTGTCGTCATCTTCTCCACATTCAGCTTTTTTATGTATGGTGTTTAGGGGTAAACTCATTCTTATTTGATTAGTACCAGTTGGAATAAACACCACTTTCCTTGATCCTTCTTTTAGTTTCATGTTAGTCAGTCGATACACACTCTCTTGAGCTGAGACCTCTCGGTTATGTAAAAACACACTTCCTAGTTTTCTCAAAGCCAGTTTAGCATCCATATTACCTTGATTGTGTGCTTCTTTTTGAGCATTAGCCAGCAGCAATCCCATTTCTCTCTCAGCTTTAGAAATATAGGAAATGATATATACTATACATGAGTAAGCATCAACAACAAACTGTATGTCCATGTTTGCATTCCAGCATCGTAAAAGATCTGGATTATATTGATTCACCCACACATCATTTGGCTTTCTTTTCAACACAACACTGGTTTTCTTTGTCATTTTATTGTAAGCCATTTCAAATGTCTCTTGATTTATACCAATAGATTCAAACATAGAGTCAACTGAGTCAAAGACAGCATCACTATTCAACAAACATTCTCTCACTTTTTTCATTATAGCTTCAGCTAACTCCTTTGATATTTGTTGACAGTTGTTTGTCTTTTTGCATTTACCTTCATTTTTTACATCATCAGTTTCTTTTTGATCCTTATCACTCTTGCTGCTTCTTGTAATGAAAGTATTTTTGCTTGGTGGACGTGGAAAGTTAAATCTACACACAGTTCCTTTCTTTTTACATGTTTTTGAATGTCTTTTGCTGTGTTGTTGGACAGTGCTCACAATTTCATGCATTTCTTCCTGCTGTTCAGGTGGCATCTCACAAGTGACATATTGATCAACAAATGCTACAACTTCATCATCGTCATCTCTGTCCACTTGAGGTGCATTTTCAACCCAAAAGAGACAATGTGTGTGAGGGGATCCACGCTGTTGAAATTCTATTCGATAGAAATAATCTATTTTTTTCCGATCGGCTGTGCTGGCGACATGATCACATCTTTAAGAAAGCAATGAAATCGATGATCAAACATTCTGGCAGCAGTTACAGGATTGCGTTTGAGCATCCCACATCTATCAGACCAGTCCAGTTCATCAATAGGAGTTTCACAGCCCTCTTGTTTCACAATAGATTGCATTAGCTCTGGCCATCGCAAGTCTGCTGATGAAAATGAGCAAAACCATGTGGGGATACCTAATTGTCTCACCATTGCAAACAAATCTTTTTGAACACTTTGCCAAAAAACAGGACTCCCCCTCACTGGCTTCAAGAATTTATAACCCTGATCAAAATTTAAAATCTTTTGCAATGACTCTTTGTTTGTAAGCATTTCTGCAGTAATTTTTGCTTTGTTGCTTGTGTCATGGCCTTTCCTCAAAGCAATAGATACATTAGAGATAACTTGATTAAGCTCAGACATATATTGTCCATAAAAGATATAATCTAGGTTTTGAGCAAAACGTGCATCTGCATTTAGGATTCTATTATTTAAATATTTAGATAATGTTAATTTTTCAGGTCGTTGATCATGAAATGTTCCTGTTCCTTTTGGGAAGAGAACTGGAAAACATTTGGCTTCATTAGTTTCATCCATTAACATTCTCACTGGATTATTACCCTCTGCTGGTGCAAGTGACATAATTCCATCAAAATGTTGATCTAAAACCTCTTGTGCAATGTCCACTGGCTGTAAACATGAATCCATAAATAAACCGTGTTGCTGTCGATCATGAAGAGTTTCATCAGTGATTTCTTCATCTTCATTCTT